>JARHVA010007282.1:0-714580 GCA_037957365.1 Torreya grandis | reverse complement strand
ATATTCAAATGAAAATATAATCCTATAATATAAACATTAATTTTAGTGAAGCACCCACTTCACATAGAACACCAAGCCCAATTAGCTAAGCACCAACTCAGTTAGGGTTTAACAAGCACCAACATACAAGGAAACACCAACCCCTTAGATGTCTTAACATGAAATCATCAACATAAAACACTTGATCACCTTTATAATACTTTATTTCTCATATAATAGATGATGATCTCCTTCCTCAGTCATTCACACACTTCTATCCCTCTCAAACTGGCCTCTAGTCTTCTTCACTAAACTAGCCCTTGTCTTGACTTGATTAGGTCATATGAAATTGATAATAATATAAAAAAATATATATAAAAGAGTCATCATTGATCCTATACACTCATATGATAGTTTATAATAACTTATTATGCTTACCAAAGTGTTATCTTGTTTGCTTGCATTCTCCACACACTTAATAGGCTTAAAACTGACTTGTATTTATATTTCTTGTTCATATCCTTCTTGGTTAGAAAAACACCCTTACCCTCTTAGTTTGGTCATGAAATAGATTTTAAGACATCTCATAGACATGGATAAAATGTGATTTTATTCTCTTTAGGTCTGACCTACCTCAATTAGGCCTTATCTCACCTTTAGGTCTCATGGAGACCTAATCCCATTAGGTCTACTTTAAGACACATTACCTTTGACTTCCTTGGAATACATTAAAACACCTCAAACATAAATAACATAACATATTCCACTAAAATATACCCATGTTAATATCATTTAGGCTCTACAACACTTTTTAGCTTCAACCACCACTTGAAGCACGCCATTAACATTGTTCATAATTAGGCCTATGCATACCCAAAAAGTTTGTCTTGAATAACTAAAGAATAAACATAATTTTTCAAAAAAAAAATAGAAAAAAATAATATATAAATAATATACATGACCTCATGGTCATCACCATATGATTTATACTTCACAACTCATGGCAAAAAGACTCAAACCCTTCTATGCAAATAACCCACTTAGAACTGCCAACTCACCTCAAGACATAATCATGGAAACTTGAACATATGACACCTGAATGGAAATATTAAAGGAATTAAAAATAATTAAAATTATCCTAAAACATCCTTATAAGCATATACAATAAAATATAATAATCTCTAATGTTAATTATTGCTCTTGTAGACCAATTTATTGACCTTCTTTCTCACAGACCTTACTCTGCTAGACAAGCAATTTTAACTTCAATGTTTCAACCTATTACACTAAATTTAAAGATTATATAAATCATGGATAGGTTTTTAAATTATAAAAAAAAACATCATGTGTATTAGATACATCAACTCATGGCATAGATTCATAAACTCATTACTACAACTTGCATACCTAGAACTCCCAGTTTACCTTAAAGACCAGTCATAGTAATTTTGACATTCAACATTTATATGACAATTTTTAGAGACTTAAAATTCATTTTTATGATATTAATATATCATTAAACAATTATTAGATACAAATTTAACATGGTTAAATGGTAGTATTGGTCTTACAGACCAATTTCATAGTTTTGTACCTCACTGTCTCATCTGAACCAACCAGGTCAACTTATGAGCAATATTTTCATCATATCCACTGACCTCCAAATTTTTTATAAAACATTAAAATTTATTAAAATTCTTGAAACATTTATCCATAAAATTGGATTCATCCCTAATCCATGATAACACATCCCTAATCAACTTCTCATTTCTGCCTAGTTTTCTCACTATTTGCATCATTAGGTTTGTTAGCAATTTTTCAAATTGGATGACTATTTTAACACAATTGAAAGATATAACCTAATAATAAACCATTAAAATCAAATAAAATTCTTAATATTTTTCCTCCATCCATTTAGAAACTTTGACTTGATCAATTCTGACTACTTAATAAATCTCTAAGAAACAAGGTCTTTCCTATAGGGTCCACTCACTCATGTGACATACCAATCACACTTGAAGGTGATTGGAAGAGTTTAATACAACCCCAAATCAATTTAATATCCATATAAATATATTTTTATCACTTTATAATAAGATATTTCACATTAGGTCACTATTAGGGTTTTTTGAGGGTTTACACCATCTTCTAGTCTTAACGATCATTCATAAATATTAGTACCTCATTCCAAAAAATAATGATTATAATTTTGAGATAGTAACCTTCTTCATATTACATGAATACATTATTTTCTCATTAAGAGGCTAAATGTGTCAATGAACACTTAAAATTTCTTCTCAGGTTGAGAACCCTTCATTTTGTGCACTCGAGAGACATTAAAACATTTTTTCTTGCACCTTCAAAATTTGACCTAAAACTTGGTAAAAAATACTTGAAATAATATGAAACACTTATGTTAATGCTCATATACTCAAATTTTCCTTGGAAACTAATCCTAATACCCCATTTGACCATCATCTATCTCTTTGCTTACTTAGACCTTGACTTGCAAACCACATTAGGTCTACAAGCTGACCTTCAAGCTTATTTCCATGCACTCTCTACCTCATTATCAAACTAAAGAAACATATCTCATTCTAAAACACTAATTTACATCCTTCATAGGCCTTGACAACACCTCATGACACCTCATTTTCTCAGGCAGGGCCTAGAAATTAGTCTAGTTATAAACCTGGGCTTAAGGTTTTACCCCTGTAGGCTCACCTTAAAAATCTCTTGAGTGATAAAATGCCTCATTATGTATACTCAAGTAATATTATACATCCTTTTATTCCTTTGTGCATCCATATCACTAGAAAACCATGCTATTTTGTGAAAAAGACTAGGCATCCTATGCACAAACCTTCTCAAGTCTCTTACTAGGTTCAAACACTTGACAACTTTCATGATTGATCTTGAATCATTCTTTAATGATTATACACCTTGATCACATGCCTTAAATTTTATTCAACCATTGCCATACCTTTGCACAAACCTCTTCATTCTCATCATGCACATGTTCATGATATGACTAGGCTTCTCAAGACACTTTATACTCAAATATTGACACTCAAACATGCTTACCTTGTACTCACCGTACAACATTATGACACCACTACAATAACCTTGACAACATCCAATATAAGAACAATTAGGTTTCCTTCATATTGTCTCTCAATATAAATACATTAGGTTGCCTTCAAATTCTCTCTTTGACTTGCACATTGACATCAATGATATCAACCTTAACATCAAATGACATAAACTTTGACATCAATGACAACACTTCTCAAAAAAATCCTTCTTTGTCATTGATGAAAAAAAATTCTTCAATCTAATCACTCTCCCTTATTGAAATTTCTCTGCCTTTGACATTAATGACAAAGGTCTTCCACAATTGTCATCTAGAGTCACACCTTCTTTACAACAAAAGTTTAACATACATAATATGAAGTATTAAGATAACATGCTCCCTCTTACACCATGCTTACCTATTTTAAATAAACTTAGATTATAAGACCACTTCTCAACATAGATCAAGCTTAGTTAACAACTTGAATATCTCCCCCTCAAACCAAGCATACACCATGCTTCTACTAACTATAAAATGTCTTGATGAATCCTAATGGAGTCACCTCTTTTCATAGATAACTAAAGCAACACAAGTTTATGAGATTTACAAATCTCCATGCTCTCACAAGATTGAATATCTTTCAAGATTCTATTAGGATTGATTTACACCTTAAGCTTGACCTCTTAATCAACCATTTAAACATCAATTTAAGTTGATAATAGACATTCCTAACTTGATTTCACATATGAAGCATGTTCTACCATAACAAACAATCCATTTGAGCTTGTAGATTGATCATAATTCATCTTTAATATCTTTGTTTCCATACATTCATTTGCCTTCTTTATTACACTACAGGGGATTTAATGCTCTTGTGTTGACTTGATGACCTTCTAAATTTATTAGGACAAAATCTTGAAATGTGTCCTATATTATGCAAACTATAACAAACCACCTTATGCATACCATTTTAAATCTTACTTTAACTCCTTCCATAGTCCCATGAGAACTCATTCTTAGAGGTTCTTCTACACTCTTTTACTTTATGACCAAACTGATTGCATATAAATCAGTAACCATTGAATGAATTAGCAAACCTCATAGCATTAGGTTGTTTGATAGGTATTTTCATGTTAAAATTCATGTCTTAAATAGCCTTTTCCTTGAATTGAGATACCATATTTTAGTTTTCTTTGAAATCAAGACCTATCTTGTCACTTGCAGTATTTTGACTACTCAAGATGTCATCTATAGCCTCAGTGCTCTTTTCAAACTTCACAAAAGTCTTTACCTTGCTATAGGCTTGATTTAACTCAACCTTCAAGGATTCCAATTCAGTTTCATACCTAGTGCATTCTTCATCTTTAATCTTTAGGCTTGCATTGACTATCTCCATCTATGCTTCAATTTGACCAATGATCTCATCATACTCCTTGGAAGTGTTACTCAGTCTCTCCTCAAATAAGCCAATCTGCTTCTCATAGTTCTCAACTAATGATCTTAGTGTTTGATTCTTTCTCCTTTAGAACTTTAATTTCTCTAGGGCACTTACCATTTCTGCCTCAAGGTTCACTTTATCTTCTTATTCATCTAATTCTACATCAACCATAAGGCCTTTCCCACTTGAACAACCCTCATTATCTGATTCTATGGCTATGAACAAGGTTTCATTATTGTCATGTTCAAGTTTATTCATGCCACCATCACTATTAGATGTAATTGTATCACTTACATCAGATGAGTTGTCTTCTTTGGTATACAAAATTCTCTTATTTTTGAATGACCCTTTCCTACCTTCATTCTTCTTGAAATATCTCTTATTCTTGTTAGGCTTATAAGCCTTCCTATCATTTCCATTGTGTTCATCATGTTATTCATTATGCTCTATCTTATCCTTGTTAGGATACTTGGATGAAAAATGACCAATATTACCACAGTTGATACATTTAAATGATAACTTACCCTTGTATTTACCATATCCAAACCTTAATTTCCTTGAAAACATGGCTATCAGTTGATTATCATCAACATATAAACATTCTTCATCCTTCACCTTCTTGAATTTTGACTTCTATACAACTTTGAAATCTACCTCTTTATTGGGAGGTCTTCATTAGTTCTCATCTCATAGGTAGTCAAAATTCCATGAAGCCCATCCATTTCAAGTTTACCCAAATCTTGCATCTCTTTAATTATAGATACCTTAGAGTCAAATTTATGAGTTAGTGATCTCCATAATTTTTGAACTATAGATTATTTCACCTCTTCTCCGAATCCTCTAATGAAATTTATAACTTCATCAACCTTTAATAGGTAAGATGCAAAAATTATTTCATCTTCACTCATCTTTAGACTTGTAAACTATCTCTAGTGGGTTGTGCAACTTGGACATATTCATCTTAGTATTTACTTCATAGATGGTCTTCAATTTGTCCCATATTACTTTGACTAATACATAGTGAATTACATTCATAAGCTCTACCTTTGATAGGCCACAAAGAATGGCATTCATTGCCTTTGAGTTGTGTTAGGTGTCTAGGTTTCACCCTTACCAAGGAAAGGATTGTTCACATCCACCTCAAACCTAGGCTAACATGGGAGTGACCTCTAGGATGTGGGTTACCCATTGATTAGGATAAACCTCTAGATTTTATGGGGCTAGCTCCCTTGATTTGTCACTTGAATATATTTATCTAAGACCTAACTCTATTGAGATGAAAATGGTAAAGAAATTACTTGAATGAAACCTACACTAAAGGTTGGTGATGCACTTAAATGATCTTTCATCTACTTATTCAACTTGAACTCTTAACACACTAATGGACTAAAAAAACAAAGAAATCATCCTCATGAGTTTCTTATGCATAATGTTTCATGTAGAGGTTGTAATAGGTGAATATAATGTAAAGGTTATGACAAGTAGGCCTGTTGGGAGGCTATTACCAATCATGCTGCACTTTAAAACTCTTTCACCCACACATCTACACTCCATATAACCTGCATAAAACACCTCCTTGACATCTATGTGAACAAGGACATACAAGGGAAGGAAAACCATCACAATTTCATATTGTAACAAGTTATGAATACATTATATTCCATCATATAAGAATTATAAAAGTCTATTATTCATTCCAAATAGGTGTACTAGTACAAACACTAGTAGAGTTTCCTCATACCAACCTGAGGGATATAATACAAGGCATAAATCCCTCAATGTATAGAAAAAGAGGAGAGAAAGAGAGGGGAATATGGTGTGGAAAATTGGAGAATGAGTCATGAATGACCAATGTCCACTCCATACAGTAGTCACATCTATTACATAGTCTCTCTTCAACCTTCTTTATGCGTAACTCCTCCTTAATGGATCCTTTTGGAAATTCAAATGAGGTGATGGGGGCTGAGTTAGATTTAATTATGCTTATAAAAAGGTTTATCCATGACTAAAATATTCCATCACTTCTCCCAATGGTAGTTATATGGTGTACATGGTTATGATTAGATATCTCAAGGGGGACTGAACAACCTCCCTTTTAATGCACATGTTGACTTGATGATGAAACTATCTTCACTCTTACATAATGGCCTTGAAAGTGAATTTTCCTATCTAAATCATTAGTTAAATGATATTATACTCTAAATTAATTTTCTTGATTATCCCCTCTACACTAACTTGAGTTGTCTTGGTTGACAAGATAGGCCAAATAGGTTAACTAGGCCAATTTGGCCTAATAGCCTAACTATTGATGTTTAGAATCCATGAGAGGCATATTAAAACCTCGAAAAAACTATGATAAAATGGGATTAATACTTGAAACAACACCTTATATCATGGAACAAGCCTTTTTGATCAAAGAACACTTATAATTTTTGCATATTAGTTGACTAGGCCTTCCTGTTCTTGATTCCTGCAAACTGGTAGTTTTGAGTGAGCTTATAGAGACATTTTTATGAAAAAATTTGGTCATATTATGAATTTATGGGATGGGAAAATTACCAAAACATCCCATCCAATGATTTTTAACTCTTCATTATGGATAAAACCCTGTATTCTACCCAAATCCTTACAAAAGTATATATTTTTGACACTTTCATATAATGTCCATACAAATCACCACCATGGATGGAGTCCTCTCTGAGTGTAATTGATCTTATATGTGTTTTTTAGGTTATTATAAGGTGTTAGGATGTAAAAATACCAAGATTTATATGACTAGGTTTGGTTAGGGGTTTAGAGAGGTTTATGAGTGCTTAAGAGTCTTAGTAATAGTTCATAGTGTATGGATGTCCAAGTCTAGAGAAAATGCCATGAATCTAAAGGGAACTGACATATTCATATTTCATGAATGGATTAGGTTCCCATTCAAAGGGTGTATGGAGATAAGAACATTGAAAGGTGGCATTAGGGTAGCTTGTAGACAATTATGAGTGCTTATTTTATTAAGGTTTATTCATAAAGTCTAGGCCCCCAATGCCAATGAATCCTTCATGTATCTTTGGTCCATATGGATAATTAAAATTACCTAATATATTTTGACTTGAGTACTTATGTGGTGAAGTGGATGAGCATTTAAAGTTGGGCCTTGAACTAACTGTGCATAGGGTGAGTGGCTTGATTAGGGTTTAAAGACACCTGGGCTATTATCCTAACTTATTTTCACTTTAAACCTCTCTATAAGGTCTTAAACATCCTCATACACCCTTATTTTATCATACAAATTGTTTTAGGATCTTTAAGGACCTTGAGATGGCAATAGGGTCTGAAGTTAGGCTTGTGTGCTTGACTATATTGGCCTGTCTCTAAGGATATTGACTATATATCTAAGATTTAAAAATTTATAGGAGGTATAAAGGCTCTTTAATATCATATCTCATTTTTTTCTGACCATTTGTGGACCCAAATCTACCTATAGGACCCTTAAGGTAAACATTCATGTACCTATCCCCCAAATTGACTATCATAGATAAGGCTTGATCTGAGATAAAACAATGGGTACACCCAATATTTTTATGACTAAAATAATAGAATGGTTACATTTTACCACTTATATTCCTTCCTACCAACTTTTAAGGCTTAAATTTGCCTACCAAGGCCTTAAATGACCATTTTTCCTAGACTGGCAGTGGTTGCCTGTTGGTTGTGTTTGAGCATGAAACCTATGAATATGGTTTTCATACCTTATTAAAAAAGGTTATTTGAGTCTAAAATCCATTGAATATACTTGGGACATGTACATTAGTATCTCTTAGGTCTCATATTATTAGATCCATCCTATTTCTGCAATTCTCTTGGTACTCCATATGCAGGTGTGTGTTCACTTAAGGCTTGTTGATTGAGTTTCCTAATCAGAATGGAGTGAGTGGATGTGGTTAGGAACTTGGATGGAAATAATAAAGACTTATAAAATATCTAATACCTCCTATTAATGTCTTTAACTTATTAGGATATTCATATCGTGAGTGGAGAATTTTGTACCTTAAAAATCCTATATATATTTTTTCCTAATCTATGACTTGATTGAGAGTGTGATCTTAGTCTTGCGTAGGCTATAGTTTCATTCAACCTATTTTGTTTTTTATATAAGATATATTGAGGGATGGAACTCATGTAATAATACCTTTTGCTTTCCTTGGCCTCTGAGCCATTATACCATTATGCACTTCCATCCTCAAGTTTGCGTAGTTGACTTAGCCTATAGGCTCTCCTCACATTCTTAGCTGGGTGGGGGGGTAAGTATTATTATATGTGAGTGTCCTGGACATTTTGGGATCATCCTTACCTTTATAATGTCCCTGTTATTTCACCCTTTCCACTAATTACCTCAATAATGAATTTTATCACATAATAATAGCTCTAAGTAAGCCAAACAAAATGGCTATAGGTGTGCTTCAAGAGAAGAGTCTGAGAAATTGAGTACCATTCCAACTTCTTCATTCCATTATGATATTATAGAGGTGATATAGTCTCATAATAATTATTTTCTCATCATTTTTGACTTAACCCATTTGAAATCAATTTTCTTATGGCATAGTTAAGAGGCAAGAATGACTCAGCTGAGGCACTTGACTTGACTAAATCCCAACTATTTACCAATGAAAGTGAGATGATTAAACCTAAATTAAGCCCATGTATACCTATTCATTGTGACACTATTAATTTTGACCCATTTAACCCTTAATATTTCCTCAAGTACACATAGTGATATCCAAATCCTACTCCTTTTAACTTGCCTTGCTTTGCTCCTAGAGGTTGACTGTAGGTCTACTTATGGTGTTGCTGTAGGTGCTTGTTCTATGTTGGGACTTATTGAGAGAGTTATGGTCTCCCACATGGATGTGTTGGGCCTCCTTGAGTATCAATAATACCTTTTACTTTCCATAAGAAACTCCATAGTCCTGATAATCATTTCTTATACTCTTTTCTTCACATGCCATAGATAGGCCAATTTAAATGGCTCTAGGTGTCCATCAAGTCTTGTATGGGATAGTGATTGAAGTGGAGGTATGAAGTTATTTTATGGTGATTCCAACTTTAATATATAATTATGATTATTTATACTATTCATTATTACTTCTCACTTAAGACCAAAACCCTGACCTTCCTCTCAAAATCTTAGTCACCAAGGAGTTGTAGACCCTATCATACAGACTGAGGCTCCAAGTGTACCACCTGAGGTAAATGCTCTAAGAAAATTTATGGTGTTTATATATCATTAGGTTCTTTTTTATAACTAACCACAAGTCTCATCTTCTCACACCTACACTTGTCCTTAAAGATACTTCCTTAGTCATTAATTGGAATGCTTTTTTGGAACTCTACTACAGGTGGTGGCAGACCTCTGTACGCACATAGAAGATGCATGGGGATGATTTAAAGATGAATATATGGCATTAAAACTTGTAATAAATAATTTATATCCCACACCCAACCTGGATAAGCACCACTCACTCTCTTTGTGTTTGATTGGAAACAAGAAACCAAATCACCTTAAAATTCTCAAACTTACCTTAATTTATGCTAACAAGGCAAACTAGGATTGCTATTAGGCATATTAACTTGATCTCCATGGTTGTAATCATTTGGGTTTATTTTAATCTTGTCCTATTTAATTAAATAGATCTAGTTACCATTGTATCCTACCTATGTAGATCTTATTAGATCATTTAAGCACCTTGGCTTTTGAGGTAACAATCATGACTATTGTAGGTGCTTATTTACACTAAATTTCAACCTCTTCCATCAATTAGGATATCAAATACATATTTAATAAATAATAAATTTATTTGAGCATGAAAATTGAATAATTATCCATAAATCACCTAGGATAAGTGATCTTGAAACTTGACTTGGGTGTCATAATATGATATCCCCTTCTCAGACCCCTACAATAATGACATTGCTGTAAGTGAAGACCCATCTCAAAGAGGTACTCATTACCATCTTAACCATTTGGAGTTCCATGGAGGTGTCCATTAATGTGTCATGGAGGTATGTATAAAATATATTAGTCTCTATGTTACCTTTAATTCTTTCTTTATCTATCTCATCTTGCTCATCACCATTAAATCCAAGTCCTTTTATCTGAGCTCTTGATAGACTTGACTGATTTCTTGATTAGGTGAGAAATATTCTTGATTTTAACTCTTAGTATTCTAATAATTGGAATTATTTAGTGTATATTTTAATGTATGTTTCACAAGGTGTCCATAATCTATCTTCTTGGAGGTACTCAGGACCTTTAACATAATAAATCTCTGTTCATCATGACTAATGCAAGTGAAAGTTGTAGATTTCCCTTCATGAAAAGATTATAGAGGTTGATTTGATTGATAATGGATTTATTTATGGATTTTTTAGGTATATAAGACATGAGAGATGTTAATTTACCAATCAAACACTTCAACATCATCAACCTTTTCCATTAAGTGCACCAAAAGACCCTATAACTTGAGAAACTCAATCTATGTTATGAAAATGGGAGAAAACTTAAAGTTTACTTAATATTGACACTCCAAAATGTTTTTAATAGAGGTTTTGATGAGGATAATGTTATATTAGGTCTTTATGAACACACAATAATCATTTATTTGTAGATTGACTTCAAAAGTAGACCAAAACCATTGCAATCTTCAAACCCTGCATAAATGGATGAGCTCATGAGAATGACCAAATTGTTAGCCATTATTCATAAATAATATAAGATTTATTTTCATAAAAATTAAATGGATGAGATATTTTATGGACCCCCCTAATTTTCCCAAAATTTTAGATCCTAATTCTCTCTCCCCTATCTGTACTGAATGAAAACCTAAAGTGCTGCACTAGCTTGCCAAGGAGAGTGATGGGATAATAGGATAGGTTTTTGAAATATTGGGGATATGTAACTATAAATATTTTATTTTAAATTATGGGATATATATACATCCATTAGATAATCTGGAAGAAATTTCCTTTAGGTTCACCTATACAGACTTGGTGAAAATACCTAATTTTACTTGGAACTGCCACTTTTGCCTTAGAGATTGATGGAAGATGAATGCCAAGTGTTACCACAGATATTACATGAATTAAAAGACATGGATTTGTATTTAAAACATTTAATTTTCCATCTAATGTTCCATTTCATGAAAAAACTCCTTTTGAATGTCATAAAAAGGCAATAAAACACATATAAGGTGAGATGTACATTATAAGTTTGACATTTTCACCTTTTTAGGGTGTGGTACTGACATATGAATTTTGATATGGATTTAACATTGAATTAAATGATTTAAAATACCCCTTATACCACTTATCACACTTTTACCAACTTGATCATGCTAGGAATGAGTAGACTAACACAAGATTTGAAATGCCATTTACCTTAATCATTCTAAAAGAAACTTAAACAATGATAATAGGGGAAAAAAGAACTCATGAAGGTAATATTAAGGTATATAATGAATATAAAACCTATGACAAGGTCAATTTTCAAATATAAGGGTGACCATTTTGACTTGGGGGTCAAAATTGGTCAATATTACTAGTGACTCCCAGGGGTGACCAACATGTTGGTCAAGAGAACTCAGAATATGATATGAAAGTCCTCAGTTGAGCTCTGAAGACTTATGTAATTATATCTGAAGATGCTTCAAATAATATTTTTATGGATTTATCAAATGGAACATGATTTCACATAGACTCTACCTTTTACCTTGCATACTTTGAAACAATGGGAAAGAACAAAACAACAAAGAAGAATGAGAAAAAAATACACAAATACCAAACAACCAGATTAGGCAACAAATATAAGACATGTGAAAAATCACTTGGAGAGAAAATAAAACCTCTATGACACATCATGGACTATCCAAATGATCTATTACTATAGGACACATCTTAGACTTGTAGCAACAACAAGACACACAAAGGCAATTGAAGAAATACCACCTAACTTATAAGAAACACACCAAGCAAGACACAAAAGAAACAAAGGGGAACAAAATAAAAACTTGTGTAGACCAAACTTATTGGAAGTAATAAAAATAACCTAAGAAACTAGTATATACAATTAACTTCAATGGATATTCTCCCTCCTGGATCAAAGAGGAAGTTTCTTGGGAATCTCCCATAAAATAGATAATGTGTGAAGCAGGTAGCTCCATGAATGGGAAACTTGGTGGAGTAGTATTATTGTTGACCAAATCACTTATGATTCCCTCAAGTGTCATATCAGATGCAAATAGATGTCCTCTAAACATATACACATTTGGTGTATCAAAGTTTACCTCTTGTTGCTCTTGATTGATTTTGACCTCTTAAAGAGAGCTAGTGTACTTTAGGACTTCATCATATTGGTTATCTCCTAGCTCCATAAGATCAATTAACATTAGGATTTCATCTTGAATAATATAGTCAATATTATCTTTAAAGACCTCAGATACAACTAATATTTCATCTTCAAGCTTCCTTCTTGGTTTAAACAACTCTCCTTCCAGCTGTAGACTCATCATCTTGACATCTTGAAGATCTTCAAATGGATGACTACCTACTAAAAACATACCAAGTCCCTCTTCTTCATGTTTTTAAAGCTTCACATATTTCTAATTAGGGAAAGGGATAAATAAAATTGGAATAAGATGTTGGTAACCCTATTTAAGGACCTCAAACAAATCATCTTCTAATGGGACAGTCTCTTGAGATGACATGCTTATGGAGCTGCCTTCCCCTTGCTTGGTGAACTCATCTTATTCATTATGAACTAAGTCATGGAAGGAATTTAGAATAAGATAACCTAAACCTATGATATAAAACAAGTCTTGAAATTTATCTCCTTATTTTTATCAGTTGGTTTGCCTTCTTCTTGAACCATATATTGCTCTTGTTGCTCTTGAGACTTATCCTTCTTGGCATACTTGAAGACTAAATTGTACTTATATTTACCAAGAGGTGTTGCAAGGATAAGTTCCTCTTAAATATCTAACAATTCATCATCATAAACTACCACCTCAACTTGATTTTCATTTCTTACCTATTCAAGGAGTGGCATAGGATATTCTTGGATTGACTCCAAGAGAGATGATATATACACCACATTTCCTTCATTTATCTAGTTGTCCTCAACAGCCATGATATCCTCCTTTTAAATTTTTTTTATATTTGTATTTCCATGAAGGAAATGGCTTAGGATCCTGAATTTCCTTGTGCTTACTTGATTTCTCTTCTCTCTCCCTTAACTGTAGTACTTGGTTTCAAGATGGAAACTTATGTTTAGGAATTTATTGTATAGTGTGCACTACTACTTGGGGCATGAAAGGAGGTATGCAAAGCTAAGGTTGTGTCACTTATGATACTATCTGATACAAGTGTTTATCTATATCCTTAATTTATTGAGCAAGGTGAGCTTCAAATTTAGGCCTTGACTAGTTAGGGGTTTGTTGGTGGTGACTAGTCCCTTCAATACATTCTTCTCTTGCTTTTTGGGTTCTTTCTTGGATATATTTCTAAGTGGGAAAAGTTGAGAGGAGTTGGGAGGGACTTTGAGAATTTTTAAACTGAATTGGGGGATGTTTTTGAAGGGTGGTGGGTAGCTTAGTATAATATTGACATGGGATGGAGGAAGGGGCATAATTTTGGTGTTGGTGAGTTTGTTGCCTTTCATGTACTTCAACCTATCTTCAAATTTGGAGATCAGTACCTATATGTTCAAACTATCATTATTTCCTCTTAGATGACCCTATCTCATGAGGAATGCCCAGTCCCTTTTGGTCTACTACAATGAAACTCTAACACTCTCAATGACATGCTTTGGGATCTCTTGCCCATATCCTTTCAATGTGTCAATGTTTATCATATGTCTCTCATGATCCAATAGGTTCTATTTAAGGCCAGATATAGATTGACTTTGGGAATGAGTAGGATAGTTAATGACAAAATTCTATTATCATGAATAATTAGACTGGTAATTGGACTGCCAAGGAGGAAGAGGAGACTCATCATAGAGTTGATAGTCTTGACAATAGGGAGACTCATCATATTACTGATAAGGGTTAGAATAGGGTGGATAGAGATCATGATGAAGATAAAAAGGATCATAGATCTATCTATAAGGGATTTTATGATATAATTCTATCCCATATAGATCTATAGTTCATTATTGAGCATAAGCAAATTAATGAAATTATGGACAATAACTCATCTTACCCTTATAGTGAAGACTTGCCATGAAGTTTACATTTACCTCCTAGCTCAAAATGTTAACAATATGATGCTTAAAACTCTTTGAAATGCTACTACTGAATGTCTTAAACTTCAAGATGTGATACTAAGTCATGCTGCAAGGCACTTGAAGCTCATCTCATTGGGCATGTTATAACGGTTAGGTGTTTATCTTGCACCCTTACTTAGGAAAAGATTGTTCACATCCAAATCAAACCTAAGCTAACATGAGAGTGAACTATAGGCTATGGGTAACCTATTGATTAGGCCAAACCTCTCAATTTTATGGGGCTAACTCCCCTGATTTATCAGTTGGATCTATATATCTAAGACCTAACTCTATTAGGATGAAAAAGGTAAATAAGTTACATGAATGAGAACTAAACTAAAGGTTGGTGATGAATCTATATGATATTTCATCCACTCACTCAACTTACACTCTTAACACACTAATAGACTAACAACAACTAAAAAATCATCCTCATGAGTTTTTATGCACAAATGTTTCATTTGGAAGTTATACTAGGTAAATATAATGCAAACGTTATGACAAGTAGACCTGCTAGGAGGTTCTTACCATTCATGACACACTTCAAAACACTATCACCCACACATATACACTCCACACAACCTGAACAAAACATTTCCTTGACGTCTAGGTGAACAAAGAACTATAACAAATGAAAAACCATAACATTTGCATATCAAAACTAGTTATGAATACATTATATTCCATCATAGAAGAATTGTAGAAGTACATTATTCAATCCAAGTAGGTGTACTAGTACAAACACTAGCAATGTTTCCTCATACCAGCCTGAGGGATATAATACAAGGTATAAAGCCCTCAATGTATATCAGAAGAAGAAAGAAAGAGAGGGGAATGTGGCATGAAAAAGTGGAGAATGGGTCATTAATGACCAAGGTCCACTCCATGTAATAGTCACATGTGTTACATAGTCTCTTTTCAACCTTATCCATGTATAGCTCCTCCTTAATGGCCCCTTTTAACATTATAACTTAGGTAACGAGGGCTGAGTTAGCTTTAGTTATGATTTTCAAAGGTTTTAACATGCTTAAAATAGTCCATAAATTATCCCAATGGTAGTTACATGGTGTACATGGGTGTGATTAGGCCTCTCAAGGGGCGTTAAGTAGCCTCCCTTTCAATGCACATATTAACTTGATGATGAAACTATCTTCATTCCTGCACAATGGCCTTGAAATTAAAATTTACCATCCAAATAATTAGTTATATGAAATTATAATTATGTTAAGTTTATTAATTATCCCCTTTATTCCAACTTGATCTCTCTTGGTTGACAAGATAGGCCAAATAGGTTAATTAGGCCAATTAGGCCTGATAGCCTAACTATTGATGTTGAGAAGCCATGAGATACATACTAAAACCTTATAAACCTATGATAACATGGGATTAATACATGTAAAAAAACCTTATACCATGGAATAAACCTTTTTGATCAAAGAACACTTACAATTTTGGCATAGTAGTTGACTAGGCCTTCCTATTCTTGATTCCTGTAGATTGGCAGTTTTGAGTGAGCTTGTAAAGACATTTATAGGAAAAAAATTGTGCATATTATGACGTAAAGTGATGGAAAAAGTCCCAAACCATCCCCTTCAATTATTTTTAACTCCTCATTATGTATATAACCCTGTATTATGCCCAAATACTTGCAAAAGTATAGATTTATGACACTTTTGTACAATGTCCATACAACTCACTACCATGGATGGAGTCCTATTTAAGTTTAATTGACCTTATAGGTGTTTTTAGGCTATTAAAATGTGTTAGGATGCCAAAATACCAAGATTTATACAACTAGGTCTGTTTAGGGTTTTAGAGAGGTTTATGAGTACATAGGAGCCTTAGTGATAGTTCATAGTGCATATATGTTCAAGTTTGGAATAAAGTCTGTAGAGTAAGAAATACTCTACATTTCATTCTATTTTTTAGTCGCATTCCACAAAATTTTATTCCCACATACTTTGGTCTGAGATGGCAAAGTTTTGAAATAGAGCACGGGCTCTATTTTCCTTTTGTTCTATTTTTGTCTAAGTGTCGAAATCAAGCAGAAGCTGCCAAGTGTCATCGTCCAAGGCATCCTTCCTCAAGTGAAAATTGCCAAGTGTCATATTTCAAGGCACCTTTCATATTTTCTATGCATTGGTTAGAATGTGACATGTATCTCATAACAACTCAGTGGAATGTGCCAAGTGTCAGCATCCACATTTTCATATCGGCACCCACGTTTCATCTCTTTTTAGTGAAAGGTCTTAAAAAGTTAAGTATTAGGATCAGGCAAAAAGCACCAAGTGGAAATCATGAAAGGTCTCAATTTTGCTTTTCTAAAAGTGAAAAAAGATGCCATGTACCCCAGTAGAAGAAAGTGAAAGTCACCACGTGTCGTGATCTGAATTGTCTTCATTTTTGCTTCACTGATATAGCAAAGACCATGGTGGGTCTTAAGTGTTGTTTCTGAGGCAAGTAGAAGCCTCCAGCTGTCACTATCCATGTAAATATGAAATGAGACCCATTTGTTTCTATGGTATAAATAGAGTAAAGTAGAGATCACCATGTGTGATCTTCCGTAGGTTCTAAAAAGGTAGCTAAAAGAAGTGTAGACCACCACGTAACCCCAGATGAGTAAAGCAGATATTGCCATGTGTCTTTTGATGAAGCACCAAAGTTTGCCACCTGTCCCTGTGCTCCTTTTAAATTTACTCAAGTAAGAAATGCTATGAGTCTTATTTTCTTTTAAACTATTGAAGTTTTGAGGAAGCGGATTGTGACAAGTGTCAAAGGTAGAACGCTCATAAGTAAAGATACAAAAAGAGTATAAGTTACGTGGAAAGTGCTGCGTGTTTTTGATAGATGCTACGAAACCCACCAAGTGTCTTCCTCTAGTGTCTCCTAAAGTAATAAGAATGTTTTCAACAAATTGGCTAGGTGTTACCTAGCGTTTAAGAGAAGGGAGCATCCTGCAATCTGTTTCAACCAATGAACTGCCAGAAGACAAAGCATTTCAGAATCTATAAAATATCTTCTGTTAGACACTTTAGTTTGATTAGATTTCAGTTGGGCCACTAGATTGGGAACAAGAAAACAATCTGAAGTGAATCCAAGGATATAAATAAGGGAAAAGAGATCACCAGTAAACAAAATGATGATCAGATACCAGAGAGAATTTTTTGAAGAGAATTATTGTAAAGAGTTTAGACTTTCTAGAGCCGTGACTAGGAATATCATTTGCTTTTGTTCTATCTTCTTAAGGTTGGAAGGTTTATGTAACTGTGCATGTTTTTGTGCCTCTTATATGACTGGAAAATTAATGAGAAGATTGAATCCTATGCCTTTATTGATATTTACTGTGTCATTACAAAAGTAGTCTAGGCTGTGTTGTCAAGAGTTTAGACTTTCTAGAGCTGTGATTCGAAATGTCATTTGCTTTTGCCTCATTTTCTTGAGTTGAAAAGTTTATATAACTATGCATTTTTCTGTGCCTCTTATGTGACTAAAAAATTCAAATAAGAAGATTGAACCCTATACCTTTGTTGACATTTTTTGTATCACTACAAAAGCAGTCTATACTGTGAGCCTCTCTTTCTATTGTTTCCATCTTTTACACTGATCATGCACTTGTTTGCTCTTAAATGTAAATGAATCTTACATATAGTCTCACTGTGATTAGGATTAAGGTCAAATTACATTCAGGCGCATTGCCATAGTTATATTTTCTTGCTTGCATTTGTGTTTCTATAAAAATTCCTGTCCCTTTTCCCAGTATACACTTGATATAAAGAAGAACCAGCTTCTCAAAAATCTGGAGGTTGTTTCAAATCAAAAATCCCACATCTTGAAACTTCCCATTGTTGGTGTTAGAACAAGCACAATTTTAAATCATCAATAGTTTTTGGCACGCTTGGTGGGATCAATCTTGAAGTTTCTTTCAAGATCATATGAACCAAAGAGCTACGAGAAGTCATAGCTATGGACCAGTAACAAGATCACAATCTGCTACAAATCTAGGTATTCTTTTACCACCTTTGGTAACTAGTCCAAGAAGAAGAGTCAACCAGTTTATACCAATACCAAGAGAAAATATGGGAGCCCCTATACCCCCAAGAAATTATGCAAGCTGGAACATTGGTAGTCCATTAATTCTTCCAATACCCCCAGCCACTTGGGACCCTATCCCAGTGAATGCCTTAAAAGCTCTACCCAAATTCAATGGGCAAGACTTTAAAATGCCTGAGGAACATCTGTAGGATGTATTAGATGTCTATGCTATACATGTTGTCAGATAGAAAAATGTAGCCATAAGATTATTAGCTACTTCTTTTAAAGGGAAGGCTCTAGAATGGTATCGGTCTTTGACCCCAAATACCATATCTACATGGGATCAGCTTGGAGATCTTTTCTTTGAAAGATTTGAAGAGAAGGGTGATAAGTCTTCTTTGTTACATCAATTAATTACCATTCAAAGGGCACCACAAGAAGCCATGACTGACTTCAATTCTAGATTCCAAAAGACTTGGGAAAGAATCCCTGCTACAGGTAGACCATTACCAGGTATGGCTATAGTATTTTATCTTAAGGATTTGAATTCAGATATATCTGTTATGATTTAGTCACTTGGAGGAGCTTGAGGCTTATGACTATGTAGTTAGAGCTGAGAATAATTTGATAGATGCTGGAAAATTGCCTCCAAGGCCTCCCATGCCCATGTTTCCAGAAATTTCTTTACCATTACCTCAAGAAGCCCCTAAATCTATAGCCCCACCTATGTCTATGTACACCTATCCTCAATCATCTACTAAAGAAATTGTCCCCACTCAGTCATCTGAGCTAGATGATATCAAGAATATCCGAAGGACATTTTCTAATGAGCTGATCAATATAAAAAGATAGCAGAATATTTTCCCTAAACCCCAATACAAGGGATATCAAGGAAATAGATTTTTATCTCAGCCAAACCAATACCAGGGTCCTCCAAGACAAACTAACCATCAGCCAACAAATCAATTAGTTGTAGTCCCCACACCCTCATAGACTATTCCTCCCAATTCAAATAGGTAGATTGTTCCAGGGCAAAATAACTATGTGGATAACACTAATGCCTAGTGTTTACCTTGCAATAATGTTCATACACCTAGAGATTGTCCTATGGGTAATCTACAACAAAAGGTGGTAGAGCAAAGAAGAATGGATGGTCAATTTGCAAGTTTTAGTGACAATCAAGCCTATCAGTCTATTGATATGCAAAATTCAGTCTTAATGGCTTAGATGCAAGGGATGTCTTTGCAAAAAGAGGAAGAATAGCCCTGGAATATGCTTTGTTCTCATGGGTTGAAGATGAAATATCAGTATTTTTGAATGAAGTTTCTACATCCAAGAAACTAGTGGTGCAATCAGACTACTGTACTAGATCAAAGAGAAGAATGCTGGAACAACTTGAAGTTGCAAACAATGAAGTTATGGGGAATATTTCATTTCAATGTCATCAACACACAATTGTTAGACAAGAAATGCTTCAGCCAATGCAAAATCAAGAAATTCTTGAACAAGTTCAAAGAAAGACAAGATATCCTAATCTTCCAAGAATTCAAACTTTGGGATCAATGAATGTGGTTGATCAACTAAAGATGACCCCAACACAAGTATCAATCTAGGATATACTAGCTATTCTTGAACAAAGGACACTATTACAAGAAGCTCTTCAAAATCAAGCAATGCTCAAATATACTGAAGGACCTGCTGATGAAAGAAAGTGTTAGGTTGTGGAGCTAAAAGCTTCACCAGGATGCAAACAGGAGGAGTTAGGGAGGTTGCAGAGTGTTTGCTGAGTGTTACAGTCACCGGCATCGGTTAAGACAACTGATGTCGACAAGGTACAGATAGAAGGCAATCGACATTGGTCAGAGATCGGCCGGTGTCGGCACCCCCAGGCAAACAGGGACCGACGTCGGTCACCTGTGTGGTTCAGACTGTGTGTATTACGGGCAATTAGCTAACAAACCAAGTGTTTGCATGTCAAGAGCCAAATTTAGACTAGAAGCTATGGATCTAATTATTGTAATTAGGTGTCTAATTATTATTTGCATGAGATCTATTTAAGAGACTCATTGGTTGTATTGTAAAATTGTGCTAGAGAGTAAGAGAGCAAAATAAGCTCCTTCAGAGAGAGGTGAGCAATGGTGTGTTCCTCTTAGTGCCACAGTACCAAGTGTGGGTACTGGTTTGGAGAATCAACAGGGTTCTTCGTGTATGTATGATCTTGGTCAACGGATGTGCATGGCTTCTTTTGGAGATCTACAATGGTAAGGTCAGTGATTTGCAAGTATTAGCAGAGAGCAGGAGATCTACTTGGATTATGGTTGTGTACTTGGTGTACTGGCGGCATGTTACTGACTGGTTGGAGAGGTGAACATCAATTCTATATTTGAGTTGATTGTTGTGACCGAGAGAGAGAGGGAAGAAGGTCTTGAGGTGTGGCAAGCCTTTGAGGTGGAAGAAGAAGTGGCATCTTCTTTATTATATTTTCTTATGAGTATTTAATACGATTGTGTATTGTCTCTCAAATCCTGTGTTATTTCATATTTCTAGTTACTTATTGATTCTGGTATAATTTTGTGTTTAGTTGCTAATACAAGAAGTAATCATATGTGCTCTAATTGAGGAGCAAGATCCTGACAGAAAGCTCAAAGACATAGTTCATCTGTAGACAATAGCCTTAGTGAACAATGCATTAGAGGTAAGCAAATCCAAACCAAATTCCTTCTATTTTACTAAGATAGGTGACTGGACTAAGCATAATCAATAAAAAGAAAATAAACAGTTGTTAGCTATGATGCATAGTGACCCATATGAAAATTATAACTCTATTGGTTTGGGCACTTATGTTATTTTTGATGAGGACCATGAAATCCCCAATGTTTTAAGGGAAGAGACACCAACTACTTAAGGATCCAAAAAAGATTTAGAAATTTGGACTTTAAATTTTGATGGGGCTAGAAGTAAAAATGGTGCTGGAGCAAGAATTTGTCTTACAGCTCTAAATGGTGAGAAAATTTTAAGAGCTATCCATTTTCAATTTGCTTGTACTAATAATGATTTCGAGTATGAATCTTTAGTACATGGGCTCCTATTAGCCAAGAAAAGAGGGATGTAGCACATAATTCATTGATAAAACATCAAAAAATAATTAAAGACTATTTTGATAAAAGGACTTCAAATCCCCATTTCAAAATAGGCTCAATTGTTTTGAAATGGGATGCAAGAGCCACCAAACCAGGTCAACACACTAAGTTTTAAGCATTATGGACTAGCCCTTATAAAATTCGGGCGTGTAAATAGCAAAATTTGTTTGAGCTAAAAATGATGGAAGATAAACCTGAAGAGATTCTTGTAAATAGAATCTATTTGAAACATTTTAGTTAAAACTATGTTTTTTTAGCAATTTTGGACCATGCGGGAGTTGTGGTTTCTTTTTGAGCAGGCTCAAAAGTCCTTGGGGTCGCTAATAACTGTAGAGTAAAAAATACTCTATGTTTCATTCTATTTTTCAGTTGCATGCCACAAAATTTTGTTCCCGCATACTTTGGTCTGAGATGGCAAAGTTTTGAAATAGAGCACGGGCTCTATTTTCCTTTTGTTCCATTTTTGTCTAAGTGTCGAAATCAAGTGAAATCTGCCAAGTGTCATCGTCTGAGGCATCCTTCCTCAAGCAAAAACTACCAAGTGTCGTCATCTGAGGCACCTTTCATATTTTCTATGAGTTGGTCAGAATGTGCCACGTATCTCATAACAACTCAGTGAAACATGCCAAGTGTCAGCATCCACATTTTCATATCGGCACCTGTATTTCATCTCTTTTCAGTGAAAGGTTTTAACAAGTTAAGTATTAGGATTAGGCAAAAAACACCAAGTGGAAACATGGAAGGTCTCAATTTTGCTTTTCTAAAAGTGACAGAAGATGCCACGTACCCCAGCAGAAGAGAGCAGAAGTCACCATGTGTCGTGATCTGAATTATCTTCATTTTTGCTTCTCTGATATAACAAAGACCATGGTGGGTCTTAAGTGTTGTTTCTAAGGCAAGCAAAAGCCGCCAGGTGTCACTATCTGTGTAAATATGAAATGAGACCCATTTGTTTCTATGGTATAAATAGAGTAAAGTGGAGATCGCCACGTGTCATCTTCTGTAGGTTCTAAAAAGGTAGCTAAAATAAGTGGAGACCACCACGTAATCCTAGATGAGTAAAGTGGAGATTGCCACGTGTCTTTTGATGAAGCAATGGAGTTTTCCACCTATCCTTGTACTCCTTTTAAAAATTACTCAAGTAAGAAATGTTGTGAGTCTTATTTTCTTTTAAACTATTGAAGTTTAGAGGAAGAAGATTGTGACAAGTATCAAAGGTGGAACGCTCATAAGTAAAGATACAAAAAGAGTATAAGTTACGTGAAAAGTGCCATGTGTCTTTGATAGATGCTATGAAACCCACCAAGTGTCTTTCTCCAGTGTCTCCTAAAGTAATAAGAAGGTTTTCAAGAAATTGGCTAAGTGTTACCTAGCGTTTAAGAGAAGGGAGCATCCTGCAATCTGTTTCAGCCAATGAAATGCCAGAAGATAAAGCATTTCAAAATCTATAAAATATCTTCTATTAGACACTTTAGTTCAGTTAGATTTCAGTTGGGCCATTAGATTGGGAACAAGTAGACAATCTGGAGTGAATCCAAGGCTATAAATAAGGGTAAAGAGATCACCAGTAAACAAAATGATGATCAGATACCAGAGAGAATTTTTTGAAGAGAATTATTGTAAAGAGTTTAGACTTTCTAGAACTGTGACTAGGAATATCATTTGCTTTTGTTCTATCTTCTTAAGGTTGGAAGGTTTATGTAATTGTGCATGTTTTTGTGCCTCTTATGTGACTGGAAAATTAATGAGGAGATTGAATCCTATGCCTTTGTTGATATTTACTGTGTCATTGCAAAAGTAGTCTAGGCTGTGTTGCAAGAGTTTAGACTTTCTAGAGCTGTGATTCAGAATGTCATTTTCTTTTGTCTCATTTTCTTGAGTTGAAAAGTTTATATAACTATGCATTTTTCTATGCCTCTTATGTGACTGGAAAATTCAAATAAGAAGGTTGAACCCTATACCTTTGTTGACATTTTTTGTATCACTGCAAAAGCAGTCTATACTATGAGCCTCTGTTTCTATTATTTCCATCTTTTACGTTGATCATGCACTTGTTTGCTCTTAAATGTAAATGAATCTTACATATAGTCTCACTATGCTCAGGATTAAGGTCGAATTAAATTCAGGTGCATCACCATAGTTATATTTTATTTCTTGCATTTGTGTTTCTGTAAAAATTCCTGTCCCTTTTCCCAGTATACACTTGATATAAAGAAGAACTAGTTTCTCAAAAATCTGGAGGTTGTTTCAAGTCGTAAATCCCACATCTTGAAACTTCCCATTGTTGGTTTTAGAATAAGAAATTTTTTAAATCATTAACAAAGTCCATGAATATACAATGAAATTACCTCCTCATATTTAATGAATGGATTGGGTTACCAAGAAAATGGTGTATGGAGATAGGAACATTGAAAGGTGGCATTAAGATAGTTTTTAGATAATTCTGAGTGATTATTTTATTAAGGTTTGTTCATAGAGGTTATCCACCTAATGCCAACAAATCCTTCATGGATATTTAGTAAATATGGAGAATTAAAATTCCCTAGGAGTTTTGGTCTTGATCACCTATGTGGTGGAGTGGGTGAGCATTTGAAGTTGGGCCTTGAATCGAATGTGTATAGGATGAGTGGCTCGAACAGGGTTTGAAGACACCTAATTTATTATCCTCACTTATTTACACTTGGAACATATCTATAAGGTCTTAATCATCCTCATACACCATTATTTAATCATACAACTTGTTTTATGAGCTTGAAGGACCTTGAGATGGTAATAAGGTGTGAAGTTAGGATTATGTGCTTGACTGTATTGGCCTATCTCCAAGGTTATTGAATGTATATCTAAGTGTTAAAAATTTGGATAATGTTTTAATACTATTTAATATAATTTATCATTGTTTTAAGACCTTTTATGGACCCAAATCTACCTGTAGGCCCCTTAAGGCAAGCATTCACTGACCTAACCCGCAGGCTGAATGCCACATACAAGGTTCTTTTTGAGATATTAAAATGGGTATACCCACTATTTTTATGACCAAAATGATAGCATGGTTTCCTCTAACCACTAAAAATTATCCTTAATACCAAAATTTAAGGCTTGAATATGCCTAAAAAGACCTTAAATGACCATTTTGCCTAGACTGGTAGTGGGCTACCTGCTGACTGTGTTTGAGAATGAAACCTACGAATATGGTTTTCATAACTTATTTATATTAGGTTATTTTATTCCAACCTAAATTTAATAGGATTTAGACATATCCATTAGTATCTCATAGGTCTCACCTTCTTTAATCCATCTTATGTCTACAATTCTCTTGGTACTCCATATGCATGTGTGTGCTCACTTAAGGCTTGTTGACTAAGTTTTTTGATCAGAATGAGTGAGTAGTTGTGGTTAAGAACTTGTATGGAACTAATAATTATTTATAAAATATCCAATACCTCATATTAAATTCTTAGACTTATTAAGATCCCTATATCTTGAGTAGAGCATTTTGTACCTTGAAAATCCTACATATACCTTTTCCTAATCTATGACTTAACTGAGAGTGTGATCTTAGTCTTGCCTACGCTGTAGTTGAATTCACCCAATTTTTTTTATGACCTAAGATATACTAAGGGATGGAACTCATGTAACAATATCTTTTGATTTCCTTGGAATTTTAGCCATTAAATAATTATGCACTTCCATCCTCAAGTCTGCCTAGTTGACTTAGCCTATAGGCTCTCCTCACATTCTTGGCTAGGTGGGCAGTAAGTCTTATTATATGTGAGTGTTTTGGAAATTTTTGGAGAAAAATTACATTGAAAAATTCCCTGTGAGTGCACACTTTCCACCAATTTCCTCAACAATCACTTTTATCACAATACAATAACTCCAAATATCCCAAATATAATGGTTGTAGGTGTGTATCAAGAGAAGGGTTTGAGCAATGGAGTACCATCCAAAATTATTCATTATATTATGGTATTATGTAGGTGATATAATCTCATTATAATTATTTTCTCATAATTTTTTACTTAACTCATTTGAACTCAACTTGCTTATGGCAAGTCAAGAGGTAAGAATAACTCAGCTGAGGCACTTGACTTGACTAAATCTCAATTATCTACCAATGAAAGTGAGATGCTCAGACCTATAATAAGCCCATATATACCTATTCATTTTGACACTCTTCATTATGACCCATTTACCCCTCAAAATTTATTCAAGTATACATAGTGATATCCAACTCTTGCCCCTTGCAACTTGCCTTGCTTTGCTCCTAGAGGCTGACTGTAGGTCTACTTATGGTGTTCTTGTAGGTGATTTTTTAATGTTGGGACTTATTAAAAGAGTTAAGGTATCCAAAATGGATGTGATATGCCTCCATGTTCATCACTCATACCTTGTAATTCCCATAAGAAACTTCATAGTCTTGATAATCAATACTTCTCTTTTCTTTACATGCTATGGATAGGCCAATTTAGACGGCTGTAGGTGTGCATCAAGTCTTGTATGGAAAAATGATTGAAGTGAAGGTATGAAGTGGATTTGAGGTGAATACACCTTGAATATCTCATTATCCATCTTGAGACTATTCACTATTCTTTCTCACTTAAGCCCAAAACCCTGACCTTCCTCTCAAAATCTCAATCACCAAGGAATTATAGACCCTATTATATTGACTGAGCTCCAAATGTGCCACCTAAGCTAAATTATCTAAGATAATTTATGGTATTTATATATAATTTGGTTATTGTTTATATTTCACCAGATGTATTATCTTATCACACCTACACTTGTCCTTTAAGAGACTTCCTTAGTCACTCATTGGAATGCTTCTTTGGAACTCTACTGCAGGTGGTGTCATACCTCTATACGAACATAAGAGATGCATGGGGCTGATTTCAATATGTAGAAATGACATTAAAATTTATAATCAATATTTGAAAACACACACCCAACTTATAAAATCACCACTCACTCTCTTTATGGTTTATTGGAAACTAGAAACCAAATTACCTTAAAATTCTCAAACTTATCTTAATTTCTAATAACAATGTAAACTAGGATTGCTATTAGGCCTTTTAACTTGCTCTCCATAGTTATTATCATTTAGGATTCTTGGAATATTGTCCTAGTGAATTGAACTCAAATAGCACCCATTGTATCTTACCCATATAGACCTTCTTAGATCATCTAAGAACCTTTCTTTTTGAGGTAGCAGTCATGACTACTGTAGGTGCTCATTTAGATTGAATTTCAACCTTTTCCATTAACTAGGCTATTAAATACATATTTAAGCACTAATATATTTATTGGATCATGGAAATTGAATAATTGGAAATATCTCAACTAGGACAAGTGATCTTGAGCCCTAACTTGGGTGTCATAATATGATATCCCCTTCTCAGACCCCTACAATAATGACATTACTATAAGTGAAGACCCCTCTCAAAGAGGCACTCATTACCATCTTAACCATTTGGAGTTACATATAGGTGTACATTCATGTGTCATAGAGGTGTATATTAAATCTATCAGTATCCTTGGTACCTTGAATGCTTTCCTCATCTATCTCATCTTGCTTTGCACCATTGAATCTAGGCCTTTTTGTTTGAGCTCTTGATAGACTTGACTGAGTTATTGATTAGGTAAGGAGTCTTCTTAAGTTTATCTCATAGGATTCTCATACTTAGAATTTTTTGGTGTAGATTTTTAGGTATCTTGAATTAGGTGGCCATAATCTATCTTCTAAGAGGTACTCAGGCCCTTGATTATAATAAATCTTTATTCATGATGACTGGTGTAAGTGAAAATGATAGATTTGCTTTCATGGAAAGCCTATGGAAGTTGATTTTATTGATTCATGGATTTGGGAGGTAGATAATAAATTATATATGTTATTTGACCAATCAAAAACTTCAACATCATCAACCCTTTCCATTAAGTGCACCAAAAGACCCTACAAGTTGAGAAACTCAGTCTATGTTATGAAAATGGAAGAAAAATTAAAGTTTGTTTTCTCTTGACATTCAAAAATTTGTGAAATAGAGGTTTGGGTGAGGAATATTGTCTATTATTTCCTTATGAACACACAAAGCTTATTTATTTGCATAAATACTCCAAAATTAGACCAAAACCATTGCAATCTTTAAACCCTACATAGATGGATGAGCTCATGAGAGTGACCAGATTATTAGCCATTGTTAATAAATAAAAAGAGATATATTTGAATATAAATACCATGTATGAGATAGTAAAGGTACCCCCATATTTTCCCCAAAAATTTATATCCTAATTCTCTCCCTCCTATCCATATTGAATGAAAACTTGAAGTGCTGCACTAGCTTGCCAAAGAGTGTGATGGGAGATTAGGATAGGTTTTTGAAATATTGGGGATTTTAAACTCTTATAAATCATATATTTTAAATTTTGGGATATATATACATCTATGGGAGAATTTATAATAAAATTCCTCTAGGTACACCTATATGGACTTGTTGAAAACACATGATTTTATCCTGGAACTACCACATTTGCCTTGGAGATTGATGGAATCTGAATTCCAAGTGTTCCCAAATATGGTAAATTAAATTATGAACCTATAATGATATTTTAAAAAATTCCTTTTCCATCAAATGTGCCATTTAATGCAAAAACATCCTTTTGAATGTCATAAAAATGCAATAAAACACATATAAGGTGAGATGTACATTATAAGTTTTAATTTTTCACCTTTTTAGGGAGTGGTACGGAATATAAGAAGTTTGATATGGATTAAAAATTTAATTAAATTATTTAAAATATCCATTATACCACTTAACACACTTTAACCAACTTGATCTTACTATGAATGACTAGACTAACATAAGGTTTGAAATGCCATTTACCTTAATCCTTCCAAAATAACCTTAAACAATGCTAATAAGGGGAAAAATAAGTCATAAAGGAAATATTAAGGTGTTTATTGACTAGGAAACCTATGATAAGGTTAAGTTTATAATATATGGGTGACCATTTTGACCTGGGGGTTAAAATTGGTCAACAAGCTATTTTCACTAGCCTTCTTACCTACTGCATCAGTGGGTGGAATAAGAAGAACACTATAGTCATCCAAAAATAATTAATAAATATCATGAAATTGAGACATAAAATATATATCCATCCCAAAATTCAAAAATGCATAATTAGATCCATTAAATAATGGAGCCTTATTGGTAGAGAAACTACCTTGAGCTTACTAACTAGCCATCCTGGCTTCTAGGATCTCCTTTAGGATTTTAGACACGATTCAAAGGACCAGGATATGATACTAAATTTTGGAAGAAAAATTAATAATATGGGGGTTAATAAATATTAAAAAACTAACTTATCAACTTCACTTAAGTAATCATGGACTAATCAAATAAGGATATAGATCTAGCAAGCATAAAGATCAATCAACAAGAGCATGAAAAACAAGAACACATCACATATGTGGGAAAAAATAAAAGAGAATCAAACCCATTGATATATTTAAATTTAATACAATCCTATAAGACAAACATAAATTTTAGTGAAGCCCCCAATTCACATGGAACACCAACTCCAACTAGCTAAGCACCAACTCAACTAGGCTTTACCAAGAACCAACTTACAAGGAGGCACTAACCCCCTATATGAATCAAAACCAACTCAGCCACCTAAAAAAATTGATAAAATTTATAATACCTTGTTTCTCATGCAATATATGATGATGTCCTTCCTCAGCTCTTCACACACTTATATCCCTCTCAAATTGGGTTCTAGCCTTCTTCACTCAACTAGTCATCTTCTTGACTTGATTAGGTCATATGACCTTGATCCTCATATGAATAATCTATATCAAATATTAATAAATGATTATATACACTCCTATGATGGCCTATAATACCTTATTTTTCTTAACAAAATGTTATCTTGTCCGCTTGCATTTTCCACACACATAATAAGTCTAAAATTGCCGTATATTTATACAAGTTTCTTATTCATATCCTTTTTGGTCAGCCAAACAACCTTACACTCTTTTTTCAGCCATGAAATGGATATTAGGACATATAATAGACATGTATCAAACTTTTTTTGATTCCATTTAGGTCTGACCTACCTCAATTAGGCCGTATCTCACCTTTAGGTTTCATGGAGACCTAATCCCATTATGTCTACTTTAGGACATGTTACCTTTGCCTTCATTGGAATATATTAAAATAACTAATATAGAATTAAAATATCATATTCCACTAAAATAGACCCTTGATAAGCTCATCTAGGCTCTATAACACTTTTTAGCTTCAATCACCACTTGAAGCATGCCATTAACACTGTGCATACCCAAAAAGTCTAACTTGAATAGTTGAAGACTAAAAACAATTTAAAAAAAAAACATGGAAAAAAATCATATATAAAAAATATACATGACATAAGGGTCATCATCATATGATTCATACTTCATAACTTAGGTAAAAAATACTCAAACCCTTCTCTGCAAATAACCCACTCAGAACTACCAACTTGCCTCAAGACACAATCATGGAAAATTGAAATTTTGACACCTAAATAGACTTATTAAAGGAATTAAAAATCATTATAATTATCTTAAAACATCCTTATAACCATATCCAACAAAAATATCATAATCTCTAATGTCAATTATTGGTCTTGGAACCAATTTGTTGACATTCTCTCTCACAGACCTTACTCTACTAGATAAGCAATTTTGACTTCAATGTTTCAACCTCTTACACTGACTTAAAAGATTATTTAAATCATGTATAAGTCATTAAAGTACCAAAAAATAACATCATGTGCTTTATATACATCAACTCATGGCATAGAGTCTCAAACTCATCATTACTACTTGCTTACCTATAACTTCTAATTCACCTTAAAGACCAGTCATTGTGATTTTGACCTTCAAAACTTATATGAAATTTTTTATATACTTAAAATAAATTTGGATGATATTGTTATATAATTATAAAACTATAAGATATAAAGATAACATGGTCAAATGGTAGTATTGGTCTTGCAAACCAGTCTCATAGTCTTTTACCTTAATGTCTCATCTAAACCAAATAGGTCAAATTATGAGAAATTTTTTCATCATATACACTAAGCTAAAAAAATTATATCCAACATGAAAATGTATTAAAATTATAAAAAAATGTATCTATGCACTTGGATTCATCCGTAATCCATGATAACACATCCCTTATCAACTTCTCACTTCTACCTAGTTTTCTCACTATTTGCAACATTAGGTCTATTAGTGATTAGCCAACTTGGATGAATATTTTATCACACTTGAGGGATATAAAATACTCAAAAATTACCATGGACATAAAATACAAGTCTCAATATTTTTTCTCCTTCCATTTAACAACTTTTACTTGGTCAAATCTAACTGCTACAACAAATCTTTGAGAATAAGGCCTTTCTTGTAGGGTCCACTCACTCACTTGATAAACCAATCAGACATAAAAGTTCTTGGGAGGGTTTAATAGAACTTAAAATCACTTAAATATCCATACTAGTCCATTATGATCATTTTAGAATAATATATTTCATATTGGGTCACTATTAAGGTTCTTTGAGGGTTTAAACCATCTTCTAGTCTTAACGATCATTCATAAAGCTTAGTCCCTCATTCCAAAAAATAATTCCTATAATTCTGAGATAGAAACCTTCCTGATCTACCATGAATATCTTAGGTTATCATGCAGAGGTTACACATACTAATGAATAGTTGAAAGTTCATCTTAGGTTGATAACCCTTCATTCTGTGCACTCAATAGACTTTAAAATATTTTTTATTACCTTATCATTCAAAATTTGACCTAAAAATTTGTCAACATAGTTGAAAAAACATGACACACTTATGTTAATGCTCACATACTCACACTTTCCTTTAAAACTAATCCTGATACCCCATTTAGCCACCATCTCTCTCTTTGCTTCGTAGACCTTGACTTGCAAACCATATTAGTTATACAAGCTAACCTTCAAGCTTCTTTCCATGAAATATATACATAATCATCAAACTCAAGAAACCTCTATCATGATCAACCACCACTTTATCCAACATGAGCTCTCCAAGCTCAATGCATCATCTAGGCAACCTAGTGAAAGAGGGGCAATTTTGATAAATGACATGAAGACCAAGGATGGGAAACCAATTAAATATGAAAAGAAGCTCAAAAAACCTAAGTTATACCTATCCATAATCATTAGATATGCATTGGTGCATACTTGTTTGATTGATAGTGGAAAAAGTACATCAGTCATGCCTAAACAAGTGGCAAATAAGCTAAAGTTGAAGTATGAACCGCACTCCAAGGGGGTATTACTATTGGATGGATCATTCCAAGGATGGTTGGTATTATCAAAAGTTTGAATATCACTCTCCATGATTTCCCTACATTATCCATCTCCCAAGATGTGGTGGTTTTTGATGTGCCACCTCACTTTGCCTTTTGCTTGTCAAGGGACTTCATTGATAAGATTGTAGGTTATTTGACTTCATATCAGTCCTACATTGAATTTGGAACTAGGTATGGTGCTAAAGTATCTATCAAGGTTGAAACCTTAGCAAAGTTTCAATTATAAGTAAAATCACTAAGAGGGGGGGGTGAATTAGTTAGCCCAACTATTTAAACTTTAGTTGCAATTCTTCCAAAATCTTAATTAGACAATACTTACATTCATGAAACATACATATCATTCATAAAAGTGAATAATGAACATAATGAAAGATCACATACACAATACAAGATCTATGTGGGAAACCCTCTTGAGGAATAAAACCCACTCTCAAGCCTATAAACACATGAACTATTATCCTTTAATATGATCACAAACAAGAGATTGATCAAGTCCTTCTGATTAGGAAGCTTCAGTCAAGTCTTTTTAACCTACAACCTTGATCAAGTGTTTCTGATCAAAGGTCTTTAGTGAAACCCTATTTTACAAGGAGTAACTTCCCCTAAAAAATATCAAGTACTTTAGACCCTCTTTGAGAAGAACACTTCCATCTTAGGACTGATGTCTTCAACACATGATGATGGATCTCTAGATATTACTCTTCTCACCTTTCAACAAAAACTCTATTACCCAACACACCCTATTGGCCATAGCATATTACATACTTTAACCAACATACAAAGATCACTTATGACACATTATATATCCCAACTAACCCCACTCTTCAAATCTACACACTCATATCATATATTTAATAACATGACCAGATGGTCATACACACAATGCACACACTGATCTACCTCTTAGATCAATCACCAAGCTAACATAGTTTTCACCTTGCCTTCGATCACATTCAAACAATAAGAGCACTATTTCACCAATAGAATTATGAACAATAGTTCATACAAATGGTCCTCAAACTGATCTTCTCATTAACTCATCCATAGGGTAATCTACCCCTCCTTCACTCCATAATTCACACACACAAGCCTCTCTCAAACAACCTCTTGAGCGTACTCACCCATTCTGCCTCTTTTAGGCTTATTTAGCCCAATAACCTATGTGATCATCTTCAGTACCTTGATCAAACTAACATGTCTAATCCTCTTCACTCTTTGATGGTCCTCATTGATTTTTACCTTCTCTTTCAAAGGTTATATCCTTTTCTCAGCACCATACTCACACTTTCTCATTCAAGTCTTACAAGTCTAGAAATCACCACCTTTGATTTCACTATTTATAAAACAATCATGATAACCACCATCTTGGTCAGCCTTGAGGCATGCCTTAACCCTTAAGGAAAATATCACACAAAGACATATCTCAATACAAACTTCATAGGTCAGCCATAACATTTATGGGTCAACCTTAAGTAGCTACACCTTTTAATAAGGACCTTGTAGCTCTTATATGTATCATGGAGACCTATTGACCCATTTAGCACATCATAAAACAAAATAAGAATACATGACCACTTTCAAATACATGGGTCTACTCCTTATGTCCCCTTTGACATCCTCAAATAATCATAATCATTTTAGCTAACCTCTACGTATGCTCAAATAGAGACCTTATACACATGAACACCATTACCAAACATATAATCAACTTCTTAAGCATTGCTCATACTCAAGATAGATTGATCACACCTCTAAAATACTCATATAACAATCCAATGGAGCCTATAACACCTAAATATCTAATTCACCATGAAACATCAAAACAAAACCTACATGAGCTCAAATATTCTTATCATGTCACTTACAGTCCATGCACAAATACACAATCAACTTTGAACTTTTCATAGCTATCTGTACATACTTTAAAGTATTATAATCCATATTGATAGATGCACCTTGGAGTCCTATACCACTTTGATTTTTACTATAATAGCAAATTCAACTTCTATCAAAAGTTATGGTCTAAAATCTAGACACTGGTATTTCCTTCACAAATTCAAATATTCAAATACAAATGGTCACAGTTAAAATTTGAAAACTATGCTCACATCTCATGTCCTCTCAGCTTAGATCAAATATCCTCCATATTTCTTGATCAATATTTAACACATAAGTGCCAATGCTCATACATTAAGACTTAGTAATGTTGACCTCATCTTGTGCAATATTATAATGTTGAATCCACATGCTCCATCAATCTCTGTGCTACGCCCCTAACCTATCAGATGTATGAGGATAGTATTAGTTAACTTGTGGCTTACTTATCCCTCTTTGACATTATATTACATTTATCTATGCTTTCTTTTGATTAGTAGGTCGGTCTATGGAGTAACCATGGCCTAGATAGACTATATATATGAGGTAGTGGGTAATCATTTATCATCATATTGTGAATTCTGCTCTTATTGAAGTTTGTAGAGGTTTCCCCCTCAAAGTGGCTTATCTATTATCATATATTTTTATATATTTCAGTCATATTTGGATATAATTCTTCTGTTATACTTAATTCTTGAAGTAATTTCATTACAAGTGGTATCAGAGCTGCGATTTGGGCAATCTTGTGGGTGAAACACTAAATTTTTAAATTTTTTGATATATAAAAAATGGTTGCTAAATTCTCTGAAATTTTTTTATTGGAGGTGTGAAGTAATAAAGTTAAGCTTCCCTTAAAATTTCAGCTCATTTGGATTTGTTTTACAAAAGTTGTCGCTATTTTATGGTTTTTCATAAAATTGCTCTATAGTGCGCAATTCAAAGAATTTTTCTGAGTTATTTACATTTTTGGAAATCTTAGAAGAATTTGGACACAATTTTTTCTTTGTATATTTTGATTTGAGGCTGACATAATTCCAAAATCACTTGGTCAAAGTTGGGTCAAAAGTGCCAATAAAGGTCGACATCGTAAAACCCTTTTATGGCAGGTCCACAAACTTGAGGCCAAAGGAAGGGTGCTGAAACTCTAGGTAAAACTCCTAAAAAGGAAGAGATGGATTCAAAAGGGGGAGGTACTAGACCCTTTATACCAGGGTTTTTGACATAGATCACAAAGTGAGCCAGCTTGACTATAGTGTGCAAGGCATTCAGAGTGAGGTGCAAGACATACAATCTAACATGCAATCCATACAAGATAGTTTGGGAGATATCATGATGGCTTTGAACATTAATTAGTCAAATCATCAAGCTAACTCTATTTCACAAACCCACCAGGGTGGTTCTCCTAAATAGTCTACTTCAAATCTAACTCCATGGCCACAGAGGAACCTATTACCAAAGGTGGATATGCGCAAATTTGATGGAAAAGATCCACTCAATTGGCTCAACCAAATGGAAAGTTTTTTTGACCTACATTAGATTCCAAGTGGATAGAAGGTTACCATGGCCTCCTTGTATCTTGAACCTGATCAATTCATTTGGTATCAATGGTTGTGTGCTCAAAAGAAAAAGATGACTCTCAATGTCACCTGGTCAGTTTTTACAGAGGAGCTACAATTACACTATGGAAAAAGTGTGACAGAGAATTACTTCAGCCAACTGGCAAAATTGTGACAAACTAGCTCCGTCAAGGATTATATTCATCAATTTTAGAACCTATCTTTACGTGTGGAGACAATTTCTGAATCAAACTTGAATGACCTATTTTTGGGTGGACTCAAGGACCACATTCAACATGAGGTTTGCATATTTAATACACTTAATATTTCTGATTCTATTATCCTAGCACGTAGAGCTGAGGAAAAATTCATAGCCAACAAGAAGCAGCCATTCACTCACTTCAAAGATCGTAACATATCATCACCAACATTTCCTCCACCTACTAGATTGACCCCTCAGCAAATGGAAGAGAAGCGTGTAAAAGGATTATGTTTTGGTTGTGATAGCAAGTGGAGTAAAGGACATAGATGTGCTGAGAAGAATTTATTCTACATTGAGGGACCAAATGAAGATGAAGAAGCAGATGATGCCTCCAATGATGATGAGAAAGATATAGAGGAGGTACCTAAAGATTCCCAACCTATAATCTCTTGTCATGCACTTGTAGGTATTAACACTCCACAAAATCTTAAGGTAGTGGGTTTCCTCAAGAAACAGAAGGTGACAGTGTTGATTGATTCAGGGAGCACACATAACTTTATAAACCATAAGTTGGCCACTCGATTGAATTGTTTCATCTACCTAGCACTATAATTTTAGGTCATGATTGTAGATGGTGGCATAATTAATTGTTTAGGAAAATGCCATAGTATTAAGCTTACTATGGGTGGGTACAATCTCAACTCTCCTATGTTTGCTATTCCCATGGGTAACATAGACATTGTTTTGGGAGTCCAATGGCTCACAACCTTAGGTACCATTGAGATGAACTTCCAAGAACTATTCATGCGCTTTCATTCTAAAGGTAAGAAAATTGAACTACATGGATTACATGCAAAATCTTCATAATTGATTAGTTCACATCAGATGACCAAGATGCTAAAAAAGGGGGTAGAGGGAATTATTGCATGATTATGCTCCATAGATGTTCAACCCACACAGGTATCTACACATCTTGATCTACAAATAATTCTTGAAGACCACTCATCTATTTTTGGGGCCATGCCAAAAGGACTACCACCAAAAAGAGAACATGATCATGCCATTCAACTAATTCTAGGTAGTCAAACACCAAATATCAGACCATATAGATATCCATATGCACAAAAGAGTGAAATTGAAAAGATGGTCCATGAGATGCTGGAGGCAGGGATCATCAAGCATAGCCAAAGTGCATATTCATCACCAGTGGTCATGGTGCAGAAGAAGGATGACACATGGAGGATGTGCCCATATTATAGGGAACTCAACAAGTACACCATCAAAGATAAGTTTCTTATTCCAGTAATTGATGATTTACTTGATGAGTTGCATGGTGCTAATTCTTTCACAAAATTGGATCTTCACTTGGGGTACCATCAAATTAGAATCAAGGATGAAGATGTTCATAAAACTAATTTTAGAACACATGAGGGCCATTATGAGTTTTTGGTAAGCCATTTGGTCTTACAAATGCACCATCTACTTTTTAGAGCTTGATGAACACTGTTTTTAGGCTTTTTAAAGGAAGTTTGTGCTATTTTTCTTTGATGACATATTGATTTATAGTCAGACATGGGAAGCACATCTACAACATGTGAAATAGGTGTTGATAGTTTTGGAGAAGCACCAACTTTATGTGAATCCATCTAAATGTGCTTTTGGAGTATAGGAGGTAGAGTACCTTGGTCACATTGTTTCCCATGAAGGGGTCAAAGTTGATCTGTAGAAGATCAAAGTGATAATGGAATGGCCCATGCCAAAAACTCTCAAAAACCTTTGAGGGTTCCTTGGACTAATAGGTTACTATAGAATATTTGTGAAAGATTATGGCAGCATAGCAGCTCCACTCACTGCATTGCTAAATAAGGATGCAGTTCATTACACTCTATGGATCAAATCGGTCTTTAATTGTCAACACTCACTGTTCGATCAATCTGTATGAATACCCATTTTCCATTAGATCCTTATCCTATACCTTTGTTTAATCATTAAAAATCATGCACCTATCCTTATCTTGTTAATTCTTGAATTTTTTGAGAAATGCACACTATTGATATTACTCAAGCTTTAACTCTTGCAGAAATGACTATGGGGACCCTTTCAATATCCCTAGAAGACCAAATTTGTACCTCAATAAATTTTTATATGCTTACTCAGAGGATCTCAAATTTGGACCAAATGATCTCCTCACATAGGAGAATCCAACCATCTAAAACATAGATGTTGAAACACTTGAGCATGAGAGATATAATTCCATTAAAATTCCTTCTCAAAATATTTTATTATAGAGCCAACTATGTCAAAACCTGCCTGAGAGGCCAACTTTGAGCATGCACAAATTTTTTTGCACTTCAGTGCATGATCTCAAATTTAGCACAAACCATATATGTTCAAAATTGAATAAAAACATATGATTTATTCCTATTGAAACCTTCACATGTGAAATATACAACATCATCAAAATTATCATGCATCTCTTCTTGCTACATTTCAAAATTGGCTATGGAAAACATAGTCAAACTTCCTGGGATCCCAACTTTACATAAGTATATCTTTTGATGCGCTTTATTAAATGATCTAAAAATAAGAAAAAATATACTAGGTATAAAACTAAACAAACCCATATGATCACTTTATCTTGAAACATCCACAAGTGTGAGATATTCCATCATTAAATTGATTACTTGGCTCTTTTTGGCCACATTGCAAATTTCGCGAAGTATGGAAAAATAATGAATTTTGATTGAGAAGCCAACTTTGCACCCTCATATCTTCGATCATGATTCAATGCATGGATTGAGATATCATGAATATTAAATAGGGAATAATGTGATCACAACCATATTACCAACTCCCCTTGACTCATTCCCATGTGGTAATGGTGATGTCATCAAATTGCCATATGAGATTTTCTGCCACTAGACCCAAACTATCTAGATGAAAACTATGGACTACTAGATGAATTTCACAAATAAATAAAATATTTCAAAGCATAGATAACATCCTAGGGACCTATTTCACATGCTTCAAGCACCGTACTCATCCCTAAACATCTCTAACTAGTCAAACCCTAGAGATCAACTAAGCCAACACCAATCACACTAGGATAGGCACATTGCACACTTTGTAATTTTCACTTAGGATATCTAAACACTTCATCCAATCACAATGAAATATCTATGAAATCACCATGACATAATTTATAACTCTCTAATAATCTCCCCCTTTGTCATTGATGTCAACAAACATCATAGATAACAATATACAACTCACTTTCTCTCTCTTCAAGCACTCCCACAATAGGAACTTTCTCCCCCTTTGACACAATGATAAAGTGGAAAAAAAATGATCTTGAGGAGATAAAAATACCATAAATAGGAAAGTAACATATTAAAAATATGATACAAAACTCCCCCTTACCTTGAGCCTACTTCTACTTGTCTTGATAACCTCCTCTTACTCCATGCCAACACTCACTTCAACCAATCACTACAACCAAAGAAGATAATACATATAAAACACTGATAATTAATGAAAATTACCAAAAAACATCTAAGAGGGACTCTCCCTAATATTTTTGAGCCATTTCACCATTTGATCATCTTCAGATCTCCACACACTATGAAGAACCACCACACAGGCTTACAAGCCTTCTCTCTCAAAAAACTTCCATGACCACCAACTAAACTTAATGACACTCACCAAATAGGAAAATTTCACTAAACCAATTTGAAAACTCACCTTAAAACACACATACGTTTCTCTTTTTGAGAAACTGAGCAAAAAGCATTCTTCTTAAAACTAGGCCTGTTTAGCCTCCTTATAGCCCTATTTGGAACTTGTGAAGCCCATAATTTTTATTAGACACATATTTCAGAATTTAAAATTCATATATTGAGCAATCTCATATTCCTCCTAAATCACACCAATTTTCATTACCAAGTTCATCCTCTGAAACATACTTCCTTCATAAACCTACTAGCTAATTAACCCTCCATATAGACAAAAGCTTGAATAATTTGAGAAACACAAACCTTAAATTCTATATGAAAATTTATTTGAACACCAATTTATCCCATTCAACATATTAATAATCCTTAGACCTCAATTCATAAGGCAAACTACTTTTCTAGCATAGCCCAAAACCCTAGAATCTTAAAACAAATAAGGTCACCAAACCTCCTTCTGGTCAATGCACACTTCTAAAGATACTTGCACACCTAGAGACACCCATCACACACTTTTGAACCAATATTTAATTCTTCACACATTTGGGATCCATTTCTTCCTGTAACCCATTTTAGGTCTACTTGCCCTTAAGAAAAAAATGAGAAAATCGAGAGCACTCAAAAATCTCAATTTGCCTTCAACATAACTTTAAAGTACAAAAGCACTTGGAGCACATCAAAAATAAATGTTCAAAACTTTCTAAGCACCAAATATATTTTAAATTCCATCAATCTCATTAATCCACCTCGAACCATCCATTTTGATCCTATACTATAGTTCCTTTACAAACTTCTAGAGAAAACTCATGAACTTATTGCTCCCTCTTAACCAAAGACCTCTAATTATCATTATCATCTTGAGCACACAAACTTGCTTTTACACACCTTCTTACTTAGATGCAACTACTCATTCCTTTGATCCTAAGATCTGACTAGTTACAAAGCTCCCCCTAAATTCATGCTTTATCAAGAACATGACATCTTCAACAAGTATTTAAAAACTTTATATCAGAACATCAAAACCAAGATCTACAAGCTAACTTATTTTAAAGATAGGACCACTAATATTATTCAAAAAATTATTTTTTCTAATAGATAGATATATAAAAAGAATGCACAAACATACCTTGTTTTCATACATTCTCATCAAAATAATATCTGACAATTACCAAGCTTCTTTTGATTGACAAGTGTCTCCTTGAAGCCTAGATAGAGACACCCCTTTGACATAGAGAGACTAAAAGTCCTAAAAATCTAGAGAATCCCATATCTCCATAATCTCATCAGACTTGCAGTCCTACTTGACTTTAACTAAATCCTTAACTTCATTCTTTTATTTAGATTTGTCAATAAATGTTGTCAATGGAACCTCTTGACTCTCCTTTATCTTTGATTCTTTTTACACCTTGGAAAATAATCCATCAAGGCTATTGGAATCAACAAGGTTAAATTCTTAGTCTTTAGTACCTCAGGTCTCCATACCATATTTTGAATCTTCTTATCTTTTTCAGCCATCTTACCTACTTGATTCTTGAGCTTATCCTGATTTGCAACACAACCTTCTAGAGAAACTTTCTTATTAACCTTATGATTAGATGAATTGGTAATGATTTCCTTTGGTTTCCATGCCTGAGTTTATTCTTTCTCAAACCTTATAGGAGATCTATGTACTTTAACACTATTTGGATAAAATCTACTAATATGTCCACTCTTATGATAAATAAAATAAATAAAATCTTTCATACCTTTTGACAGATTTGAACTATGATCAATCTTTGGCCAAAAACTCCTTTTATCATAGCTCCATGAATGTACAAACTTGGTTGAATTCATTTTATAGTCCTTAGCTCTATGACCATACTTATTACATGTATAACAATGACCATGAAATAAACTAGCATACCTTGAAGCATTTGGTTTTCTAACAAATGACCTTTTATTGCTTTTCAAGTTTGCAATCTCCTTATCTTGCTCAGACTTCTCATGCTCTTTTCTTAGCTTGTTCAACTTATCTATGATTTGTTCATGCTTATTTTTCAACAAATTTATCTCAATTTTCATCTCATCAAACTCACCTTTCCTTGAACCCATTTTTACATTTGCTTCTTCTAATTAAGTCTTAAGATGTCTACATTCTTCTTCTCATCTTCAAATTTACATTAGCTACCCCTAACTGATCTTTAAGATTGCTGATCTATTTTCTATATTCTTTAACTTGTTTTGATTTATTTTATTATTCTTTAGGCTTGCCTATATTGATTATGACCTTTTTGTACTCATATTTTAGGGAAACAAGATTAGTCTTTAATTGAAAAATTTCAGCTTATTTAGATTTCATGTTCTAACATGCAACCTCCATCTGAATTCTGAGAACTCAGTTAGTCTCTTTATCTCTCATATCTTCGTTAGCCAAGTCATCCATCATCCTACATACTTGCTCTTTAATATGAATAATATGTTCTTCAAGACTTTTGACTATTGATCTCAACTCAAGATTTTATTTCCTTAAATTTTTAGCCATCTTTGTACCACTCAAAATCTCCTTCAAACTATTAAGCTTCCTCTAAAGGACCCGCTCTGATACCAAATTTTAGAGGTACAATCACTAAGGGGGGGAATCAATGAGCCCATATATTTAAACTTTAGTTTCAATTCTTATAAAATATTAATTATATAATACATACATTCATGAAGCATACTTATTATTCATAATAGTGAATAATGAACATAATGCAAGATCACATACACAACACAAGATCTATGTTGAAAACCCTCTTGGGGAATAAAACCCACTCTCAAGCCTGTAAACACATGGACTAATGTGTTATAATATAATAAAAAACAAGAGACTAATCAAGTCCTTTTGATTAGTAACCTTTGATCAAGTCCTTCTAACCTAAAACCTTGATCAAGTCCTTTTGATCAAAGGTCTTTAGTGAAACCCTATTTCACAAGGAGCAACTACCTTTAAGGAAGATCAAGTCCTTTAGACCCTCTTTGAGAAGAACAATTACACCTTAGGATTTATGTCTTTAACACCTAATGATGGATCTCTAAATATCACTCTTCTCACCTTTCAGTAAAAATTTTGTCACCTAACACACCCTATTGGCCAAAGTACATTACATACTTGAACCAACATACAAAGATTAATTATGACACATTACATATCCTAACTAATCCCACTCTTAAAATATACATAATCAATACATCCTTTATATAATTAACTCTATCATAACTCCAAAAACATCATTAAATGGTCATATACATAGTCCACACACTGATCTACCTTTCAGATCAACCACCAAGTTCACACAATATTCACCTTGCCTTCGATCACATTTAAATAACAAGAGCACTATTCTGCTACTAGAATTATGAACAAAAGGTCATACAAATATCCCTCAAATTGATATAATCATTAACTCATCCGGGTACTCTACCCCTCCTTAGATCCATAATTCATACACATAAACCTCTCTCAAATAGCCTTTTAAGCATACTCACACATTCTGCCTCTTCTAGGCTTATTAGGTCCAATGACCTATGTGATCATCTTCAACATCTTTCTTAGACTAGAATTTTTGATCCTCTTTGCTCTTTGTTGGTCCTCAATAACCTATAACTTCTCTTTCAAAGGTTATCTCCTTCACTTGGCACCACACTCACACTTCCTCATTCAAGTCTTATAAGTCTAGAAATCACCATCTTTGATTTCACTATTTATAGAGCAATCATGATAACCACCATCTTGGTTAGCCTTTAGGCATGCCTTAACCCTTAAGGAAAATATCACATGAAGACATAACTCAATAAAAACTTTATAGGTTGGTCATAGAATCTATGGGTCTACCTTAAGAAGCTACACCTTTTAATAAGGCCCTTGTAGCTCTTATCGGTATCATGGAGACCTATTCACACATTTATCACATCATCAAACAAAAAAATAATAAAATACACCTTTTAAATACATGGTTACACTCTTTATGTCCCCTTTGACATCATCAAAATATCATAGTCATCTTAGATCACCTCTACGTATGCTCAAATAAGTCAAACAGAGACCTTATACACATGAACACCATTACTGGACATATAGTTAACTTCATAAGCATTTTTCATACTCAAAATAGATTGATCACACCTCCAAAATACTCACATAACATTCTAATAGAGTCTATAACACTCCCTAATAGCTAATTCACCATGAAACATAAACTACATGAGCTCAAATACTCTTCTCGGGTCACTTAAAGTCCATGAATGAATACACAATCAACTTTGAACTTTCATAACTATGTCTGTACATATTTTTAGATCTTATAATCTATATTTTTAGATGTGCCTTGGTCTTCTCTACGACTTCTAAAATAACAAATATGACTTATATCAAAAGTTATAGTCCAAAAACTAGACACTGATATTTCCTTCACAAATTCAAATATTCAAATGCAAACAGTCATAGTTAAACTTCAAACACTATTCTCACATCTCATGTCCTCTCAACTTAGATCAAATATGCTTCATTAATCTTGATTGATCTTTAACACATATGCACCAATGCTCAAATTTTAAACATTATTCATGTTAACCTTATCTCATGTAATCTTATAATGTTGACTCCATGTAGTCCATCGATATCCATGGATCAAATAGGTCTTTAATAATCAATGATCACCATTCGATCAATCTATACAAATAACCACTCACCAATGGATCCTTATCCTGTACCTTTACTTAGTTGTTAAACATCATTCACTTTTTTTTATCTCACTGCTACCTAACTTCTTTGAGCAACATGTACTATTGATCTTGCTCGATCTTTAACTCTTGCAAAAATGACAAAGTATGGGGACCCTTTTAATATTCCTGGAAGGTTAACTTTGCACCTCAATAACTTTTTCTGCACTTACTCGCATGATCTCAAATTTGGACTGGATGATCTCCTCACATATGAGAATCCAACCATGTGACACATAGATCGTAAAATACTCACATGTGTGAGATATAATGCCATTAAAATTGATTCTCAAAATCTTCTATTACAAACCCAACTATGTCAAAACCTACCTGAGAGGCTAACTTTGAACATGCATAATGTTTGCCATGCTTCAGTGCAAGATTTCAAATTTAGAAAAATCCATCTATGATAAAAATTTAAAAAACACATATTATCAATTCCTCTTGACACATTAAAATGTGAAAGATATATCATCATCAAAATACTCACTCGACTCTTCTTGCCACATTGTAAAATTAGCTAAGTATGGAAAAACACAGTCAAACTACTTGGGAGCCCAACTTTGCATAAGCATATATTTTGATGAACTTAATTACATGATATAAAAATTAGCATAAATGAACTAAGTTCAAAACTAAACAAACCCATATAATAACCTTATTCTGAAACTTCCACATGTGTGAGATATTTCATCATCAAATTGGTTACTTGCCTCTTTTTGGCCACATTGCAAATTTGGCTAAGTATGGAAAAACAATGAATTCTGACTGAGAAGCCAAATTTTCACACTCATATCTTTGATTGTGATTTAATGCATATGAAAAAATCCCATGTGGTAATGGTGACATCATCAAACTGCCAATTGAGATTTTCTACCACTAGACCCAAACTACCTAGATGAAAACTATGGACTACCAGATGAAGTCAACTTATGCATACAAGATATAAAAGCATAGATAACATCTTAGGGACCTATTTCACATGATATAATCACCACACTCATCCCTAAACATTTATAACCATTCAAACCCTAGAGATCAACTAAGCCAACACCAAGCACACTAGGATAGATATATTGCATACTTTATCATTATCACTTAGGCTATCAAAGAACTTCATCTAATCACAAGGACACCTATATGACATCACCATGACATAAATGACAAGTCTCATATATTTTCATGTGGAGCCATATGTGGCTAATACTTCAAACATGAACTTCAACATATTTTAGCATTTTTTAAGTTTTTTCTTAATAAAAATGACTTACTAAAAATGGAAATGATACAGGGTTTTGAAAGGGGAATAACTATGATAGGGATGCACACCATTTATCCATAGAGTTGGGATCTCATTTTTGGCTAGGAAGGACTACTTGCACAATAAAGACAACTTAGACAAGATTGATTAATAATAGAGATGGGTAAACTACCTGATATAAGATCAATTCTCGTAAGTGGTACACTTCTTTAGAGGGATGTTGGTTCACTATTTATGTAATTAAGTGGATAATGAAATAAGATGAATTAAAATAAAACATGTGATAAGGTTATGAAAATTAAATGAAGTAAATCAATCTATTGCATTGATATTATCAAAACATTCATTCTAATATGTTATTGTTAAGTCCTCTGTCTCTCGGATTGCTTCTAGTTGTACGAGGATGGATTATCAAGTTGGGGTGAAGATAACCTTGGAAATTCCTAAATTGAAATAAATATCACTTTGATTAGTGAATAAAGGGTGAGGAACTATGGGTAAGTCATGAATGGAAACCACATCATGTATAATACCATGCAAAGTCATCTACATATAGCAATACATGATTTTAGGGTTTAAAAATAATAAATTGGATATGTTTATGATTACTAATATAGTCTTGGGTTGCATACATAAGTGAAAACATAGGTATCAATGCCAATTATCTCAGAGTCATTATCAATCAACTGATTGGTGTCGATCTAGAAATAATCATGGTTAGTCCTTAAAGTGTGTATTAAAAGACTTAGAAAGGTGCCTTAAGAGGGATTAAATAGATTTTTAAAGGATATTAAATTGATAATTGATTTATGAATAGAAACTTAAAGTAATAAATACAACATAAAGGAATAAAACATTAATTCAAAACTAATCAAATGAACTGCAAACTTACCTCTATAAAAGCTTCCTAAGCTGCAGATAAATACCTCATTGACAAAGATATGGTTGGCTTTGGGCAGAGTGTGGGTAGACTAAAATTGTGATAGTATTATTTCATAGTGCTTGAAATGAATTTCATAGTGCTTGAAATGAATTTCATAAACATTATAGTGTGAACAAATTAGGATTCATAATATGAGGTTGGCTTAGATATAAATCAACATCGATCTTAATAGGATCAATGACAATCACAAGAAACATTATTGATTTTGTCTAAGTTTGAGTTGTTGGTTATAATAACTCAAGATCTAAGATAAAATCTTAGGTTAAATTGGTTTTAATGGGGCTTGGGTATGGGATGATTATTAGGAAGGTTAAAATAACTTACCCATATTAGGCTTGGTGAGATTTAACCAGGATTTAGGGATAGTAAACTAGTTACTTAGGTAAAATGGTAATTATTTAAATTATTTACACAACATTAAATCGTAAATAGTAAAACTAAATTAATTGGTGTAAGAAAGGTAGGTAAGGGGTAAGGAACATTTATTTATAATAAAGTGGTGTAAATTTATAGTGTCTATATTTGCACCTTTTTGTTGAGCAGTTTGTGATAACCTATCATGAGATAAAAACTAGGCTGGGTCCAATGCACCAGGTTTTAGTGAGGAGGTATTCCCCCTAAAAATTAGAGCTAGTGAAGGATAATGAGATAAATATGGGTTTGAAAATGAATTGGCAATGGATAGGGTAAATATAAAATAAGCATTGAAGATGCAAGGATAAGCATGACATGTAATACTACACTAATAAGTTATAGTTTATCCTGAATAGGAATGCCCCAAGCAAAAAAGTAATAAATTACCAAAAATAATAATGTATGGGATTTATCAAAGGTAGTCAAGAGGGAAAAAGTCTAGGATGGGATAAACAAATCATCCAATATTATTGGTACATGTGCACTACCTAGGGACATAGTGTTCTTAAGATGAGGTACATTTTCAGGATCCACAGGGGTCATACACTGAAATGAATATAAACCTCTCAAAGGCTATGTGATCATTAAGGGACCTGCATCCACAAGAAAGTAATGTTGGTTAATAAAATATAGGATAGCTATTGTTGAAACATTATTTCTATTATTTAGGTTTGGCATTTATGTTGTCATTGATTCAAAGGTTCTTGAAATAGTTCTTCATGAGGTCATTGAAGAATGTAACTATGAGAGAGGATATTGATCACTGTTGCTATGATTATAAGAGTGTAAGAAATGATTGGTATATTTTCTTATGACTACATGAGTGATGTAAAGGTTAGCATGAAAGATCATTATTATCAAAATTATCGAGTTCTTGAGCCTAATAAGTAACTTGAGAAGGTATGTGCATAAGATGTCTAGTCTTGTGCATGAAGGGTCATGATGGCTTAGTGAGATGAATGAACACATGCATGAAAGTTTTTATGAGGTTTATTTATCATGTATATGAGGCATTGTATCACCCATGTGAGTCTTAGGGTGAGCCTATTGGGGTAGGAACTATAGACCTAGTCTGCATCTAAACCATTTTTAGACCCTACTTGTCCTAATGAGGCATCATTATCTATTATTAAGGCCTATGAAGGATTTAAATAAATGTTTGAGCATGAGACAGGTTTATTGAGTTTCATAACTATGTGGATATTGCATGGAGAGAAGCATGGAGGTCAACTTTTAGGCCTAATGTGGGTTGTAGGTCAAGGTCTAAGAGAGAAAAGAGAGAGAGTATGGCTTAATGGGGTATGAGGTTATATTTACAAGGATATTATGGAAAATTGAGTGTTTTAATAGGTATGATATATATTTTTAATCATGTTCACAAAATTTGAAGTCATGAGTTGCAATAAAAGGCATGAAAAGTAATTTTAAGGTTTCTCGAGTGCATTTAATGAAGGGTTCTCAACCTGAGAAGGAATTTTAGGTGTTCATTAGCATGTGAAAAAAATAAATGAGAAACTAATATATTAATGGTATAAAAATAAGGGTCATAGCTCAAAATCATAGGAATTATTTTTTGGATTAAGGGGCTATGTTTTGTGAATGATCATTAAGAGTGGAAACAAGTTTAAACCTAATAAGGAGCCAATGTTTAAAATGTTGATAAAAATAGCATATAATGACATCAAATGAATAAAAAAATATTTTATCTTGTATTGAAATTTCTAAGACACCTCTAGGTGTGATTGAGTTATCAAGTGTGTGAGTAGACCCTTTAGGAAAGTGCATATTTCTCAAAGATTTGCTATAGTAGTCAAAGTTGACCAAGTAAAAGTATAAATATCATTGGATGGATAAGATTGAGACTTTTATTTTATTTCCATGTTGGTTTTTTATCAAGTTATATTCCTTAGGTATGCTAAAATTATCATCCAAGACAACCTATCACTAAAAGGCTTAATGGTGCAAACAATGAGAAACCCAAGCAGAAGTGAGAAGATGATTAGGGATGTGTTATAATGAAATAAGGATGAATCAAAGTAAATGGATATGTTTTTATATAATTTTAATTCATGTTAATTTTATATATAAGTTTTTTAGATCATTGTATGTAGCAAAAATTTTCCCACAAGTTGACTTGTTTAGCTGAGTGAGGTTTGTGTATAGTGAGGTCATGAGATTGGTCTACAAGACCAATATTTCAATTTGAACATGTTATATTTATATATATTAATGGTATAAATATAAAATAAGATCATAAAAACTTATCAATATTCTTTGAGACTGGTTATATAGGTGTTGAAGGTCAAAATCACCATGACTAGTTTTTAAGGAGAACTGGCAGTTTTGAGTTAGCAAGTTGTAGGAGTGTTTTTGAGTCATTTTAACCTATTTAATGAAGTATAATTAACTTGGTGAAGTTTTTTAGGTATTTAAGGTTATTTATATATATTTTATTGTCATTATTGTGTGGCCAAACATTTTGTTATCTTTAGTTATTCAAGACAGACCTTTCTATGTGTGAGAAGGCTTAATTATGAATAGTATTAATGGCATGCTTCAAGTGGTGATTGAAGATAAAATGTGTCATGGAATTAACATGAGATTATTAGGAGTATATTTGAGTGTAATTTTAATTATTCCTTCTATTTATTAATTTTTAAATTTCTCCAAGAAGATCAAATGGTAACGTGTGCTAATGAAGGCCTAATTGAATTAGGTCTCCTTAAGGCCTAAAAGAAGTTTTGGTCTAATATAATATGATCAACCTATTTTAATGTTTGATTAATTTTTTTATAATTAAATAAGGCCTATTTTATATAAAATATAAGTGGTTATCTATGTATGGCCAACCAAGAGGTGTATGAGTAAGAGCCTAGTATAAGAAAAAAGCTTAATAGGCCTAATTGACTTGTTAAAGAATGTGTGAGGTGAAGCGAAGGATATAACACCTTGAATATATAAATTAAGTATTTTATAACATAATAAGGGTGGAAATAAACTATAATTAAGATATAATATGGGTACTATAGATGAATATCAACGTCATATGACCTAATCAAGTCAAGAAGAGGACTATTTGAGCAAAGAAGCCTAGAAGATAGTTTAAGAGGGATAGAAGAGAGAGAAGATTTAAAGAAGGTGATAATTATATGTTGTGTGAAAAAGAAGGATTTATAAATGTGATCAAAGTTTTAATGTTTTTGAGTTGATGTTGAGTCATCTAGGGAGTTGGTGTTTCCTTGTAAGTTGGTGCTTGCTAAAGACTAGTTGAGTTGGTGCTTAACTAGTTGGGGTTGGTACTCCATCTGGAGTTGGTGCTTCACTAAATTTTGTGTTTGTATTATAAGAATGTATTTAATCTATATACATTGGTTTTTTTAATTCCCCTTTAGGGTTTCCATCTCAAATAATTTTTCTATGTGTTATGCTCTTAGCTCATGCTCATATAAATGGTTCTTAATGTGTTTCTAGTTCACTATATTGATTGATAGTTCATGAATGATAAAGTAAAGTTATAAAAGTTTTTGAAGAATAATTCACCTACCTCTCACTAATTTTACTTCCAATAATTTATATGAAATATTGGTCATTTTAAGCAAGTTTAATGACTTGAATGTGATCCTAAGAAGCACAAGATGTTTAGTGATCAAAAGGAAGGAGACAACATGTATGACGAAGAAGTTTACTATGATAGTGAATAAGGAGAAGATAAAATAGAAATTGAATCTAAGCTCATAAGTTACCTTGATGATTTGAATCATCAAAGTATAAGACTATCAAGGAACTAAAAAATTAGTTAGAAGGTGTCAATACAAAATTTAGATCAAAGAAAGTTGAGTATGACCAATTGAAGATATAGCTAGATTCCTTAAAGGTTGAGCACGAGAAAGTCATAGATAAAATGAGCAAGTTTGAGAGAGAGAATGATAAGTAAGAACAATTCAAGATTACCATAATTAAAAGACCAACCAATCATCCCAATGCAATAAAGGATAAGCCATAATGGGACCATAGGAAAAGGAGTAATCAGTCAAGAGGTAAGTATAAAAATGTTATTTGCTACATCTGTCACAATATAGGACACATTGAAAGATTATACTCTGATTGAGTTAGAAGGCCCTCAAGATTAAACAATACATATGAAGCTCATAAAATGCATGCGAAGGATCGAACTTTAGTATGGAATCCAAATCAAGTTAGGACTAATCATATTGAGCTCAAGAGTCAAGATGGACTATTTGATAAGAAGGAACATAAGACTAAAGAGGATTCCATGATAACTCAAATTTCCTTTCACATTCAAGATGAAGACATGAAATGGTATATATATATATATATATATATATATATATATATATTGGTTTCTCAAGACACATGATATGAAAAAAAAAAAAGTTCATCTCATTGAATAAGAATGCTATAGGAATAGTGAGGTTTGGAGATAACACAACTAATAATATAGTTGGTAAAGGTGTCTTAAGTTTGGATAATAATAAGACAAACACAAAATGTGTTGTATATAGAATGTTTGAAACATAACATACTTAGTCTAAGTCAAATGTGCAATCAAGGGCACACAATAACCTTTCATGACAGAGGATGTGAGATAAGAAGATCCAAATTAGGAAGGCTAATTACCAATGCTAAGAGGACTGAGAACAATATTTGTCTTGAATGAGGTCAAGGAGATATGATTCATGAGAAATATAGATGAAAATTTGAAAATAAACGGAAGGTTAGGTCACATAAAATTTGAAAATTTGGTCAATATTAACACTAAGAAGTCTATGAAGAACATGCCTAAGATCGTCAAACCTACAAACATACTTTTCAAGGCATTTCAACATGGTAAGCAAACTAGAAGAAGGTTCAAGTCCAAAGATTAATATACTAAAATGCCCTTGGAGTTAATACACACTGATCTCTATGGGCCTCCAAGAATTCAAATCATTCAAGGAGATAACTACTTTATGTTACTCATGGATGACTACACAAGAATGACTTGGGCTATATTCTTGAAAGAAAAGTCAGAATTACTTGAGAAGTTCAAGGCATTCAAGGATCTTGTTCAGAATGAGAATAATGGGAAAATTAAGTACCTAAGATTTTATAGAGGAGGAGAGTTTTGGTCTAATGAGTTTAATGACTTCTGTGAGGTTCCTGGAATAAGGAGGCAATTCTCAACAACTAGGACACCTCAATAGAATGGGGTAGTGGAAAAGAAGAATAAGACAATTTAAGACATGGATAAAACTATGATAAATGAGTATATATTATCTAATTGATATTAGAAATAGGTAGTAAGCATTGTATTATACATCTTGAATATAAGATAGATAATGACTAATATCAACAAAAATCCTTATGAACTATGGAAGGGCAAACCTATTAATGTGGAACACTTTAGAGTGTTTGGGAGCAAATGTTTCATCAAAATAGATGATGAAGACTTGGGAAAGTTTGATTCCATATCTGATGAAGGTATATTCTTAGGATACTCATCAATAAGCTCACACTATAGATGTTATAACAAGAAGCTACAAAAGATAGTGAAAAACATCAATGTGAAGATTGATGAGACAAGGAAATCACACTCATAGTTAAAGGACACTTTAGAGAATTTAGACTTTAATAATGAAGAGGAGACTATAGATGTTGATGAGGAATACAAATAATTTTAAGAGAGATAAGAATCAAAAGGACCCTCAAGATAGATTCAAAGAGATCATCTTGAATCTCAAATCATTGGCAATAAGAGTGCATGTATGAAAACAAGGAGAATCCTGATAAGTAATCTAAATCAAGAAAATATTGCTCTATTATCCAAGTTTGAAGCTAAGAATCTTATATAATTAAGCAAATACATATTTGGTATAGGTTTTATGAATAAGGATTTAGACCAAATAAATAAGAATGAGACTTGCGAACTAGTTCCTAGGCCTAAAGATAAGAATGTCATTGGCACAAAATGGGTGTTTAGAAATAAGTTGAATAAAGATGGAGATTTAACTAGGAAAAAGGATAGATTACTATGAAAGGGCTATGCATAAGTTGAAGGGGTAGAATTTGAGGAGACATTTTCACTAGTATCAAGATTGGAGGCCATTATATTGTTTCTAGCATATGCAAGATTCAAAAGGTTCAAAGTATACTAGATGGATGTGAAATCTGCCTTTTTGAATGGGAATTTGGAAGAGGAAGTGTACATCGAGCAACTTGGTATGCTAGGTTGGACAAGTATATGTTGGATCAAGGATTCAAAAGAGGAGTTGCAGATAGTAATCTATACATCAAGATAAAATATGACCATCAGTTAATAGTAGTTTTCTATGTGGATGACATCATCTTTGGTGGAAACAATGAGAACATTACCAAGGCCTTTGCATAGGTGATGAAGAAAGAGTTTGAAATGTCCATGTGAGGAGAACTATCATTCTTTCTTGGGTTGAAAATCACTCAATATGAAAAAGATATATTCATCTCATAATCCAAGTACATAAGATATGTTGAAGAAGTTTGATATGGAAGATTACAAGGTAGTGAGTACACCCATGATCACAAGGTGTAAGTTGAGTAAGGAAGATGAGTCTTCAAAGGCTAATTAAACATCATATAGGTTAATGATTAGAAGTTTGTGATATACCATTTCCTCTAGAACTAACATAATGTAAGCAGTAGGTCTTGTGGGAAGGTTTCAAGTAGATCTAAAGGAGAATCATCTACAAGTAAAAAGGATACTCAAGTATCTCAAGGAGACTATTGTAGACACTAGAAAACCACACACTATGGCTCGAAGTGTCAAAACACCCCTAGACCCCCTAGGGACCAACCCTAACTTTTCAACCATAAACCTAACTCACATCATAATTAACCTATTAACTAACCCACCTTTTAACCCAACTTGATCTTTGACCCTCAATCATCGAAAACCACCCTAACCATCGATGGTTAGGCCTAATTATTTATGATCAAGTTTGCACTATTTGAACCACTAAATTACCACATCACTCCACTTGATTTTTTTTATTTAGCTCATCTAATACATGTTTAGCCCATGCATATGAGGGTTAAATTTAGATAGTAAGTTAGACCTCTTGTTAACATATTATTGTACCTCTTCTTCTTTCCTATAAAGAGAGAGGAGGAGAGGGTGAATCCACATCTAGAATCAAGTGATCATCATCCAGAGCTAGAGCTTCTTACATCAGACTCTCTTTTGCATGTGTTCTCCCAAAAATCTAGTGAAATAGTAAGTGTGATAGAGAGCCTAAGTGCTGCCATCCATCAGCCAATAACTAAGTACTGTTACTTTACCAAAATTTATCTAGACTTCATCTAATGAGTTTATCAACTAGCCATCTCAACCATTCATCAAATCAATAAACAAGTTAAGTATCTATTTTAAATCATTCAGTTACTTTGTTTCTATTTCATAATCAACCCAACCCAAACCCATTTCTCATAATTCCATTATGTGACCTCATCCAAATAGCCTTCTTCTTGACTAGACCCAACCCTAGTAACCACCAATGGTCATCCTAACTATCGATGGTCTATTATAACTACCAATGGTCACCTCAACCATTGATGGTTACCTTAACTACTAATGGTTACCCTAACTACTGATAGTCACTATGTGACAAAATAAAAGCAAGCTATTTCCACCCACTAGACCTCATCCAAATCTAATTTTTAGACCCTCTACTTGGTCATAGGACCCTGCGCTATTTTTTGAATCATACCCAACCTATTTAGCATTAGTATTGACCCACTTATTATTATATCTAGTCAATTTCATATATCATTTTATCAAGCACATCTTATATTTGATTTCATTATCTTTTATTATTTATACAAGTACTTTATCTCTCATAACTTGATTGTTTAAAAGTATGGATTGATAGCCTCCAAGGAAGCTCGTGCTTCTTGGATCTCACTTGCAAGGCAATCCACCCAACTAAATAACTAATCAACCATTTATTTGAGTGATTTTTTATCTACATGTCATTCTTACCAAGCCAAAAAAGAGTATCCACATTCATTTGGATCAATGCGTGTATAACATATCAAGTTTTTATACCATACCCTTGTCAAGTTTTTTTCTCTTCCTTTCAAGAACATAAGTGAAATTTCTCTGAAACATTATGGCATGCCCATTGGGATTATTGAGTCTTTTCTTGGGTTCATAGTTGCATCTAGGTGCTTATTCTTATCTCTCTACTCATACAGTGAAGTCTAAATTTATTTTGGGCTTAAAATTGATTGCATCCATTATTTGCTTGCTTATTTTAGCTCACATAACTTAATTAAAGAAAAGTAATCAATCGTAGTTTAAATCTTGTCACACACACAAGACCAAACCACTTACATCTAATAAGAATCAAACATTGACATAAGACATGACTAGGATTTCATTACCTAGTGGTCACCTTTCTCAAATATCCTAATTAGCTTTTATCACCAAGGGGATAACCAACTCAACTCTTTGGTTGAGTATAATCTTTGAAAATCAGTATATCTTGGCTAAGCACCTGATACCCTTATCATTGTAGTGTGTGAAGTGAGAAGGTAGGCCATAATATAAAATAGAGATCCCTTTGAGAGCTTAAATACAACTTGAAACCAACCATAAACTTATTTTTTAGTACCTACTCTATAATTCAATTTCAGTCACACAAATCTTAGAGCTTAAGGCATAAACCAAAAGAGAGACTAAAATAAATCTTATGATTAATGTACTTTAGTGTGTGTTTCTTTTCTTTGAATTTTTCTTGTCTTCTCTCTATTTGAGTTGTGAAATTGCTTGTATCTTCTCCTTTCCCCTCTTTGCATGGTTTTAACTAGGAAATAACTAAGGAACCAAGTAAACCAAGGTCCACCTCATAATCATCCATCTTCCTCTTCCTCTTCATCCATGGATTATTTGTTAGATGTAGATGGTTCCCCCATCCTTCTAATAGTCCTAGTATCCCTCAAAATTTTTCCTAAGGAGATGCATATTTTGACACCTTCTTGGATAACAACCCTATATCTCTTCAACATTACCTCAAAACCATCTCTCACCATACCCTAGCTTTGGTTCCACCTATCAATCCACCCTATGGGATGTCATCCCACCTCATGGGCACCACCTCTAATACCCTCATTTCCACTAGAAATTTGGCTAACCAGGCCTCATCTTCCACCAACCATCCCACATACACCACTATCCAAAACCAATTTGCCCAACCAATCGAAAACCAAACACCATTTAACCCAAATAACAACTCCTCTAACATAGGAGCCATCCAGCCTTTAGCCACCCATATCCCTTTTACAATGGGAGTACCTTCTACTACCATTGTTACATTACCTCTTATTTCCAACCCACTTACCTCTACTCCACTCCAGATCTTGGTGGTTCCCATACCTTCTACCTTATCCACTTATTAGTATAATAGCAACCACCTACCTTCTATCTACTAACCTAACCATACTTCCTACCCAACCTACATTAATATCTCATTAAACACTTATTGCACCAAACTCAAGCTACATACCTAACCCAAAAAGGTATGTACCTATACCTCCCACCCAACAGACTATTTCCACATGTTCATGTGTGGCATAATCTCAACCATCCATGAATAGATACTAATATGTAGTTACTTCTCAACCCCCTATTACTTATCCATATGTTTCACCTACTTAGACCCAACCTAGCCTACCTTACAAGTGTGGGAATGCATAACCCAAAACCGACCTTGTCAAAATGTTAATGGACAAAATGACTACCTTGGAGTCATCCATTTCTAGAGTTCATAATATTTTGTCATCTGAACAAATTTTTAATGAACCAATTCACCCATCCGTCACCATTTGACCATATCCTCCTCAATGGGAACTTCTAAAGTTTTCAAACTTTTAGAGTATGGAGGACCCTCAATAACACCTAAGAGCATTTAGGCTTACATGTTATATGACTACCTATGATGATGATCTCCTTCTTCATACCATCCCCATGTCTCTATTAGGTTTAACACTATATTGGTACAGTGCTCTTACAAAGCACTACCTCTTTTCTTTTGCCCAGCTAGCTCATAGATTCTTAGATCAATTTTCCATAAACATCTCTAAGAAATTATCCATCACTAATATTTACTCCATCTAAAAATTTGATGATGAATCCATTACCGACTTCATGGCCCATTGGAGAAGTCTCATAAACCAACTTTCCTTTTATATAGCATAACCCGAGTTGATTGATCTTTTTACTTGGGCATGTGCTAAGCACATTTCCTCTAATTTGTGGGTTTAGAGCTTCAAGACCTTTGATGAGTCTTTCACGATGACCTAAAAACTAGAAAATAGAGCTGTTGTTGAGGGGAAACTAAAGTTGAAAAACAAGAACTCCACCTTCAAATCAAGTGGGACCTCATCCTCTAAATGCAACAACCCAACCAACACTAATTCTAAGAATAAGGGCACCATGAATGCAATTATCCTTAAGACCACCCCTCCATCTGCTATTAACCAATATAATTCTTCTAACTCTTCCACCCCTCCACCTTTTATTAACCAATCTAATTTTTATAAAGCCTCCAATCAAAATACTAGGAATCTAAACCACAACAACTAAAGACAATTTACTCTACTAGGGGAGTTGTACACTTTGGTCTTGGAGAAAATATTAAAATCCAACATTATCCAACTTCCTCCAACAAAACTTCCACAACAATTAGACTCTTCTCATCTTGCACTTACTTGGTATAAAGAAAATGAATTATGTTCCTTCCACCATGTTGTTGGATAAGATGTAAGTAGGTGAAACACCTTCAAGAGTTTTGTCAAAAATCTCATTGATAAGGGGGATATTTCACTAGATAACCTCAATGAACCCCCAAACCAATCACTTGACATCTTCAAACAACCATTTCCCAAGCATGCTCTATCTGCCAATAATGAAAATAAAGCAGAATCCTCCCATGAGGTATACATTGTTAATGTGGTGCTTAGTGAACTCACTGTTGAGGATACCACTATCCAACCTAACCTACCACCCCATCCACTTATTGAGGTAATGGAGTCACCAACCTCTCCTTTGAAACTCAAAATAAAGGAGATGACTTTTCACCTTCCTCTACTTATTGAGATAGTGGAGCAACCAACCCCTTTAGAGGACATACCAGAGGAGATAACCATTCCTACCACACCTTTTTCCTCCATCATACAACAATCCACTCTCCCTTTGGAGAACATCCCTATGGGATGGACCATTATACCTTCTCCTCCTATAAAGGAAATACCTTCCCAAGCCTTAGAACCTTTATTTGAGGCAAAGGATGAACTACCCACTCCCTTTTATCCCCCCATGGGATTACATTTTAAGACCAATGATAATAGGATCAAACCTATCTATAAACCTTTTTCTTGGTTGGTCTAAAACTTAAGATACCTATCCTAGCCTGACATGGATCATGCTAGATTTTGGCACTACCTCGGGCTTCCTTACCCATCTAGGCAAGAACCCCCAACCACACCATTATAAAACCAACCTATCACCTCTATTAGAAAACCTTTCACCATCACACCCAAGCCATTAGATGTCTCTACCAACCAAACCATCACCAAATCATCTCAACCTACCCTACCTAAAGTGTATATGTCACCTCCCATTCATTTTGACCAAGCCTACCATAAATCTTAGCATGTTTCCTACTTAAAACATTACTCACCCATCAGTAAAGGTAGATTTAAGCCCACTAATCCCAAATAAAAAAACCCTAACTAAATCAACCAAGAGATCCAAATCACCCAAGATCCCAAAACCAAAAATTTACCTCCCCTCCCACTTTGCCCTCTATTCTAGGATCTCATCCCTATACCTTGATAAAGGAGACAACCACCCCAAGCAAAGCTCATACCCAACCACCACTCTTTGTTACACCATCACTCCTCCTTTCATCCTCACCCATTTTCACCACACCTCCTATAACCAAAATACCTATCCCTTAGATCTCTACCCTAATACCTTCTATCTCTAAGTCATCCACCGCCAAGCTATCCACACCCAAAGCATCCACCAAGAAATATCCTTCACCTAAGACTTCCACCATCAATCCTAATCTTAAAAGGGCTCCTACCCCAACCACCTTACCTAAGACTTCCATGTGTTTACCGCCTTTATTGGAGTCCTACTTAACCATTCTTTAGAGGTTATTGCAAGCATCCTGCTTAACCTTATTACCTATCAGACCATTTGGCCCACAGAGTCCTAAACCATCTTGGTACAATGATAAACTAATATGCTCATACCATAAGACACCCATGCATGACACAAAGAATTATAAATATCTCTAAGCATTATCCCATCAATTATATCACAAGGATTACTTGTTATCTAATGAACCTCCTCTAAGGCCACCACTAACTCAAGAACCATAAATCATCAACCAAAACCTACCTACCCCTCCAATATCACCTTAGAGTGAAGAGGAAATGAATAAATCACCTAACCTAACTCCTCCCCCAATCCATACCATTCATATGGTCACATGATCATAGGCTCAACCAAAGGATAAGGGAAAGGTAAATGTGTCCATTCCATGGATGTATCCCTCTTTCACCACCCAACCACCTAGCCAACACCAACCACCTTCAACCAATACTAAATAATCCATCTTGGGTCCATCTCAATCCAATTCATATGAATCAATCCAACATGTAGTTCTAAAATAACTTCACCAAATGCTAGTGAAGATGAGTTTGTATGAACTGACCAACACCTCACCACACTATCACTAAGCAATGGTAGAAGCATTATAGTTTATATAAGTAAGGCTAGAAGATCCTAAACCTTTAGTAGCCTTTATTAGAGATCTATGCATTTCCAACCTTGTTACCTTCAAGGATTTGGATATACCTTCCATCCATCCAGATGACCTAGATCCTCCCCTCTTCATTACCACCTATATCAACCAAACCTACATCAAGAGGGTTAAGATTGATGGAGGAGATAATATCAACATCATCACTTCCCATGCCTATAACCAAATTAAATTACCCAAAAATGTCATGTCAAAAACCTCAATAGTGCTATGATCCTTGAATGATACCATGGATTTGCCTAAGACCCTACATACTTCATGAGATATTATATATAGTGGAAGGAGAATTATAATACATCTTGTTGGGATGCCCTTGGATTAATTCTAGGGGCTGTGTTCCATCCACTCTACATCAATGAATCAAATTTGAGCATGATGGTCAAGTTGTTATTATACAAGCTGACCTAAACCCTTTCACATCATTCAACATGATGTACCAACCTAATGACATTCTCCTTCTTCTACCTAAAAAACCTTCACTAGTGATAAACGAAACCCTAACGAAGCATCCACCATCTCTTTCATCCCTCCCAAATAAATCCTCACAACCTAACCTTTGGAATCAACCTTATAATGTATTTTTTTGGGGGAGTATCACCTTCTTTCCCTTGATGCTTTCCCTACTCCCCAACAGTATGGGAAACTTGACCACTAACCCGGTTATGACTCCAATATTGGAACCATTGTTCCATTCAGATCTTCAACTCATCAAACCAACTTCATATACAATGGAATTGATAAACCCTTTGGCACTTATTTAACCTATTTTTCACCTTGACCATTCACCTCTAGCTTTTCCTATCTAGATAAACCAGAATTTGCCAAAACATACCTCTACAGGTGTGATTGTAAGGGATTTGGCCTAGGTCATTATGAACACAGGTTGTATAAGTTACTTCTAATCAAAACCCAAAAACCTCATGAAAAACATGGCATAAATTTAACCCCACCTAAACAAAAAACCAAGCCTCCTCCCATTATCATCATTGATGAAGAAATCCCATCCTCACCATCCACTCCACCATCGATAACTGAAGATTCTGATATCATCACCTCTAAATTTTTTTCATCAATATGATCATCTTTAGACCCTTGACTTATGAAAAGGATAGGGAGATAATAACCATCCCTATAACCCATCCTAAAATAATAGGAGATGACTCTCCTACCATTAATACCATTCAGTGTTAGGATGATGATTCTATTCTCAACTATCTTAGTGCATTGGATTACTCCATCCAAAAATCCATACCTCTAGAGACTTAGACCATATTAAACAAATCCACCATGGATATTAACTTGGACACTATAGATAACCCTTTCATTGTTAAAATTGGCCAATCATTAAATTTTGAGGAGGTTTAGGACTTCCCCTCCTTCCTGCAAGACCTTAACATAACATTTAATTGGTCTTACAATGACATGCCAATAATCAAATCCTCCATTACTACCCACAAAATAGTCACCAACCATGATGCTGAGCCTGTTAGGAAAAAACTTTGACGAATGCATCCTTGCATAACCCTTCTCATCAAAGAAGAGCTCTAACACCTTCTCTCTATCAATTTAATTCAACCCATTAAATATCCCCAATGGGTCTCAAATGTCATACCTATCACTAAAGCCATAGGGGGACTATGCATTTATGTGGAATTTTATGACCTCAACCTTTGTTTTCCCAAAATATGACTTTCCTATACTAAGCATTGACCAGTTAGTTGATCTTACAACCAACCATGAGATGTTATCTCTCATGGATGGATTCTTGGGTTATAATCAAATCCTAATCACTCCTGAAGATCAACAAAAAACCACCTTCATCACCCCATGGGGGACCTTATACTATAGGGTCATGAATTTTGGACTAAAAAATGTTAGTGTAACCTACCAGTGCACTATGACCTACATCTTCCATGACCTTATCCACAAAATCATCAACGACTATGTTGATGACCCTCTTGGGAAATCCAAATATCATAAGGATAATTTAGTCATTCTTAAGATCATCTTTGAGCACCTCATCCATTACCATGTCCGCTTTAACCCAAAGAATTGCATTTTTGGGGTCTTGTTAGGACATCTCCTTGGTTTTATCATTTCCCTTCAAGGAATTGAAGTTGACCTAGACAAAATCAAAGAAATCCTTGACATGTTATCTTCGACCCACCTCAATTAATTCTATAGCTTGAAGGGGAATCTTCAATCCATTTATCACTTTATCTCTTAGTTCTCAAAATGATGCCAACCCTTCTGTTACCTCTTGAAGAAAGATGTATCTTTTAAGTGGAATAATGATTATTAAAAGGCCTTTTATTCACTTAAATAGTACCTTTTGTCTCCACCTATCCTCACTCCTCCAAAAAATGACCAACCTTTCTACCTTTATATCTCCACCACAGACCACTCCCTAGGGGAAAACTTGCTCATCGAGATGAATAACATAAAGAGCAAGACATCTACTACATTAGCCACATACTTGTAGAGTACAAGACTCAGTACACCCATACCAAGAAACTTTTCTTATATTTAATCTTCATGACCACCAAGATTCACCATTACATTCTTAACCATAAGACCTATGTCATAACCAATACCGACCCACTCAAGTATATGCACTCCAAGCCATACCAAAACCAACGTATGGCCAAGTGGATCATGATTTTAGTTGAGTTTGACCTTGAATTTCTTTAATAAAATTCAATTAAAGAGAAAGTCATTATCAACCAATTAGCTGAGGTACCCCTAGCAGATGATCACCATCCTCCTCTTGAATTTATCAATGAGTCCATCATAACCCTCTCTTAGGCAGACTTCACTTATCAAGTAACCATTTTATTTGATGGATCAAAGTGTCAATGTGGTGGGGGATCTAGCATTATCCTTATCCCCCTTTATGGTGAACATCTTCTTTTATCCTTCAAACTAGATTTCTAATGTACCAACAACATGGTTGAGTATGAAGCCCTAGTGATAGGCCTTCAAACTACATTAGCCTTGGTAGTTAAAATGATCAACATATTTGGTAACTCTCAACTTTTCATCAATAAAATAAATGAATCTTACCAATGCAATCATGATGTTTTGTAATAGTATACACAATTAACTAACACACTCTTAACCTCATTTGAACACTACCGTATCCAAACCACCTTGTGATCTATGAACAAGTTTATCGATATGATGGATTCTATCACCTATTAGATCCCATATTCACCCATTAAATCTAATCTATCTATCATTATCCACAAAATTACCCAATATCTTTAATGTGGAGGAGACCTAACCTGATCTTTGGTTTCAATAGACCTTTGACTATCTTAACCTTGCCATCATTCCTTCTGGTCTTTCTAAGAATACTCAAGGAGATTTTATCTAGATTACCTCCTATTATACCATACTGGGGGGAATTATTTATAAATATAGCATTGATGGTCTTCTCTTTCGTTGCATACATAGCCATGAGGCCTCTCATGATATTAGGGAAATGCATAATGGGATCTATGGGGGACACTTTAGTGGCCTCACCATCACTAAATGCGTCCTTTACCTTGGCTACTACTGGCCTAACCTTAACCAAGACTATTGTGATTATGTGAAAAAGTGTGTTATGTGATAATAACATGCTAATTTACATCACACACCTAGCCATATTCTTCATGTCTCCATAGATTTTTGGCCCTTTTCATAATGGGGTTTGGACCTTATTGGTGAAATTAACCACCATTATTTATAGTGACACTATTTTATCATCATTATGACTAAATATTTAACCAAATGGGTAGAGGATATTCCTCTTATCCCAACCAAAGATGAAAAATTATCTATTTCATCAATCATCTATCATTTCAATGTTCCTCACAAAATCATCACTAACAATGGAAAATATTTCAAAAACAAATAAGTTCAAGGTCTTTGTGATGCATTCAACATCAAGTTAAGTTTCTCTTCACCATATTTTCCTCAAGTAAATGGGCAGGCAGACGCCTTTAACAAAACTCTTAATAACATGCTAAGTAAAATGGTTAATGCATCTGGTTAGGATTGGCACTTACATATCCCCTTTGCTTGATGGGCATATCATACTAGCATTCAAACCCCTATGGGTGCTACCCCTTTCTCTCTAGTTTTCAAATAAGAGGTTGTCTTGCCTCTCAAAGTCCAAATTCCTTCTTTTTGCATATTTATGCAATATCTTATCTCTAAAGATGATTATTGTCAAGAACATTTAGCCTAGCTTGAACTACTTGATGAGCATCATTTAGCCACTCATACTCACCTTCGTGTCTATCAATAAAACATAAAATGAGCTTATTAAAAACACCTTAACATGAGAGAATTAAATTTCAGAGACCTTGTCCTAAAGGAAAACCAACATGTCACCAATATGGAGAAAAGAAAGTGAGGTAAATTTGCTTTCAATTGGCTTGGAGCTTATATCATAATGCACAAGTACAAATCAGGAGCTTACCAATTATCCTCTCTTGAGGGAAACCCAGAACTTGAGCCCCTTAATGCTTCACATCTATGTCCTTTATTTTAAAAAAAAGGATCAAACTGACCTTTTTTATAACTTAAGCTCATCCCTTGATTTCAAACACATTCATATCCCTATTTTAAGGAGTAATCAATTAAAATTGAATCATGTGATTATCTGTCACAATCATAGCTTAGTATAAACAATGAGTACCATGACTCTACCCATGGAATGATTCTCATGGTAATTTACACCCCTTTCCTAGGATGGATTCCCATGGTCATTGTCACCTAAACCTCTTTCACACCTACTCAATCTTCTTGTGCTTTTAGTTTTACCTTCACCAAAGGAGAACTTTTAAGCCTATATAAGCAAGTTTATGTTAAGTAAAATTAACAAGCAAAGTCATAACCAAAATCGATCATAGGCCATTTCTAACATTTGTAGACTACTTCCTTGAAGGATAAATACCCAAAACATATCAAAAATTACTTGAAATAAGGTAGAATTCTCCCTTGAAGGACAACTATCAAAAGCATTAAACAAAGTACATAAACGTAGACCACTCCCTTGAAGGATGGCTAAGTAAATAATTTGTCAAAGCGTATCAATTTATGGGAATATTATCACATTGATCAGCTTCTCCAACCCTCCCATGTAATAATAAATAATCAAAGGACCCATTATCAAGCATAAAAAAAAGTAAAAGAATTTTTGCAAGCTATAATCGGCTCTCATAATCACAATAGTTTTGAAAGCTATAATTGGCTCTCATGAATAGACTTTTTGCATTGATCAGTCTACATCTTATATGACATAGACTTATTTATACTGACTCTTTGGCAACCTCCTGAAGAGGCATGCTAGTCTCACAAGAAGGTTCCATATTCATCCATCTCCCCTTTATGCACTATAAGTAAGGGATTTTGAGCTCACTTGACATAATGTGATCAAGACACCTTTTAAACATCTAATGAGCACTAATGCAAAACATTTAATGAGTTTATGTTCCTTAAGCCAATCCAACTTCAGTTTTATTTTAGTCCATGTCAAAGAAGAATCATTGTGCCCTCTTCTTATCCTCTCATAACTAGTTGATATATTCCCTTAGACATTTTCCTCTTGATTATCTGCCCCTTCTCACATCTAGTTTTTTACTTTAACGTAGTTTATGCAGGTTTTGGATTTCTACAGACTCAGCAGGTTAGTCCTTTGGTGCATGAAGGATTAGTTCAGAGAGTTCTAGGTTTTACAAGGCTTCTTCGGGCTCTGGTCTGAAGAAAATCACAAGAAAAGTTGGCATATTTGAACCATTGAACCAGTTCAATGCCTTAGTTCAACGCTTGGTTCAATCAGTTCAAGTTCAACACAAGGTTCATCGGCCTTGGTTCACTCAGTCGATTTAATGGCATCAGTTCAAGCGGCTTCCAATTCAATCAAACAGTTCAATGCCAAGGTTCAAGGGGCTCAACATGCTTTGTTGAACCATTTAACCGGTTCAATGAATTGGTTCAATTGTTTGGTTCATCAGCAAGTTCAAAGGCTTGGTTCACTTGGCATCGGTGCGTAGAGTTAAACCATTAAACCGATTCAACGGATTGGTTCAATCATTTGGTTTAATCACTTCATTTTAATAGATGATTCAATAAGGAAGTTCAATGAATCAGTTTGAAGGCTTGGTTCAACAGGCTCGGTGTGCAGTGGTTGAATCGTAGAACTGATTGAACCGTTGAACCAATTTTGGTTCAATGGGTTGGTTCAAGGGTGTGCCCTATAGCTAAAGGGTAGTTCAAGGTCCAAAAGCCCTTGTGAAGGGTAGTTCAAGGTTCAAAAGCCCTTGTGGAGGGTAGAGAGAGCTTCAAAAGAGACGAAGGGATTCAAAATGCACACCGAAGACTTTAGTCAGAATTTCTTCAGACTTTTTGTCTGAAGGAATTCCTTCGAACAAAAAGCCCTAAGGAATTTGGGGGAGGCCCAGTTCAAAGAGGCCACTAGTTCAAAGTCAAAGAGCCTAATACAAAAGACAAAGTGGCCAAAAAGTCTACGGGAGAAAGTCTGAAGCTCAGAAAAGGCCGCATGAAAGACCTGATGACTTTTGCTGAGGACAGTGACGTCCTGAAAGCTATCAAATTTAAGTAGATGACTAGCCATTGGGTGACAGCCACGTGAATGTCAAATTTAAGCCAGTGAAGTAGCTATTTATTTTGAACTATCTGAGTGCCAAATCATGAAAATAGCCCAAGGAATGTAGCGACCCACCAGAAGATTGCCCCTGAGGGCTGAAAGAGCAAGAAGAAGACAAGGAGCAAAAAAGATAAAGTGTCTAAGTTGCAAAGGGAAGGTGAGTTATTGCCAGATGAATGGTGCAACCTATTTTCTATAGTTGGCATTGATGAGGGGACAAACTGTAGTTTGTTTATAGAAAAGAGGTGCAACCATGTTCTTACATTAATGTTTGAATGCCAAAGTCAATTTTGGTGATTGTACATCATGATTCCAATAGGCCTTTTCTAAATAATGACATCAGTAATAGTGGCTTTCCTCTTCCCATGGTTTAGAATGCACATGGGCCACTTGCAAAAAAGAGCGCCAAAATCTTTCCCAGGAAGTACCAAGTTTCTCTTCCTCTTTCTATAAATTGTAAACTTCTCATTCGAGAAAAGATCCACTCCCAGTCTTAAGGCAAAACTCTGCCCAAAAATCTCTCGAGCTTGTAAGGTAGAGCTGCCAGATTTTTACCTTGAATCAAAATTTAGCATTTTTACCTCCATTCTGAGTTTTGCATCTTTAGTATGTGTCTATGCCTTGATTATGTGTTAAGTCATTTTCTTAATGTTTTTCCAAAATGATTTCAGCACGTTTGGTGCATTTTGTGAGTTTCCTTTTATAGTTTTATCAGAAGTGTCCCTAGAGGAGTACAGGTGAAGTGGATAGGCTGCTATAGTGTGTCTCAGAATGCCTTTAGTAGTTATTTCCTCCTTGTATCTCCACAGACCCCTAACCCACTGATGTAGAAGGTTCTCTCATGTAAGATGAAGTGTATAGGCACTTCTTTTTGGTGAAAAGTGTATGTTTGGGCTGGGTGGGTCACATTTTTTGGTGTATCACCTCTTTTCATTTTTAGGCTTAGGTTCTATTTTCAGAATCTCTCTCTCACTTTTCATCCCCCCTTTTTCATTTTATTTGTTAGCGGTAGGAGAAACCAGGGCCTAAATGATACATTAGAGGGAGCTAACCCTTATCTAGAGACTCTCCCCTCTAGCATCACCGGTCTCACAGGTGAGAGGGGAGTTTCCATTGTTGTGTGTGGAAGGGTAGGAGCTAGGCATCCTACCCTCGGGTGAAATCCACTACATCAATAGTTTTTGGCATGCCCGGTGGGACCAACTAGGACAAGTTGTGTCCAAAAAGTTGAAGAATTTTTGGTGTGTTCTTTAGCCAACCAACCTTTAGAGGCTTTTGCATCAACACCAATGGCGACTCTGAGTTAAATCAATTGGTTAAGTAGTTCTAGTACTGTACCATCAAGAAACAATATTTTGGTATGTATACCCCCATCGTTCAGAGCCATGGTCCCTGTTTTCCTTGGCTAGCATGGCTATGATCCTTACCAGCCTTATGATGATCCTTATCAAGTTCAATATGGCCAGATTCAACCCTACCATAAGCTATATCAGCCTTATGCCTAGTCTTCTCAATACGTCACTTCTCTTACTCAACCCAGTATCTTGCCAATCAACACATTTTTGCCTTCAAGCGAGCACTGCTAGGATATGAAAAGTATGTAATAGATATTGACACCATAAGGGGGTGTGGCCAAGAAATTCCTAATCATATCATCCATCAAGTGAGGAATGCACTAGATCAGGTTAAGAAGGAATGGGATCCTATTGAAAGAGGCAATTGGCACAGGCTTACAAGTGAGATGCTGGATGTGGGTGGTTTGATTGCATATTTGGAAGAGAAGTTGAGTTTTCATGAGAGGCAGCCTTACCAAGTCTATCAACCTGCATACTCACTGTCCCAAGCATCATATCAGTCATATACAACCCCTGCCTATAACCCAAGTCAAGCCTGCCAAAGTCCTTTCCCGAATTATGTTGAGGAGAGTTCCAAAACAACAAACCTTGTGTTTAAGGCTAATCTTGATAGACATATCGAATTGGAAAATCTTCAGATGCAACAATCCATTTTGGTAGCAAGGGAAGTAGAATCTAAACCCTCACTACCCTCTCACATTGTGGCCCCATCACCCCAAAAGGAGGTGCCTAGTCTGAATGTCTTGAGCTGGAATAAAGTGGTTGAGTCATGGAACAACAAGGAGGAGAAAGGCATTGTCCAAGAGTGTGAGGCATAAAATGAGGTCAGTCATTTTCAAGTCCCTCCCACCCTTCCTCAGGAAGCTTCTTGCATTTCATGGCAACCTTCATGTACTCCCCATCTCTATAATGACTCCTATGAGCTCCAAGAGGTACAAAATGAGGATAATCTAGCTAAGCAAATTGAGGAATTAGAGGCTAAGATGAGATTTATTGGAGAGAGAGATGGAGTTTTTAGACCTTGTAGAGGAGCTGACGCCAAAGGACACCCCTTCCACCAATCCATAATCTAATTTCAATATTGATGAAATATTGGTAAAGTGGAGGGATAAAAATCAAGAAATTTTGGCCCAAGGGCTGCCCCCTCCTATTCTAGAGAAAACTCCCTCTTGTATGCCAAATCCTTTCTATCAGATGGCACTTAATCTTTATGGCTCATCTGATGCATCAATCAATCCTACCCTCAATCCCATACACCTAGATTTTTAGCATGCCTCTTTTCAGACAGCTCTTCCTGTACATGAGCAGACCCTCCCAAATCCTCCCCAACCTCCTCAAGTCTTTCAACATGATCTCCAAATTCCAAGCTGGAATAAGGAATGTCATGAACCAGCTCAGGACCTTGAAGAGGATAAAGTTGTTGCCTGATCATAGGAGCAAGGTTCCAATCACAAGATCATGAGTTGGAAGCAAATAGTGGAATCTTAGGACAAAAAGGAAGAGGAGGAGAAAAGTTTTTCCCAAAACCTGGAAGAATATGAGGTTTCTCCTGCTCCTAATGGTGATTGTGACCTCCAAGAAAGGCTCTTCCAAGAGGATATAGACATGTAGATTGTAGAGTTGGAATCTAGAGAGAGATTCCTCAACTAGTGTGTGATGGATGGTTTAGACCCAACAACACATTCCATGTCTGAACACACCCCACCTATACATCCCCAAGAGAGCTATCAGGCCACGCTTGATATAGGTGAAGTGCTAACCAAATGGAAAGAGGAGAATCATTTGATTCTAGTTCAAGGATTGCCTCCTCTTCCACATGAGTTCATCTGTCAGCCTTCCACTTCACCCCTTCTCAAGGAAGAACCTGTCTTGAAGGAAGCAAGAGAAGAGGAGTATGCTCAATTCATGACTGATCATCGAGACTTCATGAGTGCGAAAGAGGAGGAGTTCACCATAGGTTACCCCTTTGATGAACAAGAAGACAAGTCACAAGCTTTTGCCTCTATCTCTAATGATGAAGAAGTGTTTTTTGCCCCTTTTTTCATTTTGAAAGATGTTGCGGAGGGGCATGGACACTTTATTTACCACACTTTGAATGATTTGTTTAAAGTTATTGGGGGCAAGTTACACTATTCTTCAAGTAGGCTATGAGCTGGATAAGAGTGGAGAAGGCAACATTAGGGTTCAAAAAAGTATGCAAAGAGGCTGTAGGCTTTCAGATTTATCCCTCCAAGAGGTTGGTGAATCTGAAGATACTTTCTTCAAAATCATCAAGGAGGATGGTCATAGCATGGAACCCGAGCATGAGGCAGAAGAGAGCAAGCCAGTCAAGGGTGTGTATCAAGGGGCTTATGGTGATGAGCCAATAACAATTGATTTCTTGATGAGATACACCAGCCTAAAGAACTAACAGGAGGTAAAATTCTAAGAACAAATAGAGTATGTATATGTTGGAAGCATGTTTGAATATCCACTCAGATATCAACCAATCCAAGTGATAAGTAAGAGAAACAAGTCACCAAATCTCCTTTTCATTTAGCTGCTTGCTTGGCACCATAAGTCTTCTTGCCAAGAAGGGGACTGAAGAAATTTTCCTTTTGATCTAGGAGGAAAGCAAATACACCTGTTAGTTGCATATAGTAGTTTGATTTTAGTTTCTTTTCTTGCTTTCCCTAAGTGCAGTTTACACAGGTAGTGTTTTTAGCCTTGTGTGTTTCCCTTTGTGTGTGGGGTAAAAAGCTTCATGTTTTGATTCTCAGATCTTTTTGGGCTGTTGCTAACTTTCTTCAAAGTTGCATCTGAATCTGTGCCCAATGGACTGCAAGGCAACTGGTCTTTAAGCATAGCAGGCATGCTTCCCCTGGGAGTCACCAATTTGTTGACCATTTTTTGCCCAATAGGCCAAAAATCAATCCCCTTCTATCCCTGCTGTTTTAGGCCATTTCATTTTCTGATTTTGCATGAATCTATTCATTTCTACAGACTTGGCAAAATTTCTACAGACTCTATAGGTCTAAATCTATGGACTCTATAGGTTTAAATCTATAGACTCTGCAAGTTTTAGATTTCTAATGACTCAACAGGTTAGTCCTTTGGTGCATGAAGGATCAGTTTAGAGAGTTTCAGGTTTTAAAATGTTTCTTTGCGCTCTAGTCTAAAGAAAATCATAAGAAAATTTGTCATCTTTGAACCATTGAACTGGTTCAATGCTTTAGTTTAATGCTCGGTTCAATCGGTTCAAGTTCAACACAAGGTTCATCGGCCCTGGTTCACTCAGTCAGTTTAGCGACATCAGTTCAAACAGCTTCTAGTTCAATCAAATGGTTCAATGCCAAGGTTCAAGGGGCTTGATGTGCTTCATTAAACTATTGAACCAGTTCAATGAATTGGTTCAATTGTTTGGTTCATCAACAAGTTCAAAGGCTTGGTTCACTTGGCATCGATGCGCAGTGTTGAACCATTGAACCAATTCGACAGATTGGTTCAATCATTTGGTTCAACGCTTAAGTTCAACATTTTGGTTTAATAGATGGTTCAACAAGGAGGTTCAACGAATTGGTTCAAAGGCTTGGTTCAATGGGCTCGGTGCGCAGTGGTTGAACCATTGAACCAATTTTGGTTCAATGGGTTGGTTCAAGGGTGTGCCCTATAGCTGAAGGGTAGTTCAAGGTCTAAAATCCCTTGTGGAGGGAAGTTTAAGGTCTAGAAGCCCTTACAAAGGGAAGAGAGAGCTTTAAAAGAGTTGAAGGGATTCAAAAGGCACGCCGAAGACTTAAGTTAGAATTTCTTCAGACTTTTTGTCTGAAGGAATTCCTTCAGATAAAAAGCTTGAAGGAATTCAGGGGAAGCCCAGTTCAAAGAGGCCACCAGTTCAAAGTCAAAGAGCTTGACAAAAAAGACAAAGTGGCTAATACCTGTGGACTTTTTATCTACAAAAAAAGGCTTGAAGCTTAGAAAAGGCCACAGGAAAGACCCGATGACTTTTTCCAAGGACAGTGACATCCCAAAATCCATCAAATTTAAGCAGATGAACTAGCCATTAGGTGATGGCTGTGTGAACGTCAAATTTAAGCCAGTGAAGTAGCCATTTGTTTTGAAGTATCTGAGCGCCAAATCATGGAAATAGCCTAAGGAATGTAGTGACCCACCAGAAGATCACCCCTAAGGGCTGAAAGAGCAAGAAGAAGACAAGGAGCAGAAAAGACAAAGCATCTAAGTGGCAAAGGGAAGGTGAGTTATTATCAGATGAATGGTGCAACCTATTTTCTATAGTTGGCATTGATGAGGGGACAAACTGCAGTCTGTTTGCAAAAAAGAGGTGTGGCCATTTTCTTACATTAATGTTTGAATGCCAAAGTCAATTTTGGAAATTGTACATCATGGTACCAGTAGGCCTTTTCTAAAGAATGACATCAGTAACAGTGGCTTTCCTCTTCCCAAGGTTTAGAATACACATTGGCCACTTGCAGAAAAGAGTGCCAAAATCTTTCCCAGGAAGCACTAAGTTTATTTTCCTCTTTCTATAAATTATAAACTTCTCATTCGAGAAAAGATCGACTCCCAGCCTTAAGGCAAAAATTTGCCCAAAAATCTCTTGGGCTTGTAAGGCAGAGCTGCCAGATTTTTACCTTGAATCATAATTTAACATTTTTACCTCCATTTTGAGTTTTGCATCTTTAGTATGTGTCTATGCCTTGATTCTATGTTAAGTCATTTTCTTAATGTTTTTCTAGAATGATTTCAACACGTCTGGTGCTTTTTATGAGTTTCCTTTTACAGGTCTGTCAGAAGTGTCCCTAGAGGAGTATAGGTGAAGTGGATAGGCTGCTGCAGTGTGTCTTAGAATGCCTCTAGTAGTTATTTCCTCCCTATATCTCCATGGACCCCTGACCCACTGATGCAGAAGGTTCTCTCATGTCAGATGAAGTGTATAGGCACTTATTTTTGGTGAAAAGTGTATGTTCAGGCTCGGTGGGTCACATTTTTTGGTGTATCACCTCTTTTCATTTTTAGGCTTAGGTTCCATTTTCAACATCTCTCTCTCCCTTTTCATCCCCCCCTTTTTCATTTTATTTTTTAGTGGCAGGAGAAATTAGGGCCTAAATCATACATCAGAGGGAGCTAGCCCTTATCTAGAGACTCTCCCCTCTAGCTTTGCCAGTCCCACAGGTGAGAGGGGAGTTTCCATTGTTGCATGTGGAAGGGCGGGAGGTAGGCGTCCTGCCCCCAAGTGTAATCCACTATGTCAAAAATAACCATAATCACTAATCACATCATTAATTATCATCATGAACATCACAACCATGAACCATAATCAATATATAACGATCATATCTATAAATCATGAGTTTATAATCAGCCATAAACATCATCATATATAAAGAATTACACATATATCTGTTAAAATAAATATACATCTCATCATATCAATTCGTAGGTCGGTATCAAAATCATATACATTTGTAAACACTCAAAAACTACACATATCAGTTTTAGATGTTGAAATGCCTTACAACCGCTCAACCCATTAGATCTTGAGTCTAGTTGACCACCTAGTTAACTAATCTCACTCAATAAATTAATCCCATCAAACCACCAACTTAACATCTTTAAATTAACCTTTTAAACACCCCTTTCTTGACCAAATTACCTTAGATACTCGATCATCAATGGTCGGCCTAACCATCAATAATTAGCCTAACCATCGATGGTCAGGTCTTCAACCTGCTTTAAAAGCATTTCTAGCTATGTACAAGATAAGCATGACATAAATTAGTATGTCCACATTATGCGATGCTAACCAATTACAAAGCATTGTATATGGAAAATTTATTTACCTATCTAATTAACAACTTCATCCTATAATAAGAGAAGAAAATGATCCACATCCAAGTTATCAAATCCTCTTGTACACAGGTATCCAACCTTTCTTCAACAATCAAGTAGCAACAATGGAGATCCAAATCTCCATTTGAGTTGATCTTGAGGCCAAATTGCTCCAGCTCTCCACCATCAGCAATCTAGCAAGTTGTAGGTAACTTTGTGCTTATTTATTTGCTTTATTTCATTTCTAACCCTCCTAACCTGATTAGACTTATCTCCCAGCTTCCCATTTATAACCAGACCCATATTCAAATCCCTACTTGACCATTTATCCAATCTATAATTCCTTATTCTAAACATTTCAAAACACACACATTCAACCACTGACTATTAGCCCAATTGATGACGGTCACCTCAACTATCGATGATTACCCAACTATCGATGGTTAGCGCAACCACTGATGGTTCACCCAACCACTGATGGTCACTATGATAAAAAATAATAAGTTATTTTTAGACCTTTAACCCAAACCAAACCTTGCTTTTTGTGTTCGTACCTATTCATAGAGCCTTCCCTAATTTTATAGACCTAACCCCATCTATCTTAGCATAAGTATTGACCTACTTTTGCTATATTTAGTCATTTTATTTAAACAAGCATTTTAATTTCTTCTTATTTCATACATATTCTTTCATGTTATTGAATGTAGGTATTCTTTATTTTCATCTACATCAACTTAATTATTATCAACAATGGATTAACAATCTCCTAACAAGCTACGCTTCTTAGATCTAGTTAATGCTAGGCAATCCACTTAACTATTTTTCTAATAACCCCTTTTATAGGGTCTTTATTATCTATAGGTTATTCCTTCCAAGCAAAAGATGAGTTATTATCATCATTTGAATCATGTGTGTACTTTTATCAGGTATTATTTTACACACTCCTTTTACTAGTTTCTTAATTGCTTCTAAATTAAAAAAGGAGCAAAAATTAAGAGAAACATTTTGGCATGTGTAGTGGGACCTATCATCCCTTTTTCTTCCTTTATTATATGCTCATCTAACAAAATCTAAATCTATTTTAGGCTTAAAATAAACCTTTTGCATACATTGATTGATTGTTTTCATGCAATAACTTAAAAGTAAAGTAATTAATCATAGCTTTCACTCTTTTTATCACACAATTTTTCCAAACCACATAATTAATCAACACATCAAAACCAAATTAAGACAAGGCCTGACTAGGATTTTATCACCTAGTGGTAAACCTTACCTTTTTTTGGCAATCCTACTTGGAGGTCATTACCAAGGGGAGAACCAACTCAACTCTCTAGTTGAGTATAAACTCTAAAATTTAGTATATTTTGGTTAAGCGCCTAATACCCTTATTGCTACGGTGTGTGAAGTGAGGGGGTAGGCCCCAATATCAAGCCATGTAATGAAGATCAATACAAATTTTCTCTCTTGAGCACCTAAGCAAAACCTAAAACTAACCTTAGATTTCCTCTTTAGTACCTAATCTATAAACCAAATTTCTTCTTCACACTTTCTAAGGCATAATCCAAAAGTGATTTAAAAAGAATCCTAAGTTCTTAAACACACTTTAGTGTATCTTTTATTTCCTTGAGATCTTTTCATTTTACTTACTTTGTGTTTGAGTTGTGAGTTTTGTTATTTATTTTCTATTCCTATCATGGTCTTTACTAGACAACAGCTGAGGAATCAAACCAACCAACAACCACCTTCTTCTTCTTCCTCCATGGAGTATACTTTTGATGTTGAGGTTTCCCCTCATTTTTCTCCCCCTCTTACCAGGCCTTAGATTGTTTCTAAAGGTGATGCAGATTTATCTACCTTCCTTGACAACAACCCTACAACTCTTCAACATTACCTAAATACCTTATCTAACCATTCCCCTTTTGCTTTGGTTCCTCCTATAGATCCCCCTATGGTATACCTCCCCACATTCTGGTGGGTGCCACCTTAACCCAACCTATGATCACCCAAGCCTCTTATTCTTCCAATATCCCACCTAATACCACTCCCCAAACTCCATCTAATATCCTAAATAATAACCAAACAACTACCATCCCAATCAATACGTCCAACATTAGATCAACTTTACCTCTTATCACCTATATTCCTTATACCATGGAGGTATCTTCTACCCCTATTTATACCATTACCCTTAGTTCAACCAACCCAACAAATTCTACCCCACTTCAGAGTTTGGTGCTTTCCATACCTCAAACACTTGCACCTATTAGCACTAGAGTTACCACCCACCAACAACCAACTAGCACTTTCGTACCTCCAACCCAATCAACATAAATACCACCATCCACTAACCCATATCATCCCCCCAAAAAGTACCTATGACATCCTACCAGTATGTTCCTAACCTAAAAGGATACATAGCACCCTCCACCCAACCCTTTGTGCTTATCAATCCTTACAGGGCACTATACCAGTCTCTTATGACCACATACCAATATGCAACTTCTTCAACACCTTTACTGCTTATCCATACATTAATGTCACCCAAACTTAACAAAATATACCATCTAATTATGCATCTTCCCAACCTCAAATATATTTTTTCAAGATGTTATTGGACAAGATGACCAACTTGAAGTCATCTATCTCTAGGTCTCATAACCTTTTATCCTATGATCAAATGTGTAATGAACCCATCAATCCATCAATTCCTATCCAATATTATCCTCTTCAATGGGAATTACCCAAGTTTTCCAAGTTCTAAGGTAAGGAGGACCCACAAAAACATTTAATATCATTTCATCATTCTTGTTATTTGATCACATATGATGATGTTCTCCTTCTTCATACCTTCCCCATGTCTTTGTCATGACCAACACTTGATTGTTATAGTGCTATCACCAAGCACTCCATATTTTATTTCTCCCAATTGGCCCAAATAGTTTTACAACATTTCTCAATAAATATATTTAAAATGGTTTCTATTACTGACCTCTATTCTTTTAAGCAATTTGATGATGAATCAATTGCTAATTTCATAGCTAGATAGAGAGGTCTCATCAACCAACTTTATTTCTCCTTATGTCAACTTGAGTTGATTGATATCTTTTCTTGGGGATGTACCAAACATATTTCCCCCACTCTTCAAGTTTAAACTTTTAGGACTTTTGATAAGGCATTCACCATGGCATGCAAACTTGAAAACCAAGCTATTGATGAGGGGAAATTGAAACTGTAGAATAATAATTCTACCTTTAAACCCAATGACCCTTACTCCACTAAAATAACTAACCAATCCAACCATCCCAATACCAAAACAAAAACATTTTCAAACTCTATGGTCTTAAAAAATTCCCCACCAACAACTGTCAACCAACCCCATCAAACCAATTATTCCAACCCTTCCTACTAAAACTGAAACCAAAATCGAGCTCCTCCACAACAATATACTCCCATAGGGGAATATTATGCTTCAGTTTTGGAAAATTTATCAAATCTAACCTCATCCTACTTCCACATATCAAACCACCCCAAAAATTTGATGCTTCTTTCCCCATGCCTAGTCGGTATAATGAGAATGACCATTGTGCCTTTCACCAAGTTATTAGACATGACGTTAGTAGATGCAATACCTTCAAAATTCTTGTCCAAAGCTTAATTGATAGTGGAGAAATCACACTTAATAATCCCAATGCACCTTTTAATCATTCCTTTGGCATCTTCCTCAAACCTTTTCCTAATCATGCTTCTTCTACCCATCACCATGACAACACACCTGAATCATCTCACTCTCATGAGGCACATACAATCAACATTATTATTAGTGATCCCATTATTGAAGAGACCATTACCTCAACCAAATATTCCTCCATTTAACTTATGGAAGTGGTGAAATCACTCCCTATTCCTTTGTATACCCAAATGGAGAAATCAATCACCCATCTCTCTTCACTTGATGAGAACTTAGCTTTATCTACCTCTCCTTTGATGGAAACACCAAAGGAGACAACCTTTGCTTTAACCACTTCTTCTTCTTCTTCCACTTCACCCATTAAAGTGGTATAACTACCTGCCATTCCTTTGGACACCCAAGCAAAGGAAATAAACATGTCTGTTCCTTATCTTGAGGACACCATACGTACCTCCCCCATCATAGAACCATCTATTCTCCCTTTGGAAACCATACCAAAAGAAGAGATTACCTCATCCACCCAACCACAAATTTTAGAACCTTCTATCAAAAATAAAGATGAAGGAGCCATTCCCTCTCCTCCACTCAGGGGCTTAACTTTTGATAACAATGATGAAGGAACCAAACCTATTTATAAGCCCTTTTCTAGACTAGTCCAAAGTCTAGAGTTCACCGTTCAACCCAAATTTGATAGATCCACCTTTTGGAATCATCTTGGGATCCCTTAGAAAAATAAATTTGAATCATCAAACTCACTTGAATCCACCCTTAAACCCATTATTACCTCTTCATCAGACACCTCTTCCTCCAAAACCATGGGTGAACCATCCCAACCTCTTTCATTTAATGTTTCCAAATCACCTTATTCCTCTCTTACTAAACTTATCAAGAATATATGAATCCTTCCCACACCTAGCCATACTAAATTCTTTGAAGATGGATTTAACCCCATCTAGTCCACCAAAGAAACCCCCAAATAAACCAATTAAGAAGGTAGAGTTACCCAAATCTCTACCTTGGGCTAGACCCATACCACCTCCTTCCCACTTACCTTATATCTTAGGACCCCATCCTTCTACCATCCCAACTACCTATTCTTCCTCTAAAAAACCATCCCCCTTTTCTCTACCTATGCCTACACCCATTAAACCATCTAATTCTCCAACATTCTTAACTAACCTATCTACGTCTACTTTTCAACCTATATACAACCCCTCATCATCCAAATCTTCTAGTTTCAAATCATTTACCCCAAAACCAAACATAAATAAGCAATCCCAACCACCAACTAAAACCATTCCACCACCTACAACTTCTAGGGTGAACCCTACTTCTAAGAAGGCTCCCACCCTTAAAACTATAAACCCATCACCTCCAACACCTTTGATTGAATCTTATTGTACCATTCTATATGGGTTGTTGCAAACTTCTTCCTTTAGCTTACCACTTATCAAACCATCCAATTTTAATGATAACTTTATTTTTTCATACCATAGGGCAGCTAGACATGACATGGAGAACTACAAAGCTCTCCAAGCACTTGTTCATAACCTATATGATGAAGATGATCTATTATTAGATGAACCTCTCTTACCTCCATTACCAACCCAACTACCCAACCAACCTATCCAACATTTACCTACACTGTGACTCTCACCCATGAGTGAGGAGGAGCAACCGAAGCAACCATCCAACCCAATAAATCCCCTCATCCCCACTATTCATATGGTTACCAAATCTCGGTCCCAATAAAAGGATAAGGGAAAAGCCAAAGTGTCTATTCCATGAACATACCCTTTAATCCCTCAACCATACAACCAAACCTAAACATATTTACCCTCACCTTCACAACCACCAAAACCCATGGTATCAATTTTTGGAGCCTCTCCCTCTAACCCTTCTACATCCATCCAATGGATAGTCTTGAAACAAATTCACTAGACACCAGTGAAAATGAGCCTTTATGAACTAATCAACACCTTACCTTACCATCATCAGGCACTGATAGAGGTTAAACTAGATGAGCCTTAACCTATTGCACCCTTTGTTGGAGCCCTCTAACTTTCCACCTTCGTCACCTTTTAGGATTCTGAAACACCTCCTGTTCTTCCTGAGGATTCTGATCCTCCCCTCTTCATCACTACATATATCAATAAAACCTACGTCAAAAGGGTAATGATTGATGAAGGAGCGAGTATCAACATTATATGCTCCCATGATTATGGCCAACTTTAGCTACCTGAGAACATTGTCAGAAAGTACAATAGTATTTTTCTCCTTCAATGATAACATGGCCACTACTTTGGGGACATATGTATTCCATATCCATTTAGGACCTCGTACCATTACCAAACTATTTTACATTATAAAAGGTGAGTTCTAATACAATGTGTTACTCATATGCCCTTGGATTTATGTCATGAGTTGTGTCCCATCTACCTTACATTGATGTGTCAAATATGAGTATGAAGGTCAAGTTGTTATCATCAAAGATAACCCTATTATTTTTGCCTCTTGTAATATGACATATCAGCCTAATTATGTTATTCTTCCTCCCTCATCCACCTTACCATCAACTACTAACAACACCACCTCATCACTAGCCAACACCCATATCAATCCCACTCATAATAGTGATGAAGCTTCAACTAGCTCATCTATCCTTTTTTCCTAGATTCCTATAGAGGATCCCTTGGAACCTACATTCTAATGTCTCTCCCTTGGGGAATATCATCTTCTAGCCTTGGATGCTTTCCCTACTCCCCAAGAGTATGGGAACCTCAAACATGAACCTTATTATGATCCTAACATTGAAATCATCATCCATTTTAGACTCCCTAACCATCATGTAAATTTCATCTATGGGGGACTTGATCAACCACTTCTTGCTCCTGCCACTACCTTATCCATCTGACCATTTACCTCTAACTTCTCTTATCTCAACAAACCAACCTTTACCAGAGCTTACCTTTATAGGTATGTTTATAAGGGGTTTGTCCTTGGACTTTATGAATATGGACCTCATCAACTACCCATAATCAAAACCCAAAAACCTCATGAGTTATTTGGCCTTGGTTTAATACCACCAGAAGAACCCACCTCACCAAAACCCATCTCCACCATCAATGAGGATGTTCCATCCTCACCAACCTCATTTCGCTCAAAGTCTAAAGACTTTGATATCATCCCATCTAACTTTTTTTAATCAATGCCATTAGTTTCCCCCCCTGACCTATCAAAAAGATGGTTGAACTATAACCCTTCCTCTCATCTATCCTAAAATGATAGAGAAAGATTCTCCTACTATCTATACCATCCAATGTCAGGATGATGATTCCATTCTCACCTACCTTGGAGTAGGGGATTATTATATCCATAAATACCTTATTCTTGAGAACCAAACCATACTAAATGAATCCACTATCAATTTTAACTTTGGTACTTAGGATAACCCCTATATCATCAAAATTGGCCAATACTTAAATTCCATATAGCAATAAGATTAACCTTCTTTCATTCATGACCGTAGCATAATGTTTGCTTGGTCCTATCAGGATATGCCTAAAATTGATCCTTCTATTTCCCTTCACAACATTATCATGCATATTGAGGTTAAATCAGTTTATTAAAAGACTCATGGGATGCATCCTCACATAGCCCTTCTTGTCAAAGATGAAATTCAACATCTCTTATCCATCGACTTCATTCAACCTATTGACTACCCAAAATGGGTTTCTAACATTGTTACCATCACCAAACCCATAGGGGGAATTGCCTCTACATTGAATTTTGTGACCTCAACCTCACTTCCCCAAAGGATAACTTCCATTTGCCAAACATTGACCAACTTGTTGATCTTACAATGGGCCATGAGATGTCATCTCTCATGGATGGTTTCTTAGGATATAATTAGATCATGATTTCTCCAAATGATCAGCATAAAACTTCATTTATCACCCCATGGGGAACCTTCTATTATAGGGTTATGCCTTTTAGTCTGAAGAACACTAAAGCAACCTATCAATGTGTTATGACCTACATCTTTCATGATCTCATCCATAAAATTATAGAGGACTATGTGGATGACCTCCTTGGGAAATATAAGCACCACAAGGATCACCCAACCATTCTCATGTTCGTATTCAAATGACTAATCCATTTTCATGTTAGGATTAACCCCAATAAATGTATTTTTGGGGTCTTATCTAGAAATCTTCTTGGAATTAGCATCTCTCTTTGAGGAGTCAAAGTGGACCCCACCAAAGTCAGAGAAATCTCTGAGATGCCTCCTCCTACTAACCTTAAGTAAATCTATAGCCTACAGGGTAAAATTAAATCCATCCATCACTTCATCTCTTAGTTATCAGATAATTGTCAACCCTTTCACCATATCCTCAAAAAGGATACCTCTTTTAAGTGGACCAAGGACTATCAAAAAGCCTTTGATTTAATCAAGGAATACACCCTTTTTCCACTTGTCCTCATCCCTCCTAAATAATATCATCCCTTCTACCTTTATATATCCACCACATACCATCCCTTAGGGGCAATGCTTGCTTACCAGGATGAACAAAACAAAGAGTAAGCTATCTACTATATATACTACACATTTATAGAGTATGAGACTCGATATACCCATCATGAGAAAATTTTCATCACCTTACTCTTTGTAGCCTCTAAAGTCTGTCACTACCTTATTAATCATAAAATTTATGTCATCACTAACACTGACCCACTCAAATACATGTAATTTGAACCATACCAAAACTAGAATATGGATAAGTGGCTCATGCTTTTAGATGAGTTTGATCTTGAGTTCCTTTAGTAAAAGTAAATTAAATGGAAAGCCATCACTGAATAATTGGTTGAAGCTCCTCTACCAGACAATTAATCACTTCCTCTTGCTTTTTTAGATGAGTCCATTACAACTCTTTCTTAGGAATAACCCACCTACCAAATGAACCTATTTTTTGATGGCTCTAAATGCCAACATGGTGGGGGTTCCAAAGTTATTCCCATTCCCCTTCATGGTGAACCTCTTCCCCTTTCCTTTAAATTTGACTTCTAGTGTACCAACAACATGGTTGAGTATGAATCCCTAGTCATAGGTCTCCAAACCTCTCTAGCCTTAGGAGTTAGAACCATCAGTATCTTTGGTGACTCCCAATTTATGGTCAACTAGGTCAACAGATCTTACTAATGCAAAAATTATGTCTTACAGAAGTCCAAATAGCTCTTAGACATACTCTTAACATCATTCAAATAATACTTTATCCAGTCAGTTCCTTGATCTACCAAAAAGTTTGTAGATATAATGGCTTCTCTAGCTTCTCAAATTCCATCTCAATTAGCTAAATCTAAATTATTTATCACCATCCATCATTTTATCACACCCTCATATATCAGTTTTGACATTCTTATCATTTTTAGTGTGGAAGCATCTCCTTTCGACATTTGGTATGACCATACTTTTAACTACCTTAACCTCGACATTGTTCCTCTCAAATTTTTAAGGAATTCCCAAGGAACCTTTTTTTAGATCACCTCTCATTACACCATACTAGGGGGAATCCTTTACAAAAATGGCTTTGATATCCTTCTTCTCCATTATTTGCATAGTCATGAGGCTTCTCATGCTATGAAGGAAACACATTATGAAATCTATGGGGGACACTTTAGTGGCCTAGCCATCATTAAATGTATCCTTTGCCTTGGTTACTATTGCCCAACCTTAGTTAGGATTGTTGTGATTATGAAAATAAGTGTGTCAAATGTCAACAACATGCTAACTTACATCATGCACTATCCCATGGACTTCAAGTATCTAAAGACTATTGGCCCTTCTCACAATGGGGCCTTGATCTTATTAGAGAAATCAATCCTCATTCTTTACAATGACACTAATCCATCATTATCGCTACTGAATATTTCACCAAATGGGTGGAAGCAATTCCTCTTATCTTGACTAAATCCAAAAAGATTATTGATTTCATCAATCAACATATCATCTACTACTTCAATGTTCCTCATAAGATCATCATTGATAATGGAAAATCTTTTAAAAAAAATAAAGCCTAAGGTCTTTGTGATGATTTTGGTATCAATTTAAGCTTTTCCTCACCCTATCATTCCCAAATAAATGGATAGGCGAAAGCCTCTAACAAAACCCTCAACAAAATGCTAATCAAAGTAGTAAGTATTTTAAGTCATGATTGGCACTTGCACATCCCTTTCACTTTATGGGCCTATCACAATAGAATTTGAACCTCTATGCGTGCTACCCCTTTCTCTCTAGTGTTTGAAGCAAAGGAAATCTTGCCTCTCAAAGTCTAGATTCCCTCTCTTCACATATATTTGCACAAGATCCTCTCTGAGAGTGATTATCATCAAGAACATCTTACGCGTCTTAAAAATTCTTTATGAACATCACCTCACAGTGCTTAACCATCTTCATTTCTATCTAGAATGAATCAAATTCACTTACAATAAACACCTGAAAGAGTGAGAATTCAATATTAGAGACCTTGTCTTTAAGGAAAACCAACATGTAAATAATATAGATAAAAGCAAAACAAGCAAGTTTGATTTTTATTATCTTAGAACCTACAACATAACCCATAAGTATAGATTAAGAGCTTATCATTTATTATTTCTCAATGGAAAAACAAAACCTTAGCCTCTCAATGCTTTACATCCACATCCTTTATTTTGCTAAGATAGATCACATTCACCTTTGTGTCTAACTTAAGCTCATCCCTTAGTTTACGAGATTTTCACTTTCCTTACACATTCACCCTATCCATTTTAGGGATAATTGATTACAAAATAGGACCATGTGACTATCCATCATAATTATAACCTAATCCTAAGCATGGGTACCACGGCTCTACCCATGGCATGGTTCTCATGGATACTTTTCATCTCTCACCAGATGAAATCCCATGATTAGTTGTCTTCCAAACCATCTTCTTTCCCCTATCATTAACCTCTTATGCTAAAATTCTTGCCTCCATAATGTATACCTTTAAGCCTAAATATCCTTGTCCATATATAAACCTATCATTCAAAATCAAATTGGGATACCACAATATTAATTGGGTCTATATCTCTAGTATTGTAGACTGCTCCCTTGAAGGCCAGCTGCCTAAAAACTAAATTACTTAAAGATAGACTGCTCCCTTAAAGGACAATTATAAAAATATAACTTCAGACCACTGTCTTGAAGGATGGATAAGTTAAGTTTGTTAAAAAAATCATTTGAAGCTTCTCACATCGACTAGTTTCACCAATCTATCAAAATAGCAAAAGTAACAAACAAACCTATGCCAAAATCAAAGTAAGCCATAATCAGCTCTTATATATATGGCATTAGTAGACTTCCTACATCAATTAGTCTACACATTAGATTAAGACATGGACTTGTCTATTACAATTATTTAGTCTCCTATAGATGGGGAAAGCTAATCTATATTAGGTTATCATATAACCCATTTCCCATTCAACCATCTACCTATCATCTACTTTCCCTTCATACCCTCTCTAAAATCAAGGGACTATGAGCTTAATTGACATAAAGTGATAAATATACCTTCTTTGCCAACCAAAGCATGATCATGCAAAGCATTCAAAAGGATTATTTTTATTAATTCCATCTAACTTTGGTTTTGTTGGCCGTTACCAATGAACACATTATGTGTTTTTCTTTCCCTCTATTCATTAGTTCATGTGGACATATGTCTCATGATTCTTCTCTCTTTTCTAAATTTAGTGTGTTATCTAAACTTACTTTATTTGCTTTCACTATTTCCTCATATCACGTATCATATCAAGACATTCAAAACATCAATCTTATCAATGCAATAATCCATCTACATCATAACATTATGAACCCTGTCCATCCATGAACAAAACATCAAAACTATAAAACATCAACAATCCCATTGCCACATCATTATATTCAGAGCAATAATCATTTATCATAGCATAAACAACACACACCACATCATATCAATAAAAATAATAGATCATGTCATCTCACTACTTCCCATAAACATAACAACAATTCAAAACATCTGCACACCAAATCTTAAACAACCACGACTAAATCATCTATCACATATCCATACTCCTATAATCATATACAATCCTCTCTATGAACCATATCATCATATAAGCAAACATCATAAAACAAACCATAATCAAAACCATCAATCACACGTCTAAAATCATATCTATGTACCAACACATCATCCACTATGTATAAACCCAAACATCACCTAAACTATACACATTAAAATATTCATCATAAGATCAAACATCTTGGCACAATCATGTTTTAATTACTTTATCAAATCATCATATAACCTAATAAAATCATCGATGATCATCACCATCCTATCCATCAATACAACATACATAAATATCTATGAACATCATCACATATCTCTACTAAAAGTCCATATCTCATAAGCTTAAAGCATAAAAAATGTCATCTATAATCCATAACCATAACCACATCATGAACATAATCATCATCTATATCATCATGAACATCATAAACATAATCATCATCTATATCATCATGAACATAATACAACATAATAATCATATGAATCATAATAATAATAATATATGTCAATGGGTATACATCATGCCCATTAAATAAAAATACATGTCACAATGTATAAATCTCTCTCTCATAAATACATCTCACATCATCAGTACATAGACTGGTATCAAAATCAGAAACATATACATCATATAATCTCATATATCAAGCCTCTAAGGTACCACTATTGCTGGTCCCACCTGTACCTACACCTACACCTACACTACCATCTGGTGGTGGTCCCCTTGATCTCCTTGCCTACCCCACTACCAAGGCCCATTATCTTGAAGTAGCTATAGATGGACCACCTACTAAACTGACCCTATACTCTCCATATCAAAGCTTTAATGATAACTATGCCAACACTATCACCTCATAATATCTCAACTCTTCAATGGTGGATAAGTACAGTGTCATAAGAATCATATTTGGTCCTCTTGTAGGTGACCTTACTGGTGATGCCATCACTTCTACCCTCTACCTCCGTGAATCTCTCTCTTAAGTCACTAACCCAAGAGAGATCCTTGCTTGATCTCACTCTCTAGTCAGCATCACCATCTAACCCTATAAAGTGATAATCTAGCCTTACAAAGTGGCCACCTATCCCTATAATATAGTGATCTAGGCCTATGTCAATGTAAGTACTACCTATGCCTACCCATCTTGGCCACAACCCTATACTAGTGCCCCAGTGGGATCCACATCCATGGGCTATTGAACCCCATCATCCCATCTAAAATTTGCCTCTACATATCAGGCCTAATACCACATTACATAACCATCTACAACACCTGCATCATTTATTACAACTCTCACTAGTAGCTCTTCATGGTCCAACACAACATCCTATAGCTATGGATCTAGAAGCAAGAACTATGCATCCTCTCTCCTATATCTCATGAAATATGGTAGAATCCCTTACATGAGGCCAAATTACCTCTAAACTTGATTGAATAGAATCAACTTAGTCTCACCATCCTGCCTCCCATATATCCATCTCTAGATCTAAAGTGATAAAGTGTGATAACTATACTGGGCCCACCTTGACAAGCCCACATATAGCATCTATACTACGCCAACCACTACTAAACCCTCCAAAGCATCTAAAAACTAGTCAATGTCCCCTACACCACCACCATCTCTTATTAGTGCATAATCTCTACTCCTCTCAAGAAAGCCTCTCTATAGTCCATCGATCCATAGCCATCCCATGGTATCCCCAAAGGTGTCACCACCTAAATATGTTTATATGCATAACAATGGAGAACAAAGCCCACACTGATCCCATACACTTGTGTGCCCAAAACTCCTATATCTCCTTGTAGATCTAAACCAATAACACTGGAGCCCACCCAAACTAATCTTCCCTAGCAACATCTCCACCAATACCCCTAGTAATAGATATGAAAATTGATCACTACTTAAATCTGACAACGTGAAGTTAGATACAACCATCATCATCATCATTGTAAGCAAGCTTCTTCCCCTAGATCCCTCTAGTATAATGGACCATAATAAGCACCACCTACATGATACCTATCATGAACTTGATCTACTTCATATATTAGATCTATGTGGTATTCCATCTCCTTGATCTTTTTGTGATAAATTATCTCCCCATGAATGGATAGCCATATAATTCAATGCACATCCTCTAGTAAGATGCTCATCTCCCCAGTTGATAACAACAATGTGTTTGTGGCTGGATCCCATCTCTGAATGAGGGCCATGATCATAGCCAGATCTTGTGGTAGGTGCTGGCAGTGTCTTATGGCCCCTAGGCCAACCTCTTCCATGTGTCCCCACTCATCATCAGTCATCCCATCATGAAACTCTATGAAGATCTTAGGGACTCAATCCCTTATTTGAATCTAGTCGTATGCCTAAAAAACAATCACATTAACATGTGTACTTAGTTTCCCACATTGATCTAAGTACAAACCTACACCCACCTATTTCAACTTATGTCAACCTAACTAATTAAGCCATCTTACCTCTAACACTCAAACAACACTCTACCTTTATCTACCTATATTTTTGCATCATCATTACCACCTACCTAATTATATCTTGAATAATTACCCTACCTATCAAAGATTAACCTTAACACATCATTTCAAACACATCATGCTTCAATTCACTTAAATCTACCCACCACCCCTTTTTAATGCATCATTCTATCCACCCTACATGTGACCTTTTTAACCACTTAACACATTTTAAAACCATTTTTACACCTTTAGAAACTTTAAAACTCTCTTCCAATTTTAAGCTCACACTTTAAAACACTTCCATAATTCTCCAAAACCTTAAAAAAAAACACACACACCTTAAAAAAAAACATTCACACCTTTCCAAACTTTCACTTTTGAAAACAATTTCACAATTTAACAACTAGAAATAACTCTCAATACTTTGACATTTCCCATTTTAAAATATTTCAAAAACTTTGAAAATACTTCAAAAACTTTCAATAACTTACCAACTTTAAACAAACTGTAATCTTTTATATTAATTTTTAGCTACCCCATCCCCCAACCCTTTGACCACTGACAATTCATTAAACTATCGATGGTTCCTTAAGATCATTTTACCCCATTATCAACCACTAGGGGTCAGGTTAAACCATTGATAATCACTGTGTGTGACCATTGGTGCTGAAACCCTCCATCATTTTCCACCTAAAAACCTCAATAACTCACCTCACATTACAAAATTAACTACCTAAAACTATTCTACACCCCATTGCAAAATTAACCAACACTTCTGCTCTCAATTTAACCCCATAAACTCCCTAATTTCATCAAAAACATGAAACTAGGGCATCATGGCATAGGTCCATTCCACAAACCCTATCCACCTCACTCCAACCTACCCATTACAACTCCCAATTCACAAATTCAACTATACTATCAATTACAAAACAACACATACCTCATTCCACAATCACTGACATGGTCAGAACCCTCATCCAGTTGCTCAAACATACCCTCATCTACCCTCCATATATTCAACACTCAATCACCCTTACACACATAATCAACCTTTCACAACACTCCACCTCAACAATCTCAAATGCAAAATGCCAAAATACACTAATACTAAAACTCAAATAATGGTGATCAAAATGTCAAAAGGTAAAAATGATTTTGTATTTTTACTTTTTTATGTCTTGAATTTTTAGGGTTCTTCCCTAACCATTGATAATCAAGGTGACCATTTATGGTCAATGTTGATAAACCTTGATCATCGATGGTCAAGGGAGTCGCCCCCCAACCCCCCCCTCCCGCCGCCCTGCCCCTTTTTCATATTTTAAGTACTAACTTGGGTATTCAATTTTAGAGATCACCTAATATTCACCCCACCATAACGTGATCTTTTTGAGATTACCCTTCTCCAACCAAGCATTTGACCACATCTACCTCAACATTGGCCATTTTTGACCCAAACTATTCACCTATTTTGGGATGACCTTGCCAGCCATTTTAACCACACTGACCAACCTTGCCATGTTGAAATTTTTAAAATTACACCACCTCATGAATAACCTAACCATTTATGTTTTTTAAGGGAGCACTTCCTACCTTGGATACCTATAAAAACACTGACCCTATTTATATGAATTAATATGAATGACCTAATTAGTTATGACCAATAATATGGAATGATTACTCCTGTCATATGTCCCTCTAGAACTAACCTTATTTTACCAACATTGATAACTTTAGTATTTTCATGATCTTGACTATTGCACTTAGTCGCATTTATTGTACGTGTTTATGTTTTGAACGCCTAACCCTTTTTGTCACCCACTTCATGATTCACCATCTTACACTTATCAAATCCTGACCCAATTTTGATTTTGCCTCTTCAACTCCTATTTTGAGGGGAAACACCTCCTCCCAGACTTGAGGGAATCAGACCTGGACCATTAATCCATTTTTGTTTTGTAGCTTATTAGTTCAAAAATTCATAACAAAAAGGGAAAAATGTAGACCCTCAAAAATTGCACATGATAGTTTTAGATGTCAAAATGCCTTACAACCCCTCGACCCATTAGACCTTGAATCTAGTTGACCACCTAGTTAACTAAGCTCACTCACTAGCTTAAACCCATAAAACCACCAACTTAACACCTTTAAATTAAACTTTTAAACACCCCTTTTTTTACCAAATTACCTTAGATACTTGACCATTGATGGTCAACCTAACTGTCAATGGTTAGCATGAACATCGATGGTCAGGTCTTCAACTTGCTTTAAACGCATTTCTAGCTATGTACGAGATAATCATGGCAAAAATTAGTATATCCACCTTATGTGATTCTAACCAACTACAAAGCATCATAGATGGAAAATTTATTATCCTATCTAATTAAATTCGTCCTATAATAGGAGAAGAGTAGGAGATGAAAAGGATCCATGTCCAAGTTATCAAATCCTCTTGCACACATGTATCCAACCTTGCTTTAGCAATCAAGTAGTAACAACATAGATTAAAACATCTATTTGAGTTACTCTTGATGCCAAAGTAATATCACTCTTTCTAAATTGCTCTATATTCTACCATTAGCAACCTAGTAAGTTATAGTAACTTTGTGCTTGCTTCTTTGCTTTATTTCATATCTAACCCTCCTGACTTGATCATACTTATCTCCTAGCTTCCCATTTCTAACTAGACCCATATTCAAATCCTTACCTAACCATTTATCTAATCTACAATTCTTTTTTGATCATTTCTAAAAACATAAGAAATTATTGATGGTTAGCCTAGCTACTGATGGTCACTTCAACCATTGATGGTTATCCAACCACCGATGGTCAGCCCAACCACTGATAGTTCACCCAACTGCCAATGGTCACTATGAAAAAAAATAACAAGTTATTTTTATCCCCTTAACCCCAACCAAAACTTGCTTTTTGTGTTCCTGCCTATTCATAGAGCCTTCCCTAATTTTTTAGACCTAACCTCAACTATCTTAGCATGAGTATTGACCCATTTTTGCTATATTTAGTCATTTTACTTGAACAAGTTTTTTAATTTATTCTTCTTGTATACATTTAGTTTCATGTTATTAAATAAAAGTATTCTTTATTTTCATCTACATCAACTTAATTATTATCAACAATGGATTGATAACCTCCTAGCAAGCATACACTTCTTGGATCTAGTTCACGCTATGCAGTCCACTCAACTATTTTGATAACAACCCCTTTTCTAGTGTCTTTCTTATCTATAAGTTATTCCTTCCAAGCCAAAGAGGAGTTCACATTGTCATTTGGATCACACACATTTTTATTAGGTATTCTTTTATACACCCCTTTTACTAGTTTCTTACTTGCTTCTAAATTAAGAAATGAGTAGAAATTAATGGAAACAACATCGATATATGTAATATCTCATATCAAACTATGCCCCTATGGCACTACTATCTCTTGAAGCACCACTACCTCTTAGTTTTTGTCCTCTTGAGGTACCTATATTTCCACCTATAGAAGTATCCCACTAACCTAGTATCACTATGCTAGCAACACCTTCCATACCTGCCCTGTACTCACCCCATCAGGGATCATCAAAATAATGCCTGAGGACTATGGCCTCATAATGATGGAGCTCCTCCACTATAGCTATATACCATGTCATAAAGATAGTGAATATTAGTTTTGTAGGTGCCATTAATATTTTTCTAACCTACCTTAGGAAATCTCTCTCCTAGATAACCATGGCTAGCATAGGTTTGGCTTGGTCCCTCTCACCTCTGACTAAAACCACCTGACCCTATGCTGCTACCAATTAACCCTATAGTGATTCCATATAATCTATTTCCATGGTTAATGTCACTCATGTCTAATCCCTCTATGTGGTCAATACTTGTATGTCTAGGGCAACACCCTCTACCTACACTTGTTGAGGTTCACCTCTACTAGTTGGATTGACATCCATAACCTGTCAACCACCATCATCACCCCCAAAATTAGATATCACATAAAGTACCTGATACCATGCAGGGTAACCATATATAAAACCTACATCATCTATCTCTAGACTCATTGATAGATCATCATGTTTAAGAAAAACATGTACTATTATGACTCAAGAAGTAGGAGCTATATATCCTCCCACTTATATCTTGAGAATGGACATGGAATACGCTACACCAAACCAAACTATCACCACACCTTATCAAAAGGAATTAAATTTGTCTAACCCTCTCTCCTATTGAAAATTCATCTATAAATATATAAATATAGTGTGTATCTCCTATAGTTATCCCACTCCAAAAACCTAACATAGGATCTCCAAATCACATCTTTTACAACCAAGGAATATAGTGCATGTCTTATCTAATCAATGTCATGAACCCCTCCACTTGGTCCTAAAAAGGAAAAATTAGATCTCCACCTCATTAAAATGACTCTAAATTCCATCTAAACATACCCCTTTCACAATATCCCCATTTTCCTTAGTACCTGGATGTGCTAATAGGCCCAGAGTGGAGAACAAATCTGATGCTGATACCATACCTCTTGTGGGCTTTGAATCCCTATATATTGAACCAAAAACATAGTTACCCAACCAAATACTATGTGGCCTAATAAAATATCAATAAATACCCCCAATAATAGATAATGGAACCTCCTACTACTTGAATTTGGTATGTCAAAGCACAAAAATACCATCATCATCATCAATAGCCTCCTATGATCTCTCACTCTCTAGTATATCAGAGTGTAGTTGAAGCCTCCTGCGTGCCACCTCACAAAGTTGAGGTCATTTTCATACAGCATATCTATAAAATCATCTCTCTCCTCCCTCTCAATATGATAAATTAGGTCACCCTGTATGGGTAGCTATGTAATCCTATGGACATCTTCAGGTAGGATGGTCATTTTACCTATAGGTAGCAGAAAGGTATTCATGGTGGGATACCATCTCTCAATGAGTTCCATGATCATAATTATATTTAAAAACACATGTTAGTAATTTAAATTAACATCAAGCCCCACCTCCTCTATGTGAGCCTAGTTAATAACAGTTATCCCTTGATGGATCTCGACAAAGATCTGAGGCACCCAATCTCACATCTAGATTTGCTCTTGTGCCTACATAGTTTGATAGAAAATGGAATTATTTCTCTATCCTATTTTGTCCTAATTAAACCTATAAACCTTAAGATACCTTAATAAATCACCCTCTACACCCTAAACCATCCACCTTCTATCGATAATATCACCTACTCAGCATGTGCCTTAACTATTCTCAAAACTATTACCTATCTACCAGTATCATTTAATCATTACCCTTGACATCAATTTTTAATAAATATTCAAAACATATGACATTACCTAAAATATAAAATTGAGTAGCCATTAAAATTTACCTTTAACAAATGCATCATCATTTACTTGACCATCGATAGTCATGGTGACTATCAACGATCAGGCAACCAACCACTGATGGTCATTGACCACTGATAGAATACCCAAACCCTTCCCTCCCAAAAACAACCATCCACACACCCTAATCACCTTGTAAATTCTTACCTAAACACCTAATTTACCCTCCCCTAACCACCTTACACTTCTCAAATTTGAAATCTGACCTCAAATCAACCATAGATGCTAAACTTAGGTCAAATCAAAACCAAACCACCTCTATAATTAAAAAAACAACCAAACAACTACCCAAATTCAAATCACAATGCATTTTCTCAATCAAAATACTCTATCAAACTGAATACAACCCCTACCTCATTCCTCAACCATTTTCAAGGAGGAATCTTGGGACCCACTACTTGGCCATGTCTTCATCCAACCTACATCTTGGCTAGGCCCACCCTCCAAATCTTAATCAATAACCCAACTCAACCACTCACCCACTCAATAAATGCCATTAATGTTTTCTCACAAAAAATTCCAAGACTAAGATGACAAAACACAAATTGCTTAAATGAGTGAAATAGACCCATGAAATCACTTTTTGTCTCCACCCTTTTAGGGTTGATGCTTGACTGCCAATGGTTAGGGTGACCATTGATGGTCGACCCAGAGGGTCAAACCTGACTATCAATGGTTAGTGTTTTCAAGTTTTCTCCTCTAAACTAATAAATTTTTAAGAATTTTTTTTCACCAAACCAATCTTGGCACTCAACCAATCAAAGATTGACTTCTTTACTAACCTTACCAACCACCATGTTACCTTGCCACTAGCCACTTTAGCCTGACTACCACATGCTTTATGATGACCTTGCCTGGTCCTTTTAACCACACCAACTACTCATAATGTTGAATAATTTTGAACTTGTGTTACCTTGTGTACACCCAACTAATTTTTGTTTTTATGGGATAATACCCATGAAAACACTAACCTTATTAGGGAGACCTAAGTTTATGAGTGTAGCCCAACCATCATGAACAGTCATGTGGTCCCCTTGTCACTTGTCCTTCTAGCACCAACCTTCATTTTTAAGAACCAACCATGGTAACTTAGTCACTATATGATCTTAACTATTGTACTTCATCATTCTCTATGCATGTGTTTGCACTTTAGTACCCAAACTATCACACACCAACTCAACCCTAACTTAATCACTTATTAAACCCATACCCAATTTTATTTCACCTCATCGACTCCTAGTTTGAGGGAGAACACCTCTTCTCATGATTAGGGAAACAAAACCTTTGACCCACACTCCAATTTTTTTACCACTTGCTGATACAAATTGCATAATAAAAAGGGGCAAAATGTAGATACTAAGAAACTACACACTATGGTTTTAAATGTCAAAATACCCCTAGATCCATGAGGGACCAACCTTGACCTTGTTAGGTTGTGGAGCTAAAAGCTTCACTGATGCAGACACGAAGAAGGCCATTGGAGGGGTTGCTGAGCGTCAGAGCAACCGGCATCGGTCTGATCAGCTGACGTCGGCAGGACAGTAAAGAAGAAGCAACCGACGTCGGTCAGGGATCGGCCAACGTCGATCACCTCCAGGCAGACAGGGACCGACGTCGGTCGCCTGTGTGGTTTGACTGCGGGCTTATTACGGGAAGTTAGCTAACAAACCAAGTGTTTGCATGATTAGAGCTATTTTTAGATTAAGATCTGCGGATCTAATTATTGTAATTAGATGTCTAATTATTGTTTGGATAAGATCTATATAATAGACTCATGGTTGTATTGGAAAAGTTGTTCTAGTTTGAGTTGAGCAAAGTTTGCTCCTTCTGTGTGTGAGGTGAGCAAGGGTGTTCCTCCTAGTTCCACAGTACCAGGTGTAGGTGCTGGATTGAAGAGTCAGCAGGATTCTTCAGGTGTGTAGGATCTTGGTCACAGGTGCATGGCCTATATAGGAGATCTACATGGTAAGTAAGATCATTGATCTGCAGGTGTATGTGTGTGCAAGGTCAAGGTTCACAGGTGTGCAGAACCAGGTTGATTTGCAAGTGTGCAAGATCAGATAGGACAACTACACAATAGGGAGCAAAATTAGGCAGGATCTACTTGGAGTACAGGTGTGTACTCGGATAGAGGAAAGATGAAGGCAAGGGAGTTCCTTCCATAAGTATGGTCTGTTGAATTGCAGGTTGTTGCAGGTTCATGGGAGATCTACTTGAAGTACCTTGAGTAATTGTGGAGTATGTGGAGTACTTGTGGAGTGCGTGGAGCACTTGTGGTGTGCGTGGAGCACAAGAGGTGAACACCAACTCTATATTTGAGTTGGGTGTTGGGACCTGAGAGGGAGAGCTTTGGGGAGAAGATTTACTGTTCACTTGAGGTGTGGGAAACCTCTGTAAGGTGGTGGAGAAGAAGTGGGATCTTCTTTATTGTATTCTTTTCTGTAAAGTGTTAATACAAGTTGTGTATTGTCTCTCATATCATGTGTTATTCTGAATTCTAGTTACTTGGTGAATCTGGTTAATTTCCGCATATTAAGTTGCTTGGTTTGGTAATCATATTGTGCTCTTTTGGTGGAGCAAGATCCTGACAGACCTTTTGAACATAAACCTAATTAAAGTTAGAATTGACCTATTGACTAACCCACTTTTTAACCCAACCTAACTTTTGACCCTTAACCACTGATGATCACCCTAACCATCAATGGTTAGGCTTGACCATCGATAGTCAAGTTTGCATCGCCTAAACCACTAAATTACTACATCACTCCACTTTACTTTTTATATTTAGATCATGTAATTTGTGTGTGAGCCCATGCATGCAAGGGATAAATTTAGACAAGAAGTTAGAACTCTTGTTAATGTATTATTACACCTCTCCTTCTTTCTTATAAAGACTGAGGAGGAGAGGGTGAATCTACATCCATAATCAAGTGATCATCATCCAAAGCTAGATATTCTTATATCAAGCTTCCTTTTGCAAGTGTTATCCTAGTAATATAGTGAATCATCAAGTATGATAAAGAGAATAAGTGATACCATCCATCGACCAATAACCAAGCACCATTACTCTACCAAAATTGCCCTAGACTCCATCTAATGAGTTTATCAGCTAGCTACCTCAATTATTTATCAAATCAACAACCAACAAGCTAAGTATATATTTTCAATAATTTAGTTAATTAATTTATATTTCAAAATCAACCCAACCCAAACCTATCTCTCATAATTCCATTTTATGACCTTATCCAAATAACCTTCTTCTTGACTAGATCCAACCCACAGTAATTGCTGATGGTCATCCTAACTACTGGCGATCTAGCCCAACCATTGATGGTTGCCTAAACCATCGATGGTTACCTTAACCAATGATGGTTACCTTAATCACTTATGGTCACTATGTGATAAAATAAAAATAATCTATGTCCACTCACTAGACCTCAACCAAATCCAACTTTTAGACCCTCTGCTTGGTCATATAACCCTACCCTATTTTTAAAACCATACATAACCTATTTAGCATTAGTATTGACCCAATTATTTATATAATTAGTCAATTTAATCTATTATTTTATCAAACACTTCTTGTATTTGATTTCAATATCTTCTATTGTTTATACAAGTACTTTATCTTTCAAAACTTGATTGTTTAAAATTGTGGATTGATAACCTCCAAGGAAGCTCATGATTCTTGGATCTCACTTGTTAGACAATACACCCAACTCCTTAACTAATCAACCATTTTTTTGAGTACTTTTTAACTATAGGTCATTCTTCCCAAGCCAAAGAGGAGTATCCACACTCATCTAGATTAATGTGATTATAACATATCAGGGTTTTCTACCATACCCTTATTGAGTTTCTTTTCTCTTCCTTTTGAAAACATAAGTGGAATTTATCTAAAACAACTATGGAGTATGGATTATGGATTATGGTATCTAAGAAGTAATGAGTTTAATTTGACAACCTACATAGATGTAGATTGGATAAGAAGTATAGATGATAGAAAGAGTATCAATGAAGGAGATTTATTCTTAGGTGGGTGCCTAGTTTCATGGATAAGAAAGAAGAAACCATCAATAGCATTATCCACTTGTGAGGTTAAGTAAATTATAGCATATTCATATTAAACTTAGGTCCTATGGATGAGACATACCCTAAAAGATGATAAGGTGGAGTATGATGGTCCTAGCCCTATCTATTGTGATAATACAAGTGATATAAGCATCTCAAAGAACCCTGGCATATATTCAAGGAACAAACACATTACTATTAGGTATTATTTTCTAAGAGATTAGGTAAGTGAATAAAGTGTCAGACTTGAATATGTTTCTACACAAGATCAGATTGCAAACATCTTGACCAAACCACTTCCAAAGGTAACTTTTGAATGCCTAAGATAGGAATTGGGTATAATTTATGCCCCTAAAAACCATTTAAGAATTTAAGTACTTAGGGGGAGATAATAATGATCATTTTCTCCAATAACATGTGAGTTATTTCAAGAAATTATGCATGGATATAGGGGAGCATGTTTGTATTATGACTCATAAACTCATAGTTATGTGTGTTGAGTATTTTGGTTGCAAAGAGTGTGATCCAATGAGTTACAGAAATCACTTTGTCATTTATGTCAAAGGAGGAGAAAAAATAGAATGGGGAGATAAGAATGATCAATTTGTAGTATATTTTTCCATCAATGACAAAGGGGGATATTGTTGAAGTATTGTTCCTATTATTGAGGTTTGGGATTGATGTCAAAGGTTCTTGGGAAAGGTCTTCATGAAGTCATTGAAGAATGTATCTATGTGAGAGGATATTGATAAATGTTGTAGTAATTCTGAGAGTGTAAGACATAATTGGTATATGTTATTATAAATACATGAGTGATGTGAAGGTCAACATGGAAAGTCTTTATTGCCAAAATTGGCAAGTGCTTGAGCCTAGTAAGTGATTGAGAAGGTATGTGCATAGGATGCCTAGTCTTATGCATGAAGGGTCATGATGGATTTGTGAGATTAATACACACATGCATTAAAGGTTGTATGAGGTTGATTTATCATGTTTATGAGGCATTGTAAAACTCATGTGAGTCTTAGGGTGAGCCTATAGGGGTAGGGCCTATAGACCTAGTCTACACCTAAAACATTTCTAAACCCTACTTGGCCTAATGAGGCATCATGATATATTATTAAGGCATATGAAGGATTTAAATTAGTTTTTTAGCATGATATAAGTTGATTTATTTTGATAATGAGGTGGAGAGTGCATGGAGAGAAGCATGAAGCTCAGATTTTGGTCCTCGTATGGTTTGCAAGTCAAGGTCTAAGTGAGCAAAGAGAGAGAGAGAGAGAGAGAGAGAGAGAGAGAGAGAGAGAGAGAGAGAGAGAGAGAGAGAGAGAGAGAGAGAGAGAGAGAGAGAGAGAGAGAGAGAGAGAGAGAGAGAGAGAGAGAGAGAGAGAGAGAGAGAGAGAGTATAGCCTAATGGGGTATGAGGTTATGTTTTCATGGTTATTATAGATAAGTGAGTGTTTTAAAATGTTTGATATGTTTTTTTAAGCATGTTCATGAATTTTTGATGTCATGGTTTGCAAGAAAAGACATGAAAATTAGTCTTAAGGTCTCTCAAGTGCCTATAATGAAGGGTTCTCAGCTCAAAAAGGACTTTCTAGTGTTCATTGGCATGTGTAACCTCTGAATGATAACCTAAGATATTAATGGTATATGGGGAAGGGTCCTAACTTAAAATTTTAAGAATTAGTTTTTGGATTAAGGGGTTATGCTTTATGAATGATAGTTAAGAGTGGAAATAGGTTTAAACCCTCCTAGAATCCTAATAAGGACCCACTATAGAAAATGTTGATAAAAAATATCCTAGAATGGTGTCAAATGAATATAAAAACTAATGGAGCTTTGTATTAAACTCTACCAGACACCTCCAGGTGTGATTTATTTTTTAGGTGTTTGAGTAGACCCTATAGAAAAGTGCACATTTCTTAGATATTTGCTGTAGTAGTCAGATTTGACCAAGTAAAAGTATTAAAATCATTGGATGGATGAGGTTGAGACTTGTATTTTATTTTCATGATGGTTTATGAGTAGGTTATATTTCTTAGGTATGCTAAACTGGTCATCTAAGACAACCTGTCGCTAATAGGCCTAATGGTGCAAACAGTGAGAAACCCAAACATAAGTGAGAAGATGATTAGGGATGTGTTATAATAGAATATGGATCAATCCAAGTGAATAGAGATGTTTTTAAATACTTATAAGACATTTTCATGTTAGATGTAAGTTTTTGGAGATCATTATATTAGCAAAAATTTGCTCACAAGTTGACTTGTCTAGCTCAATGAGGTTTGTGTATAGTGAGGTCATGAGATTGGTTTACAAGACCAATATTTCCATTTGACCATGTTATATTTATATATAAAAATGGTATAATTATCACATAGGATCATCCAAATGTATTAAGAGTCTTTGAAAGTGGTCATACATGTGTTAAAGGTCAAACTCACCCCTATGTAATGAAGTATAATTCACTTAGTGAAGTTTTTGAGGTCTTGAAGGTTATATATATATATATATATATATATATATATATATATTATCATGGTTGTGTGGCCAAAAATTGTGTAATATTTAGTTGTTCAAGAGAGATATTTTTGTGTGTGAGAAGGCCTAGTTGTGAATAGTACTAATGACATGCTTCAAGTGGTTATTAGAGCTAAAATGTGTCATATACCTAAGATGAGATTAGTAGGGGTATATTTGAGTGGAATATGAAGTTTTCCCTACCATATATGAAGTTTGAAATTTCTCCAAGAAGATCCAAGGGTAATGCATGCTAATGAAGACCTAATTAAATTAGGTATCCTTGTAGACACTAAAAAACCACACATAATGGTTCTAGATGTCAAAAGACCCCTAAACCACCTTGGGACCCACTAAGGACCATCCCCTAGCCTTTTGACTATAAACTCAAGTCAGGTTAGTTGATTAGCTAACTAGCTCACTAACTAAACCTTTTTTACACTACTTTACCTTTGACCATCGACTGTCAATGATCACTCTAACCTTTGATAGTTAGGCTTAACCTCTGATGGTCATGTTTCCACCATCTGAATAGTCAAACTCTAGTCAATTCTAACTTATTTTTTATATTTAGCTCATCTAATTCATGTATAAACCAATGCATGTAAAATTTAAATTTGAACTACTTATTAAACTTCTTGTTAACATATTATTATAATTCTCCTTCCTTACTATAAAGAGAGAAGAGGAGGAGGTGAAAAATTGATCCAAAATCAATCAATAATCCAGATCTAGAGCCAGGGCCTCTTGCCTCAACACTTCATTTTTTAGGTGTTCTTCTAGCAAACCAATGAACTAGCAAGTGAGATAGATATTTGAAGTTCTACCACTCATCGATCGAAATCCAAGCATCATTACTCTACAAAAATTGCTTTGAGATTTTCCAATAGACCCTTCAACCATTCTTGAGATCAACAACTAACAAGCTAAGTACCTATTTTCACTAATAATTATTTTTTTCTATTTCATGACCAACTTAATCTAAACCCACTTTTGGGACTTCTATCCTGTAACCTTACCAGATCACTTCCTTGAACTAGATCAAAATCTACCGTAACCATTAATAGTCACCCTAAATACTACTAGTTTGACTTAACCACTGATGATCACCCCAACTACCGATGGTCACTGTCAGACAAATAAATAGCAAGTTATTTTCACCCACTAAACCTTTACCAAATATCAATCTTAGACCCTCTACCTAATCATATAGCCTACTCTATTTTTTGAACCATACCTAATTAGTTTAACATTAATATCAATCTATTTATTGATATAATTAGTCAAGTTCACTAATTTATTTATCAAAAAGTTCTTGTATTTCATTTTAGTATCTTCTGTGATATATGAAAATACTTTATCTTTCAAAACTTAATTGTTTAAAAGTGTGGATTGGTAGCCTCCAAGAAAGCTCATGCTTCTTAGATTTAGCTTTCTAAGCAATCCACCCTTCTATCTAACTAATCAACTATTCTTTTGAGTGTTTTTTTTATCTATAGGTCATTCCTCCCAAGCTAAAGAGGAGTATTTACAACCGTCTGGATCAAAACATGTACAACATATCAAGTTTTTCTACCATACCCTTCTCAATTTTCTTTTATCTTTCTTCCAAATAACATAAGTGAAATTTATCTAAAACATTTTGGTATTCCCGGTGGGATCCTTGAGTCTTTTTTTGGGTTCATAGTTGCAACTAGGTGCTTCTTCTTCTTGTTTTCTACTCATATAATGAAATTAAAATTTCTTTTGGGGATTAAAATTAAATACATACATTGTTTGCTTGCTTATTTAGCTCACATAGCTTAATTAAAGCAAAGTAATTCAATCGTAGCTTCACTCTTGTCACACACATAATAAAAAACCACTTACATCTAATCAATCATCAAACATTGATAAAAGACCCAGTTGGGATTTCACTACCTAGTGGTCACCTTTCTTGACTATCTTACTCAGATTTCATCACCAAGGGGAGAACCAACTTAGCTCTTTAGTTGAGTATAAACTCTGGCAATCAGTATATCTTGGCTACGCACCTAACACCCTTATTGTTTTGGTGTGTGAAGTGAGGGGGTAGGCCCTAATATCAAGCCACATAATGATTCTAATACAAATCTCTTTGAGAGCCTAAACATAGCTTGAAACTAGCCATAGACTTATTTTCTAGTACCTACTCTACAAGCCAACTTTAAGTCTCATAGTTATTAAAGCTTAAGGCATAAGCCATAAGATAAAATAAAAGTAACCTTAGGATTTTAATGTGTTTTAGTGTGTGTTTTGTTTCCTTGACTTTTTCTTGTCTTCTCTTTGTTTGAGTTGTGAGATTTCTTGTATCTTCCTCCTTTCCTCATCTACATGGTTTTAATTAGGAAACTACTAAGAAACCAAGCCAACCAAGTCCCACCTAATAATCATCTATCTTTTTCTTATCCCTCATCCATGGAGTACATCTCAGATGTAGAGAGTTCTCATCTTTCTAAGAGTCCTACCATCTCTCAGATGGTTGCCTAGGGTGATGTAGACTTCACCACCTTTTTGGATAACAAACCCATAGCCCTCAGACATTATCTTAACACCATATATCACCATACCCCTACTTTGGTATTACCTATTGACCTGCCCTTCATCATGCTATCCCACCTTATGGGAGACACTTCTATATCCACTATATCCACCCAACCTTTAGTCACCTAGGCATCATCCTCTACCAATAACCCCACTGATATTACCATTCAAAACCAACCCACTCAACCAAGCAACAACCAAGCACCTTCTTCTCTAACTAATAACCCTCTTAGTATAAAACAACCCAAAATTTGGGCTCAAACACTTCCATTACCTTATGATTACCCTCTACTAGTGTCACCACCATTTCCCTTGTTTCCAACCTACCTGCCTTCACTCCATTTCAAAGCTTGGTGGTTCTCATACCTTCCACCCTTCCACCCATCAATACTAAATTAACCACCTACCCTCTATCTATTAACCCAACCATACCTCCTACACAACTTGCATTAATGTCTCAACAAGCACCCATTACATAAAACCTGAGATACAACCCTAACCCACAAGGGTATATACCTCTACCTTCCACCCACCTACCTGTATCCACACATTTATATGTGGCATCATCCCAACCACCCATGACTACATACTAATATGTCATACATTTAAAACCCCCTACCAATTACCCATATGTTGCACCTGCCTAGACCCAACATAGCCTACCTTACAACTACAGGAGTGCACAACCCTAAACTAACCTTGTCAAAATGTTAATGGATAAAATGAATACTCTAGAGTCATCCATTTCTGGATCTCATAATATTTTTTCATATGACCAAATATATAATTAACCAATTCACCCATTTATCCCCATTCGACCATACCCTCCTCAATGGGAACTGACGAAGTTATCCATGTTTTAGAGTAAGGATGATCCACCAATAACACCTTAGAGAATTTAGGCATTCATGCTATATTATTGCCTACAATTATTCTCTCCTTCTTGTACCTTCCTCATGTCTCTATTAGGTTCAATACTAGATTGGTATAGTGTTATTAAAAAGCACTCCATCTTTTCTTTTGACCAACTAGCTCAAATTTTTTTAGATCACTTTTCTATAAACATCTCTAAGAAAGTCTTGATCACTGATCTCTATTCCATTCAAAAATTTGATGATGAATCCATTACTGACTTTGTGTCCCATTGGAGGAGTCTTATTAAACAAATCTCCTCTCTACCCCAACCTGAGATGATTGAACTCTTTACCTGGGATTGTGACAAACACATTTCCTCTACCTTACGGGTTCAAAGTTTTAAGACCTTTGATGAGGTTTTTACCTATTGGAAATATTTTCATTGATGGCAAAGGTCTAGCATTATTGGTGATAAAGGCCCCATTGCATTTAATGTTGTTTGTAATAGATATATCTTGGCTAATGTGAGTTAATATTTATTCAATATTAATGAATATATTTTTGGCTGCATATGAGACAAAAGAAGGGCCCATGGAGAAGTCAAAGAACCACGGGGTAAAGGCAAAAGAAGGATGGGATGCATTTTCCCATGAAGAGTCATCTTGGGGAATTCCAAGAGTCACCAAGTGAAGAAAAAAGAGGAAGGGTGCAATTTCTCATGAAGGGACACTTTGAGGAATACAAAAAGTCACCAAAGTAAAGACAAAAGAGGGAAGGATGTTTTTGCTCATGAAGGGTCACCACATGACTTTGCAAAGGCAAGGATATGCAGGGTCATCCAAGTTTGGTGCCATTTTCCATGAAGATTGAAGGGTCACAAAGGGGGAAGGCCAAAGGTCATTTGGAAACCTATAAATAAAGGCTTGAGAAGCCATTTGTAATATGAGTGAGAAAGGTTGATTTGATATTGTAATATTTAGCTTAGAAGAGAAATTGTGAGAGATGAATATGATTTTTATTTGTTATATCTAGCTTAGAAGAGCAAAGATGAGAGAGAGGAAAGAGATGTTGTAATGAACTATCATTTGTTGAGATAACAACATTGAGAGATAGGTGTGTGGTATACACAAAGGGGTTGGTGCTCCTATGGGTTAGTGATCGGCAAAGGGGTTGGTGCTTCTGTGGGTTGGTGCTCGGCAAAGGGGTTAGTGCTCCTATGGGTTGGTACTCATGAATTGTTGTTGGGTTGGTGCTTGGCAAAGGGGTTGGTGCTCACGAATAGTTGTTGGGTTGGTGCTCAACAAATGGGTTGGTGCTCCTGCAAGTTGGTGCTTGCGAATATTGTTTGGGTTGGTGCTCATTCATATACTTGAGACTATTCTCTATGGTTTTTCCCACATTGGGTTTCCACGTTATATTTGGGGTCTCTCTCTATCTTGTGTGGTGTTTATTGTTTGAGTTTTATTGCATATATTGAATGTTTGATTAAGTTGAATTTGATTAAGGGAAAGTTTTATAAGATATATGATATACTAATTCATCCCCCCTCTCAGTATATCTCATGCTTAACATTACCATGGCATGCAAATTAGAGAACATGGCCATTAATGAGGGGAAGTTGAAATTTATAAACAAGAACTCTAACTTTAAATCAAATGAGACTTCCTCCTCTAAACCCAACAACCAAACTAATGCTAAATCAAAAAAGAAGAGAACCAAAAATGTGTTTATTATTAAGACCACCCCTCTGCCTATCATTAACCAATCTAAATCTTTCAATTCCTCTAATAAAAACACTAATAACCCAAACTGTAACACCTAGAAGTAATTTAAACTACTTAGGAAGTCATATGCTTTAGTCTTGGATAAGTTGTTAAAATCCAATATCATAAAACTTCCTCCAATAAAACCAATTCAACAATTTGATTCCTCTCATCCTTTTCCTAGTTGGTATAAGGAGAATGAATTATGCACCTTCCACCAAGTCATTGGACATGACATTAGTAGGTGTAATACCTTCAAGAATGTTGTCCAAACTCTCATTGACAATGGGGAAATTGTGTTGGTTAACCCCAATGTACCCCCACATCAATCACTTGACATCTTTAGATAACCATTTACAAACCATGTTCCTTCTACCAATAATAAAAGTAAAGTAGAATCTCTCATAATTATGGGGCCCATACTGTCAATATGGTTCTTGGTGAACTCTTTGTTGAGGAAACCATTGACCCAATTACCTCTTCCCCTAATCCACTTATTGAGGTAATGGATTCACCAACCTCCTCTTTAATATGCACATCATAAGAGGAAACCATTCCCACTTCATCATTTTCCTCAATCATACAACAATCCATTCTTCCTTTAACAGTCACTTTTAAGGAAGAAAACACTTGTCCTACACCTCCCACCAAGGAGTTACCTTCCCAGATATTGGGACCTCTTGATCAAGAAAAGGGTGAGGTAGTCATTCCTCCCCCTTAACCCCTGAGTCTATCCTTTGAATCCATTACCAAGAGATTCAAGCCCATCTATAAACCCTTCTCTAAATTGGTTAAAAACTTAATGTTCATATCTGACCCTAACCTGGACTAGGCCACCTTTTGGCAATAGCTTGGACTCCCTTATAGAACTAAGATGGAGCCTTTTTTATCAGAACAACCCACCCTTTCCATTATAAAATCTAGTATCACAACAACCCAACCATCACACACCTCTACCCATCAAACCATAGTAGCACCATCAGAACAAAACTCACCCAAAGTACCTAAATCACCTTCTACTATTCTAACCAAACCCACCAAGAACCTTGGCATATTTATTGCTCATAACATTACTTACCTACCATTAAAGTTGGATTTAAGACCACTAGATAAGACCACTAGACCTATAAAACAAACCCTAAGATAATCCAACCAAGAAGGTAAAGCCACCTAAAGATCCAAAAACCAAAACTCTACCTCCCCTCTCCACTTTGCCCTCTATTTTGGGACCTCATCCCTCTACCTTAATTAGGAAACCAATTATCCCAATCGAAACTTAACCACTAATTTTAGTTACACCATCACTCCTACTTTCATCCATGCCTATTTTCATTGATCCACCCATGAACATACCTCCTATCTCCCAATCATCTCTAGACAAACCACTCATCTCTTGAATGTCTACCCAAAAATATCAACCACCCTACCAAAACCAAAACCATCCACCAAGAATGCTCATTTATCTAAAACCTCTACCACTAAGCCCACTCCTAAAAGGGCTTCCACCTCAATTTACAAACCTAAATCATTTACACCTCTGCCATTATTGATTGAGTTTTACTCAACCATCCTATAGAGGCTATTATAGGCATATTGTCTAACCTTGCCACTTATTAGACCATTTAACCCACGTACTCCTAAATGGTCTTGGTACAATGAAAAATTAGTATGTTCATACCATAAAACACCTGGGTATGACGTAGAGAACTACAAATCTCTCCAAGTGATAGCCCATCAACTGTATCATGAGGATGACTTATTATTAGATGAGCCTCTTGTGAACTTGACATTAATCCAAGAACCAACAACCATAAAACAATACCTACTTACTCCTCCACTCTCACCTCAGAGTGAAGAAGAATAAAATAAATAATCCAACTTTACTCCTCTCCCAATCCATACCATCCATGTGGTTACATGATCATAGGCCCAACCCAAGGATAAAGGAAAAGCTAAGGTGTCCATTCCATGTACATATCCCTATTCTACCACCCAATCACCCAGCCAATACCAAGTACCCCTAACTTCAACCAAACCCAAAGTGTCCATCTTGGGACCTTCTTACTCGAATCCATCTAAATCAATCCAATGAGTAGTCCTCAAATAGCTTCACCAAACACCATTAAAGATGAGTTTGTATGGACTAATCAATACCTCACCCCATCACCACCAAGCAATGATAAAGGTATTATAATCTATAGAGGTTAGGCTAGAAGACCCACAACCTATAAAAAACTTTGTCGAAACCCTTCAAATTTATAACTTTGTTACCTTTAAGGATTTATAAATACCTTTCATCCATCTAGATGACCCAGATCCTCCTCTATTTATTAACACCTATATCAACTAGACCTACATCAAGAGGATTATGATTAATAGAGGATCTATAATCAACATCATCTCCTCCCATGCCTAAAACCAACTTAAATTACCTAAGAACATCATGTGAAAAACATTAGTAGCATTCTGATCATTTAATGATACCATGACCATGACTTTAGGAATTGTTATCCTTCACATTTGCCTAGGAACCCACATGATTTTTGAACTCTTCTATGTAGTGGAAGGAGATTTATAGTACAATATCTTTTTGGGATGCCCTTGGATTAATTATATGGGTTGTGTGCTATCCAACCTACATCAATGCATCAAATTTGATAATAAATTTCAAGTTATTACCATACAAGCTGACTTGAGTCCTTTCACATCATGAAACATGATGTACTGACCCAATGACATTTTCCTTCCTCCATCTAATAAACCTTCACTAGTAAAAGATGAAACCCCATCTTCTTCTACCAATGAAGCATCTACCAGTTATTTCATCCCTTCCACCTAAATCCCCATAATGAAACCTTTAGAATCAACCTTCTAGTGTCTTTTATTGGGGTAGTATCACCTTTTGACCATTGCCACTTTCCCTATTCCCCAAGAGTATGGGATTATTGACCAACAACCCAATTATGACCCCAATATTAGAACCATTATTCCTTTTAGACCCTCAATTTTTCAAACCAATTTGATCTATGGGGGACTTGATAAAACCCTTGACACTTCTACCACCTCTTTTTCACCTCGACCATTCACCTCTAGTTTTTCCTATCTGGATAAACTAGAATTTACCAAAACATACCTATATAAGTGTGTTTAGAAAGGATTTGGTATAGGTCAGTAGGAAAATAGGCCACATGATTTGCTTCTAATCAAAACCCAAAAAACCTCATGAAAATCATGGCCTTAGTTTCACACCACCTAAGAAACAAACCAACCCACTTCCCATTACCATCATTGATGAGGAAATCCCATCTTCGCCATCCACTCCACCATTGATAGCTAAATATTTTTTACATCATCCCCCCTAAATTTTTTTCATAAACAAGATTAACCTTGGACCCTTGACTTATCAAAAGGATGGGGTGACTGTAACCATTCCTCTGACCCATCTTGAGATGATAGGGGATGACTCTCCTACTATTAACACCATTTAGTGTCATGATGATGATTCCATTCTTGATTATCTTGGTTTACTAGATTATTATATCTATAAGTCCCTTCCTTTTAAGACTTTGACCATGTTAAATAAATATACCATTGATATCAAATTGGGTACTCTAAATAACCTGCACATTATGAAAATTGGCCAATTGCTAAATTTAAAAGAGCTTTGGGACTTTCCCTCTTTCATGTAAGACCACAACATAGTATTTGATTGGTCTTATAGTGACATTATAAGAATCAATCCCTCTATCACTACCCATAACATATTCACCAACCATGATGCCAATCCCATTAGATAAAAACTTTGGTGAAAATACCCTCATATATCCCTTCTCATCAAAGAAGAGCTTTAATGTCTCCTATCTGTCAATTTCATTCAACCCATTGAGTATCCATAATGGGTCTCCAACATCATAACTATCACCAAATCCATAGGGGGACTTCATATTTAAGTGGAATTTCATGACCTCAATCTTTCTTTCCCAAATAATGACATTTCTCTATCAAGCATTAACCAACTTGTTGACCTTATAGCTAGCCATGAGATGTTATCTCTGATGGATGGATTCTTGGGTTATAATCAGATATTGATTGCCCCTAAAAATCAACACAAAAATACCTTCATCATCCCATGGGGAACTTTCTACTATAGGGTCATGCCTTTTGGACTGAAGAACACTAGTGCAAACTACCAACATGCTATGACTTACATCTTTCGTGACCTTATTCGTAAGATTATCGAAGACTATGTTGATGAATTTCTTGGGAAATCTAAATGTTGTAAAAACCATTTGTCCATTCTCAATATTATCTTTGAGTGACTCATATATTATAATGTCCACCTTAACCCCAAGAAGTTTATTTTTGGGGTCTTGTCAGGAAATATCCTTGGATTTATTATCTCCCTTCGATGAATTAAATTTAATCTGACCAAAATCAAAGCTATCCTCAACATGACTCTTCCTACCCACCTCAAGCAACTTCACAACATACAGGGAAGCTCCAATCCATTCATTTCTTTATCTCTCAGCTCTCAGACTAGTGACAACCTTTCCATCACCTTCTAAAGAAGGATGTATCTTTTAAGTGGAACAATGATTGCCAATAGAATTTTGATTTACTTAAAAAGTACCTTTTGTCTCCACCTATCCTCATTCCTCCCAAAGAAGATCAACCTTTTTAACTTTATATCTCTACCATCGACCACTCCTTAAGGGCAATGCTCATTCATTAGGATGAACAACATAAAAAACATACCATATACTATATTAATTGCACACTTATAGAGTATGACACTTGATACACCCATATCAAGAAACTTTGCCTAGCTTTGATCTTATTGGCCACCAAACTTTAGCACTAACTCCTTAATCACAAAACCTATGTCATAACCAATACTGACCCTCTCAAGTATATACATTGCAAAGCATACCAAAACCAATGTATGGCTAAGTGGCTTATGCTTTTAGTTGATTTTGACCTTGAGTTTCTTTATCAGAATGTAATTAAAGGGCAAGTCATTATCGACCAATTGGCTGAGGCACCCTTAGTAAACAACCAACCTCTTCCTTTTGAGTTCCCAAATAAGTCCATTATGACCTTCTCTTAGGCAGACTTCACCTATCAAATGACCATGTATTTGATGGATCAAAGTGTTAATGTGGTGGGGGAGCTAACATCATCTTTATCCCCCTTCATGATGAACCTCTCCCTTTATCCTTCAATCTAGATTTTAAATGCACAAACAATATGGCTGAGTATGAAGCCCTAGTGGTAGGCCTCTAAACTACATTAGCCTTGGGAGTCAAAATGATCAACATATTTTGTGACTTCCAACTTATGTTCAATCAAATTAATAACTCTTATTAGTTTAATAATGATGTTTTTCAATAGTATAAATAATTAGCTGACATACTCTTAGCATCATTTGAACACTTCCATATCTAAACCACTCTACAATCTATAAACAATTTTATTGATATTATGGCTTCCCTCACCTCTCAGATCTTGTTTGCACCCTCTGACTCTAAGCTATCTATCATTATCTACAAACTTACCCAATCCTCTTATGTCAAAATAGACTCTCCCACCATATTTAATGTGAAGGAGACCCAATTCAACCTTTGGTATCATCAGACCTTCAACTATCTTAACCTCGTAATCATTTCTTTAGATCTTTCTAGAAATGCTCGATGATGATTTATCTTGAGTACCTCAAGTTATACCATACTAGGGGGAATTATTTATAAACATGGCTTTGATGGTCTCCTCTTCCACACATAGCCACAAGGCTTATCTTGCTATAAATGAAATGCATGATGGAATATGTGGGGGACACTTTAGTGGCCTCACCATTTTTAAATGCATCCTTCATCTTGGCTCTTAATGGCCTACCCTCAACCAAGACTACTATGATTATGTGAAAAAGTGTGTTAAGTGTCCACAACATGCCAATTTACATCACATACCTAGACAGTCTTTTTGTATCCACATATTTCTAGACCTTCTCACAATGGGGTTTGGACCTTATTGGTGAAATTAACTTCCATTATTCATAGAAACATCACTCTATCATCACTATGACTTATTACTTTACCAAATGGGTAGAATTTATTCCTATTATCTCAATAAAAGCTAAAAATATTATCAAATTTATCAACCATCACATAATCTATCATTTCAGTGTTCCTCACAAAATTATCACTGATAATGGAAAATATTTCAACAACACATAATTCCAAATGCTTTGTGATTCATTCAACATCAAGTTAAGTTTATCATCACCCTATTATCCTTAAGTAAATGGATAGGTGGATTCCTTTAAAAAAACTCTCAACAACATGCTAACCAAAATGGTTAATGCATCTGGTAGGGATTGGAATTTACACATCCCCTTTGCCTTATGGGCATATCATACTAGCATTCAAACCCCTATTGGTGCTACCCTTTTCTCTTTAATTTTTTGAGTAGAGGTTGTCTTGCCTCTCAAATTCCAAATTCCCTCTCTTCACATATCCCTTTAAAATCTCATATTTGAGAGAGATTATCATCAAGAACATCTAGCCCATCTTGAACTACTTGATGAGTGTCATTTAACATCACTCACTCATCTTCATGTCTATAAAGAATGAATCAAATGTGCTTATAAAAAGCACCTTAAAGTGTGAGAATTCAATATCAGAGGCCTCATCCTAAATGAAAACTAACATGTAAACAATATGGAGAAAAGTAAGTGAGAAAATTTTGCTTTCAATTGGATTGGACCTTATATCATAATGCACAAGTATGGATCAAGAGCTTACTGGTTATCCTATCTAGAGGGAAACCTAGAACCTGAGCCCCTTAATGATTCACATCTACATCCTTTATTTTTTAAAAAGGATTAAACTCACCTTTTGTCTAACTTAAGCTCATCCCTTACTTTTAAACAACATTCATCTCCTTATTTTTAGGGGCAATAGATTAAAACTGAATTATGTGATTATCCATCATAACCATAGCCTAATATTGAAAATGAGTACCATGAGCCTACCCATGGCATGATTCTCATAGTAATTTCTACCCATTTCCTAGGATGAATTGCCATGATCATTGTCACCTAAACCTATTTTACACCTAATCAAACTTCTTATGATTTTAGTTTGGCCTTCATAAAAAGTGACCCTTTAAGCCTATATAAACAAGTCCATGACATCAAAAGCAAACATCAAAAGAAGATCAAAGGACCCCACATGGATCACTCTCTAGCATTTGCAGACTACTCCCTTGAAGGATAGCTCTCAAAACATATCCAAATTGCTCAATATAAGATCGACTACTCCATTTAAGGATAACTATCAAAAGACTTAAACAAAAAACACAAAACTTAGACTATTCCCTTGAAATATGGTCGAGTAAAGTATTTGTAAAAGCATATCAATTTCTTGGAAGCTTTCCACATCGATCAACTTCTCCCAAGCCTCCTCAACAAAAATAAAATAACAAAGGAACTATTATCAAAATCAAATAAAAAAAAAATAATTTGTAAATCGTAATCAACTTTCATAAGTAGACTTTATGCATCTATCAATCTACACCTCATATGACATGGACTTGTTTATACTAGCTCTTTGGTGACCTATATAAAAGGCAATATAGTGTCTCAAGAAGGTTCCATATTCATCTTCCTCTACTTTATACACTATAAGCAAGGGATTTTGAGCTTACTTGACATTATATGATCAAGACACCTTTTTAACCAACTAACACATGATAATGTGAAGCATTCAAAGGGTTTATGTTCATTAAGCTGATCCATCTTTGATTTTTTTTAGTCCTTGCTAAATAAGAAGCATCATTCCCTCTTCTTATCCTCTCATACTGGTTGATATATTCACTTGACATTTTATCTCTTGATTATCTTCTCTTTCTCACATCTGGTTTGTTATTTAACTTACTTTATGTGTTTCACTTCAATTTAAACAAATGACCATAATCATAACCACATCATAATCCATAAATAATATCATCATATAAACATCATAGCATAAATCATCCATGATCAAAATCACAATAAACCATATTTCACCACATGTCTAAATCTAAAAGGGGAAGCATATACTCATTAAATTTCAACATCAAAATCCACAACAATATCATCATGTCAACATCATATAAAAAATCATCCATAAACAATGAACATCAAGAACAATAAGCATAAATGTCATAAACATGGTCATAATCATAAACAACATCACATTATCATCATAATCACATCATAACATCAATCCATATCAAATATCATCATAAACATGAATACAGAAACATATCATCACATGCATATGCTAGGTGAGTCCAAATCCACATCATCATGAGCATAACCATAATAAAAAATAATCAACAGAATATCAGATCCATGAACCACAATCCATATGCAAAGACCATATCTATAAATCATGAGTCCATAATCACATAATCATCATCATGTATACAACAAATATACATAACTCTCTCAACATATACATATCACTATCTTGACTCATAGGACAGTAACAAAATCATATAATATATCAAAATATAATGTCTCACCATGACTCTAAGATCCTTAAGAATCACTGCCTCCTAGAATTTGTCCTCTTATACCTACCTACCCACCCAAAACTATGGTCCACTGACTTGGTGTCATCATGATATCACCACTTATAAACTCAACCCTATTCTCACCCCATCAGGGCTCATTTGGTAACTACCTAAAGACTAAGGCCTCATACTATCATAACTCCATAGTCACTACATATCTCTGCATAGGGGTAGTCCCTATTAGTGCCACTACTACTATTACTCCACCCCTTATCTACTAAAGATAATCTCTCTCCTACATCACTAAGGCTAGATGATATCTAGCCTGATCTCTCTTAACTATAACAATGGCCAACTAACCCTGCACTACTACTAACAATGCTTATGTCACTACCAATGATGAATGTGATATGGATAATGCCACTCATGCCTAGTCCCTCTTAGTCATCACTACCTACATATTAGGACCATCAACACCTTACACCTAAGCCTACTGACCACCTCTACTAGTTGGGTCAACATCCACAACCTATTAACCACCATCATCACCCTCAAATATATCACAACATAGAGTGCTTGATATCATGTAGGGTATCCATTTATCATCCCTATATCATTTATCTCTATCCTCTCTGGTAGCTCCTCATGGTCAATGAAATTATGCATTGGTTATGGAACATGTAGCAAAATTTTTGCATCCTCCCTCTTATACTATGGGAATGCCCTAGGTATATCCTACATGATGCTAAACAACCTTCATACACTAACAATTAGTATCAAATCTATCTCACCCTCTCATCCATCATATACCCACCTATAGCTATATAATGATAGAGTATGTCTCTTGTAATGATCTCATCCTAGAAACTTGACATATGGTCTCTAAATCACATCACCAACAACCACGGCATCCAGTAAGCCTCTGAACCAATCTGTGTCATGTACCCCTCTTCCTAGTATAGAGGGAATAATTATCTCTCCACCTTATGAATCCTACTTTGAACTCCATTTGTACATAACCCTCCCATGAAATTCACATCAGTCTAAGCACTCAGATGTGCTCATAGGCCTACCAATGAAGAACAAAGTTAACACTAATCCCATACCTCCTATGGGCTTAAAATCCCCATAACTCCATATAAATTTTAACTAACAACATAGGTGACCATGAAAACATCGTGTGACCCAAAAACATCTCCACTAACACCCCCAACAAAAAATAAGGAAACCTGCCATTGCTAGAATTAAGAAACACATAACAAGTAATGGCTATCATCATCATTGTGAACAACTTCCTTACATCCCTATCCCTCTAGTAGAGTAGTGTGTAATGAAAAAATCTAGAGTGCACCTCATAAAATCTACATCATCTCTATAAAAGAGATTAATAAGCTTATCTTTCTCTTCCTTCTCAATGTGGTAGATCATCTCTCCTCATATGGGTAGTCACATGATCCTATAGATGTCCTCATATAGGATGGTCATCTCCCCTATAAGAAACAAGAAGATGTTTGTGGTAGGTTCCCATCTCTTGATGAATGATACTAACATCACCACATCCTGCAGTACATGTTGGTAATGTATCATACCATTGAGTCCCACATCCTCTATGAGTGCCCAGTCATCATCATTCATACCTTGATGAATCTCATTAAAAATATAAGCCACTCTATCCCTCATCTAAATCCTTTCCCATACCTATAAGGTTAGATAAAAAACATACTTAGTTATCTATATTATTTTGGCCTACCAATCTAAATCTCTTACACCTACCTCTTATTCTAATCCATTCAACGCATTCTATTTGCCTACTATGACCTACACCTATGGCTTATCTACAACATGAAAACCTTAACCTATCTTATCTTAAACCTCATCAATAAATATTTATCCTAACAACACCTATCCCTAATCTTAAACTATTACCTACCAAACCTACAACATTACCCTTACCCCAAACATTCATAAATTACATTACCTAAATCCTAAACTTTCACTAGTCAACAAAATTTTAAAAATTGTCCAAAATATTGTTGCCATTGATGGTTATGGTGACTATCAATGGTTAGATAATCAAACCATCTATGGTCACCATATGGTGACCTATGATGGTCACTAATTGATCATTGATGGTTTGTAGTGACCAATGATGGTTAGACATGACCATCAATGATCAAAACTAAACCCTACCCTCCTAAATGCCACCATGACTCACACACATTGACCTAATATTTAATATACCCTAACCTACCCACCCAAACCCTTGCCAATCTAAACCTAAACTACCATTTCAACTTTAAAAACAAACTAACCTTTCAAAAACTAAACCTAGGTCAACCACACCCAACAATCCCACAAACACAAACAAAATCCAACAAAATTTGACACTAACCTATCAAATATAAATATACCACCTACCTCATTCCTCAACCATCACCAAGGAGAGACCCTAGGGACCATAACCACCTATCCCCATACTCTTTTTCATCCACACTATATTTTTATTAGGTCCACTTTCTAGTCTACCCTTTGTCAATAATCTAACTCACTCAACCAATCACACTTAATAATGCCATCCACATTTTTCTCACTAAATGCCAAAAACTATTTATCAAGGGTCAATATTCTCAAATGAGTAAAAATAACCCTTGATGGTATTTTATCTCCACCCTTTTAGGGTTGACACTTGACCATCGATGGTCAGGCTGACCATCAATGATCAACCCTGAGGATCAACCCCGACCGTTGATGGTAAAAAGTTATAGGTTTTCTCTTCCACCCACTAACTTCTCACACAAACATTTTTAATACATACCCATACTAAGTACCCACCTATGGATATCACCTTCTCCACCCACCTTGACAACCACAACATCAACCTCACCACTATCCACTATGGCTTGACTATCTCATGTTTTGCGATGATTTTGACTAGGTACTTTTGACTATACTAACAAATTAACAAGTTAAAAAATTTGAAAATTCACTACCTTATATACACCTGACAATTTGTGTCTTCATAGGAGTATTTCCTACCTTGGATACCCATGAAAACATTGACCTTGTCTAGGAGACTTGAGTTTATGAGTGTAGCCCAACCATCACATCTGGTCACATGGTCCACTTGCCACTTGTTCTTTTATTACTAACCTTATTTTTACCAAACCATGGTAACCTAGTCAATGTGAGATCTTAGCTATTGCACTTAGTCACACTTTGTGCATGTGTTTGAACTTCAGTGCCCAACCTACCACCCACTGAATCACCAACTTCACCACTTATAAAAACTACACCCGATTTTGTTTCACCTCATTGATTCCCAGTTTGAGGGGGAAACACCTCCTTTCATGTTCAAGGTAACTAAACTTTTGACATGTAATCCATTTTTATTTTTTAGCTTGATAATATAAACTACATAACAAAAAAGGGAAAAATATAGACACTAGAAAACCACACACAATGGTTCTAGATGTTGAAATACCCCTAAACCACCTTGGGACCCCTTAAGGACCATCCCCCAACCCTTTAATTGCACACCTAAGTTAAGTTAGATAATTATCTATCTCACAGACTAAACCTTTTTACCAAATTTTATCTTTGAACCTCAACCACTGACGGTCACCCTAACCATTGATGGTTAACCTTGACCACTTATAGTCATGTTTCCATCACCTAAATAGTCAAACTCCTGTCAACTCTAGCTTACATTTTTATATTTAGCTCATCTAATTTGTATGCAAACTAATGTATATGAAAGCTAAATTTGAATTACTTATTTAACTTCTTGTTAACATATTGTTGGACTTATCTTTCCTTCCTATAAAGAGAAAGGAGGAAAAGGTGAAAAAAGGATCCAAAATCAATCAATCATCCACATCTAGAGCTAGGGCCTTTTGCATTAGTACTTCCTTTTGTAGGTGTTCTTCTAGTGAACCAATGAACCAAAAAGTGTGATATATATCTAAAGTACTGCTATTCATTGGCAAAGTTCCAAGTATTGTTACTCTACCAAAATTGTTCTAAGCTTTGCTAATAGACCCTTTAACCATTCTTCAGATCAACAACTAGCAAGCTAAGAATCTATTTTCACTAATTAGTTACTTTTTTTTTTATTTCACAACTTAGTCTAAACCCACCTTTGATACTTCCATCGTGCAACCTTACCAAATCACTTCCTTGAACCTGATCAAAATCTATAGTAACCATCAATGGTCACCTTAACTGTCGACAGTCTGCCCTACCTACTGATTGTTTCCCTAACCATTGATAGTCACCCTAACTACTGATGGTCACTTTTAGATAAATAAATATCAAGTTATTTTCACCCACTAGACCTTAACCATATCTCAATCTTAGATCCTCTACCTAATCATAGAGCCTTATCTTATTTTTTGAACCATACCTGATTAGTTTTGCATTAATATCAATTTGTTTATTACTATAATTAGTCAAATTAACCTATTAATTTATCAATCACTTATTATATTTCATTTTAATATCTTCTATGATATATGAAAGTACTTTATCTTTTATAACTTGATTGTTTAAAAGTGTGGATTGACAACCTTCAAGGAAACTCGTGCTTCTAGGATTTATCTTGTTAAGCAATCCACCCTACTATCTAACTAATCAACCATTATTTTGAGTGATTTATTATCTATAGGTCATAATTTATAAGACAAAAAGGAGTATTTATAATTATCTAAATCAATGTATGCATAACATATCAGGTTTTTCTACCATACCCTTCTTGAGTTTCTTTTTTCTTTCTTCCAAAGAACATGAGCAAAATTTATCTGAAAGACTCCTTAAGGCCTAAAAGAAGTTTTGGTCATATATTCTATGACTGACCTATTTTAATATTTGATTCATGTTTTTGGAATTTCCTAAGACCTATTTTATGGAAAATCTAAGTGGGCAAGTGTGTATGGACAACCAAGAGGTTTATGAGTAAGAGCCTAGTATAAGAACATGACCTAATAGGCCTAATTGACTTGTTAGATAATAAGTGAGGTAAAATGAAGGATATAACACTTTGAAGAGATAGGTATTATATACCATAATAAGGGTGTAGAGAAACTATCATGAAGATATAAAAAGGGTACTATAGATGAATATCAAGGTCATGTGACCTAATTAAGTCAAGAAGAGGACTAGTTAAGTGAAGAAGCCTAGAAAATAATTTGAGAGGGATATAAGAGAAAAAAGAGTTAAAGAAGGTGATCATCATATGTTGTATGAGGAATAAGGATTTCTAAAGGTGATAAAAATTTTAAGATGCCTAATTTGGTGCTGAGTCATATAGGAAGTTGGTGCTTCTTTGTAAGTTGGTGCTTGCTAAAGACTAAGGGAGTTGATGCTTAGCTAGTTGGGGTTGGTTCTCCATGTGGAGTTAGTGCTTCACTAAATTTGGTGTTTGTATTATATGAATATAGTACATTTGTATATATCAAAAGGTTTTTTTCCCCTTGAGGGTTTCTTACTCAAATAAGTGTTCTATGTGTTATGCTCTTGTCTCATGCTCATATAAATGATTCTTGATATGTTGCTATTTCATTATATTGCTTTAATACTTTAGGAATGATAAAGTAAAGTTATAAAAGTTTTTGAAGACTGATTTAACCCCCATCTTAGTTATTTTAATTCCAACAACTATGAAAAAATATTACTTAGGTGGCCTTAGAATAGGGCTATAAGGATGCAAGAGATTTACAAGTAGTGCTAAGGAGCCGAAAATGGGACCAAGTCACCATTGATTGACAGATCGATGCTGATTAGTAAGGAATCAATGCCAAACATGAAAGAATTTCTATCAATCTGAAAGGGATATAAATATGTTGTCGAATGACTTCCATGCTCATCTTGTAAATCAATCAGATGAGTTGAGCTAGAGCTAAGAAATTTAACACCTATCAATAAATTGAGTGAGATATACATGATGGAGCCCAGTAGGAGTGGATGATAATGATAATGATCATATGATGAGGTAGGGGTAACTTATTTTTTGGTGTTTTTTTATAAATTTTTGAATTTTTAAAATTTTTGAGCTAGTTTTGGATAAGGTTTAAAATATTTAGGGTTTTGTAGGGATTAGCATTGATCCTAAGAGGATCAATGTCATCTCTCTAAGGATCATCCACCAATTGGTGATAGATCAACACTGATATGATGGTTAAAAATGATCCATAACTAATCACAATCAATCCACTAGAGTTGATGCTAATGGTTTAAGATTAAACAAAACTTAAAGGATGCGATAATTTGGTAGAAAACTAAGTGAATCTAGGGGGTATGAAATTGTAGGCATGTGTACTACTGATGATGTGAGACTGAGTTCCACCTTTTTTGGAGTGATTTTGAGAGGTTATGGGAGATGTAGAATGGGATCATCTTAAGGTAGGTAGTTTAGGAGGATTATGAAACTATCATTAGGTACATTGAGATTAAAGTCTACTCATGGCACTATTAGAGTGATGGGATATAGACATGAGGACCTTTTTCTTGTTGATAAGGAGATGATAGTGACCATAGAGGACATCTATAAGATACTTAGGCTAACTATTTAGGGTGTATAGATTATCTTAGTGGATGAGAGAGGATGGGTAGACATTGGATTTATAGCAAGAGGCTTTAGTTTTAAGGCTTTGTATGATTGAGACTAGGATGGGAGACAAGTGATGACCATGATGTTGTTGGCTATATTATGTTATGCATTATAAAATTTAGGAAGAGGGAGGTTCATATGGATCCTAACAAGGGTGTTGGAAGATATGTGGGAGCACCAAATAATGTTTTCATGGGCTTCTATACTATTGGCATAGATATATAGAGAGTTATGGGGGTAGTGAATGCAATGACAATATAGAATTGATGTTACCTATGTGCTCAAGTGCTAGGACTATGAGCACATTTGATAGTAAATCAACTAGGGATGCCATGGATAGGTTGGCATGGGTTTGATTTTAGTGTTAGATTTCTAAGGTGGAGGGATGACTTTGCCCATCCTCATAGAGATGGGAGAGTGAAAGACTTAGATTTTTATAGATTGGTACTAGAGGAGATAGAGGAGGATAAGTTTATAAGGAGAATTTACATTAAATTCCCATCATGGCTAAGGATGGAGACATAGCTGATGGTGAGGCAATGAGCTAGATGGGTGTAGGGGAGATGCCCAAAGCATCTGGAAATATTTTAATTTTGGTACATATGGTGACATTTTGGGATGTGATAAAATCTACCTAAGGCACCTTAGGTTTATAGGAAATATAACTTGAAAGAGGAGCTCCTTGAGCCATAGGCTACATGGATGGAATAGATAGTATAGAAGGAGCTAGATGGAGAGGAGGTATATGATGCTAGGGTGACAGAGACATATTTATTGTGGTGGGTAGAGTAGGATGGAGGGGGAGAGGAGAGGGTGGTACACCAGAGGTGGGAGGTAGAGGATGTGGATATGGAAGATACAGAGGGTATAAGGGGACATACAAGCTATCTTGGTAGAGAGGGATGCAACCCAAGTACAATAATCTAGAGTGGTGTTTGAGCATGAAAATCTATAGGCATAACTAATAGAGTTACATGGGTGCTATGATGTATTATAGCAAATATATGATTAGGCATGCCAAGTATAAGATATATATTATGAGCAGTGTAATAGGCTCTAGTTAATAGAAAGTATGACAAAGGGAGGAGTTTTAGAGTCTACTACAAAAGGGGGATAGGTAGGAGGATGGTCTATGTAATGGGAAATATATTAGATCTACAAATCAATCTTATCTTAGAGAAGATAGATCCTAATTACACTTTTGATTGGGGATACATTAGATAATCAGGTTCATAAACAATATGGATCCACTAGACCTATATAAGGGATCTCTTACCACAATAATATTACTAGGGAGGGTTCCAAAGCCTTCAATCAAGAAAAAATATACAATAACCATAACTAGGTCTTATGTTTTCATATTCACTAAACTAATAACATGTAAATTAAAAATCTAATCTAGAGCTCACCAAAGCTTGTGGCACAAAGTGGGGTAATAAACATTAAAATTAAATATGCATAGAAGACATATACTCATGCCAATGCATACATAATATGAATGCATGGAATAAAAGTGTACAGGCATGTCTATCTACTCCTACAAAGGAGAAATAGAGTTAGGAATATTTACTTTTAAAGATGAACCCATCGAGCCTCAATCTCTCCCTTGGCCAAAGTGCTTTACAATAGGTTGTTTTGGTATGTAAGGATGACAAGGATAAATCAAATCTAGGATAAAAAAACCTATCAATGCATCCAAAATAATTTTCCACAAGATAATATCCATATCTCCAAAGAAAGTATGAAACCTTAAGATTGATCCTCAATTAGAATGGTGGATAAGTAGATGCACAATATATCTTACTTATTCTTTTATTCTCTTAGAAATGGCAAAATTATTGTGTTTATATAGGATGATCTAACCCTAAACCCTTACAAAAATTTTGTCTAATAAGGTTGACCCAATCAACCTAGTATTGAAATTGATAAAAAACATACTAGATAATGAACTATGTTAGCCATGGCTGGCTTAGTTCTTAGTAAGATATTGTAAATAATAATATAGGGTTGATGTGGTTGATAGTCATATAAACTAAAAAAAAGGTATTTATATTAGGGAAAGGGCTAAATAAGGTGGAAAATTACTAGAGGAGGGTACGAAATAGGAGGCAAAGCTTAAGGGAATGGTTTTTAGGAGACAAGTATGTAGATATCAAGTGGAAAAAGGTAAAACAATCTTGTGAATCACTAATGGTCTTCCCACCCCTTAAGGCATGGACTTAGAGATATTGAGACTCGATGGGTTCTTACAAGATAGAAAGTGTTAGTAAGTGGTAAAGGTTGAAAATATTATGTGTATATAGATGGGCCCTCAAGAGAGTGTGAGCCTGGATAGATACTAGGAGGTGGTAGTAGAGCTATGATATTACAAGAATATTGTGACAAACTATTTACTAGAGATTCCTAGATATGATAGCCACCTAGCCAAGTAGGGTTAGACAACATGGGGGGCACAAATGACTACAACTAGCATGAGGAGTGTGCCATAGGAGGACATGAGGGTTGGAGGGGAGAATAGGGGAGGTGGGATAGATATCCACCTAAACTAGAACTAGTTCATTTAGTAGTCATGTATATGGATACTATATGGATTGGATTTTTGGTATATATTACACATTATGACACTCTATAGTGTATATTTGATTTATGGATATATATTCATGATTATATATTTTATTCATATTGATTACATGATCTTGGTTTACATGATTATGGATTTGGATTATGTGGATTACATTTATATAACATTTAATTTTAGTTGCATTATGTATTATATTGATTATGCAGTGTTTACATGGATTATGACATTTAGATTATGTGATGCAATTTTTATCTTGATTATGGATTTATATATGAGTTTAAAATGGATTATGTATTTTTTCATGACATGTGATGATTTATGATGCATCATGGACTAATGACATATTATGATATGGATTTTATATTACATTTATGGTGCTTATGTGGATTTTATTTTTGATTAAACTTATTATATTAAATGGATGGAATTTTATATCGTGTTTGATTATGGATTATGAAATTTTTTCATAAATGTTTATATAACTAATTAAGGATGCATGTCTAATAATTGGATAGGATCCTAACCAATTCTATACCCATTATTGCTTTTGCATATATGCCCTTTTATCAAATGCTAATGAAAATCCTCAATAATATCTTGTTATCCAAATTCATAAATCCTCAGCTTGGAATAAAAGGGGATTATAGAAATGGGGGAAATGCTTAATTCTCTAGAAATACACATATTGTTTTATGTTTCCAAACTTTTAAACCTTAAGATAATCCACAAATAATGTAGATTGATCAATGTGGGAAGCCTAAAAATGAAAGATAATCAAAGAAAGAAGCTTTCATGGGATATAATTTTGATTTTATAGAATTTTGCATGATTTTATTTTAATAGGAAACTAACCAATGCGAGAAGTTTCCTTAATAATAGACACATAACCACCATTCAAGGGAGTGGTCTATTTATTTAGATATATCTTATCAACTGTCCTTCAAGAGATCAGTTTATAACTTTTGCCTTATATTTTGATAACAACTGTCCTTCAAGGGATTAGTCTGTCCTTTACTCTTTTCTTGATTTTGATATCCCAAACCTTTTTAGTCATGTATTAAAATCTAAGGCATTTTATAAGCCAAGGAAATAGGGCCAAATATCATTACCTTTAAACAAGCTATTTAGGGTTATAGATTGTTAGGAGATAATGATTTGGGACTCTGATCTCTTTCAAATGGAGCCAATCCATGAGAACATGCTATAAATAGATCTGGGGTTTTCATATTTAAGATAAAACTATTATGCTACTAGAAATCCACATATTTCTTGATCATTATGAGGTATGTTTAAAAATAAGGGATATGATTTTTAATAGAATTTATGTTGATTGGAGTTTGTAATAGGATAATTAACAGTATAAAGGATGCAAATGCAAAACATTAAGAGGTTTGCATTTTGGTTTTCCATTAAGGGAGGCAAAATGATATGCCCCAGATCCATATTTATGAGTGATAATATAGGGTCCAATTCAATTAAGATCAAAATTTCCCCATTTAATTTATTACATATTTATGACATGTTGATTTTATTTAAGGATAAGGTCACCAATATTAAACTCGTATTCCTTTAAATGTTGATTATATGTTCATTTTATTCATTTTTGATATACATGAAGGTGATCAAGGGTTTTGGTTTGATGCTCATCTAAAATTTCTAGCTGTACTATTTTATATTGACAATAATCCTCTTTATAAATGATATCTTTTAGAGATATTTTAAGGGAAGGAATTTTGACTTCAAGGTGTATAACTGCTTTAGTACTGTAGACCAAAGAAAAAGGGGTATCCATTATAGGTGTTCGAATACTAGTTTGATAAGCTCATAAAGCAAAAGGTGTGGAAATATGCCAATCCTTTCTAGCCTCGTTGACTATTTTGGTTAAAATCTTGATAAAGGGTTTGTTTAATTCTTTGGATTATCCATTGGCTTGCAGATAATAGGCTGATGAGAAACTCAACTTAATGCCAAAGGAATCACACAACTTTGGACTTGAATATTTTAAAAATATTTTGCATTATCTATAATGATTTTATGTAGGGCACCAAAATGAAATATGATGTGATGATTAATGAAATCAATAATCTTATTTTCATTTGTTGAACTAAGGGGAATATCTTCCACCCACTTAGTAAAATACTTAGTAGTAGTAATGATAAAGTTGTCATTGGGAAGATTTTAGATTAATCTACCTTACAAAGTCCAAACCCAATTGATAGAAGGGCAAAAATTCCTTAACTAATTGTAACAAATGACTAGGGATATCCATAAGCTAGCATGTTGGTGACACTTCATGAATTTTTTGACATACAACATTTTTGATTCAGAGTGGGCCAATAGTATCCTAACCACACAATTTTCTTGGCAATAGTTAAACCACTGAAATGGTAACCATAAATACCATCATGAGTTTATTTGATGGAAAGAATTTATTTAAAATTTTGGAGATAATGGAGGAGAATACCATAAAATACTTACTTATAAAGCACACCTCCTATTATTATGTATCAATAATTTCACTGCTAAAAATCATGCTCATGATTTTTGGATAGATTTGAAGGGATGATACCTTTAGATAGGTGATCAAAAATATATGTGTAACATAGATTTACATGATTTTAATCTATAGTATGGATATAAGGAAGATAAATATTGGTGTACTAAGGTTGAATGATCATATGAATAAGGAAAAATAACTTAGACTCGTAGGAAGAGGATGGGATAAAGGAGGCCAAGGAAGCCATGGTGTCAACAAACTTGTTAGTTGACTGATGAGTGCTCTACATGATGTAATGGTTAAAGGAAACTAAAAATTATTTTGATAATATCTTATAACTTTGGAGGATGTTATTATTGCATTGATATATGCCATTTATTTGGTTGACTACCAATTGGGAGTCACCAAAAATATGAAGCAATTTAACTCCTAGAGTCAAATCTTTTTGGAGACCTATGATTAGGGTTTCATATTCTTAAATATTATTAGTGTAGTCAAAATCAAGCTTAAAATATAGGGGGATAGGAAAGCCTTTAGGAGGTATTATAATAATCCCTACTTCCCCTCCATTCTTGCATTTATATCCATCAAAAAACAATGTCATTTGATATTTAAGATCCTCTTAGGATGTGAAGGCTATAACTTCATTAGGGAATTCATAGCTAGATGGTAGATTAATAGCAAGGGTGATTTAGCTAATTGATTAGAAATGATCTACCCCTTAATTGAATTTTAGTTAATGAAATCAAAATCAAATTTAGTGAGTAATATTAACCATCTCACCATTCATTGATTTTGATAGGGTTTCAAATGCATGAATTCAAGAGGATCAGTATTGGTAACCACATAAGTCTTGTGATTAAACAAATAGTGGTGAAGCTTGGAAGCCATAAATACTAGGTCTAAGCAGTCTTTTAATGTGTATGTAATGAGTTTCATACTCAACCAAATTATGGATTATATAATAAATCGCTTGTTCTCTATGTTGATCACCACGAAGGGTAAGCATGACACCTAATGCATGATCTATAGTTGAGATATATAATTAAAAGGGTTTATCCTCCTTTGGTGGAGTGAGGATAGGGGGAGATAAGAGATAATTATTGAGAGTATCAAACACCACTTGATAATTTTAATCCCACATAATTGAGTGTCTTTCTTAATATGATGATGGAAAGTTTGACATTGGTCTGATAATTGCAAAATAAAATGGTGAATAGATTATAATTTCCCCTATAAACTATGAAACTAATTGAGGTTGGAGGGAGGAGGCACATCGATAATGGAATTAATCTTAGTAGGATCAAACTTAATCCCCTAAATGGAAATGATAAAGCCTAAGAGGTTTCTTGATAAAAATATATAAACACACTTTTTGGGTTAAGACGAACCTGATACTATATTAAATGAGAAAAGATTTATTGAAGGATGGAAAAGTGATCCTTATGGTGCTTGGATTTACCAATGAGATCATCCATGTAATATTCAATTATTTTATAGAATAAATCATGGACAATGTAGCTCATGGCACATTCGTAAGTGGCTCCTACATTATTTAAACCAAAGGGCATGATCTTATAATAAAAAAATTCCCATGGAGTAATAAAAGAGGTTTTATGTTGATCTAATAGGGTGATAAAGATTTGATTGTAACTAAAAGCCCATCCATGAGGGATAACATCTCATGTTCTATAGTGAGGTCCATGAACTGGTTGATGTTAGGGAGGGTAAAATCATCTTTCAGGCAAGTGAGGTTAAGGTCACAAAAGTCAATACAAAGGTGCAATCCCCCTATGGGTTTTATAATAGGTGATATGTTAGATACCCATTGAGGGTAATCAATAGAATGGATGAAGTTAATGGATAATAAGTGTTATAATTATTCTTTTTTTAAGAAGTGATATGTGTGGATGCATATTATGAACCTTTTGATTCACTAGTTTAGCTTTGAGAATGGTAAGATATTATGGAAAATAATAACAAGATTAATTCCAAGTATATCACTATAATACCAAGCAAAATCTTGGTTATGTCTAGAAAGGAATGCCAAAAAATACTAGTGCTCTTGAGAATCTAAGGACTTACTCACTTTGATATTTCATGGGGCTTTAGGCATCTTTATGTTAATATAAATTGTGACCTCAATTTTAAGACTCAGAAATTCAAATGTCATAATATTATTTAGATATGAATCTTCTATCCCTAAATATTTTAAAATAGAGTCATCATCCCAAAACTCCATTACATGGATTAAGGGAAAATATTCATCTATTAGGTTAGGGAAGAATAAAGGAAGGGATATCATTTTCTCACTGTGTTGATATGTTAGTAATTCTTAGTGAATGGTACTAATAAAAAAAGGTTAGGTAGAATGGAGATGGTGTCATCAATTACCATAAGGGAATTAAGAGGGGATGAGGTATTTTCATCATCCACATCCATAGGGACATGTGATACTAAAGCATGATTATCATTACCTTTAGGAGCTTTATTGAAACCAAGGCCATGTTTATCATGTAGTTTTCTAAGGTCATTTATTGTGACCTCATGGGGCCTTTGTTCATAATGTCCTAAGTCAAAACCTTTCCAAGCACAATGTTGTAAGTAGGTTTGTGCAAAGCATGGATTTCAAGGAGGGAGAAGTTAGATGTGGATGGTTGGGAAATCATTTGGGTTTCTCAATATAAAATAGATTGATCAACTCCTCTATAGGTTAAGTGTGTTTGGAGATGGGGAGGTCCAAAAGGGATGATGTCTTCTAAATTAGGTTGATAATTATGTTTTCAATTGTGTCATTCATATTTTAGAGAGGTTGATAAAGCACTGAGCATTAATATCTAATATTCCCCTATAGAAAGTTCTTGAATTGCTAATCGAATGAGTTTATATCAGGGATGGAAGATGAAGATATAATAAAGATGTTAGATGTTTCCCCCAAATATAATGGACTTGAGTTATTTAGAGGGATGAAGGCATTTTTAGGTTGATAAGTCAAATTTCATGTCTTGAATGGATGTGGATCAATAGGGATACTATGGACCTTACCCTCATGTTTAAATTTAATACATTGGTGCAAGGTGGAGGGGACACAATGCATAAGTGTATCTAAGGACATCCTAATAGGATATTATATTTAAAATCCCCTTATACTAAATAAAATAATTTAGGGAGGGTACATAAACCTACTTAAATGGGATGTGTTAGAGACTATAGGCTTTACCCTTGTTGAGGATAGGAGTGTTCATGTCCTAATCCCCAAACCTAGGCTAACATGGGAATGACCCTAGGCTGTGGGCTACTTAATGTTGGGCTAGACCTATAGATTTTAAGGGGATAGCTCCCCTAAATTATTATTTTTAGTGCTATTTTAAAGACCTAAATAGTTGGGATGAAAAGGGTGAAGGAATTGCATGAATTAAACCTAAACTAACATGTGGTGATGCACCTAAATTCAATTATCCACTCATTTGATTAGACTCTCAAAACAAAAAAAAATAATGCATAGAGCTAAGAGATTATCTCTAATGACTTTGAGCATCAATATTTCATCTAGAGGTTAGTGGAATGATTGGGATGAGAAGGTCAAGAGAAGAAGGCCTAGTTCAAGGCACTTACAATCTGATTGGCACTTTAAACCTAAGCTATCCACTTTATGACACACTAAACAACCTACCAAAAAGACTGTTATGGCATAGGTGTGATTTAGACCTATAAAAGGGAATATCATGCCACTATTGCATATCAGACAAGCATAAACACATAAATTATAAGCCATGAATAAGTTTCAAGATGCTTATTCATCATTTAAGAGGTGCATAAGTATAAATTCTGGCAGAGTATCCTAATACCAGCCTAAAAGATACAAACTAAGGCAAAAAGTGCTCAATATATAGAAGAAATGTGGAGAGAGGGAGGATAATCTAGTGTATAATAATGGAGAGGGGCCAATAATGACCATGTCTACCCAAAATAACAGTTACAATAGTTACCTTGTCCTCCTTCTAGCTCCTCCATGCGTTAGATCTCCTTAATTACTCCTTGAATGAGATGTTGACATTGGAAAATAGATAAGGAAGGCTGAGTAAACATCAATTACATAATGTCAAAGGCTTGGTAATTCCTATAATATTTCATTATGTTCCCCTATGTCTGTTATAATCATCAATTAGGCCACCATGATCATGTAGCATCCCACACTCCTTTAAGGTAAATTGATAGGGCCAAAGAAATTATTCCATTTATCAATAATATCCATGAAATGCACATTAAATGCCTTCATTGGATAAGTTACTGTCATGTCCCCTTTTTCATGGACATTGACAGTCTTGATGATTAGCCTATTATACGACCTTCGTAGGCTAATAGGATGGATAGAGGGTCATAATGGAGCTTGGATTGACTTTGATTCACAGGATTTCTACATTTGATTTTCATTCAAGTTATTTTGGAAACATTTGGCATGAGCTCCTACTTTTTAGGGATATTTGATATGCAACGGAGCACCTTTATTTTGGTATGGTCATGTGCGAAATCACTCCCTGATCCACTAGCTTCGATCGGTTTGAAGATCCTACATGTATTGAGGGAGATATTAATATTTGATTGATTTAATCAAATATTAATTATTTAGCCTAATTTTAATTAGAAACCCTAATTCTAATTTAAGAAAACCCTAATTAGGGCAAGCACATCTTTTTGAGGGTATAAGGGTTTCTCATGGAGGCCATTGTTCATTATGCATAGATTATTGATTTGAAGAAATTCTTCTGTGAAGACTGAGCCAAGGGTTCCAGGATTCCATTACAGTGGAGAACGTTCCCTCTTCATTGTGTGTGATTTAGAGGCTGTGAGATATCAGCTGATTTATCGCCAAATTGAGAGATAGCTTCATTCAGAAGTTATCACAGAATTCCAGGTTTGAGAGATAACTTCACACAAAAGTTTATCACAGAGCTTTCCAGGTATTTTATTTATTTAGTTTTTGATCCAATAAGTTATACAGAGATAGATCTTGTGTTAAAATCTATATTCGTGAGATCAAGCTGTTCAGCAATTAGGGGTTAAGAAGAGACAGGTTGGCGGCCATACCACGTCCGTACAAATCCGTTCAGAGCTGTTCAGGCACTGACATCGGCAGATATAGGGCTTCCAGTGACCGACATCGGTCGACTGAAGACTGATGTCGGCAGAAAGCCGACCGACAGAGACCGACGTCGGTGAGGGATCGACCAACGACGGCGTCTGTGTGTCGACACAGAAAGGCCGAGACTCTTCTAGATCCAGTTTTCACTTCCTGTTTGATAAGTCAGGGTTCTTAAGATCAGATTTTAATATTCTTTATTGTGTATAACAGAGACTCAATTGTGTAATTGTCCAATTGTCCAGAAGAACAAGTAATGAGATATTGATTTACTATTGAGAGATTATACTGTGATTTGTGTATGCTTATTTGAATCTATTCTGCAAATTGTATCTGTGATCCGAGTTTTATGAGTTTATATATTCCCTGTTTGAAGGGGATATCACAGTGGTATCAGAGCTTTTGTCTTTGGTATCAGAGTTTTGTGTCTTTCATATATCCCTGTTTGAAGGGGATACCACAGTGGTATCAGAGCCAAATTCCTGCCATCCTGTTGGGCACATCAGAACTAATGTCTTGCCATCCTGTTGGGTAGTTTGGGTATCAGCATGGCGCTAACAGGTGTCAAAGATTTGGAAGAAAGAGTGCACAATGCAAAGGAGAAGTTAGAAAATCCATTACAGCAAGCAGATGACCTTCTAAAAACTCTGGAGGAGTTAGAAATTTATTTAAGCAAGGTTGAGCAGTCAAATTCTTATGAGATACAAACAGTGTTATCTCCAGTGTTTGATTCTTTGGTGAAGCACCGATTATTGAGACATCATGATGAGGTGGTAAAACTTGCAACTCTCTCTTGTATTAGTGAAATCATGAGAATAATAGCTGGCTTTAATTTTTATGATGATCGGATTATGCGAGAGGTACTTCATGCCATGGTGAAAAGCTTCGAAAAGTTGGATGACATTAGAGACTCTCATTTCTCAAAGAGGGTGAGATTACTTGACACTTTTGCAAGGTATGGATTTGAAAACATTATGATGTTAGTAGGATGTATTGGTGGCATTCACACTATGTTTAAAATATTTTGGAATATTTTAGATGAGTTTCATTCCAGTGATGTATTAGCATCCATGCACTCTATCATGTTCACAATCTTGTTTGAGGAGGATAAAATCTCTAAACTTTTGGCAGAAGATTTATGGTATGTCTGGACAAAAGGGAAAAATGTTTCACCTAGAGCTTGTATATGGTTAAAGAGTTTAATTAATAGGCCTAAGGATCGTAGTGCTTTCCCTATGACATGCAGCAGCTTGCATAATGAGTTTGACAGTCATGCTGATCCAGTACAGGGAGATAGTAACACATCTTCAAGTAATGATTTATCTACATTATCTTCACAGGTAGGGGTAGTTGAGGATGTTGTGGATGAGCTTTGTCTTTAGGTGAGTTCAACACAGGTGTTAGACAGTGAGGATGGGCCTGATGCTTGCATTCAGAGTGTGGAGGTATACTCAGAGGTTAGTACATTGAGTATTGGTGATGAGTTTTTTTTTGTCGCTGCTGATGAGGATCATGTTGTTGAGGCTAACACATATATTCAGGGCTTGGGAGTACCTGATTTTGAGGAGTTTGGGATACCAGTGGAGTTGAATCTCCATATTGATTATTCTCATATAGATGATAGTGTAGTATAGTTGGTTGTGCTGCCTTTACAGAGAGATCAGTTATGGGATGGATTGGCACCATCTCTTGCAGATGGAATTGGCAGTTGGAATTGTCCATTCCACTTGGATTATGATGTTTTGAGAGTGTGTTTCTCATGTGCTCTTGACTATGGTATTTGTAATCTGGGAGGTTGGAGTTTCATGCGCCAATTTGATTATGAGTCTTTCTTTGTTCTACTTCTACTGATGTTGCAGGTACTTGCATTGATTCACAGCAGTGCAGAGCATAACTACATTTGGGATCCACATGGATCGAGTAGTTCATTGTTCTGAGATTGCTTGGGGACAAGCAATTTTTGGAGGGGCAGATTGTCATGTCCCCTTTTTCATGGACATTGACAGTCTTGATGATTAGCCTATTATACGACCTTCGTAGGCTAATAGGATGGATAGAGGGTCATAATGGAGCTTGGATTGACTTTGATTCATAGGATTTCTACATTTGATTTTCATTCAGGTTATTTTGGACACATTTGGCATGAGCTCCTACTTTTTAGGGATATTTGATATGCAGCAGAGCGCCTTTATTTTGGTATGGTCATGTGCGAAATCACTCCCTGATCCACTAGCTTCGATCGGTTTGAAGATCCTACATGTATTGAGGGAGATATTAATATTTGATTGATTTAATCAAATATTAATTAATTAGCCTAATTTTAATTAGAAACCCTAATTCTAATTTAAGAAAACCCTAATTAGGGCAAGCACATCTTTTTGAGGGTATAAGGGTTTCTCATGGAGGCCATTGTTCATTATGCATAGATTATTGATTTGAAGAAATTCTTCTGTGAAGACTGAGCCAAGGGTTCCAGGATTCCATTTTAGTGGAGAACGTTCCCTCTTCATTGTGTGTGATTTAGAGGCTGTGAGATATCAGCTGATTTATCGCTAAATTGAGAGATAGCTTCATTCAGAAGTTATCACAGAATTCCAAGTTTGAGAGATAACTTCACACAGAAGTTTATCACAGAGCTTTCCAGGTATTTTCTTTATTTAGTTTTTGATCCAATAAGTTATACAGAGATAGATCTTGTGTTAGAATCTATATTCGTGAGATCAGGCTGTTCAGCAATCAGGGGGTAAGAAGAGACAGGTTGGCAGCTGTACCACGTCCGTACAAATCCGTTCAGAGCTGTTCAGGCACCAACATCGGTAGATATAGGGCTTCCAGTGACCGACATCGGTCGACTGAAGACCGACGTCGACAGAAATCTGACCGATAGAGACCGACGTCGGCAAGGGATCGACCGACGACGGTGTCTGTGTGTCGACACAGAAAGGCTGAGACTCTTCCAGATCCAGTTTTCACTTCCAGTTTGATAAGTCAGGGTTCTTAAGATCAAATTTTAATATTCTTTATTGTGTATAACAGAGACTCAATTGTGTAATTGTCCAGAAGAACAAGTAATGAGATATTGATTTGCTATTGAGAGATTATACTGTGATTTGTGTATGCTTATTTGAATCTATTCTGCAAATTGTATCTGTGATCCGAGTTTTATGAGTTTATATATTCCCTGTTTGAAGGGGATATCATAGTGGTATCAGAGTTTTGTGTCTTTCATATATCCCTATTAGAAGGGGATATTATAGTGGTATCAGAGCTTTTGTCTTTGGTATCAAAGTTTTGTGTCTTTCATATATCCCTGTTTGAAGGGGATATCACAGTTACCAATATAAAATATCTATATTAAATCATTCCATTGGTATTTTTAATGCCAACTTGACCTTGTTTGGTGACACCATAGGCAAATTAGGCCTATTAGGCCTAATTGCCTAATTATTGATATACTAGCCTCCATAATAATTTAAAAATAGATTTAAAACCTATGTATGAGTGTGATCCATTCTTTAAAAAACATCCTCAAACATGAAACAGGCTTAGAAAGACATTAGGGACTTGAAACTTCACTTCTCCAATCTGACTAGTTCATCTTCCTCATGCACTGGTAGATTAGCAGTTTTGAATCCCCTTGTAGAGACCTATGAGGATAGATAATTGATAATGTTAATCTTTTAATATTTTAATTAGGTTTCAAACTTTCCATTTCAATAATTAAAATTATCAATAACTACCAAACACCTTTGATTCTACTCAAAACCTTACAAAATAGCCTATTCTTGAGATTTTATACAATGTCCGTATAGTCAAGTAACATCAAGTGAATATGATCTAATTTATATTGACCTTACATAATCTTATCAAGTCATTTTAGAGTGATAGGTTTCTAAAATTCCAAGTTTTCTTAGACTGGGTCTACCTAGGGTTTTAGCAAGGTTTAAGAGTACTCAGGAGTCTTAAGGATGGTTTATACAGTATTGATATCCAAGATCAAAATAAATTCCATGAATATATAGGGAATAGACCTTCATAACTTACCTAAATTAATTGGACTACCATGCAATGGATGGACAAAGATATGAGTGCCAAAAGATGACCCTAGGGTAGTTTGTAGGCCATTTCTGAGTGCCTATGTTTTTAGCATTCATTCATAAAAACTAGCCTCACAATTCTAACCAATATATCATGGATTTTAATTATATAGGGGTACATAAAAAATACTAAAATATTTGGCTCTGAGGACTCATGTGGTGGAGTGGGTGAGCTCCTAAATTTACCACTTGAATTATCTATGTGTAGGGTTGAGTACTTAAAGCAAAGTCTTGAAGATACCCTAAATTTTCTTCACTCCTTTTCCCCTAAAAACTATTTTATCATGTCTCTATCATCCTCATATCCCCTTAATTGATCATACAACTAGCTATAGAATCATGGTGTCTTGAAGTGGCACTAAGGTATGTAAATAGGCCTAAAACCTTCTTGTTTGGCTTGTCTTCCATGATATCTAATAGTAGTTATTTGTGCTAGACTCCTTTGAAGGAATTTTTTGGATCTCTTCATAATTTTTCATTAAATCAACACCATTTTAGAGTTCTATTTTACCTTGCATACCTCTTAACACTTGATTTTTCTTGTTTAGACTCCAGATTGGTTCTCTAGACATATCTTGGTTTGAGATAAAATAAAGGGTATACCCACTATTTGTATGACCAAGATAATAAGATAGGCACCTTTCATTACTCATGATGACCTTTTCCTTCAATTTTGGAGACTTAACTCTACCTCATCCTTAACTTGATGACTATAGACTGCATATGATGTTGGTGTAGGTGTCTACTCTACTATGTTAGGCCTTCTTCAAAGGGTCAAAATCCCATACTGGCATGTACTAGGGTTATTGAGCATCATTAACACTTTGATTAATTGTAAGAGACTCACAGTCTCATCTAATACCACCTTTTTTACCTCTACTAAACTCTCTTCTCATAGACCAAGCCTAAGTTAATCGGTTGGTTGTAGGTGTCTATTAGGCCTATGATGGAGGTGAATACTTGATAATATTATGAGGTAATGACTCATTCATAAAAATATTACCATATGTTGATATATCTCACTATTCATTCAATCTTGATACCCAACTCTAACTATCGTTTCAAACTTAGTCCCCAAGGAATATGACCTTATGTTGTACAGACTAATACAATCCTCATGTGACTCATGGGGTGGATGATGTAGTATAGTTTGAAGGGTTCATATACTAAGTCATTTTGTTTGAGTTCATCACCAATTATAAATTTACTTCCCATACCTTTCCTTGAATTTATTTCATCACGTCTAATAGAAACTTTGAAATAATGGCCTTAAAAGACTAGCTGTAGGTGTTCTTAAGCACCTTTAAATCACTGTATGGCCATATAGGCCTCACATTATAAGATTTTATACTACTTAACATTATCATTGTGTATTACTTATCCCTCATTCCTGTCTACACATGGTGGTTATAAACATGTCTCCTACAACCTACTCTACTTACCCTCAACATGGTAACTCTAGATTTTATGCTAGGGTACTGCTGTAGGTATCAATGAGGTCTCCTTAATTAGGTTCATACCTAAGTGGGATCAAAACTTTGTGACCTCATTATATTTGAGGGTGTAAAGGAAGCATTAATGTCTAGTACCATGATTTATACCTAGAAGGGGGGGGTGGATGTGTGGAGAAGGATGGAAGTGGAGTGATAAGGATGCAAACATGAAACATGGGAGAAAACATAGTAAAGTTGTAGTGATGAAGGTAGAATAATAGTAGCATGGAAAGACCAAGGAATAGATGGTAAAACCACCTCCTAAGATCCACCATTTATACTTTGGATAACTTTAGACATAGAATTAAACCAACATGAGGGTTTGAAAGCATAAACACGTCATATAGGGCCTAAAAATGAAACCTTAAACTTTGAAAAAACCTTAACTTCAATGAAGAAACCTTAATCTTTGTAAAAAATGGGAATAAGAGTTTGGGATATGAAAAAGGTGGTTTCTATCCCTTTTGATCTATTAAGGATGTAGATAAGCTTGTTTACCATGGCATGAGGGTGTTATATCAATTGTCTAACATCCTTTTTCAATGATTTGGGATCTCTTTTAGAGTTCTATAGGTGTCTTTGGACCACACACAATCTAGTACATAGTGAATTCCATCAATGCAAGAGTCTTCCTCCTTGAGATCATTTGAGTTGGTAATTGCTATAGGCTATTCAAAAATGTATTGAAAGAATATAGGTACCTCTAAAAACTTTCTTAATCAGCTCATAACTCCTAAAAAATGTTCAAACACCCTATTTATTGCATCACATTTTACTACAATCTATGCACTGAGACTAGTATTGAAGGTTTTCCATTTCCATAAGATCACACATGTGAGGTAGGTGTTTAAATTTCCATAAGAGATCCATTAAAGACCTGATACAACAACATCAATCATTGTATTAAGGAAACAAATAAAAAACACATGAAAACCACTTAGCTGAAGATGGCCTATGCAGATGTGAGACACATATACATTCCCTAACTTCTTAAAAAAGGTTCATAAAGTTGAGGGGACCAATCTTCATATAATTTATTATGATTGGAAGTTATTTGAGTCTATTTCTTTTGGCCAAGAGCTGGGACCTACACACTCTCTCTCTTGTACGTTACAAATAGGAACTTGAGGAGATGTCCAAGCTTGAAAAGAAGAGATGAAGATGTGAAGAATGGTTTTGGACTTGAAAGACCTCCATTTTCCATGAAACTCTACTGATACTTCAAAATGAGATCACCTTCATCCTCAGATCCCTTGATGTATGGTATAGTTCATAAATTCTGTATTATATGCAAAAAACTATTAAAATAATGTTTTTTTTCCTCATTTTCTCCAAGTTCAAACATTTCAATGCCATATTATGATCAAATGAGGATCATCACACATTAATAAACCTATTTCAAGTAGGAGAAACATTGGAGGAAAGTGTAGAAGCCATGAATTTCCATGTTGGGCCCACTTGGCTTAGTGGAAAGTGTGTGGGTGGGTCATAAAAAGACTTTATGTGGCACGAAGCATACATGGGTAATATATGGCATGGATAGGCCCCATTTTAAGACCTTATCTCAATAGAATTAATCAAATAAGTCCTTTTTCTAAGGTTTTCAAAAGGTGACATAAGATCATGGAGGGGGTTTGAAGGGTGACCAATGGTTTATGAGTGATAATGAAGGGTTAAATGAACTTGGATGAGTATGACATGTAAAATGACTTTGAATACATATTAATCTTCATATTATATCCTCAGACATTTTCAAAACATCTTCAATTTTCCAAATACCAATATACTCTTCAAACAATTCTAATCACTTAAGGAACTTCATGACCTCTTAACAATGGTATCTCTTCATTCTAAGACACCATGATGCCCATCATATCATCCTAAAGTATTCAAGATACTCATGACAATCATGGATTTGAACATAATATTATGACATATCATGATACTCATGATAAGGACCCAAAGATTCTCATTTAACAAAGATGACATGACCATGCTAATAGTGATCATAAGCAGGCTAGAAGGATGGTCACTAAAATTTTTCAATGTAGGGGGTTGACATTTTGGCCTGTGAGGTTAAAATTCCAACATTTTTGGTGACTTTGATGGGTGACTAGCTTGCTGGTCATGAGAATCCAGACATTATCATGACAAAGTGACTCAAATAGGAAGCATAAGATGGTGACTCCCCAAACTGAATAGTATTATTGACCCCTTAAAGACTTGTAGTAGAAACAACACACACACAAATAAGACAACAAAGAAACCTAACACTAAGAACAAACCTAACAAATAATGATAAACAAAGGAAGGAATTAAACAACAAAACACTACCTACAAACCTATGTAAAGCACTTATTTGACAAGACAACTAAGTAATAAAAAATTGACTTGAACTTTGACTTCATTCCCCCAAAATCAAAGGAGAATGCATTATTATCATTTTTATAACCTGATGTGGAGCTATCATTTGATGATTTGGGTGAAATCAAGCTTTGAATAATGTGTGATAACTTATTCTTGTAGCTAACACTCTCTTGGTCTCTTGGAAGAGTGAAAGGACCATTTAAATTCATTTCTATGTGCATGGGTTGAGTATGAGGGTCAAGAACCCAATCATATTCATCCCAAATCTTCTTGTTTTACATCATAAGTTTCACCTCTTCTTTAGTCAAGGGCTGTAATTGATTCTTCTCATTAGACTCCAAGTGATCAACTGCACAAGCATCCTTGACAAGATATTTCTTTTCAATATTTTATTGGTGTAAAGGTGGGGTGTCTAACTTCAAGTAGAACTCCTCTAAGTCTTCCAAAAATGACATCTCTTCATGGTCATTTAATAAATCATGGGATTGAAACCTCTCTCTACCATTTACCTATAATTTATCATGTTGATTACTCACATCTTTCTCTTGGACAAGGTCATCACAAGGTTTTTGGCTAGCTAAAGTCTATTCATCCTCTTCATCAATAGAGAGAGGTGGCTCCTCTACCCATTCAAGCAAAATATCTTTTTGTCCATCTAAGACCTTTTGAAGTTTGTCTTTTTTAACTACTACTACAATAAGTATTTGAGGACTACCATGATGAAGGGAAGCTTCCATGTCATCAAGGAAGTCTTGGAGGTCATCCTCATCTTATCCAATGGGAGCATCTTCTTCTTGTGACTCATCAATTTCCTATAACTTGTCATTTCTACACTTTTTAAAACTATAAGGTTTTCCTCCCTACCAAGTGGTGTTTTGATAGTGAGATCCTCTTCAAACTCTTACAAGTCACTATCATCAGTTGTAGGTTCAATCTAATTTTCATTCCTTACCTCTTCAAGGATAGGTTCTCTCTCCATGAGTGGCATAAAATATCCTTGGAGTGAATCCAAGAGAGATGAAATGTATACCACATTCCTTTCATCTAGCTACTCATCTTCAACAATCACGACTTCCTCATGTATATTGATTTGAATGGATCTCCATGAGGGAAAGGACCTAGAAACTTGAGGAGGGAGGGGTGGGGATTGAGTGACCTCAAATTTATTTGGTAGCTCCTCTTTCTTTCTTGACTGCAACAATTGGTTCCAAGATGTGAACTTAAGCTTGGAAGCTTCTTGCATAGAGTGTACTACTACTTGTGGCATGAATGGAGGAATGTGTAATTGAGGCTATATGATATTTGTATTTACTATTATCTAATATAAATGATTATCTATAGATTCAATTTTCTTGTTAAGGGAGGCTTAAAATTCAAGCCTTAATTGATCATGATGATTAGTTCCCTCAATGCTTACTCTTATTTCTTCTTGGACTCTTCTTTGGACAAATTTACATGAGGGGAAGGTTGAGAGGAGTTGGGAGGAACTTTTATGACTTTAAAACTCAGTTGATGAGAGTTGATAAGTGGTGATGGGAGGTGTAACATGAGGTTGACATGGGATGGAAGAGGGAAGGCAATATGGGTATGTTTTTTGTCCCTTATGTGCTACCAACTTCTCCTCAATATTAAAGATAAATCCTCTATGTCAAGCATGTCACTATTGTTTCTAAAATAACCTTTCCTAATGAAAGACATCCACTCTTCCTTTTCATACTATAATGAATTTATAAGACCCCTAATGACATGTTTGGGAATCTTCTGCCCGTACCCCTTCAATGTGTCAATGTTTATCATATTCTTGTCATGATACAATAGAGCTTGTTTAAGGCTAGATATGGAATGGTTTCAGGTATGAGTATGCTATTCAATAATGTCATGCTATTTCCATGACTGATAAAGATGTCAATTAGGATACATAAGGGGGTATATGAGACTCATAGTAGGGTTGATAGCCCTAGTCATAGGGAAATTCATCATATGATTGACAAGGGGGAATATTTGGTTGATATAGAGCAAGATAGGGTTGTAAAAGGTCATGATGTAATTGGATAGGGTCATAGGCTAGCTCATAAGAGGGTGGGAAACATGATTCTACCTTATATCCATCCATCCTTCACCATCAAGTACATGAGAATGAAACCATGAATGATGATCTTTCTTACCTTTGAAGTGAATATTTACTAAAACTCTTGATTACAAATGATGATGTAATGCTTGAAGCTCTCAAAGATGGCTACAAATTATCCTTCCAAATTGTCAAAGCTTGATTCAAGGAACTTGAAGGTCATCCCACTAGGCATGCTAGAACTATTAGAGACTATAAGTTTCACCCTTGCTAAGAACATGAGTATTCATGTCCTAATCGCCAAACCTAGGCTAACATGGGAATGACCCTAGGTTATGGGTTACCTAATGTTGAGCTAGACGTATAGATTTTAAGGGGATAGATCTCATGATTTTCTCTTTTCAGTGCTCTTTCTAAGACCTAAATAGTTGATATGGAAAGGGTGAATGAATTGCATGAATTAAAACTACACTAACATGTGGTGATACACCTAATTTTAGCTATCCACTCATTTGAATAGACTCTCAACACACTAAACAACAATATATATATCTAAGTGATTATCTCTAATGACTTATGAGCATCAATATTTCATTTATAGGTTAGTAGAATGATTGGGATGATAAGGTCAAGAGAAGAAGGCCTGGTTCAAGGCACTTGTAATCTGATTGGCACTTCAAACCTAACCTATCCACCTTATAAAACACTAGACAACCTACCAAGAAAATTATTAAGGCTTAGGTGTGACTTGGACCTGCAAAAGGGAATATCATACCACTATTTAATATTAGAAAAGCATAAATACACAAGGTATAAACCATGAAGAAGATTTAAGATGCTCTATTCATCGTTTAAGAGGTCCATAAGTATAAATAATGGTAGAGTATCCTCATAGCAGCCTGAAGGATGCAAACTAAGGAAAAAATCCCTAAATATATAGAATAAATATGGAGGGAGGGAGGAAAATATAGTGTAGAAGAGTGGAGGGGGTCTAATAATGATCATGTATACCTAAAATAATAGTTATAATATTTATATAGACCTCCTTTTAGCTCCTCCATGCATTAGATCTCGTTAATTGCTCCTTGAATGAGATGTTGACATTGTAAAATATGTAAGGGAGGATGAGTCAACATCAATTACACAATGTCAAAGGATTGATAATAAATAGAATAGTCCATCATGCTCCCCTATGGTAATTACAATCATCAATTAGGCCACCATGATCATGTAGTAGCCCACACTCAACTGAGGCAAATTGACAGGTGTAAACACTAAAAAACCATACACTATAGTTATAGATGTCATACTAACCCTTAGACCACCCCTTAACCCCCTTGACACCATTTACTAATCATTTACCCCACCAATCATTAGTGAAAATGGATAAATCTAGCCCATTTTGACTATGTCCCCTTGATTGTGTGTGATGGTCAACCCTCAACTACCATTTATGGTCACATGTCAATCATTGATAGTTAACCCTTGACCACATGTGATAATTAAACCTCAACTACCATCAACGATCACCTATTAACTACCGATGGTCAGCCCTTAACCATGTGTGATGGTTAATCCTCAATTGCCACTGATAGTAATGTATCAACCATCGATAATAAACCCTTGATTATGTGTGAAGGTTAGCCCTTGATCACCATTGACAATCACCTATTAACCATCAATGGTCAACCCTCAACCATGTGTGATAGTTAACCCTCGACCACCTTTGACAATCACCTATTGATCATCGATGGTCAGCCTTCGATCGTTGATGATTTGACCATAACCACCTCAAGGGTTAACTTCAACTAAAACTCTAACTTTTCTATTAATAGCTATTTGATACTCTATTTTTTATTATCAATGCATGTTGAGCTTATAATTAGATGGCTTGTTAGACACATTATTGAACTTATTGTTTCCCCACTCCATTCCCTCTATATTAAAAAAGGAAGAGGAGGTGAAAGATCATCAACAATCATTAGAACTTCTAGGGGGAATTAGAGGGAAGAAGAAAAAAGAGGCAGGTGTAGGATATCAAAAAGATTCCCAACTCTATGAATTATTCAAACCATCAACTATCAAACACAAGCTAAGTATATTTTTCTTGTTTTAAGTTTCAATAGTTCTAAAACTTCATACATTACCTCTTCCACTAAAACACCCTTTGACTATTATTAACCACCTGAGTACCAAACCTTTACCCTTGATACCTCTAAGGCTCTCTCTTTCCCTCATGACCATTAACCAACATCGAACAACCTATAAAACCTTTCTATAACCAACCCATAACCTATTCTATCCAAAACCAATAATCTATCCAAACCCACAGTTACCACTAATGGTTACCCTTGACTACAGTGGCCACCTATTGACCAATGATGTTTAGACCTCAATTATGTGTGATAGTCAATCCTAGACCACCATCGATGGTTACTTATCGACTGATGATGGTCATCCCTCGACCACATGTGATGATCAACCCTCAACTACCATCGATGGTCACCTATTGACTATCATGGTGAAACTTCAATCTTATGTGATGATCAACCCTTGACCACTACTGATGGTCATCTATAGACCATCTATGGTCAGCCTTAACTACCAATGATCACCTATCAACTACCATTAATGGTCACCTATTGACCATTGATGGTCAGCCTTGACTACCAATGGTCATTATGTAAATCATTTTTATATAAACAATATTTTCACACTTTTATTGATTATTGATGCTTTACATCTTGTAGGAACGCATCATGACTCAATCTATCAAGTACATGCCTTAAGGGGTGCATCAAGGAAGGGGTGGTAGACCTTTGGTGTTTTATAGGATTATTGTCCCTTATTGCCATATTATTCCCTATCTATTCAACTCATAAAACTTTCCCTAAGCTATCTCTCCTTCCTTGCACATTTTTATAGTATTTTCCTCTTTCTATCCTTCTTTCCCTTGCTTAGTACTTTTTTTACCTATTCAGTAAGCTAGGTTGACTTGGTCAACCTAACACAGTCTAGGGTCACTTTAGCTCTTTAGGATTATTTTCCATCTGGCCAACCTAGCACAAACTTTAGGCATTATCCTGATAATGTGCTAGGTCAACCGAATCGACCTAGCATAGTTGACATGCTTGAGTGATTTTTGGGTTAGATACTCCTATATATACAAGGTAATTTTTGTCATTATTAAAAATATTTTCATTTATGTCAAAGGTCTAACATTGGTGATAAGGGCCCCATTATATTTAATGATGTTTTTAATATTTGTATCTTGGCTAATGTGTGTTAAAATTTATTTAATATTAAAAAAAATATATTTTTGGTTTCTTATAAGTCAAAATAGGGCCCATGGAGAAGTCAAAGGGTCACGGGGTAAAGATAAAAGAGGAATGGGACACATTTTTTCATGAAGAGTCATCTTGAGAAATTCCAAGAGCCACCATGTGAAGAAAAAGAGGGTATGGTGCATTTTTTCATGAAGAGACACTCTAAGGAATATGAAAAGTCACTAAGATAAAGATAAAAGAGGAAAGGACACATTTGTTTATGAAGGGTCACCATGTGACTTTTCAAATGCAAGGATACAAAGGGTCATGCAAGTTTGGCACCATTTTTCATGAGGATTGAAGGGTCACAAAGGGTGAATGCCAAAGGTCATTTAAAAATCTATAAAGAAAGGCTTAATAAACCATTTGTGATATGCAAGAGAGTGCATGGTTTTTATTTGTTTTATAGGAGAGAAAAGTAGAAGATATTATAGAGTTCTATCATTTGTTGAGTAAGCAACATTGAGAGATAGTTGTGTTTTATACACAAGAGGGGTTGGTACTCTTGTGAGGTGGTGTAATTACAAGTTTGTTCTTGCAAATTTTTTAATTTGAGTTGGTGCTCATTCATATACTTGAGATTGTTCTCCATGGTTTTTCCCACTTTGGGTTTCCACGTAAAAATCTAGTGTCTCTCTCTCTCTCTCTCTCTTGTGTGGTGCATGTTATTATTTTAGTTTTATGGCATATATTGAATGTGTGATTAAGTGATTAAAGAAAATAAATTAGATTAATTAAAATATATATAATATATTGATTTACCCCCGCTGTTAGTATATTTTATGCTTAACAATTAGTATCAGAGTAGGTTTCTTTTTGAAAAAGTTTTACAGCTTGAAGGTAGATTAGGGAAAGCATGATGGTTGGATCACATGAAGTTTTTTCTAAAAGTAAGGCACCTTTGTTTGATGGAACAAATTATATTTTTTGGAGTATAAGAATGAAGACTTATTTGATGGCCCTTAGATTTGACACTTGGCAAGTAGTGGTGGAGGAATATGAAGAGCCACAGAAACTTGTAACTACTTCGGTGAAAAAAAGGCAAGTGAAAATAATGATAAAGATTTAAATGCTATTTTATGTGGTTTATGTGAATCAAAATTTGTTAAAGTTATGCAATGTAAATCTACTCATGAAACTTGGGTAAAACTTGAGAATATTTACAAAGGTGATGGAAAGGTTCAACAAGCTAAGCTTCAGACTTTTAGAAGATAGTTTGAGAGTTTGAAGATGGAAGAGGAAGAAAATATAGCAAGTTACTTTTTATGGGTTGATAAAATAGTTAATCAGATTCAAGGTCTTAAATAAAATTTATAAGAATCAATTGTGTTACAATTTTTTTTGAGATGTCTACCATTTATATATGATGCAATTTTTTTGAGAATTGAAGAGATGAAGAATTTAGCCAAGCTAAAGATGGATGAGCTACATGGTATTATTATGGCATATGAGATGTGGACCGAACAAGAGAAACCCTCAAAGAGAGAAGCTACTTTCAAGACATTAAAGAAAGAGAAGGCTAAGATTCAAGAATCAAATGACAGTTCTAGTGATGATGAAGATGATAATGAAGCTTTATTCATTCACAAGCTGAAAAAGGGCACAAGTAAATATAAAGGAAAATTACTTTTTAAATGTTTTAATTATGGAAAGATTGGATATTTGGTAGATAAGTGACCAGATAAGGGTAATGGTGACAATGAAGAAGGAAATTATACATATAAGAATAATTTCAAAGGAAAATTCAAGAAGCTATTTGAGAAGAAGAGTTTGTGTTCTAAAGATTCTAGCTTAGTCAAAGATAGTGGAGTCAATGATTCAGAAGAAAAAGGCATTTTATTCATGGCCATACATGAAGATGTCTCTACAAGAAAAAGTACAGATGATAAAGAAGAAGAATAGAATGAAGCCAAAGTGAATATAAAAGGAGAACTCATTTGTTCCTTAGAAGAGTTAAAAAATCTTGAGAAGAAGAATTGAAGATTAAAACTCTAGATCAAGAAAAATGAAAAGGAGTCAAAAGAAACAATTGAAGATGTACAAGAACAATTTGAAGAAGCCAAGAATAATGAAAGAGATCTAAAAGTATAGTTTCAAAAAATAAGTGAAGAATGTGAAAGGTATGTTATTGAAATTGCTTCTTTAAAAGTAGATCTTAAGAAAACAAATAAAGCAATCAATGATAGAGCAGCCAATGATTCAAAATTTGAGAATAACACTAATATGTTGAATAAGATATTAGAAAGTCAAGATCAATGTCAAATAAGATAAGTATCATATTTGAAAAAGAGAAATGGGAGGCCACTATTTTCATAGATAAGGTTAACACAGAAAAAGGAAAGATCTATGCTGAAGCTCTTATAAAAGAGAAAATAAAAAGGGGAAAAGTTAAGAATACAGAGGACATCTCAAATAAAGAAGGCTGAAAGGAATAGAGCTATAAAAGGCAATCAAGTCAGAGATACAAAAATGTCCTATTTTTACGGTTACTATTTTTATTATAATGGATATGGTCATAAGAAAATAGATTATCAAAAAAGTAATAATAATTTTAGAAATGAAGAGAAGAAAACTCATGTAGAGTCAAGTAGAAGCCACAACTTTTTTGCTCCTCTATCAGGGTCTAATGAAGAGGCCATAATATGTTACAAGTGTAATCACTTTAGACACAAAGCTTGGTATTGTAGAATCATGTTTGAGTCAGTCAAGAAGGACTAGAGTTTCAAGGCTCCATTCATCAAGAAAAAAGTTCAGATAGGTTCATACAAGAAGAAACAACTTGAAACATCTATGTTGGTGCAGACAAATTTGCATGTAAGAAATGAAGAAAAGCCATGGTTCATTAATAGTGTATGTTCAAGGCACATGATAGGAGATAAGATCAAGTTCATAACTTTAAATAGGATCAATGGTGGCACAGTGAAATTTAGAGATAATACTACTACTAGAATTGCTAAAAAAGGTACACTAAGTTTGGATAATGGTAGAACTAAAACTAAAAATCTTTTGTATGTGAAAGGTCTTAAGCATAATATTTTGAGTGTAAGTCAAATGTGTGATCAAGGGCACACACTAAAGTTCTAGGTAGAAGTTTGTGAAATTAGGAGAAAATATTCAGATGTATTGGTTGCAGATGCTCAAAGAATAGGCAATAATTTATATATGTTATTAGACATCAAATGTTAAAGATGTTGTTTGAGTCAGATTGAAGAAAGTTGGCTATGGCATAGGAGAATGGGACACAAATTTTAACAATATTGTCAAAATCAGCAAGAAATAAGCAATTAAAAATATTCCAAAGATTATAGATCCATCTGACATGCTTTGTGAACTTTATCAACATGGGAAGTAGGCCAGAAGGTGGTTCAAAACAAAAGAGTACTTGACCACTTAGATGTTAGAGCTTGTTCACTCTGATTTGTATGGACCTATGGGAACTCAAATTACTTAAGGCAAGAAATATTTTATGTTACTTATTGATAATTTTTCACGTATGACTTGGGTAATATTTTTAAAGAAAAAATTAGAAGCTTTCAGACATTTCAAAGCATTCAAAGCATTAGTTAAAAATGAAACCAGTTTGAAGATTAAGTGCCTAAGATCATATCAAGGAGGATAATTCATGTTAGATCAGTTTATTGAGTTTTATGAAGACCATGGAATAAAGAGACATTATTCAGTAGCTAGAACTCCATAATAAAATGTAGTAGTTGAACAGAGAAACATAATAGTTCAAGAGATGGTAAGGACAATGCTAAATGAATCCAAGATACTAGATAAATTTTGGAGAGAGGCAGTTGCTAAAATAGTGCATATTCAAAATAGAACATTATTGAGATTCAATAGTGACAAGACTCCTTATGATCTATGGAAAGATAAACCAACAATAGTTGATTATTTTAGAGTTTTTGACAACAAATGCTTCATAAAATGAACTATGAAAAACTTGGTAAGTTTGAATCTAGAGTAGATGAAGGTATATTTCTTGGTTATTCTTGAAAAAGTAAAGCTTATAAATGTTATAAAAAAATAACTAAGAAAATATTTTAAAGTGCAAGTGTTAGGATAAAAGAAGAAGGAGCACAAAGAATCAGTGATTTAATAGACATTCCTAAAATCATTAAAGAGAAAGATTTTGAAGAATCAGATGAAGATGAGAAAAAGGATAAAAATGACACCAAAACCCCATCCAAATATGTCTAGAGAAATCATAATGAAAGTGACATCATCAGGGACATAAATAAAGGAATTCACACCAGAAGAATGATGGTAAGTGAATCTAAGCAAGTTAATTTCTCTTTGTTATCCAAAGTTGAGCCTAGAACTTTTTTAGAAGCTAGACATGATAAGTATTGGGTTAAGGCAACGGATAAAGAATTAAATCAGATAGAAAAGAATGATACTTGGTAATTAGTGCCAAGACCAAAAGATCACAATGTGATAAGAACAAAATGGGTTTATAGAAATAAGTTGAATGAAAATGGAGAAGTGACCAGGAATAAAGCAAGATTAGTATGTAAAGGATATGCTCAGATTGAGGGAATATATTTTCAAGAAACTTTTTCACTAGTGGTAAGGCTAGAAGCTATTATAATGTTTCTTGCATATGCAGTGTTTGAAAATTTCAAAGTATTTTAGATGGATGTCAAATCTGCCTTCCTAAATGGGAATCTAGAAGAAGAGGTCTACATTGAGCAACCTGAGGGATTTATTCTCTCAAATATTAGCAGCCATGTATGAAGATTGAAGTAATCACTGTGTGGATTAAAACAAGCTCCCAGATCTTGGTATGTAAGACTTGATAAGTACCTATAGGATCAAGGTTTTAAAAGAGGATTGTGCATCGGTTGGCACACTAATGAGTATAAGAAATAAGGTGAGCAAGGATGAAAATTCATCTATTGTAGATTAATCGTTCTATAGATCTATGATTGGTAGTCTTTTATATTTGACAACATCGAGTCTAGACATCATACATGTAGTAGGTATGGTTGCAAGATATCAGTTAGCTCCAAAAGATAGTCATGTTTAGTTGGTGAAGATAATATTTAGATATATCAAGGGGGAATTAGATTTGGATTGTGGTATCCCACAAGTAGAGATTTCACTTTGGTTGCTCATATATATTCAGATTGGGTAGGTTGCTTGGAAGACAAAAAGAGTACAAGTGGAAGATATTTCTTTCTCAGTGATAGCTTAGTATCATGGCTAAGCAAGAAGCAAAATTTAGTATCACTTTCTATAGCTGAAGTAGAATATAATGTAGCTTTATTGTGTTGTACTCAAGTGCTTTGGATGAAACAAACTTTGAAAGATATCAAGGTAAAATATGATGAACCTATTTCTATTTTTTGTGACAACACAAGTGATATTAATATATCAAAGAATCCAGTAATGCATTCAAGAACAAAACATATTCCCTTTAGATATCACTTCTTGAGAGAGAAGGTTGTAGATCAATAGGTTAAGATGAAATATATTAGTACTACAGAGTAGATTGTAGATATTTTCACAAAAGCACTAACAAAAGACACATTTGATTATCTATGGGAGAAGTTGGGAGTAATTTATTTTACTTCCTAATATTGAGGATCAACATTAATTGAGGGGGAGCTAAGTGTTAGCTCTAGGAGAGGCCCTTTTCCATTGATGGCAAAGGAGGAGAAGAACATAAATAGTTATAGGTGAAAAAATAGGTGCAAAACAAGTACAAGGAATAGGTACAGGTTGCTATAGTAAGGGGTGGTTACTGTATGTTTTTTAGATGGTAGTATGTGCAGGTTTTAGGATGTGGTATTTTTAGTTTGAGGTTGTCATCAATGATAAAGGGGGAGATTTTTAGAAATATTATCATTGATGTCAAAGGTCTAGCACTGGTGATAAAGGCCCCATTGCATTTAATGATGTTTTTAATATTCATATCTTGGCTAATGTGTGTTAATATTTATTTAATATTAAAGAATATATTTTTTGTTTTATATAAGTCAAAAGAGGGCCCATGGAGAAGTCAAAGAGTCATGGGGTAAAGAAAAAAGAGGAATGGGATTCATTTTATCATGAAGATTCATCTTGAATAATTCCAAGAGTCACCATGTGAAGACAAAAGAGGGTATGGCACATTTTTCCATGAAGGGACACTCTGAGGAATATAAAAAGTCACCAAGATAAAGACAAAAGAGGAAATGATGCATTTGCTTATGAAGGGTCATCATGTGACTTTTCAAATTCAAGGATATGAAGGGTCATGCAAGTTTGGTGCCATTTTCCATGAGGATTGAAGGGTCACAAAGGGTGAATGCCAAAAGTCATTTGGAAAGCTATAAATAAAGGCTTGAGAAGCCATTTGTGATATGTAAGAGAGTGCATAGTTTGTATTTGTTTTAGAGGAGAGAAAATTAGGAGAAATTTTAGAGTTCTATCATTTGTTGAGTAAGCAACATTGAAATATAGTTGTGTTTTATACACAAGAGGGGTTGGTGCTCCTATGGGTTGGTGCTCACAAATAGTTGTTGTGTTGGTACTTAACAAAGGGGTTGATGCTCCTTTAAGTTGGTGCTTGTGAAATTTGTAATTTAATTTTGTGCTCATTCATATACTTGGGATTGTTCTCCATGGTTTTTTCTACTTTGGGTTTTCATGTAAAAATCTAGTCTCTCTCTCTCTCTTGTGTGGTGCATATTATTATTTTATTTTTATGGCATATCTTTAATGTGTGATTAAGTGATTAAAGAAAAGAAATTAGATTAATTAAAAGATATATAATATACTGATTCACCTCCCCTCTTAATATATTTTGTGATTAACAGTCATTTCCATATGAAGGCAATCAAGAGTTATTATTCACTCATGCATGCTTCATAATCTGCTCTTCTACCATTCTACTTGAGGAGTGTTAGCTTAGGTTTATTATTTGGAGAATCTTAGTCTTGTGGATAGGTCTTGGATGCTTTGAGCTAACAAAGTTATCCTTATGAACCATACCAACCTCTTGCAAAGCCCCATTGGCTAAGGGAGAGATTGAGTCATGATGGGTTCACATTCAGGTAAGTATATTCTAACTTTATTCTCCTCTTTTTTAGTAGATAAAAGTAACACAAGTGTTGACTCAAATAATGTTACTCCTCATATTCTATGTATTAGGGTGTTACTCATACTTACTTTATTTAAAGTTTCCTATACATGTATTTGATTGTTTTGCATCTAACCCCTTACTTTGTGCCATAAGCTTTGGTGAGCACTAGATTAGTTTATTTTTATTGTTATTAGATTAGTTTACTTGTTTATTATCATAAGTGAATATGGAAACCATATGACTCCTTTAGGGTTATTGTGTGATTATGGTAGACTGTAGGCTTTGAAACCTTGCCTAGCATGATGTGTTGTGATAGATGATACAAGTGATCCCCTAATTGAGTCTAGAAGATCCTCATATTGGTCATGATCTTACTTAACAAGTGTGTGCCCCAATTGGAAGTACATGTGTGATCTATCTTATTTAATCTAAGATTGATTCATGTGTGCCATTCAATTTTGATTGCATACATTCTAGTGAACTCGTTGTGAATCAAACCCTTATAGGGTTTATTTCACTTATTTTATTCATTTTGTCATCTTTTCTATCATATGTTTTAACTTGCTGGATCGATTCTAATGACCTAGTTATTTTTCTATGTGTAAGAACAGGTAATTAGATTGACCACTTTGACCCAACACAAGTTTATATCACTTTGTAGACTTTTTGGTCAGCCTACGAGGTCAATTGGGTCAATCTAGAACATTTTAAGCCACTTTTCAATAGGTTCCTATCCAATATTCATAATGAGGTTCCAGATTCTATACTTTTAGATTTGTAGTCCAAATAACTAGGTTAACTAGCTTTACTTAGAACATTTCTAGACATCTAATTTAGTATACTAAGTTGACTAGGTCGACTTAACACACTTTTTTAGCTTTTGTAGTAGGCTCTTGTCTGACTTGGTCAACAAGCTTGACCAAGTTATGTAGATTGGGCCAATTCTCTCCAAGGTTATAGGTCAATTACCTATTCTATTTTCATCTCCAAAACACCAAGGTTAGTTTTTATTTCTCTATTTCTACTATTCTCTATACTTTTATTTTAAAATTACAATCTATTTATATGTACCAATTGGATTGGCCAATGTCAATTTAGTTGACTATGTATCTCATTTTAGTATCTACTTTTCTAGACTAGCTACAGGCATACCTTATTTTATTTCTCATCTTTAACAATCCTTTCCCTTTTCCTATCTACTATTCTATGTCAACCAACTCAACTCTACATTGTCCCAAACTATTTCTTCTACTTCTATTCACTGCACTACATTGACCTGGTCAACCTAGCGTAGTCTACAAATCTAGTTTTTCCATAATGTCAACCTGGTTGACCTAGCTTTATTTTCTGCTTCCCCTACTTTTTAGTTTAGTTCTTCATCCTTTTTGATCTGCATTCTACTCATTTCTCTTTGATCAAAATGAGGTCCCCTATTAGAATATTTTTGGATAGTCTTAATCTATTTAGATCCTATAAGGGGTGTTCATTTATCCCTTTCTTTACCTCCCAAGAGAACCATCACTCATGGGGCACCTCTTCTCCTCCTTCATCTATAAATTGCAACATGGTTCAAATAGCACCTCAAGATGAGATTGATGGGTCCAATCGTTTCTGTACCTACCAAGAACCTTCTCAAAATCTTCAAACTAATGTGAGAGTGATTGACTCAAATCTATTTAATAATCCCACTAATAACTCTTATAATATTCCCTCCAACACCAATGTAGGAAATGTTCCTTCCAACACCAAAAAGCCACCTAATACAACTCAATTATTAGCCCAAGTGATTCAAAAAATGAACATTATGCAAAACTCTAATACCAATCAAATGATGCAACTTCAACAACATTTGATCAATGTGGATAATCAACCTCCAATCCTGAATCCTCAAGCTAATCCTAATTACATTCCTCCACCTCTTAGAGATGCCTCATGTAACATTATTCTTCAACCAATAATGAATAACAAAATGCTTCAAACTATCCAAAATGAGCCTTTAGCTCCCTTCATTGTATCTATTGACATTGGTAACATATCACCAACTATTAAATATGATGGGACTAAATACCCCACCTCATTTCTTAAAGCCTTTGGTAATCTCTACAAAGAGTGAATCCAAACTAATACATTTTCCACTACTAAACTCTTAGTCAAAACCTTCACTAGTGATTTATTAGAATGGTATAATGAATTACCTCAACATTCTATTTGGCAACTTAAAAATTTGGTCAATCCTCTAGTTAAAGAGTTTCAACATAATGATCTTCCAAAAAATTGTCTTAGCCATTTCATAAATGCTATATAAAATCCTAATGAATCGGCTCATGAAGTTATTAAAAGATGGAAATCCTTAGCTGATAAAGTTAATCATAATATGCTTGATGATAACCTATTCAAATTCTTTATAATAGCTTTAAATCCTACTCTTCAACAAAAGGTTCAAAACTTTACTCCTCAAACTCTTAATGAAGCTCTTGACCAAGATAAATGATAAGATTTTCTTATGAAGCATTTTGAACCTAATTCTAAAATCCTTAAAGGATCTTTCCAAACATATAATGCTATCACTAGTAACACTTCTCAAACCAAACTTGGTGTTGCCAAAAACAATGTTCCTTCATTGTCTCACATGCCTCTTTTGGTTCATCAAATGAGACAATTTTTACCTCTTTCTAAACCTTTCATATATCCTAATGCTCCTCCTAAATGGTATGATCCCAATCTCTTTTTTTGGTTTCATGTTGATATTGGACAATCTCATGAATCTTGTAGAGGGATTGTTAAATGTGCTATTTCATACATGATTGGTGATTCATTCGACCATAAAACCATGATTACACACCATCATCAATAATATACTAACACTTTTCAAAAAGGAAAACTCTCTAAAGCCTCTAATAATAATAATAATAATAATAATAATAATAATAATAATAATAATAATAATAATAAATATTCTTCCCATAATCAATCAACTTCTAAGGATGTTTGTACAATTGACGTTGATTATGATCAATACCTTAAAAACTCTCAATATGTCAATACGACTAAGGTTAATTATCATAGGAAGCCAACACATAAAGATCCTATGACCAAGCCTAAGAAACCCTCTTTGGAAGAAAAATTGCTTAAAGATACTACTACTAGCAAAATTGATTCAGAAGTACTTGAGGAATAACTTCCTCCTTCTGATCGTCCAACCACATCTATTCCTCTAAAGTCTAATTTGACTTGTTTTAAACCTCATGGTTCCTATTCTAAATCTCATTTGAATTTCCTAGAAGAACTTAACTCTATGCCATGTAAAATTCCTCTCATGGAGTTGGTTATCACTTTACCTTATCATCATAAATTCCTTATGCAACAACTCCAAGATATTGAAGACCCATCTTCTTTAGATGAAGAACTACCTTCTATTGATTCTCAACAAACAAACATTAATACCATTGAATCTATGTGTCCTTCTAAACCTTTCATTGAATTCCTTAAAGAAGACATGATTAATGATGAAATCCTCTTTTGCATTGATGATCCACCTCTTTTCATCAAGATAGCCATTAATACCACCCTTATTCAAAAATTTCTAGTTGATGAAGGTTATGGTATTAATGTGACTTCTTTATGGCTTTTACAACAACTTGGTTATAACAAAATTCATCTCAAGCAAACCCATCTTACTTGCCATGGTTTTGATAAGACTAATAAAAATCCACTTGGTTGTATATGGATTCCCTTAACCATTGGTCCTAAGACCATGTGAACCAAAATAATGGTTCTTAATCTTCCTTTATCCTATAACATACTCCTTCATGGCCCATGGACTCATCAAATGAGGGCCATTGCTTCTTCTGGTAGTCAATGTATTAAATTTATACATAGTGGAAAAACTTATAAGCATGAAGCTGATCCCAACCCATGGAGTATCTAATTTACTAATCCTAAATCACAATATCATGTTCCCATCATTATTAAAATCAATAGAGCTCCTTTGCTTGAGTTCATCAATATGAATCCTGGTTTACAAGTTACTCTTTTGGATTTTGATGATGATGAGCCCAATGAATTACAACATACTTGAAATACTAATAAATTGCCTCAGTATATTTTAGAATGGCTTCCACATTCCCTCTTACCCAGAGATCATACTATTCCTCTCATGGATGAGATTACTGATCTTCCCCCTCCATGCAATGGTCAAGACCTATCTTTACCTGAAGATGCTTTTTCTTAAAATGAATTTGGAGTGGCTAGGCTGTTTCAAGATCTTCTCTTCATGACTCCTCAAACATTCGGTAATCTTGGGATTTCACAATCTAAATATCCTCCTAAATCCCAAGCATGCATAATTTCTCCCACATATGACGAGAACTATATCATGGCCCAAGCTTAATCTAGAGACTTGGATGTCTTACATTATCAAAAGATTTTAGCTCAAGTTCATGATTTCAACTAGGATGTACATACCATTTATTTAAGTCATAACTTATAACTTGAGGGTTATGTAACTCCTATCAATCCTCTTCTTATTTATTCTCCTTAGGTGGTAGAGCAAATCATGCCTTCTAAACCTCCAGAAGTGCTTTCATCTTCTTTACCTCCTTTGGATTCTCCAATTAAACCTAATTCTTCTCCCATCATCTCTCCATATATTTATTCTAATCTTAAAATCACACTTGATATCATGACAAATAATGTTCATCGAATACATTCTGAATATGATCGACATGATAATCAAATTTTAGATCTAGAAGTAGATGTGGAATTTTGGTTCTCTTCCTACCTTACCTACTGATGAATCTATTTTGGAGTTGATTTATGCTTGAGAAACACAACTCCTATGGCAACATCATAAACTTCAAAATTTTAAAAATAAAACTCCTCACTTCAATGACTTTGTCTCTAGCATTAATCCTAAATCTAATCCAATTTCATGTTTACCCAATGCACCATACCACTTTCAAGATGGTTATGCTATGATTTTTGAAGAAACAACTCATATCAACTATGGTAATCCATCTTGTCCTTGACCAATCATAGTTTCTAAATAACTTTCACCTTCTAAACATGATAATTTTAGCAAGTTTTTTGATAAGTATCAAAAGGCATTCACATGGTCTTACCAATATATGCCTAGCATTAACCCTAGCATAGTGGTCCATAACATCATTGCCTATCTTGATGCCAAACCTGTGCATTAGAAATAATTCAAGTTTCCTCTCGAGGTTACCAATTTATGCCATAAGGAAATCATCAAACTTCTCAATACTAAATTCATTAAACCTATGTATTATTTTTAAAGGGTTTCCAATATTGTTTTTATTCAGGATAAGGTCACCATGGTTATTCATATTTTCATTGATTTTTGTAATCTTAATCTTGCTTGTCCTAAAGATAAATTTCCTTTACCTTCAATAGATGTCATTATTGACTCCATAGCTAGATATGAAATATTATCTCTTATGGATGGATTTTTTGAATATAATTAGATTCATATCACTCTTGAAGGCCAACATAAGACTACTTTCACCATAGAGTGGGGCACCTATTATTACATTAAAATGCCCTTTGGTCTCAAAAATGTTGAAGCTACTTACCACAGTGTTATGACTCATATCTTTCATGATCTCATCCATAAAATTGTTGAAACATATGTGGATGATCTTATCACTAAATTTAAGCATCACATAAATCATCTTTTTGATCTTGCCATCATCTTTGATCATCTCATCAAATATAAAGTTAGACTTAATCCTTTCAAATGTGTCTTCAAAGTTACATTTGGAAAATTGTTAGGATTCTTAGTATCTCTTTGTGGCATTGATGTTGATCTATCCAAGATTAATGCTATTATCAACATGCCTATCCCTTGTTATATTCATGACATTCATACCTACTTAGGTAATCTTGGGACAATTAGATGATTTATTCCTGAGATGGCTTATCAAATTCACTCCATCAATTCCCTTCTCAAGAATGATACAACTTTGGAATGGATGGATTCATGTCAAAAATCATTTATCAACATGAAAGAGTCATTACTTCAAACACCCATGCTCCATACTCCCTCTCATGATCAACCCTTGATTATTTATACTTATTCCACATCTATTTCAGTTGGAGCAATGCTTGCCCAACAAGATGACATAGGTAAGGAGTATGCCATCTATTACATTAGCCAAGGCCTCATCAATTATGAAACACATTATATCAAAGTTTAGCATGATTACCTCACCATCTATTTTGTATCTGAAAATATTCATCACTACATGCTTTACCAAACCACTTATGGCATTGTTCATTCCAACCCCCTTCATCACTTCTCTAAAGCATTTCTTCCAGGAGATAGAATTGGCAAGTGGATGGTTTTACTTATGGAATTTTATCTTTACATCATCACATAAAAAGCTATCAAAGGGCAAGTCATAGCTAAGTGACTTGCTACAGGCCCCATTCTAGCCACTTCTTCACTTCAAGATGACCTTCTTGATGAAAATATTCTTTACATTGAAGGTTTTAATCAAGTAATTTCTCTTAAAGATAATTTTCACAGTTTTATTGTTGATCTTGAAGCGAAACAATCTAATGAACCTTCCTCTCCCTCTAATACTACCAAACCATAAGTAGTTATCGAGGAGCTTCCTGAAGTCAACATTGACTTGTACGAGGATACTTGGACCCTTCACTTTGATGTTGCTAATGCCTTCAAGGAGTTGGGGTAGGTTTCATTCTCATTAGTAATCTTGGTAAAATAATTCCTTTAGCTTTCTATTTTACATTTGGTGTCACCAATAATATGGCCAATCATGAAGCTCTTATCTTAGGTATGAGAGCTACTCTTGATCTAAATATACAATATATTTATGATTTAGGTGATTCTCAACTCATTTTCCATCGAGTTAGTGGTGCCTATCAATGTAAAAGTGAACATATTATTACCTATCATCCAATTCCAACCACTCTTGCCAAGGATTTTGCCTCTTTTACAAATGAACCTATTCCTAGAGACTAAAATCACATTATTGATTCTCTTACCTCTTTAGCTTCTCTCTTTCATCCACATCAAGTTCTTTTTGATCCTTACTTTTATCAGATAAATAATCAAATTCCCATCATCTACTCACCCTCTAAATTCCCTTATCTACCACATCAAGGCTATCACCATTCGACAATGTACATGGTATCAATACATCATCCAATTCTTAGAACATCAAACTTATCCTCCTAACTTGGATTCCCATGAAAAAATGTCTTCACAAATAAGATTTCAAGTATGTATTTAGACATAACACCCTTTATTATCGCAATGCTGAAGGTACTTTGCTTTGTTTCATCATGCAAGATGAGGTTCCTCCTCTACTTGAGCAAGAACATGGGGGCATTTGTGGTCATCATTATAGTATACATGCTATAACCTATAAATGCCTACATATGGGTTACTATTGGCCTCCTCTAGAAAAGGATGCTATTGCATATGCTAAAAAGTGTAATCTTTATCAACTTCATGATGACCTCATTCATTTATCAACAACTAAAATTTAAGTTATTGAATCTCCTTGGCCATTTTCCACATGGGAGTTCAATCTCATTGGCAAGCTTCCTCATTCCCAAGATGGGCACATCTTCATCATCACTACCACTGAGTACTTTACCAAGTGGGTTGAAGCTATGCCCCTTATTAATGTTACCAATCCTACTATATCTAAATTCATTCTCAACCAAATTATTTGATGCTTTGGTGTTCCTCACACCATCATTTATGAAAATGGTGGTAATTTCAAAAATAAACATGTTAAACAACTTTTCACCAAATTTCAAATCAATCACAAGTTTTCCACTCCTTATCATCCTTAATATAATGGTCAAGCTGAGGCCACCAACAAAATTCTCAATAAAATTATTATAAAGATATTTTGTGATATTTGTACAGATTATCATCTTCATCTTTATCCTACACTTTGGGCCTATCAAAATAGTATTCATATTGCCATTGGGGCAACTCCATTCTCTCTAGTCTATGGTTGTGATTCGGTTCTTCCTCTTGAAGTTGAGCTTCCTTCTCTTTGCATATCTCTTCATGGAATCATTATCAATGAATAATTACATGAGGCTTGCCTTCATGCCCTTGATCTACTTGATGAACATCATCTTCTCACCTTGCATCACAATCGCTAATACAAGGCTTACATCATTAGACAACATAATAAATGTGTTAAACATTACACATTTAATGTTGGTGATCTTGTCCTTAAATTATATTACACTTATGATAAAGAAGGTAAGTACACCCAAAAATGGTAGGGCCCTTACTTAGTTAAAGATGTTCTTCGTGTAAGTACTTATCACCTTCAAACCAATGAAGGTCATGTTTTCAAAGAGCCCACATATTCTCAATTCCTTAAGAAATACTTTGCTTAATCATTTCCCTTATTTTCATGCTTTCTCTATATATTTATTTAACATCTTTTTGTAGGTTACTTTAGCACAGGTCTCTCCCTATGCAGTAGTTTACTTCCTTTTCAAACCTTTAGTCCTCCCTTTTGGTCTTTTGGTTTCTTGATGTACCATAGTCTTCATTATCTTATTTTTCATTTTCCTTCTGTTTACCAATTTTGATTTGGTTCCCCTTGGGATTTTATTTTGTGAGTTGCTTTGTAAGACTGTGGATAAGACCTAACATCCCTCACAAAACCACCATATTTTTATCTTCTTTCTCTTTTTGCTTCTTGTTAATTCTATTTTGGCATCCTTTGGGTGTTTCTTTGAGAGGTGCTTTATACAAAGGCTCCCTCACTTTTTACTTATTAGCACCCTTGTGGGTATCTATTTTATGAGTTGTTTGGTAAGACCATGGATAAAACCTGACCCTCCTCATAAAATTACCTTTCTTTTCATTTTCTTTATCATCCTTGTTATTTAAACATTAGCTTTTATTTTTTTTGCTAGATATAATGTAAGAAATCTATGTTAGCATGTTTTCCTTCACTTCCCATAGTCTTATGATAAAGAATAATGACTTTTATGTTAGGATGCGAAACACCATAAGCATACAGTTGATTACCAAATCAAGCAACTTAATATGCGGAAATTAACCAGATTCACCAAGTAACTAGAATTCAGAATAACACATGATATGAGAGACAATACACAACTTGTATTAATACTTATACAGAAAAGAATACAATAAAGAAGATGCCACTTCTTCTCCACCACCTCTTCAGAGGCTTGCCACACCTCAAGTGAACAGTAATTCTCTCCTCAAAGCTCTCTCTCTCAGGTCCCAACACACAACTCAAACACAGAGTTGGTGTTCACCTCCTGTGCTCCACGCACACAACAAGTGCTCCACGCACTCCACAAGTACTCCACGTACTCCACAAGTACTCAAGGTACTTCAAGTAGATCTCCCATGAACCTGCAACAACCTGCAATTCAACAGACCATACTTATGGAAGGAACTCCCTTGCCTTCCTCTTTGCTCTATCCGAGTACACACCTGTACTCCAAGTAGATCCTGCCTGATACTGCTCCTTGTTGTGTTGCTATCCTATCTGATCTTGCACACCTGCAAATCAACCCGATTCTGCACACCTGTGAACCTTGACCTTGCACACACATACACCTATAGATCAACGATCTTACTTACCATGTAGATCTCTTATATAGGCCATGCACCTGTGACCAAGATCCTACACACCTGAAGAATCTGGCAGACTCTCCAAAACCAGCACCCACCTTGGTACTACTGTGGAACTAGGAGGAACACCCTTGCTCACCTCACACACAGAAGGAGCTAACTTTGTTCAACTCAAACTAGAACACTTTTCCAATAAAACCATGAGTCTATTATATAGATCTCATCCAAACAATAATTAGACATCTAATTACAATAATTAGATCCGCAGCTCTTAGTCTAAAAATAGCTCTAATCATGCAAACACTTGGTTCGTTAGCTAACTACCCGTAATAAGCTCGCAGTCGAACCACACAGGCGACAGACGTCAGTCCCTGTCTGCCTGGAGGTGACCGACGTCGGCCGATCCCTGACCGACGCCAGTTGCTTCTCTTCACTATCCTGCCGACGTCGGCTGATCAGACTGATGCCGGTTGCTCTAACGCTCAGCAACCTTCAGCAACCCCTCTAATGGCCTTCTCCATGTCTGCATCAGTGAAGATTTTAGCTCCACAACCTAAAAATCTCCCACTTAGAGATAAAAAGCTACACTGTACTTGTACTTGTACTCTATCTAATTTGTTTTCTGGTTTGTATCCCTCTTCAAGCTCAATCCTGAAGACAACCCACCACACATACTGTGATGTACCTCCTGTCATTCGAGTACCCTGCCACATCTGAACCTACAAACACATGTAGTGAAGTCCTGACCCTGCATGTATACCTACTGCTGGCCCCTCTCAAATACCTAAGAACCCACTTCCTCGAATTGGCTCCTAACTCTCTGACAGCTCCCACTGCATGGGAATACTCAGGTCTATACCAGACCTCATGTGATTTCAGACACTGTACCTATCTAGCCCTTAGTGTGCTTCAGCTCTGCATCTTGAACCTCGCCAACACCTGATTCACATCAGCTCCCACTGGAGACAAAATCAACCTGTGATCTCCATGTCTCCCATGTCAAAGAATTTCTCTGCTCCAAACTCCTCATGACATGCCACTAAACTAATCTTACCCTTAGCTCAGCAAAACCCTGTATGTACAATCCTGCTAGCAAAACATACCATCCACATATAGCAACAAAATGATGTCATGACTCATCATCCACCTGGTAAGACAAACCACAATAGTTACCCGACATTGACTGAAGCCATGCTTCATCCTCCACCTGTCAAAACTTGTACCACTATCTTGCAGCTCCTCAAGACCATATGACCTGGTCTTCCATCTCACGTATCCGTTCTCTCTATTATTTAACTAAGGTATCCATTCATCTCTGTGTTTTCATACCAACTGGCAATCCTACCAAAAACACCTGTTTGGTTCTCCTCCAAGGAATCACATCCTCATCCATGCCAAGATCACACCTGTTTCCTGGATCCTTCCTGCTCTACAATCAGCAACGAGTATAAAGAAGAGGAACAACAAATTTGAGGGCCTACTTACGTCTTCAGTCCTCCATATGGGTGTTTGAGACTCCTTGACAGCATGCTGTCCACCCAAAATCCGTTACAGTGACCGACCTCGGTCACTCCACAGTCTGCATCCGACCAACGTCAGTTCCCATGCATCTGTCCCTAACTACTGACCCTACCATCATTGGTGTCCCTGATGCTGACGTCGGTCCTCCTGACTGACATCAGTCTTACCTACTACCAACGTCGGTCCTCCTGACCGACACTGGTCTTACCCTGCCTGACATCGCCAGCTTCGGTCTGCACATGACCGACATCGGCACCTGTCTGTTCGATGCCGGTTCCTCCTGACTGACGCCGGTACCTGTGTTCACCTATGAGTGATGAATTTTTACCCGCAAGCTCCTTTGAATCAAATCCTATGTCCAAACTACCCTGCTCAGAAGTATCCAACCCAATCCACTGTTCTCTATCCGCCATCTCCTCCAAGTACACAAAGGCTTTCCAGTTCTTAAGCCTGTCAAATATATCTGTCTTCCACTTAAGAACATGCATCTCCTTCCTGCTCATCTGACCAAGCCTACGAAGCCACGTCTCTACAACAAAAGAAGAATCAGTAATATAAACAAGTAGATAAAGAGTACCTATTTTCTTACCACCAGATAATACAAGTGCATCCGCTGTGAGAGTTCTTGTGCATCTCTCATCACCCAATCTTTCTGAAGAAATTAGCCATATCTCCAAATTTGGGACCTGCATGACCTTCATCAACTCCTGTGTGTTGGTTGCTTGTAATTTTAGCTTCACTTCCCCTTTGCCAATTCTTTGGCAAGGCTCACCAGCTCCTCTACCTGGGGCTGCATGGAAAGAGGCAACTGAATCTTTTATCCAAGATTCAACTTTATCCAAGAAACCTCCAAAAGCATCCTGTGCAATAACACCTGCAACATTTGCATCTTTAGTTTCTTCATGCTGATCTGCTACCAACCAACAATATTCTTTTACCTGCTCTTTCTTTCCATAGGACCGTAAGTAACCATCTGTGCTTTTCAACTCCTCCATTCTTAGCTTACTTTCATCTACCATTGCTCTACTCCCACTCGATTAGAAACCCTTGAGAGTGACCTGTAACTAAACACAAAACCTTCTCCCTGCAACCTTAGCTCTGATACCACTTGTCAGGATGTGAAACACCGGAAGCATATAGTTGATTACCAAATCAAGCAACTTAATATGCAGAAATTAACCAGATTCACCAAGTAACTAGAATTCAGAATAACACATGATATGAGAGACAATACACAACTTGTATTAATACTTATACAGAAAAGAATACAATAAAGAAGATGCCACTTCTTCTCCACCACCTCTTCAGAGGCTTGCCACACCTCAAGTGAATAGTAATTCTCTCCTCAAAGCTCTCTCTCTCAGGTCCCAACACACAACTCAAACACAGAGTTGGTGTTCACCTCCTGTGCTCCATGCACACCACAAGTGCTCCATGCACTCCACAAGTACTCCACGTACTCCACAAGTACTCAAGGTACTTCAAGTAGATCTCCCATGAACTTGCAACAACCTGAAATTCAATAGACCATACTTATGGAAGGAACTCCCTTGCCTTCCTCTTTGCTCTATCCGAGTACACACCTGTACTCCAAGTAGATCCTACCTGATACTGCTCCCTGTTGTGTTGCTGTCCTATCTGATCTTTCACACCTGTAAATCAACCCAGTTCTGCACACCTATGAACCTTGACCTTGCACACACATACACCTGCAGATCAATGATCTTACTTACCATGTAGATCTCCTATATAGGCCATGCACCTGTGACCAAGATCTTACACACCTGAAGAATCTGGCAGACTCTCCAAAACCAACACCCACCTTGGTACTGCTGTGGAACTAGGAGGAACACCCTTGCTCACCTCACACACAGAAGGAGCTAACTTTGCTCAACTCAAACTAGAACACTTTTCCAATACAACCATGAGTCTATTATATAGATCTCATCCAAACAATAATTAGACATCTAATTACAATAATTAGATCCACAGCTCTTAGTCTAAAAATAGCTCTAATCATGCAAACACTTGGTTCGTTAGCTAACTGCCCGTAATAAGCTTGCAGTCGAACCACATAGGCGACCGACGTCAGTCCCTGTTTGCCTGGAGGTGACCGACGTCAGCCGATCCCTGACCGACACCGGTTGCTTCTCTTCACTATCCTGCTGACATCAGCTGATCAGACCGACGCCGGTTGCTCTGACGCTCAGCAACCTTCAGCAACCCCTCCAATGGCCTTCTCCATGTCTGCATCAGTGAAGCTTTTAGCTCCACAACCTAATAATTTATATCATTGTATTCCTTTTTTCTATTTGTCACATTTTTTTTCAATTTGAAGAAATTCATATTTGTTACATGTGTCATTTTCCTCTTTATTTCCCCCTTTCTTTCACCTCCACATTTAGATAAAATAAGGTCAAAGTCAAGATAACACTTTTATTTCACCTAGATTTATGAGACTCTTAGACCCCATTCTATTTGATTTTATATCTCTTATTAACCTTGTCCCAAAGTTTTAAAATGAAAGTCATCTTTAGCACCCATGTTTGGTCTTCCAAATTCGTATAGAGGAGGAAATTAATTTTTCTTAAAGCCAATCATTTGAAAATAAAAGGAAATGATATCTAAAAGACAACATAAAAATATTAAAAGTCTAATCACACCAAAAGATGTGATTATAAGCACATCTCCTATCTCTAATCAAATCTCAAACTCCACAATCAACTTCACATAGATATGAAGTCCTTTGGGGTGTGGTAGGCCAATAGATTGGAATAGGGGATTTCAAAAAAATCTATAGTGCTACCTACTTTCTCATGAAAGTACTCAATCTTCATAGTAGATTGATAGCTCTATAAAGGGTCGTAAGGAGTAGGGAACATGTCATGGGGAGGTAGGTCCATTTTAATTTTCATGCATATACCCTTCATGGGATGATCTATATACTCCATTTGTTGACCTAAGACTTGTGTAACTAAGAGAAGTTCTTCAAAGTTCTTAAGGTCGATAGTCCTATTATTTTGAAAAACCAAATTTGAGTGTCTTGACTTTGATAAAGAGTTCCTCTACCTTAGTTTTTCCTTCATTCTTCCCTCTACCCCATTTCATTTCCCCCCTTGATAGACAAATTTTGATTCCAAATCTATTTTCCCTCTTCTTTAAATTCCTTTTTCTTCATTTCTTAATAACATGCTAACACTACTTTATTTAATTTTTGTCTATCTTTAGATGTAAAAAACAATTTTGAGAAACTATTTTCATCATTAGCCCTTTAAGCCTATTTTCTATTTGGTCAACCTAGCATAAACTTCAAGCATTAGCCTGATTATTTGTTAAGTTGACTCAGTCAACCTAGCATAGATGACATGTCTAAGTGATTTTCAAGTTAGATACTCCTATATCTATAAGGTTATTTTGATCATTTCCATATGAAGGCAATCAAGAGTTATTCTTCATTCACGCTTCTTCACAATATGCTTTTCCACCATTCTACTTGAGGAGTCTTAGCTTAGGTTTATTATTTGGAGAATCTTAGTCTTGTGGATAGGTCTTTGATGATTTGGCCTAACAAAGTGATCCTTACAAACCACAAAAACCTCTTGTGAATCCCTATTATCCAAGAGAGAGATTGAGTCACAACAATTTCACATTTAGGTAAGTATATTCTAACTTTGTTCTCCTCTCTTTTAGTAGATATAAGTAGCATAAGTGTTGGCTTGAATAATATTACTCTTCATATTGCATGTATTAGGGTGTTACTTATACTTTATTTAAATTTCCCTATACATATATTTTATTGCTTTGCATCTAACCCCTTACTTTGTGCCACAAGCTGTGATGAGCACTAGATTAGTTTAATTTTATTGTTATTAGATTAGTTTACTTTCTTGTTTATCATCATAAGTGAATATGGAATCCATAAGACTCCTTCAGGGTTGTTGTGAGATTATGTTAGACTATAGGATTTGGATCCCTACCTAGCATGATGTGTTGTGATAGATGATACAAGTGATCCCCTAATTAGGTCTAGTAGATCTTCATATTGGTCATGCTCCTGCTTAACAAGTGTGTGCCCCAATCGAAAGTGTAGGTGTGATATATCTTATCTGATCTAGGATTGATTCATGTGTGCCATTCAATACTGATTGCATACAATTTTAATCAAAATGGAAAGCTTTAAACACCTTCTAATCTTAACCAAAAACCCTACTTCTTCATCCCTATCACTATATAGAGTTAAGAATAACAATCTGACCACACCTGAACCATACCTTGATAGTTTAGCATTTCTTTTAATGTTATTTTGTTAAAATACATTATTATTTTTTAAATATTTATTTCTTTTGATCAAGTACTTTCATTTATGTTATGCAATCTTTATTATCAGCCTTAACATTAACTTATCTAAAAGGTGGATTGATAGTCTCCAAGGAAGTCATAAACTTCCTAGATCTAGCTTGCTAGGCAATCCACCCACCTACCTAACTTATCAGCCATTTTCTAGTATCTTTCTTATCTACAGGTCATCCTCCTAAGAAAAAGAGGAGTATATACAACCATTTGGATCATGGAGCACAAACCAAATCTAGGTTCTACTATCCTCACCCTTCTTTCAAGTTTTACATTTTTCTTCTCAAAAATAAAATCAAAATTTACGTGAAATATTTTGGCATGCCTTGTGGGACCTAGTTGCATCTAAGTGATTTTTCTTATTATTTTATGCTCATTTAAATGAAATAAACACTTATTTTGGGTATGAAATCAAACTTTTCATATATTATTTGCTTGCATAATTAGCTCACATAACTTAATTAATCATGTAAATCAACCATAGACTCACTTATTCACACATACAAGACCAAACCACTTACACCAAATCAAACATCATAACACTTGACATAAGGCCTGGCTAGGGTTTTATCTCCTAGCAGTAAACTTCATCCATTGGTTATCCCACTTGGATGTCATTACCAAGGGTAGAAACCAAAACTTAGTTCCCTAATTGAGTATAATCTTTGGCAATCAATATATCTTGGCTAAGCACCCAACACCCTCATCTTTGCAGTGTGTTAAGTGAGGGGGTAGGCCCCAATTTCAAGCCATGTATCAATGCCAATACATATAATTTTTGAGATCCTAAACTACCTAAAACTAACCATAAATTTCTTATCTAGTACCTATTTCAAAACCCAAGTTGAGTCATATAATTTTAATTTAAGGCATAAGCCACAAGTGAGATAAAAAGAACCTTAGGATTTAACATGTTTTAGAGTGTGTTTTATCTTCTTTGAATTTTTTTCTTGTCTTCTCTTTGTTTGAGTTGTGAGGAATCTAACCCCCCTGGGAATTTTTTTTCCACCATCTTACCTTCATCCAACTCATCTCCATTTACTTTTTCAATGGGGAGCCTTCCTATATTTTTTTCCTAGAGATCCTAGCTTTGTTAAACTCTTAGAAGACAACCATCTTGCCTTAGAATGCTACCTCACATAAAGAGCCACTTATGCCCCCATCCTTACCTACAACCAATCCAACCTTACCTAAAACCAACCCAACCTTACCTACAACCAACCTAACATTAACTATGATAGATATAACCTCACCTATAACCGACCTAACCTCACCCATAATCAATCCAACCTTACCTACCATCAACCCAACCTCACCCACAATCACCCCAAACTTACCCAACCTCTTAAACAAACTTACCTTATCTACCTTATCAAACCAATAATTATCAACTATTTTTTTCCAACCCACATACCTTAGAAATCATACCTAACCCATCAAATGAATGAAACCTATCAAATCAACCAAACTTATTTAACCAACCAACTTCATCAAGCCAACCAATTAGCCCTTAACCTCAAGAGCCATTGGTGCACCCTCTTCCTAGGTAGCATACCCCACTGGAGGAATCAAATGCCTCAATCCTTGATAAAATCTTAGAGGATTTTTTTGTTAAAATTCCTTCAATCAAAACCATCAATCATTCTTTTCCAAAGCCCATTTGGTTTATAGATAATGAGTTTTGTACATATCATCATACAAATGGTCATGTAGTAGAGAGATGCCAGTATTTTAAGATGATCATCAAAAACCTTATTAACTAAAAGGAGGTCCCAAAGCATAGCCTCAATATTCTTCCCAACTTATCCTTGAATGTCTTCAAACAATCAATCATTGAACCTCTTTCTACACCCATTATTGTGCAAACCAATAACTAAATCCCTCAAACCAATGAGGCCTATCCATTATATTTGGTCCTTAGCAAACATATGACTGAAGAAACTATAATCAAAACCTCAACTAATTTACCTATTAACCAAGTACAACCCTCCAAACTTCCTTCAGAAACCATCATCACTAAGGAAGAATTAACTTTAACTAACCCACTTATTTACCAAGTGGACCCTTCTCAACTTTCCTTTAAAACCAAAATTAAATAAACCAACCTACCTCTTCCACTTCAATTTTTAGTTGATCAACCTCAAACCAACCTACCTCTTCCACTTCCTCAAAAGATGGAATCATCCCCAACAACCATACTTATTCCACCTGCCCTTTTAGTAGAACCAAGTAAAGATACCTTACCTCTTCCACTTACCCTTTTAGTGGAGCCAACCCAAGCTCAAAACACCTCACCTATAACTAATCCAACATCACCTCAAACTAACCCAACCCCAACCTCAACTAAAACTAAACCCATTTAATTCTTCTATAATCTACCCATTTTCCTCTATTTAATGACATTATCTTTAGTTTGATTCCCTTTTGAACATGGTCAAATCTTTATCACCTCAATTTACCAAAAAAAACCAAACAAATAAGCAAACCTAACCAAAAATTTGAATCAACCACCCATCTTACCTCCCTTAACCAATTAAACTAATATCTAAACTAAATCAATCAACCATGATCAACCCAAATTTTGATCCCACCATAAGTGACTTATCTATTAACCCAAACCAACATCAACACTTCATTCAAGATTTCATAAATCTTGGCTACCCTTTTATCCAAGCTACCCACACCTCACCTAAGCTCCCTCATTGATATAATCTAACACTCTTGTTTAACCCACCTTTATTTTAGGATGATGTTCTTAACATCATTTTTAGACCCTAACCCTACCCAAATTTGACCCAATAATGTTTCCCTTGGCATAACACCATAAGGGAGATCCCACTTGAACCACCACCTACAACTTGAACTCCACACCAACTAAAAACTAACAACTAATAACCCTTGGACGTTAGATGAATTCATCTTCATCCCTCCTAAACCCTCTTTACTAACCAACATCCTCACCATACATGGAAAAAGTAATTAGGGGAACTCTCCTTCCAAAAGGCTTTGACCATTTTTCATTTTCCAACCTCACCTTTAGAAACTTCACCCAAAACTTTGGCCTTAAACTTTTATCCTTAACCCAACCTCACCTATAACTAACCTTAAACCTACCTTGACATTACCCAACCTTTAACTAAAGCCTCAATAAACCTTCAATGTAAACCCTACCTTTAAAAATCTTTTGCCTTTAAAACTTGACCACTACTAGTCTTTTGATAAACCATCGCCAGTCAACTACTAACCACCAACAGTTGCTGGCATAACCAGAACCTTACTCAAAAATTTGCCTACACCTACCTAGTAAACCAACCCAAAGCAACCCAAACCAACCACCATTTTAATCTAACCAAAGTTTAGCAACCATCACCTAACTAACTTTATGGAAACACATGGAATCATTTTGTTTCATTCTACCTACTTTACCATCATCACTCTAACGTATTTTCCATTCCTAATCAAGAGTTAAAAAGTAATCAGGGGACATATTCTCTCTTGATTGCTCAAACCATTTACATGTAAGTGTGGATTTGGGGTGTATTAGAACCTAAACCCCTTAGTGCTTTGCTTTCAAGACCATACTTTTATTTAACCAAGTTCTTAGTCATCTTGTTTCTAACTTAAACTCATCCCTTATTTTTAACCACCTTCATCTCCTTATTTTAAAGATAATCAATTAAAATAGGATCATGTGATTATCTGTCACAACTTTAGCCTAATCCTAAGCATGGGTACCATGACTCTACCTATGGCATGATTCTCATGGATAGTTTTCATCCCTTATAAGATGAATCCCCATGGTTGTTGTCACTTAAACCTATTTTTCCCATCATTAACCTTCTTGTGTTATGGTTTTGCCTCTATAAAGGAAAGAATTTCAATCTATATAGATTAGTCCATGTATAAACCAATATAAAATTAAAATTTTGGATATTGAATATCACCTAGGTAACAAATATCTAGCATTCCAGACAACTCCCTTGAAGGTTAGCTGCCTAAAACAATAAAAAAATGCTTAAAAAGGTAGACCACTCCGTTAAAGGATAGCTATCCACATAAAAAATCCAAAGCTTAGACCACTCCCTTGAAGGATGGATGAACCAAACATTTTTCAAGTAAGCAATCACTTAGAAGATTCCCACATCAATCAGCTTCCCAAATCCATCAAATAAACCATACAAAATAACCCAAAGTTAAAAGTTAAAAAAAATCAATCCTAGGAAAGCTTCAACCTGTATTCATGCAACATTTATAGACTTACTAGCTTGATCAATCTACACCAAACTTAGATCATGGACTTGTCTATAATGGTTCTTAGGTCACTTATAGGAGGGGCAAGTCATCCCCATAGAAGGTTACACAACCATTCATCCACGTACCATTCATATCTACCTTTTACCCTCCACCAAATTAAGGGATTTTGAGCTTACTTAACACTACGTGATCAATGTACTTCTTTTAACCAACTAACTAACACCAATGTAATGCATGAAAGAGGCTTATGTTCTTAAGCCCACCCATATTACTGTTATGGTCTTTATCAATCAGAGCATTTCAACCTCCTTATACTTTCATGACCACTTGAGAAGACATGTGTCTTCCATATTTGAGTCATTAAAACCCTAACCACCTAATTTGTACCCTTCCACCAAATAGGTAAACCAATTTGAACACCACCCAACCAAACATTTTCAAATAAACACAACATTACCACAACCATACAACTATTAGAGAGCAACTTATTCTCCACCAACCATACACATATCAAAGAACACCTTTTTCTCCATAACTATGCACCTATTAGAGATCACCTTATTCTCCACTAACCAACCAACCAACAAAACCAAATTAACCTTAACTTGGCCATTTTAGTCCACCTTTTACACTTTTTTCAATGACCTTGCCTTGGTCATTTTGACTACATTAATTACCTTTCCATACTTGACAACTTTGTGATACTTTTTGCATCCAAGCATTTAGGTTCCTCAAAGAATGACCCTTTATGGTCCTAACGCCTATAACCATTTTGTCTTCTTAGGATCACATCCTACCTTAGATACCTACAAATACATCAACCTTATCTAGGAAACTTGAGTTTATAGGAGTAACCCATATCAACTATGCCTAACACTATGGCCTAGTTACCCTATCACTTATCCTTCTAGTACCAACCTTGTTTTAACACCTACCTCAGCTATGGTAACTTAGTTTATGTGCGATATATGATACTATACTTAGTCACATTTTGTGCACTTGTTCATCTTAAATACTCAACTAACCAAACCAGCCTTATCACCCACCTATATAACTTATAAAACCTATGACCTATTCTATATTATCAAGATCACCCACTTTTTGGATGCTTGATAACATGGCAATGTTTTTCATGATGACTTGAGTTTATAAGTGCACCCATATTCATCTTTGCCTAACACTATGCCTAGTTCACATGTCACTTGTGTTCCTTGTAGTAACCTATTTTACCAATTCATCCATATTAACCATTTTATCATCCACTTATCCACTTATAAATCTCACACCTGACTCTATTTCACCTCATTGATTCCTAGTTTCTGGGGGAACACACCCTCCCATACTTGGGACATTCAACCTTCCATTTTTATTTTGTAGCTTACTAATATAAATTTCATAATAAAAAGGGGGAAAATGTAGACATTATAAAGTCATACACTATAGTTATCAATGTTACACTAACCCTTAGACCACCCCTTGATCCCTTTGGGACCATTTCTTAATCATTTAACCCACCAGTCATTAGTGGAAATGGAAAATCTTGCCAATTTTAACTATGTCTCCTCAACTTCATGTAATGGTCAGCCCTCAACCACCACTGATGGCTGCCTATCGACCATCGATAGTCAACCCTCAACTATGTGTGATGATCAACCATTGACCATGATTGATGGTCACCTATCAACCACTGATGGTCAACCCTTAAATACGTGTGATGGTCAACCCTTGATCATTGCCAATGGTCTCCTATCGATTATCGATAGTCAACCCTTGACCATGTACAATGATCAACCCTCAACTACTACTAATGGTCACCCATCAACCGTTGATGGTCACACCTCGACTATATGTGATGGTCATTCCTTGACCACCACCAATGGTTAGCTATCGATCATTGATGATTATCCCTTGATCATCAATGGTTTGACCCTAACTGCCTCAAGGGTTAACTTCAACTAAAACTCCATATTTTCTATTATTAACTATTTGATCTTCATTTTGCATAATCAATACATGTTGATCTTAAAATCAAACAAATTTTTATACACCTTATTAAACTTATTATTTCACCATTCCCTTCCCTTTATATTAAGAGAGGAAGAGGAGGTGAAATATCATCAACAGTCAGTACAAGAACTTTTGGGGGGCATTAGAGGAAAGAAGAGAAAGGAGGTAGTTGTAGGATATCAAAAAGCTTCTCAACTCCAAGAATTATTCAATCCATCAAATATAAACCATAAGCTAAGTATATTGTTCTTGTTTTAAGTTTTAATTATTTAGTTTCTATAGTTTTGCAACTCCATACATTACCTATTCCACCAGAATACCATCGGACCATTATCAACCACCTATGTTCTAAACCTTTACCCTTGATACCTATAAGGCTCTCTATTACCCTCATAACCATTAACTAGCCTCTAGTAACCTATAGAACCTTTCTATAACTAGCCCATAACATATTCTATTCAAAACCATTAATCTATCTAAACCCATAGTGACTACCGATGGTCACCCTCGATCGCAGTGGTCACCTATTAATTGACTATGGTTAGCCCTCAATTGCATGTGATGATTAACCCTTGAATACCACCAAAAATCACTTATTGAATGGTGATGGTTATCTCTTGACCATGTGTGATGGTAAAACCTTGACTACTGATAGGCACCTTTCATTACTCATGATGACCTTATCCTTCAATTTTAGAGACTTAAATCTTCCTCATCTTTAACTTTATGACTATAGGCTATACATGATGATACTATAGGTGTCTACTCTACTATGTTAGGCATTATTTAAAGGGTATAAATCCCATAATGGCATGTACTAGGCTTTTTGAGCATCATTAACACTTTGATTACTTATAAGAGACTCATAGTGTCATCCAATACCACCTCTGTTACCTTTACTAAACTCTCTTCTCACAGACTAAGCCTAAGGTGATAAGTTTGTTGTAGGTGTTTATTAACCCTATGATGGAGCTGAAGACTTGATAATATTATGAGGCAATGAATCATTAATAATAATATTACCATATGTTGATATCTCTCACTATTCATTCAAGCTTGATATTTAACTTTGACTATCCTTTCAAACTCAGTCCCTAAGGAATATGACCATGTGTTGTATGGACTGATATAGTCCTCATGTACCTCTTAGGGTGGATGATATATTATATTTAGAAGGGTTTACTAAGTCTTTGTTTGATTTCATCACATATTACACCTTCTCTCCCTTATACCTGCCCTTGAATGGGTTTTGTCATATCTTCTGGAAACTTTGATATAGTGTCCTTAAAAGACTAGTTGTAGGTGTTCTTAGGCACTTTCAAATCACTATATGGCCATATAGGATTAAAATTATAATATTTTCTATTGATTAACATTCTCATTGTGTATTTCTTATCCCTCACTCCTATCTACACATGGTGGTTAAAAACATGTCTCCTATAACCTACTCTCCTTACCCTCATCATGCTGACTCTAGATTTTATTATAGGGTATTTTTGTAAGTATCAATGAGGTCTCCTTGATTAGGTTCATGCCCAAGTGGGCTCAATACTATGACCTCATTCTCTTTGAGGGTGCCAAGGAGGCATGAATGTCTAATATCATGGTTTATACGTAGAAAGGTGGGGTGGATGGGTGGAGAAGGATGGAAGTGGAGTGATAAAGATGGAAATATGAAATAGGGGTGAAAACACAATAAAGTGGTCATGATGATGGTGTAATAATATTGGCATGGAAATGTCAAGGAATGGATGGTAAAACCCCCTGATAAGACCCACCATTTATACTTTGGATAAATTTATACATAGGCTTAAACCATCATGAGGTTTTGAAAGCATAAAAACATCATATAGGGCTTAAAAATGAAAACTTAAAGTTTTAGAAAACCTTAACTTTTAGGAAGAAACCTTAATCTTTGCAAAAAATGGGATTGAGAGTTTGGGAGATGAAGAAGGTGGTTTCTAAACATTTTGAACTGACAAGGAAGTGGATAAGTTTGTTTAACATGGCATGAGGGTGTTATATCAACCATATAACATCTATTTTCAATGCTTTAGGCTCTCTTTTGGAGTTTTGGAGGTATCTTTGGACTGCAAACAACCCATTACATAGTAAATTTCATCTATGCATGAGTCCTCCTCCTTGAGACAATATGAAGTGGTAATGGATATAGGCCATTCAACAATGTATTGAAAATGTCTAGTTACCTCTGAAAACTTTCTCAATCAGCTCATAACTCTTGAAAAACATTCAAACACCCTATTTATTACATCAAATTTTACTATAGGTTGTGTAGAAAGACAAATATTGAAGGTTTTTCATTTCCATAAGCTCACACGTGTGAGTTAGGTGTTTAAATTTCCAAAGCATAGCCATTCAAGACTTGATACAACAACATCAATAATTAGATTAAGGAAAAAAATAAAAAACACATGAAAACCTCTCAACTAAAGATGGCTTGTGCAAGGTGAGAGGTATATACATTCCCTAACTTATTAAATAAGGTTCATAAAGTTGAGGGGATCAATCTTCAGATAATTTATCATGATTGGAAGTTGGATAAGTCTATTTATTATGGCCAAGAGCTAGGACCTCCACTCTCTCTCTCTCTCTCTCTCTCTCTCTCTCTCTCTCTCTCTCTCTCTCTCTCTCTCTCTCTCTCTCTCTCTCTCTCTCTCTCTCTCTCTCTCTCTCTCTCTCTCTCTCTCCTGTCTAATACAAGCAAGACCTTGAGGAGATGTCCAAGCTTACAAAGAAGGGCTGAGGATGTGTATAATGGTTTTGGACTTGAAAGAGCTCCATTTTCTATGAAACTTTGCTAATAATTCAAACATGAGATCACCTTTATCCTTAGATCCCCTGCTGTATGGTAAAATTTATACATTCCATACAATATGTAGAAAACTATCAAAATAATGTATTTCTTCCTCATTTTCTCCAAGTTTAGTCATTTCAATGCCATATTATGATCAAATGAAGAGCATCACACATTAATAAACCTATTTCAAGTAGGAGAAACATTGGAGGGAAGTGTAAAAGCCATGAATTGCCATGTGGGGCCTACTTGGCTTAGTGAAAAGGGTGTGGGTGGCTCATAAAATGACTTTATGTGGCATAAAGCATATGTGGGCTGTATATGGTGTGGATAGGCCCCCCATTTTAAGACCTTATCTCAATAAAATTAATCAAATAAATACTTTTTCTAAGGTTTTCAAAAGGTGACATAAGCTCATAGAGGGGGTTTGAAGGGTGACTAATGGTTTAGGAGTGATAATGAAGGGTTAAATGAACTTGTATGAGTATGCCATGTAAAATTACTTTAAATGCATATTAATCTTCATATGATAGCCTCAAACATGTTCACAACATATTCATGTTTCCAAAGACCAATATACTCTTCAAATAAAGCTAAGCACTTAAGTAACTTCATGACCTCTTAACAATGGTATCTCTTCATTCTAAGACACCATGATGCCGATAATATCATCCTAAAAACTTCAAGATACTCATGATAATCATGGATTCAAACATAAGACCATGACATTTCATGATGTTTATGATAAGGACCCAAAGATTATCATTGAACAAGGATGACATGACCATGCTAGGAATGATCATAAGCAGGCTAGAAGGATGTTCACTGAAGGTTTTCAATGTAGGGGGTTGACATTTTGGCCTATAAGGCAAAAATGCTACTAAGGACAACTATTCCTAATGTAGGGGCCACAATATCATTGAATTCTTGTAAGATATTTAGTTATTAAGCTATAATAGTTTTAGGTAACTATAAGTGATTAAAAATCTTGAGGGGAGATAATATTTATGCTTGCTCTATTATAAAACTTTACCCATTTGAATTGGGTTTAATTAATTTGGGCAGTGATAAATAGTGGTGGATCCTAATCATCAGGCTGTAATGTCGATATTTATGAATCATGGAATGTTATGAATGATGAATTTTGTAATGATGTCATAAAATTTAATAGAGGCTAGGGTTCATCTAATTGTATCTTAGTAGCTTGTAAGGCCTCTATCATAGCCTCACAATGGTGTAGAAAGTTTTGGATAAGTTCATATAAAGACATCTTGACTGAGAGTTGATGAAGTTGTTTTAGAATGGATATCTATATCAACTCTAAAGCATTATTATTTTGTGTTTTTCCTAAAGTATAAATTTTAGGTTTTAGGATGGGCATTGTAGGACTATTTATGGTAGAAACATGAGATTTTACAATAGTCACTTTCACTTTATTGGAAATTTGGGTCTTATGAACTTGGGTCTGGGATCATATGGCTATGTGTATCATGTCTATCTAAACCAATGGTGGATTATATATAATTTTAGACTCATCTAAGTCTAGAGTGCTTAGGAGGGGTTGATATCAAGTTCTATAAGAGATGGTATCTTCCTTTGAAACTTCTTTTGATCCTCTTGGAAATATACTAATTCTTGAGGTGGATGTGACCCTAATAGTTTGACCATGTGTATAGTCATGACCAAATTGTTCCTTCAAAATATCATTCTCTTATAATAATTTTTAGATCATAGCTTTTAGTGCATTATAACTTTTAGTATAATGTCCTGCCATTCGATGATATGCACATTTCTTCTTTTCGAGATACCATGATTTTTTTAAATATGGGTCTTAATAGGTTTTATTAGTGGTAGTGTGAAAAGGGAAGTTTGAAAGAGTTGATCAATAATCTTAGAGTAATACCCCCTCAATAGATCCTAGATGGATTTTTTAACCTTATGAGGTACTAGCATAGAGGTTATATTTGCTTTCGAGTCTTGATCCTTCACATTAGTTGTTTGACTATTCTCCACAACATGTACTTTGTGTTTAGGATAAGACTTTAAAACCATTACTTATGAGTAGTAATTTAAAGGATTGTGAATTGGCATTATTACAGTGGGAAGATGCCTTTGTAATGGTATATGATCTTTATTAGAAGATTATATAATGGTGGTTTTTAATCTCATTGAAGAATGAGGTCCCAATATAGATGCTCTAGTTTGAATTGGTGGTAGAGGCATCTTCCATTTTTGAATTTAATCAGGGGTAGTAGGGATATCCTCTTTAGGGAGTTCAATTATTATAGGAGGATGTTGCAAGGATTTTCCTCATGATTCCCTAAGATTTTTTTTCCAGTTATTGAAGCATTCCCCCTAATATTTCTTTGTACAATATTTAGCTCTTCCCAAGCTATGAGGGAAGTTAGTCTTAGGTTTGGTTGAGGTAATGTAATAGCATTTTTAGGGGGGAGTAAGCTAGAGGAGATGGGTATGCTAAATGAAGGTATTTTAGTGACTAAAGGAGTGGTATGTGTTAGTTCCCAAAATTGTGTTGAAGCAATTTGGGTCTTTGTATGAGCTATGCCCTATGTTAGAGTTAAGCAAGCTTAAATGTCTTAATTTCCTACATTCCTCATCATGAGGAAATGTTGGGGCATGTAATTTGAGTAATCATGTCTATTATCTTGGTTAGACAAGTTGAGAGGGACATCTATCAAAGATAGAAAATACCTAAGGAAGGCTCAAGAAAGATTTAAAAATCAACCACATGTGGAGAAAGGATTCTATCTATAGTAAATAATTGAGGGTGTAACCAAGTCTTTTTTCAAAGCTTGGATCCTTCACGCTTGAAATAAGAAGTATGTGGGTGTCATAGATAAAAATAACATGCTAAACTTATGTGTTTTGGTGATTAAGGTGAGGAACTAAATGAAAAATATGTATTTGACTAAAGGGACCCCCCCACCTAAGAGTGAGATTTGGGAGATGGGAGGAGTTTTCCCTCCTCCCCTTTTGAAGGAAGTTGGTATAAGTGGAGATAGTAGCCATGGTCCTGGTTTCTTTTTTTATTTAGACACTTGGCAGAACATCAGGCCCTTAGATATTTTGGCCCTCTTTGAAAAATTTCCCCACTTACCTTTTTATGGACATGGTGCTAAAAATCCCCAGGGCCCATATGTCTATTTTTAATAATAAAAATATTCATGCCATGTGGAGGTGCTTAGGTGCTTGTTAACTTTGGGACCTTTTTGGAAATTTCCTCAATTTTAGGTACATTTTCCAAAAGGTCCCCTAAGGTCCAAATGCTTGGTATTTTGAAAAAGAAGGATCATTGCAAGTTGTGCCCTTGGTTTCATCAGGGACTTAGGAATTTTTGTCCTATAGCACCAAAATGTCATAACAAGTAAAAAAGGCGAGGAAATCCCTTGAAGACCTAAATAAGAGGTTTTTAAATCTATGATTCACTCATATTTCACCATGTATTGTGAAAGAGTAGTTACTTAGCATGTAAGGGAGGGCCTTGTGTTTTCCCTCTATTTTTCAAATGAGGCTCAAGAAATTAAAGAGGGTAGGTGCTGATTTGCTACCTTATCTTGAAGCATTAATGGTAACCCTAATTGTAAAATGTAAGGGATTATAATTAAGTGTTATTCTTCATTTAAACTTACCTTTTGCATTCAGAGCTAAATATTTATGCTTTCAAGTGACTAAGTGTGCCAGAGTGAAGAAAAATGTGAATATAGTGAATCAAAGTGCAAGTTACAAAGGATTTCTACCTCCACGTATGTGCAGCCTCAAATACTACCAATGGTAGCTACTTCAACAACATCTAAGGAAATCATGGTATCAGTGTTAGATTCAATCAAGGATACTGATGTTATAAATTTGGATTTTGGGGCACTAGTAAATGTTTTGAAAGACCCCAACCCCCACAATCAATTGCCAATGTTGGCATGAGCTACATCATACCAGTAACAATTTTTCTTGTGGCTACTCCATACCCAAAGCTCATCATAGCATGTGATCAAGCATATCAACTAGATACTAGAGCCATCATCAGTGGTAGTCATTCAGTAGTATGGTCCTTTATTTCAAAGGCCCTCAACACCATGCTTGGCATTCCCCTTCAACCAAAAAACATCACACTCAATGTCAAAGAATGCCAACAATATGCTGACAATGATGAGAAATCCATTTGGGAGGTAGTAAACTCATCTTGGCTAACCAAAAAAGGAACCAAGGTCTCAATAATGTCGAAGAACTTGAAGTTGGCAAAATTTAATGAGTTTCCTCAATTTGTTATAGCCATGGCCATCATAATTTATGGGATACCCACTGAAAATTTTGAGACATGGATGTTTTTAATCATGCTCTACGTACTAGAGGGGAAGAAGAGGATTGATTGGGCCACCATCCTCAGTGATAATTTGCATGCACAAATGATGTGCCTCTAAGTAGCCATCACCTCTAAGGATAAATTTTAAGGTATATTTTGTATGTCTTCTTACTTGATGTATATTTTGGTGCATAATAGGGTTTTCTAAGGACTTACTAAGAACCCCATAGGGATGAATATTTATGAAATATATCCTGAGGTAACCCTGGAAGGGTCTAGGAATAGTTTTTTCAAGGTGCATAACTACTTCTTCAACCCTATGATGAGTGTATTCTACCCCCTAGGGAGCCTGAATAGAATGCTTATAATAGCCAAATAGGTAATTGAGAAGTTTGGCACCACTTCTATTCAGTTCAAAACATGTACATACATCAAGGTGAGTGGGTATTCTGGATGCCTATTCAAATTGCCCAAAAACCTAGATGATAGATTGGCAATAATGGAATGTGCAAGTAGATGCTACCACCACATGGAATTATTGAATTGAAAAATATAAACAATCCTATCAAGTTTCCTGTGGTGATTGGTTTCTATTCATGCCATTTTATGGCCAAGGCAAAGGGGTTAAAATTGGAAATGAGTTTATATTCACTTGGTGAGATACCACCCTGACCCAATTATGACATCAGATGGTTGATAAATATGGTGACAAACATGGTATATCATCATTCCCATTATGAAGACCTATGGTCTAATTGCACCACTGAAGATGTCAGGAAATGGGAGTATATGAGGTTAATAATGCAAGAGGTCATAACATATGGCATTGCTCCTTTCCCTAAGGATATGGTTGATGACAAAATGATGCTCTCCTCCACATACAATAGGATAAATATTGAATCCTAACCCATTTCTCTATCATATTTTACTGAGGAATAAAATGATTCCATCTCTAGGTGAGTGACATGGATAATGAGGAGAACCTTGAAGTAGTTGAAGGAGCATGGGGTCGACCTTGGGGCACACAACACCCCTACCCTCTAAGAGTTGAGGGAGGTGAAATAATTGAATTTATTCCTCATTACATATAGTGGTGACTCCCCAAAACCATCATCATCTATAGTAGGAGAGGGAAAATAAAGTTGGGAGACATTGACTTCACCAAGCTAGTAGACATTGAGAAAATGATTATATCCCAATTTAATTCTGGGATGTCTTTCTTAAAGATAATGAGCATAGCTAAAACTTGGGATAAAATTCTCATAGGGTAGGTCACACTAGTTAACATCATCCCTATTTTAATTTTGGGGAGGGAAGCTCTAGGGGTGCCAACTATCTCAATGACTTCTCGCATGGCCAGTCAAGCACCAATCCCAACTATCCTATCTCCACAACAGGCTATAGTTTAGCCTCTTCTAAAGATATATTCAAGGGAGAGAGGAGGTGAGGAATAAGAGGAGATAAAAAAACAAAAAAGAGCCAAGAAGACCCTCCAACCTCTAGCAAAATCTTTAATCAAGCAAAGGATAGTTCTCTTCAAAGATCCAATCACCGAGGAGTGCCCACAAAAAAGAAGAAGATCGAGCTTCATATGTGAAGAGGGTCAAGGATATTAGTGAGGGGGAAGACTCAGATGAAGAAATGCTAATAGCCGAGGTAATGAAAAATAACATGCCTTCACTCCCCTTAAGGTGAGAACTAGGTAGAGGACCCATAGGGAGAAACATCACTTCCCTTTAAAAATATTGATGGAAGGAGCATCTGTAGAAGGGGAACCTACAACAAAAAAAGGTAAAGGTGATGAGGAAGGGGTTAAAAATTTAGATGATCCTCTATCTTTTAATGATGTTGTGAAGGTTGGTGTTGAGGCTGCCACCCAAGTAGAAGCCCTTTCTGAAAAGGAGCCTGACTCCCCAAAAATAAAAGCATTTATCTAAGATGTTATTTCTTAGTTACCTAGGTAGAAAAAAGTTGATGAAGTTAAGGACACCCCAAAACAAGACGATGGATATTAGGGTAAACCTAGGGATGACATTTAATCCCCCAATAGTAGCGTAAATATGGGAAAACAATAGAAAGATAAAATAGGAGAAGAGGGATCAAGCATAAAAATGGGCACCCCTACAACTTTAAAGGTCAATAAAGATGCTGAGGAGAGTGCCCCCAAAGATGCTGCTTCAATCAAAATCCCCTAAGGGATTTTCCCCACCGTCAAGGTGCATTACCCAAAGAAGAATAAGGGTTTCAAGGCCATGATTAGTGAAGAGCCACCTAAACATGATAAGGAAGTCATCATAGCCTCTACAGACCTAGCAACCCAAGGTGTTATGGAAGGAGAAGCCATTGTTCTATCCTCCACCCAACACATAGAAAAATGGAGTTTCATTGACAAATTGTGTGTGGAGTCTCACCATCTTGGGTTTGATTTCAAAGTTTTGGAGCAAGTTGAACTTGTCCCAAAGAATTAAAAAGAAGAGCAAGGAAGTAATGAATATACACGTCAATTTGTGTTAATTCCTCTTCCTAAACTAGTGACACTCTTAATAGTTGCTTCCCCACTAGCACCACTCATCACTACTACAAGGCCATCCTCGACATCCACAACTTCAGTGGGTTTCCAAACTAGATCCCTTATTTGGATTGTAGACCAAGTAAAGGAAAAGAAGGATGTGATGAGAAAAGTAAGGGATATTGATATAGCCTAGATTATTCAAAATCAAAAGGCCAAGCCCCTAAAGAAGGCCAGGATGCATGTTAGAATGACATTTACTGACATAAGGGAAAGAAGTGTTGAAGTAGCCATTCCTCCTCTAGATGCAATAAATAAGGATACTCCCATAGAAAAATATTCCATCTACTATTACAATCTTGAGGAGCCATCAAGGAAGGAATTAAAGCATAATTCACAAGACCTAGTTGACATGGTGATGCATAGAATGGATAAAGATAAATCCACCATGGAGGAATTAAAGGTAGAAAATCAGGCTATGATCTAGTACTTACAAAATTTAATGAGTGGACCCAAAGTGGTGACTCCAACCACCATCCAGGCTCCCAACCTTTACAATATCCCCCTTAGAACACTAGACATCACCCGTGGTGAATATTTAAAGATCAAAGGATAGGAAACAAAAGATTGGCAATAAGACTTGATAGCCCAAGGCCAAGAAATAACCTATACATCTATGGAATTAAAAGTTGGGAGGCACTTGGGCCCAAAATATATGAAATATGTAAAATGGGAAAGGATATTTTAATCATAGAAAACATTATCTCTCTAGATAATATTAAGATTACTAGAGAGTTCCAATTAGCCATAAAGCATAGGCTCACCATGCTCAAGGATGGAACTTTTGATTTAAAAGGAGAAGAGCAGTCTCTCAAGACTATGAGATCAGAGATTGAGGCCAATCTGAGAGCAATGTTGAGGCTAGATGGTGTGGTGGACCTAATAAAATAACTATTGGAGAAGGCTCTGAAGGATCTCATCGATGCACCTCATGAAGCTTTCAATGGTCAAAAAATAAAGGACTTGGTATCTCTCAAAAAATCTTGTGATAAGTTGGAGGCATTAATACAAAAGAAACAAAGAGTGCTCTAGAGAACTAATAATTGGTTAGAGGAATATGACACTAAATTCAAGTACTAGATGGGGGGCCTAAACAGAATGATCCTCACCAATATGATCGAGAAGTTTGTTACACATAAATACAAGCTAGCAAAGGACACAATCATCGATGTGGATTCTACATCATGACGAGATACCTTTGGTTTCTTTCATAAAAAGGGAATCATCCCATACATCCCTTTCTCTTCTTGTCCTTTTTTCTTTTTTGTCTCTTTCCTTTTGAGGAACTTTTATATTTTTCTCAGTAGTGACATGTCCCTTTCCAAGTTAATTTTGTTTAAGGCAAGGAAATTTTTTTTTGTGCAAGTGGAAAAAGTTTTGTTTTTCCCCTTGTGGTTTATTTTACATATACATAACTATAAATATTCTTTTATAGTGGGAAATCATATCCTTCCTCTTCATGAGAGCACACCTACAGGTCTGAGGAATCAAGTTCATTACAACCAACTCTAGGCCCATGAAGGAATCTTCCAGCTAGAGTATCATTATAGAATATTCCAAGTATGGTTATGGAATTGTATAAATAAAGGGGGTTTGTCCCTTTACAAATTTTTGCTAAAAATTTGGATGTAAAAGAGAATAGTTCAAAGAGTCATCCCTATGTAGTGCCCTAGTGCCAAATCGATTTCATTTGTAAAATTATTGGTAAGCTTTGAGATCATCTATGATATTCCCTTGTTATAGAGTCATTTATACAGAGTATCTTATGATATATAATTTTAAATAAATATGTTGTGATCAATCTTTTCCTAGTAAATGAATAAAATATGTTCATGTTTTCCATTCTGTCTTGTTGTTCAAATGCAGTGTTTCTTTTCACAAGCTAAATAGATTGGTTGTCTAGTGTATGTTTCTTTATGGTAGTCATTTGGAAGGTGCAATCAGAACATAAAATTATTTTTATTTTAAATTTTGGTGAATGAAGAATTGATATCCTTTTTACAGGTAGTCCTAGGCTCATGGATGCAATAGGAAAGAATTCTTGAAAGGTAACTTGTAGTGTTGCTTGTAATCTTTCAAGGACCATATGTGCATAGTTTCTTCCTAGATATTTTAAGAATTAAGAAAGCATTTGTTGATAAAGGAGATATCATGATTATGTGAACCCCTCCATATTTAGTTATTAGCTCTCCACATCTTTTCATCAAAATTTTCTTGTAAATATTGTCCTACCCTATTCTACCCCATATACAACATACAACTAGCATATCATAAGTGTTGCATGCTTGATGAATGCACTATACATTATTTACCTAAAGTGTATTTATTTTATATGCTCAAAATCCTAGCACTAAAATCCTCACTTACCCCATGTAATTCAAAAACATTTTCCACATCAAATATTGAAACAATTTTCTCATCTATCTTAAGTAGCTTTCATATGACTCAAGCATTCATGCATTTCATGTGAAAACCCTTCTAGGGTGGAGTGTGTGAGTCTAGTTATGCTTTGGTCATATTCCCTTTTCCCTAATTGTAAATCCCCATGAAGGTTGAAGGTTCAAAATCCCTTCACCAAAACTAGCTACCCCCACTCGTAGGTCCTCTCACCTTGGTTTAGGAAGAGCCAAAAGTAGTAGGGAACTAACCATTCCCTTTGTCAGGCCTCTTCCGGTCATTTTCCCCATTAGGTTCTTTCAAGGTGATAAGCCCTCCCTAGCTCCAATGACATATCTTCATGGCTCTTCACCTTCAACTTGCACTCCCCTTCTTGATTTCTTTCCCCCAGGGTATGTGAGACTGAGCGATAGTGGTGCATTACTGGGAACCAACATGCCTTTTTTGGTGCCATTATTGGGGATTTATAACCCTTGTTATGGGCCTAGATGTAAAAAAATATCAAATGCTTCACTAGATTTTCTTCCAATTTGAGTTGCTCATACTTATTATATTGTTGTTCTCATAATAATCTTTAGAAAATTTACTCTTGGTAGTGGGAATCTATTTAACATATTTGAAAGGTGTCTTTAGGGTGTAAAAGTTAGCCTCTCTTTTTGGTTGTGCCTAGTTTTTGTTGGTCTAAAATTCTTCTTTCTAGTGGTGACTCCATTCTATCATAGGTTTAAAGTATCAGTGCCTATTATTTGTACCTTCCTTTATTTTTGAACCCTCTATTCAACTCTTTAAACTTGGGGGGTAATAGATCTTATTTTTGAAGGAATATTCAAAATAACTTGTCCCTATATTAAAAACCCCTTTTAGAATGCCCCAAGTTTGGAAACTTGTTGTGGGTTAGGGCTGAGGCTATCAAGTAAGACCTGATCAATTTATTCCTCTTCACATGCACCCCTTGTTTTCTAACATCCCATTAGTTAAAGGTTACCTGAGTACTTTGGATAGTTTTAAACTCCTTGTAAGTCAAAATCATTCTCTCTAAAGAAGCATTTCCCCCTTTATAGTTCTCTGAGTAGTGATCACTCTCAACTTCTCCCTGATTTTCCTTCATCATCTGATTTAGAAATGGGAGACCGTGACTTAAGGAGGAGGATGTTTAATGTAGATAATGAAAATTATGGAGAGGAAGATCAAGATTTGGGTAACCAACACAAACCATTCATGATTCTAAGGTTTAGACCCATTAATTTCACTAGTATGCCTAGCTTTCCTAATGAGGTCCCTATCAAGATTAGGAGTGTTCTACCTAAGTTCTAGGGAAATAATGTGGTATCTAAAGAGTAGCATCTAAAATCCTTTTTAAATATTATTGAATATTATGAGATTGAATTAGAAGATATGTGCATAAATATCTTTGTCAACACACTTGAGGAAGAAACTCGAGAGTGGTTCAAATCCCTCCCTAATAGATCTATAGATACCTGACAAGCAATGATTGATGCATTCAAGATGCAATTTGATGAGAGCATAGATCCCCAATTCTTGCTTGCCAAATTTGAGAACCTAAAAAAGAACCATAATGAATTTGTAAAAGATTTCAATTTAAAGTTTGATAAGGTGTTGAGGAGGTTACTTGAGGATATCAAGCCCAGTGGTGTCACTTCCCTAATAAAATATTGTGATGCATTTGAAAAGAAAATAGCCTATTATCTCAGAGATAAGGCTCCCACAAATTTGAGGATGACTTTCAATTTAGATATCTAAATAGAAAATAAAATCAAAGCTATGGGTAAGCCTTTGAATAAAAGGGCTGATGTCAAGTTGGTGAACCCTAAGAAAATGTAAACCTCTCATAAAGTAGTAGGCCTGGAAGAGACAGTGAAGACATTAGCCATTTCCATCAAGGAAATATCTTACAAGCTGGCTAGAGCTGAGAAAGGATTATCTTAGGGTACCTCCAATCATGATGATAAGAGGGAGAATAAGAGAGAGGAGTAGAAATATCCCTGAGATCAAGGTCAAGGTAGGCCACCTTTCTAATATAGAAATAATGACAAAGGAAAGAGGCTGGTAAGGGATGATAGGAATCATACTTAGGGGGCCAAAAGGGATGTGCTAACTCCTTTGGCTATAAATATTAAGATAGTTAATGTTGACATCGACTAGTGTGATAAATGTTTCCTGCCTCACCCCTATGTAGCATAACCTCTGAGGGATGTTTAAAGGTAGTTGGTTCTAAAGCTGCATCTGAGGAAGATGACATTTACATAGTAGATTTTTAGGAGGTGGAGAGTTATATCTTTGGGGAAAAGGGGGTAAGTACCCTATCAGTCTCAGACTATGAGGACACTCTAACCTATGATTATTTCACTTTTAGTTTTGATGAACTGGGTGAAATGGTTTTATCTCCATCTATAAAACTAATGGGTGTTGCTACTACTTGAACATTCTAGGATGCATGGGAGAAGGTAAGTGCTTTGTCCCCATATTTTGTTTGTGAAATTAATATGATGCATGCGTATGAGTTATCAGCTCATGATTTTGAATTCCTAAGATCAATGATGAAAGAAAAGTATGGGGACTCTCCCCCATCAATTGAGGACTGATAGTTGATGATTTATGCTACCATTGCCCAAGAAAAGGAGTATAATCTAAGAAATAAGGACCAAAATACTCCCCCCAAGGATGAAGGTGTTCCTACTCCCAAGGTAGAAGCTAAAGAGAAAATAACCACCAAAACTAAAGAGGTCCAAAATCCTATTAATCTCGGTCCTGTACCCTATCATGCTAAACCAATAGTTGCCTAGGCCAAGAATCAGACCCCTTTTCCATCTAGTATTCTTAATAAGGATGAGCCTAGGAAGCCTCCTTTGAAGAGTGAAGTAAAAAGTATTGTTCCTCCTATTTTTGTGCCCTTAACACTAGAAGGATATATTTTAGATGAAAATGTTACAAGTTTACCCACTAATACTCCATGCCCAAATGCAATGTTTGAGACATTGCCCATGTATTGAGTCAGTTGAAGGTCACAATACCTTTTATGGAGCTTCTTAGGATCTTAGAGCATAGATGGAGAGATTTTGAATACTTACGACCCACAAAAAAGGTTACTACCAATGAAATTGTTGAGGTGGATCCTCCTTTTGTTCCCCTAGAGAAAAGAAGAATGCTTTGGAATCTTTTGAGCAACACTTGGAAGTGTACCTAGGGACAACACTGGTAGAGAGACATATGGATGTTGACCCATTCTATAACACTTTGGTAATTATTGGATTGATCATCCATAATTACATGTTTGATTTTGATGCTTCCTATAACATCATGCCATTAGCTGTGTTTAATGAGCTATGCATAAGAATAACTACAATGTATGGATGATGCCTTGCCATGGATTCTAGAGAAGTGCTTATAGTCAATGTGGTAAAAGGGTTGGTGGTACAACTTGTGCAATACCCTAAAAAGTTCCAAAGTATGGATGTCATTTTGTAGATTATCCACCTATGTGGGGTATGTTGCTCTCTCAGAAGTGGGTTGCTAACATTGACAACAACATTTAGATGGATTTATCTTATGCCACAATACCTTTGGATGGTAAAATGGTTTGCCTAAATCAGGAACCATAAATGATCCATATCTTGGAAGACCCCAAGTATCAATTGGATGAATTATTGTATGTAGCCATAGACATCAGGATCTTCGTAGGAAATGTTAAGTTTACAGAGATTCCCCCTGATACTGATATCCAAGATGATGAATCCATTTGGGTTATGTATTTTAATGGAACATGTTCTAATGTTGGAAATGGGGCCGGAATTGTTTTTTATACTCCTAAGGGTCAAAATTTTAAATTTTTCTTTCAATTGGCTTTTGAGTGCATAAACAATATTACAAAATATGAAGCACTTATGATAGGCCTCCAGATTACCCAAGAATATGGATTCAAAATGTTGTTAGTTAAGGGTGACTCTAAGTTCATGGTTAAATAGGTTTGGGCTATTTACACCGTGAGGCAAAAGAGGTTGAAGCAATATTGAAATGTTGTCTAGGATTGTTTGGAATGGTTTGATGCTTTTAACATCTAGTACCATACCCGAGAGCTAAATCACTTAGTAGATGTGTTTACCAAGAGAGCTGTAGAATTCAAGATTGAATCTAAAGGTGCCATTTGTGAATATCAAGTTGAAACATTGGTGAGGCCTTCTATTCCAGATAATATTGACCATTGGTAAGTCTTTGATGATGATGATCACATAAAAATATTTCTATGCTACATAGAGGAATTTTAGGGAGTTATTATAGATTGGGAGTTAATGATCCATGTTTGTGCTGGGAATGAAACCCTAAATGGGAAGGAAATAATCCAACTCAAGACTAATACCATCCCTTGGGGATTAGTTAGTCTTGAGGTAGCCTTTGATGGAGCAGACCAAATCAAATCTAGAAGTACTTCTGTATCAAAAGAAGTGACTAAAATTAACATTGGGACACTAGAAAACCCAAAGAAGATATAGCTTGGTGTTCACTAAAGTAAAGATGAAAAGAAAGCATTCATCACTCTATTGAAAAAATACTAGGATTTCTTCGCATGGTCTTATGCAGCGTTAAAGGCTTATAGAGAGGATCTCTTTCAACATGTTATTCCACTACAGCCCAATACAAAGCCATTCCACCAAAAGCAATAGCCAATCAACCCCATCTTGGCCATAAAAATGTAGGATGAGCTAAAAAAGCTAAGGGACAGTAGGATCATCCAGCCTATCATATATTCATCATGGGTGGCAAAACTTGCGCCTATTAGAAATAAAAATGGAGACATCTAACTCTGTGTAGTTTTTTAAAATTTAAACAAGGCATATTTGAAAGATAATTATCCACTACCTAACATGGATAATATGCTTCAAGATATCACTCGATCAGAGTTATCTACTTTGGACAATTTTTCAGATATAATCAGGTGGTGGTCAAAGAGTTGGATAGATCTTAAGACTTCTTTCACCACCTCATGGGGAACCTATGTGTATGTTTGAATGCCTTTTGGTTTAATGAACACAGGTGCCACTTTTTAGAGAGAAATGGATGTAGACTTCACTAGATTGATCAGTCGATTCATTGTTGTCTACTAGGATGATGTCATTATGTACTCTAGAAAGAGGAGTGATCACCTGGCCTATTTAGAGCAGGTACTTATCAGATGCCAGGAGTTTGGGATCTCTCTGAACCCCAAGAAATACCATTTTGGAGTGTAAAAATTGAAGCTAATGGAACACATTGTATCCTAACAAGGTGTTATGATAGACCCTGAGAGATTGGAAGCCATCAAAAAAGTGTCGATCCCATAGACCAAGAAAGGTATTCAATTTTTCTTTGGCCAAATTAATTTTGTTAGAATATTTGTTTCTAATTTTATAGAGATTAATTTACTGATCACTTCAATGTTGAAGAAGGATAAAACCATAAAGTGGGAAAAAAAGGCTACCCAGTCATTTTAAAACATCAAGGCAACCTTAAAAATGGCCTTAGTGCCTATTAACCTAGACTATAGAAAAGAGTTTCAAATATTTTCATTTGCATCTACACATACCATTGTTGCAATACTATTGTATAAGAATGATGAAGGTCATGAGCAACCAATTGCCTTTTTCAATAAGGCACTTCAAGGATTTGAGCTTAGATATAGCATAATGGAAAAGCAAGCCTTCACTCTTTTAAAGGCTATCAAACAATTTAGGTCCTACATTTTGAGTTCAAATATTATTGCTTATGTTCCTCACACTATGGTGAAGGACATATTAACTCAAAATGAAACTACTTATAAGAAGTGCCATTGGGTTAATAAACTACAAGAATATGACCTAGAGATATAAACCACCAAGCTTATCAGGGGCATGGGTTTGGCTAAGTTGATGATTGAAGCAAATATAGAAGCTGTGGAAGTAAATAATGTGAAGATAATGATGCACAACTATGAATCAAAGTATAAAAAATCCTCATGGTATAGAAATATAGTACATTACCTGAGGACTCTGAGTTTTCCTCCTCATCTAGAAAAGAATTAAATAAGGACATTAAATTTGGTATCCTAGAAGTATGTTCTATTTCAAGATGACCTCACATGGAGAAACCCTAATGATGTTCTCCTAAGATGTTTAGTGGAGAGTAAGGTCTCTCAAATAATAAAATAAATACATAGTGGTGTGTGTGGTGGCCATTTTTCCCCAAAGGTCACTGCACACAAGATCATGAGGGCTAGATATTGGTGGCCTACACTATTCAAATATGTAATTACTTGGGTTAGAAAATGTGAAGAATGTCAACATTTATCTAGAAGGATGAAGGCATCTAGATCACTTCCCCTACAACCAGTCTTTGTTGAGGGGCATTTCAAATAATGGGGGATGGATTTTATGGGTGAAATTTCAGATGCCTTGAGAACTATTCATAAATGGATCCTAGTGGATATTGACTACTTCAAGAAATGGGTTGAGGTAATTATTACCAATGGGGTGATGGATTTTGCCCTCCTCCCCTTTTGAAGGAAGTTGGTATAAGTGGAGATAGTAGCCATGATCCTAGTTTCTTTTTTGATTTAGACACTTGATAGAACATCAATCCCTTAAATGTTTTGGGGCTCTTTGAAAAATTACCCCACTTACCTTTTTGTGGACATGGTGCTAAAAATCCCTAGGGATCAGATGTCTATTTTTAATAATAAAAATATTCATGCCACATGGAGGTGCTCGGGTGCTTGTTAACTTTGGGACCTTTTTGGAAATTGCCTCACTCAATTTTATGGACATTTTCCAAAAGGACCCTGAAGGCCTAAACACCCAAGTTTTTACAAAATAAGGATCATTATCAGTTGTGCCCTTAGTTTCATCAGGGACTCATGAATTTTTTTCCTACAACACCAAAATGTCATAACAGGTAAAAAAGGTGAGGAAATCCATGAAGACCCAAACATGACATTTTTAAATCTATGATTCACTCATATTTCACCATGTATTGTGAAAGAGCAATTACGCAGTATGTAATGGAAGGCCTTATGTTTCCCATCTATTTTTAAAATGAGGCTCAAGAAAGTAATGGGGGTAGGTGCTGATTTGCCACCTTATCTTAGAGCATTAATGGTAACCCTAATTCTAAAATTCAAGGGATTATAATTAAGTGTTAATCTTCATTTGAACTTACCTTTTGCATTTAGAGCTAAAGATTTGTGCTTCTAAGCGACTAAGTGTGCCAGAGTGAAGAAAAACATGAATATAGTGAATCAAAGTGTAAGTTACAAAGGATTTATACTTCTACCTATGTGCAACCTCAACTACTACCAATGGCAACTACTTGAACATCATCCAAAGGAATCATCGTATCAGTATTGGATTCAATCAAGGACATTGATGTTATGAATTTGGATTTTGGGGCACTGGTAAATGTTTTTCAAGACCCTAACCCCTCATAAGTAGTTGTCAATGTTAGCATGAGTTACATCACACCAACAACATTGTTTCCCTTGGCTCCTCCATACATAGAGCTCGCCATAGTATATGCTCAAGCATATCAACCAAATAACAGAACCATCATTGATGGTAGTCATTTTGTAGTATGCTCATTTACTCCAAAGGTCCTCAACACCATGCTTGGCATTCCCCCTTAATCAGAAAGTGTCACACTTAGTGTCAAGGAATGCCAACAATACGTTAAGAATGATGAGAAATCCATTTAGGAGGAAGTAAACTCATGTTGGCTGACCAAAAATAGAACCAAGGTCTCAAGAATGTCAAAGAACTTGAAGTTGGTAGAATTTAATGAGTTGCCTCAGCATGTTATAGCCATGGCCACTAGAATTTATGGGCTACCCACTGCTAAGAAGTTTGAGACATGGATGTTTTTAATCATGCTCTATGTACTAGAGGGGAAGAAGATGATCGACTAGCCCACCCTCAATAATAATTTTCACACATAGTGATGTGCCTCAAGGAAACCATCTCCTTTAAGGAGAAATTTTAAGGTACATTTTATATGTCTTCCTACCTGATGTATAGTTTGGTACATAATAAGGTTTTCTAGGGACTTACCAGGAACCCCATGAGGATGAGGATTTATGAAATATATCTTGAGATAACCCTGGAAGGGTCTAGGACCAATTTTTTCAAGGTGCATAACTACTTATTCAACCCCATGATGAGTGTATTCCACCCCCTATAGAGCCTAAATAGAATGTCTGCAACAACCAAATAGGTAATTGAGAGGTTTTTCACCACCTATATTCAGTTAAAAACATTTACGTATATTAGGGTGAGTGGGTATTCTAGATGCCCATTCAAATTGCCCAGATACTTGGATGATAGATTGGAAATAATGGAGCTATGCAGGTAGATGCTACCATTGCATGAAATGATTACAACAAAAAATATAAACAATCATTTCAAGTTTCTTATGGTGATTGGTTTCTGTTCATGCCCTTTTATGGCCAATGTAAAGGGGTTAGAACTAGAAATGAATTTGTAAACACTTGGTAAGATGCCACCCTGGCCTAATTATGACATTAGATGGTTGATAAATATGGTGAAAAACATGGTATGGAATCGTTCCCACTATGAAGACCTATGGTCTGATTGCACCATCGAAGAAGATGTCAGGAAATGGGAGTACATGAGGTTAACAGTGCAAGAGGTCATAGCATATGACATCACTCTTCTCCCTAAAGATATGGTTGATGATAAGATGATGCTCTCCTCCACATACAACAATAGTAATATTGAATCCAATCCCATTGCTCTACTATATTTCACTGAGGAAAAAAATGATTCCATCCCTAGGTGAGTGACATGAATAATGAGGAGAACCTTCAGGTGGTTAAAGGAACATGGGATCAACCTCAAGGCATACAAAAATCCTAGCCTCCAAGATTTAAGGGTGTTAAGCATAGAATATACTAAGAGGGGGGGTGAATCAGTATATCATATATCTTATAAAACTTTCCCTTAATCAAATTCACTTAATCAAACATTCAAGATATGCAATAAAACTCAAACAATAAACACCACACAAGATAGAGAGAGACACTAGATATAACATGGAAACCCAATGTGGGAAAAACCTCAAAGAATAATCTCAAGTCTATGAATGAGCAAAAACCCAAACAATATTTGCAAGCCAAGCTTGCAGGAGCACCATAACCCTTTGCCGAGCACCACCCCAGCTACTATTTGTGAGCACCAACCCACAGGAGCACCACACCCATTTGTCAAGCACCAACCCAGCTACTATTCATGATCACCAACCCCTTTGCCGAGCACCAACCCAAAAACAATTCATGAGCACCAACCCACATGAGCATCAACCCCTTTGTGTATACCACACACTTATCTCTCAATGTTTCTATCTCAACAAATGATAGATCAATACAAAATCTCTTTCCTCTCTCTCACCTTTGCTCTTCTAAGCCAGATATAACAAATACAAATCATATTCATCTCTCACAATTTCTCTTCTAGGATAGATATTACAATATCAAATCAACCTCTATCTCTCATATTACAAATGGCTTCTCAAGCCTTTATTTATAGCTTTCCAAATGACCTTTGGCCTTCCCCATTTGTGACTCTTCAATCCTCATGGAAAATGGTGCCAATCTTGGATGACCCTTCATATTCAAGCCTTTGAAAAGTCATGTGGTGACCCTTCATGACCAAAAACGTCCTTCCCACTTTTGTCCTTATCTTTGGTGACCTTTTGTATTCCTCAAAGTGTCCCTTCATGAGAAATTGTGCCCTTACTCTTTTGTCTTCACTTGGTGACTCTTGGTATTCCCCAAGATGAATTTTCATGGGAAAAAGCATCCCATCCTTCTTTTGTCTTTACCCCATGGCTCTTCGACTTCTCCATGGGCCCTTATTTTTCTCATATACAACCAAAAATAGATTCATCAATATTAAATAAATATTAACTCATATTAGCCAAGATATATTTATTACAAACAACATTAAATGCAATGGGGCCTTTATCACCAATAATGCTAAACCTTTGACATCAATGACAATATTTTCAACTGAGGGAGGTGAAATAATTGAATGCATTCCTCCCTACATATAGTGGTGACCCTCAAACACCATCATCATCTGTAATAGGGAGAGGGAAAAGAAAGTTGGGAGACACCAACTTCACCAAGCTGGTGGACGTTGAGAAAATGATTGCAACCCAATCTAAAGATGGGATGTCTTTCTTAAAGATAACAAGATTGGATAAAAATTGGGATAAAATTCTCATAGGGTAGGTCACACTAGCTAGAGTTATCCCTATTTCAATTTTAGAGAGGGAAGCTCTAGGGGTGCCAACCACCTCAACAGCTTGTCCCATGGCCAGTCAAGCACTAGTCCCAACTGTCCTATCTTTGCATCAAGCTACAATTGAGCCTCCTCTAAATATATATTCAATGAAGAGAGGAGGTGAGGAATAAGAGGAGATACCCCAAAAAAGAAGCCAAAATACCCTCTAACCTCTATCAAAATCTCTAATCAAGGAAAGGATAGTTCTCTTTAAAGACCCAATCACCAAGGAGTACCCCCCAGAGAAAAAAGAATATAAAGCTTCATACGTAAAAAGGGTTAGGGATATGAGTGAGGGGGAGGAATCAGATGAAGAAAGGTTGATAGTTGAGGTAATGAAAATATAGCATGCCTTCACTCCTCCTAAGGTGAGAACTGGGTAGAGGACCCATAGGGAGAAACAACAATCCCCTTCAAAAATTCAGATGGAAGGAACATCTATAGAAGAGGAACCTACAACAGAAAAAGGTAAAGGTGATGAGGAAGGGGATAAGAATTTAGATGATCCTTTATCTTTTGATGATATTGTGAAGATTGGTGTTGATGTAGCCACCCAAGTAAAAGCCCCTATTGAAAAGGAGCCCCACTCCCCAGAAATAGAGACATTTGTCCAAGATGTTATTTCTCAGTCACCTAGGTATGACAAAGTTAATGAAGTCAAAGACACCCCAAAAAAAGATGATAGGGATCAAGGTGAACCTAGGGATGACATTCAATCCCCCACCAGTAGTGCAAAGCTAGGATAATAAGAGAAAATAGGAGTAGAGGGATCTATCCTATAAATGGGCATCCCTACAACTTTAGAGGTCAATAAAGATGCTAAAGAGAGTTCCCCCAAGGATGTTATTTCAATCAAAATCCCTCAAGGGATTCTCCCCACCATCAAGGTGCATGACCAGAGAATAATAAGGTTTCCAAGGACATGATTGGTGAAGAGTCACCTAAACATGACAAGGAAGTCACCGTAGCCTCTACAGACCCAGTGACCAAGGGTGTTATGAAAGAAGCCATTATTCTATCCTGCATCTAACACATAAAAAAGGGAGCTTTATTGACAAATTGTGCATAGAGTCTCACCAGCTTGGGTTTGATTTCAAAGTTTTGGAGCCAGTTAAGCTGGTTCTAGAGAAGGAAAAAGAAGAGCATGGAAGTGATGAAGACACACATCAATTTGTGTTAATCCCTCCTCCTAAACTAGTGATGCTCCTAGTAGCTACTTCCCCACTAGCACCACCCATGACTACTACAAGGCCATCCTCAACATTTTCAACTTTAGTGGGTTTCCAAACCAGGCCCCTTCTTTGGATTTTAGACCAAGTGAAGGAAATGAAGGATGTGATGGGAAAATTAGGGGATATTGATATAGCCTAGATTTTTTAAAGGCAAAAGGCCAAGCCCCCAAAGAAGGCCAGGATGCATGTTAGAACAACATTCATTGACATAAGGGAAAAATGTGTTGAAGTAGCCATTCCTCATTTAGATGCACTAAATAAGGATACTCCCATGAAAAACTATTCCATCTACCATTACAATAGTGGGGAGTGATTATGGAAGGAATTGAAGCATACTTCACAAGTCCTAGATAACATGGTGACACACAAAATGGATAAAGATAAAGCCACCATGGAGGAATTAAAGGCAAAAAAATCAAGCTATGATATAGTACTTGCAAAATTTACTGAGTGAGCCCTAGGTGGTGACCCCAACCACCATCTAGGCTTTCAACCTTTCCCATATCCCCCTTAGAACACTAGACATCACCCATGGTGAAGATTTAAAGATTAGAGGATGGGTGACAAAATATTGGCAATAGGACTTGACAGCCCAAGGCCAAGAAATAATCCATACAAATATAGAATGGCTAGATGATGAGATGAACAGGTGAGGAGAGTGTAACTCCTTAACATCTATTTATGATGCTGATATAAAATTTTGGGAGGCACTTGGGCCCAAAATAGATGAAATATGTAAAATGGGAAAGGATATTTTAATCACAAAAAACATTATCTCACCAGATAATATTAAGATTCCCAAAGAGTGCCAATTGGACATAAATCACAAGCTCGCCATGCTCAAGGATGACACTTTTAAATTAAAAGGAGAAGAGTAGTCTCTCAAGACTATGAGAGTAAAGGTTGATGCTACTCTAAGAGAAATACTAAGGTTGGATGGTGCGATGGACCTGATAAAAGAAATATTGGGAAGGCTCTAAAGGATCTCATCGATGCACCTCATGAAGCTTTCAATGGTCAAAAAATAAAAGACCTGGTATCTCTCAAAAAACCCTATGATAGGTTGGAGGCATTGATATGAAAGAAATAGGGAGTGCTCCAAAGAACTAATAATTGGTTGGAGGAATATGATGCCAAATTCAAGTACCAGATGGGCTTGGATAGAATGATCCTTGCCAATATGATCGAGAAGTTTGTTACACATAAAGATAAGATAGTAAAGGACACAATCATCGATGTGGATTCTACATCATGACAAGATACCCCTAGTTTATTTCCTAAAAAGGGAATCATCCCATACATCCCTTTCTCTTCTTGTCCTTTTCTCCTTTTTTTCTCTTTCCTTTTGAGGAACTTTTGTATTTTTCCCGGTAGGGCACATCTCTTTCTGAGTTTGTTTTGTTTAAGGAAAGGATGTTTTTATTTTTTTTGTGCAAGTGGACAATGTTTTGTTTTATCCCTTGTGAATTATTATACATGTACATAATTATAAATAATCTTTTGTAGTGGGAAATCATATCCTTTGTCATCACAAGAGCACACCTATAGGTCTAAAGAATCAAGTTCGTTACAACCAACTCCAGGCCCATGAGGGAATCTTCCAACTGGAGTATCTTTATATAATATGCCAAGTATGGTTATGGAATTTCATAAGTAAAGGGGGTTTGTACCTTTATAAAGGTTGGATAAAAATTTGGCTGTAAAATAGAATAGCTTAGAAAATCATCCATATGTAGTGCCTTGGTGCCAAATCAATTTCATTTGTAAAATCATTGGCAAGCTTTGAGATCATCTATGTTGTTCCCTTATTATAGAGTCATTTCTACAGAGTGTCTTATAATATCTAATTTTAAATAAATGTGTTATTATCAATATTTTCCTAGTAAAATAATAAAATATGTTCATGGTTTCCACTCTATCTTATTGTTCAAATGTAGTGCTTTTTTTCACAAGCTAAATAGATTGGTTGTCTAGTGTATGTTTCTTTATGGTAGTCATTTAGAAGGTGAAACCAAAACATAAAATCCTTTCTATTTTAAATTTTAGGGAATGAATCATTGATATCCTTTTTAAGGGTAGTCACAGGCTCATATATGCAATAGGAAATAATTCTTGAAAGGTAACCTATAGTGTTGCTTGTAATCTTTCAAGGACCATATGTGCGTAGTTTCTTCCTGGCTATTTTAAGAATTAAGCAAGCATTTATTGATAAAGGAGATATCATGATTGTGTGAACCCCTCCATATTTATTTATTATCCCTCCACATATTTTCATCAAACTTTTCTTGTAAACATTGTCCTACCTTGTCCTACCCCACATACAACATATAACTAGCATACCATAAGTACTACCTGCCTGACAAATGCACTATACATTATTCACCTAAAGTGTATTTGATTTATATTCTAAAAATAATATCACTACAGTCCTCACTTTCACCTTTAAATTCAATAAAAATTTCCACATCGAAGATTGCAACCATTTTTCCATCTATCTTAAGTAGCTTTCATATGAATCAAGCATTCACACATTTCACATGACAACCCTTTTAGGGTGTAGTATGTGAGTCTAGTTATGTTTTGGTCATATTCCCTTTTCCCTAATTAAAAATACCCATGAAGGTTGAAGGTTTGAAATCCCTTCACCAAAACTAGCTACCCCCACCCATAGGTCCTCTCACCTTGGTTCAGGTAGAGCCAAAGGTAGTAAGGAACTAACCATCCCCTTTGTCAGGTGTCTCCTAGTCATTATCCCCATTAAATTATTTCAAGGTGTTGATCCCTCCCTAAATATAATGAAATATCTTCTTGGCTCCTTACCTTTGACTTGCACTCCCCTTCTTGATTTCTTTCCCCTAAGGCATGTGAGGCCGAGTGATAGCAGTGTGTTATTGGGAACCAATATTATGCATATCTTTTGGGATGTCTAAATAAGCATCCTCCTTGATATATTTTTCATCCTTTATTTCTATTTGATTATCTTGAATGGGTTTAGATAATGTTTCCTTGAGAGGATCTCAAATCATGAGATCCAAAACTCTTGAGTAAGTCTTGGGGATATCCATACTTGATTTAGATAGATTGAAGGAATCTCCTATAAGGAGATATGGAATTTTAGATGTCGTGGAAGGTGATTCAGAAGTAATACCAAGCTCTTTAGCTAAAAGTTGATCATGGATTGTAATTATCACATGGGTCTCATGGTCTAAGGTGCTTCTTAAATTAACTTGTATAGAAGTAGACGTAGATACATGGTTAGGGAATGACTACCTAAATATGTCTATGGATTGATTAGGAGTGTTAGGGTTATCTAACTCTAAATCTCTTTGATCAATAAGGTTTTAAACTAGACCTTTAAAGTAGTGACACCTATTGACATCATGGCTTGATACATATTGTTAATTATAGAAGTCATCTTCTTTGAACCAACTAGGATTAGGGTAAGAGTCATCAATAGGTTTAACTAGAGGAATTTCAATGATAAAATCCTTAAGGGATTGTCTAAATTAGAATCATAAGATTCCCCTAAGGGTGTCTACTACCATAGAGGAAACCATGTTAATGGTTTTTGTGATTTCACTTAAGAGGTAGAGGGTTTGGATTGTATTTTTATCTATAGAGGTGATAATTTTAAGACCATCTCATTAGTAGTGCCTTTAGTCTTGGTATTTTTAGTTCCTCTAGAGGGATTAGCTTTGAAGGTCTTATTATACAACTTTACCTACCCAATATAGCACTAATTTTCCTTTTAAAAATTATATATTCAAATGCAAATGTTCATAGTTAAACTTTAAACACCATGCTTGCATCTCATGTCCTCACTACTCAGATTAAACACACATCATCGATCTTCTTTTAACTTTAACACATAGTCCACCAATGTTAAACATTAAACCTTGAACATGTTGACCTCATCTCATTAAATCTAGAAACTTTGACCTCATGTACTTTGTTGATATCCTATACATAGCTTAGACTTTAAAAATGCTAAATAATTATCATTTTGACCTATTGAATTTAATACGCACCATAGATCTCTATCTATATGATCACCTGCTTATTGTTGATCCTTGGAAGAATATCGATCTTTATCTCTGATCAACATTAAAAATTGAACACTTGGCACCATCTCATTGCTTCTTGACTTCTTAGAGTAAACATGCTCTGTTGATGTTTCTCAAACTTTACCTTGTGCAAATTTGACCAAGTATGGGAACCTTAATTATTTATCTAGAAGGCCAACTTTTCACAATCATATATTTTGCTTTGCTTAAGCACATATTCTAAAATTTGGACCATATGATCTCCTCACATATAAAAATATAGCCATGTGAAATATACTATTGAAAACCTCACACATGTGAGATATAATGACATTAAAATTCTCACTCAAATTTTTCTGCTATAGAGCCAACTATGTCAAAAACTTGTCTATGAGGCCAATTTTGAACATGCATATATTTTATCGCGCTTTGATGCTTGACCTAAAAGTTAGTGAAAATCAATTATGTAAAAAAATAAAAAAACACATATGATCACCTTCTCTTGAAATGCCCAAACATGTGAGATATGCAACCATAAAACTGCTTACTCAGCTCTTTCTTGCCTCATGTATATTTGGCTATGGGAAAATACTGTCAAACTACTTAGAGCCCAAATTTGCACTTACATATATTTTGACTCACTTAAATGCATGATTTTAAATTTATATAAAATTAAATAGGGACTAATATGATAAAAAAATATATGACCAAATCCTCTTGAATCATCCACACATGGCAATAGTGATGTCATCAATCTACCTACTTAGATTTTCTATCACTAGACACAAAGTGTCTAGATGAAAACTATGGACAATAAGATGAATTCCACTTACACAAAAAATCACTAAAAGCATATAAAACATATTAAGGACATATTTAACATCCTAAAATCACCATACTCATCCATGAACATCTCTAACCATGCCAAAACTAAAGATCAACCAAACATCCTTCAAGCATATTAGGAAAAACACATTGTACACTTTATCATTGTCACTTAGAATATTAAGGAACTTCATCCACTCCTCTATAAAAATTCATGACATAATAATGAAATTATTTCTAGCTCTTTAATAATCTCCCCCTTTGTCATTGATGTCAACATCCATCATATAACAATATACAACTCACCTTCCTTTTGTCTCTTTAGGCACTTTGATAATATGAACTTTATCCCTATTTGATACAATGACAAAGTGGGAAAAATTTGATCTTGAAGACATAAAAATAATACCATAAAAAGAGGAACACCTTATAAATATGATACAAACTCACCCTTACCTTGATCCTACCTCTTCTTGCCTTGATAACTTCCTCTTACTCCATGCCAACACTCTCTTCAACCAAGCACTACAACCAATGAATAAAGATCACATAAAACCATATAAATATGATAAAACACATCAAGAAACATCTGAGAGGGAATCCCCCTAATAAATCTAAGAAATTTCACCTTCTGAGTATCTTTATATCTTCACACACCATGAAAAACCACCACGTATGCTTACTAGCCTTCTCTCTTAGGCTACCACAAGGAACACTAATAGAAATTCATGCCACTCACCAAATAATAAACATGCAATAAACCAAGTGAAGAACTCACCTTGAAATAATCATGCCTTGATCTTTTGGATAATTTGATTAAAAGGCACTCTTCTTCACACTAGGCGTGTCTAGCCTACTTGTAGCCCTGTCTAGAACTTGTAGAGCCCACAATTTTTAATAGACACATCTTTAGGACCTTAAATTTCATATCTAGAGCAATATCATATTCCCCTTCAAGCACACTCATGTAAGTCACCTAGCTCATCCTATGTAATTTACTTCCTTAAAAAACTTACTAGCTAATTAACCCTTTATATTGATAAAAACTTGAATAACTTGAGAACCATACAATTTCAAATCTCTATGAATATTAATTTGAGAACCCATTTGGCCCATTCAACCTATTAAGAAGCCTCAAAACTCAATTTACAAGACAAACCACTTTGTTATCATAGCCTAAAACCATAGAAAACCAAATCAAATAAGGTCAACAAACCTCCTTGTCAATGCATACCTCTGAAACTTATTGCTCATCTGGAGACACCCATCACACACTTCTTGAAAAAATTGAGCCTCCATGCCTTTGGGAACAATGAATTCATATAAACCATTTTAGATTTGTTTGCCTTAAGCCAAAAACTAAGAAAACTAAGAGCACTTAAAAAACTTCAATTTGTCTTCGACATACCTTCATACCACAAAAACACCTAGATTACATCACAAAAAAGTTCATAGACCTTTTTGAGCACCAAACACTTCTTGACAATCGATGAATCTCATTAGGCCACCTAAAAACACTCATTTTGACCCTATATTATAGCTCCTTCATAAATATTTGGAGCAAGATCATGATCTTGTTTCTCCCCCTTAACCAAAGACCTTCTTTGATTGGAATTATCATATTGAGTACAAAAACTTGCTTCTCCATAAGAAAAGAAGTCTTCTAAGAATCATAGGTAGAAACATCCTACTTTACAATGTCATAGAATAGTGTGGAATCAAGAGTTGCCCATAACTCCTCATATTCCTTCTCCTCCTTGGTCATATGATACTTATTCTTATTCTTCTTCTTCTTCTTCTTCTTAGTCTTAAGAGAAGAAACATGCTCAAATACTACAACATTCTCCTTTTCTTCTAGTATTGGATTGACAATACATGGAGACAATAAATATTCATGATATACCTTGTCATATGAAGAATCCACCTTGCAGTTTAGAACCTCATCACTAGGCATAAACAATTAATGTTCTATGAAAGAAACTTACTCAACAATAATAAGATATTCACTTGGATCCATACACACATCAGAACTAGCCTCAACTAGTATCTTGGTTTTCTCCTTGAACTTGATCTCTTCATTCTCAACATGAGCAGATAATGAAATCTCTTTGGACTCTTCAAATTTTGTAGCTTTCTCCACCATAGTAAATAGATTACTTGAACCATTAGACCCATCATGACTCATACTTACCACCTTTGGCTTCCATGAGTTAACTTTCCTTCTTCCTTACCCTCTAGGAGCTTGATTAAACTCATTTTGATTTGATGGCCTTTATTTTCAAAATATAGCAATGTGGTTTCTCTATTGAAACTTGAAGCACACTATACCTTTTCAAGAAATGTATCTTGCCTTACCTTATTTGGATAGAAATTTACAATATGTCCTATGTCATGAACATTAAATCACTTAAATTTTTTCACACCTTTTTATTGATGACCCCCATCATAGTTCCATGCAAAATCATTTCTAGCAAGTCTATTTCATTCTCTATATTTATGCCCAAATTTATTACAAGTGAAACAATAACCATTAAAACTTACACACCTCATGGTATTTGGTTGTCTAAATCGATTTGTATTTATTCTACTAACACCTTCATTCCTTGTCTGATGAGTTGTCTTCAAAGTATGATTTTCCTAGTTCACATTAGTCTTCATCTTGTCTTGAGTTACATTCTTTTGTTCTTCTTCATATCCAAGACCAATTCTATCACTAGCATGCTTTTGACAACTCAGAATGTTGTCTTGATCACATGAGATATTATCAAATCTTGCAATTGACTTCACCTTGATTTGAACTAATTTTGACATTTAATTATTCTAACTAAGTCTTAAGATGTCTGCATTCTTATTCTCTTTTATTTATATTTGCATTAGCTACCCCTAACTATTCCTTTAGATTGATGATCTATTTTTCATCATCTTTGACTTGTTCTGATTCCTTTTGTTTTTTTTAGGCTTGCCTATCTTGATTATGGCTTTTTCATACTCATATTTTAGGGAAATAATATTAGTCTTCATTTGAACATATTCATCTCCTTTATCTCTCAATCTTGAACATGCAACCTCTAACTAAATTCCAAGAACTTGGATAGTCTCCTTATCCCTCTAAACTTATTTAACCAAGTTATCCATCATTACACATGCTTGCTATTAAATATAACTAATCTATTCTTCAAGACTTTTGTCCATTAATCTCAATTAAATAGTTTCTTTCTTCAACCATTTATCCATCTTATGCTACTTAAGATCTCCTTTAAGTTATTAATCTTCCTTCAAAGGACCTAGTCTAATACCAAATGTTGAAATTAGATACTAAGAGGGGGGGGTGAATCAGTATACAACAATGAACATTCAATTCTAAAATCATTCCATCATATATCAACTTGATGTAGCAACATAAACATGAAAGCACATAAGTCCAAAGTATGAACAAGAGCATACATCACATCAACACAACATCTACATGGGAAATCCTCTTGGGGAATAAAACCCATTGAACCCTATAAGAAGGACTATAGTATTATAATGATAAGATCCAATTTAGACTATTTGTAATTGATCAAGGAATTACCATCCCTTATTTAGTGAGACTACAATCCCATAAGGTGTTAGCACACTTGTCTAGCTAAAATTCCACAAAAACTGGACCTTTAACAAGTTTCACCTTTTAAGGAGGCTACAAGCCCCTTAGATGCTAAGATACCACAACAACACCTATAAACACATCCACTTTTGAAATGATGTCTACAACACTTGATGATGGACCTCTTCTTATCACTCTTCACCTTTGCTCACAATCAATCTTCAAATCTACAAGAGCATTATTATGACATCAAAAATATGAGTTAAAGGTCATACAAACCATCATAAACCTACTCTACCTTTCAACCCATCTACTGGGCACACACAAACTTCACCTAGCCTTCACTTACCATACACACTCTCTCAGACATCCTTTTGAGAAAGCTCAATCATTCAATCTCTTCTATGATTATTAGGTCCAATGACCTATGTAATATATTGGCACCAACTTGATCAGATAAGCTAACCTATGTAATATATTGGGCACACACAACCTTCACCTAGCCTTCACTTACCATACACACTCTCTTAAATATCCTCTTGAGAAAACTCACTCATTCTATCTCTTATATGATTATTAGGTCCAATAACCTATGTAATCTACTAGTACCAACTTGATCAAATAAGCATGAATAATCCTCAATCCACCTGATGGTCCTTAATGACCTTTACCTTCTCTTTCAAAGGTTTTCTCTTTCACTTAGCTCCACATTTACACTCCCACAAGCCTCACAAAAAACTCTAGAAACCATAATCTTTGGTTTCACTATTTATAGAGAAATCATGATCATCACCATCTTGGTTGGCTAATAATCATGCATTAATCCTTAAGGAATATATCACATCAATACATATCTCAATACCATCTTCATAGGTAGGACATAGCATCTATGGGTCACCCTTAAGCAACTATGCCTTTCAATTAGGCCCTTGTAGCTCTTATAGGTCTCTGGAGGCCTATTTACCATTTCTCAATTCATAAAAAAAAGACCACTTTTAAATTTATGTATCCATTATATATAATCTATATGTCCTCCTTAAGTGCCAGCAACCAACATAGTACCCTTCTGCTTGAGCATAATTTGCTCAAACAACATTCTATGCACATAGTCAACATGAATAAATACATAATCAACTTCTAAGCCTTTATTCATACTGCATATGATTAGTCAAACCTTAATAATCCACACATATCATCATCATGGAGTCTACAACATGCTCAAATATCTAATTCATCATGAAATATTGAAACAATATCAACACAAGCTCGAACATCCTTCCCAGGTCACTTGAAAGACATACACAAAAATATATTCAAATTTGAAACTAAATATCTTTGAATATACACACTTTTATATCTTCAAATTTATATTTCTATATGTACTTTGGAATTTTCTACAACATCACTTTTTATACCATGAGAAAACTTTTTCTGGATCAAAATATATAGCCAAAATATAGAGCACTAGTTTTGCTTGGAAAATTCAAATATTCAAATGCAAATGGTCATAGTTAAACCTCAAACACCATGCTCTCATCTCGTGTCCTCACTACTTATATTAAACATGCACCATTTATCTTCTTCTAACTTTAACACATAGTATGCCAATGCTAAATGTTAAGCCTTTGAACATGTTGACCTCATCTCATGTAATATAATAACTTTGACCTCATACGCTTCATCAATATCTTATACATAGATTAGACTTTAACATTTCTAAACAACTATCACTTTGACCTCTTGAATTTAATATTCACCATTTATCTTTATTTGTATGATCACCTACTCACCATTTATCCTTAGAATAAGCTCGATCTTTATCTTTATTTAGTGTTAAACATTGAACACTTGGCACCATATCACTACTTCCTAACTTCTTGGAGTAAAAATGCTCTATCGATGTTGCTCAAACTTTACCTTGTGAAAATTTGACTATGGGAACCTTACTTTTCTCCCTAAAAGGCCAACTTTGCATAGTCATATATTTTGCTTTACTCAAGCACATATTCTAAACTTTGGACCATATGATCTCCTCACATAGGAAAATCCAACTATGTAACAATCTAATCTTGGAACCCTCACATGTGTGATATATAATGACATTAAAATGCTCACTCAAATTTTTTCACCACAGAGCCAACTATGTCAAAAACTTATCTAGGAGGCAAACTTTGAACATGCATATATTTTATCATGTTTTGATGATTGACATGATAGTTAACACAAATCAACTAGGCATAAAACTAAACAAACCCATATGATCATCTTCTCCTAAAACATCCACATGTGTGAGATATGCCACCATTAAACTGCTTACTCAACTTTTTCTTGCCTCATGCAAATTTGGCTAAGTATGGAAAAATATTGTCAAACTACCTGGGAGCCCAACTTTGTACTTGCATATTTTTTGATGTGCTTAGGTGTATGATCTAAAATTTAGCATAAATAAACTAAGAACAAATTTGATCAAAACCATATGACCAAATCTCCTTGATTTATCCACATGTGGTAATGGTGATGTCATCAAACTGCCTACTCATATTTTCTACCACTAGACCCCAAGTGTCTAGATGAAAACTATGGATAATCATATGAGTTTCACTTATGAACACAAACACTAAAATCATAGAAAACATCTTAGGGACCTCTTTCACATCCTCAAATCACCATACTCATCCCTAAACATTTATAACCATGCCAAAATTAAAGATCAACCAAGCATATTTCAAACATATTAGGCAAAACACATTTCACACTTTGTCATTATCACTTAGAATATCAACGCACTTCATCCACTCACCTAGACACCTTCATGCCATCATCATGACATTATTTATATCTCTTCAAAAGAGGGATATATGTATTAGGTAGTAAATGAGATGTAATATTGAGGAGGTTGACTCAAGGGAGTTTATTGCAAAGGTTGAGTTTGGGTATTTGAAGCTATGCTAGTTTGGATGGGTGGGAGAGTTGCAAGGATTGAAATCACTAAGTTCTAAGGTACCATAGTAAGAGGTAGACTAAATGTAGGTTGAACTATGGTAAAATTTTGGGATTGGGTTCTAGTTGGAGATAGACCATTATATTTTATTGGAGGTGGATTGTTTAAAGGTTGCATTGTGTTAGTATCAGAACCTGTTGGGGGATGATTATTGAGAGAGGAAACCATGGATGTAGTAAAACCTTCATGCTTTATAGAGGAATGTCAAAAATATTCCCATAAGACTGTGTATGAGGGGAAAGTGAAATACATATGGCTTGAGTGATAAGGGAATGGTTAAGATAAATTGAATTACTATCAAATATGCTAGCAAATTTAGGATCTCCCTAACTATAGAATTGGGGAATACCTTCTCCCATAGACTTAGGAGTAGGAGGACTCAAGGTGTTCTCCATGGATGAAGATGAGGTTGGGGATTTAATTGAATTTATAAACTATTGTCATGTCAAAACCATGTATCGTTGAGGATAAATCAAGGAATGAAATAAGAAGGCACATAATAGTATTTTTGATTATCTTGTTTTAGTGGAAACAAACACACACACTACATAACATTTTTAAAATCTTTTACTTTTTTAAGAAATTAACTTTAGAGTGTGATAAGGAACAAGTTCAATGAGGTTACTAATAAATGTTAATCTAAATATGGTTTCAAGTTTTTGTTTAAGGATGGGAACCTCTATATACATGAAGGTACGTTAAAACCTGATTATGTGTTGGAAGAATGTACATGGCTTGGTATTAGGGCCTACCCCCAGACTTCACACACCACATCAATAAGGGTGTCGATACTTAGCCTTTATACTTTTTTCTAAAATTTTTATACTCAGCTAGTACACTTAGTTTTCCCCTTGGTGATGAAATTCAAGTGGGTTCACCTTAGGTAGGAAAATGTTTCAAATGCTTATTTTAAGATTATGTGTTTTTGGATCTGTGTGAGAAAAGTGTGATCACAATGATAAATTGATCCACCTAGATTACTCTACATGAATTATCTAATCAAGTAAAGGATGAATGAAATTATTTTTAGACCTTAAAATAAAAATTAAGATTTTTTTTGGATTTTTCTCTTTTTGAATGAAACCAAAACAATAAAAAAAATGCAACTAATGAACAATTTCACAATAAAAATAACAAGAACAATGAGACCTTAGAGGTCCCACCAGGTGTGCTAGAATGTTTTAGTATTTTTTTGGTTCTTTTCTTAATAAATATGACTTAATATAAATGGAAATGATATAGGGTTATTAAATAGGAATACTTATGATAGGGATGTACACCGCTGATCCAATGAGGTGGGAGCTACTTTTTGGCTAAGAAGGGCTACCTGCACAACAAATACAACTTAGATAAGATTGATTAATAATAGAGATGATTGGATTGCCTAATACAAGATTAGTTCTTAGAAGTGGTACACTTCTTTAGAGGGATGTTAGTCCACTATTTATGTAATTAAGTAGAGAGTAAAATAAGACGAATTATAATAAAACATGTGATAATATTATGAAATTGAAATGAAACAAATAAATTTATTACATTGATATTATCAAAATATTCATTATAATATGTTATTACTAAGTCCTCTTACTCTTGAATTACTTCTAGTTTCTTGGGGATGGATTCTAGAGTTGGGGTGAAGATAATTGCAAAAAGTACTAAATCAAAATAGATATCACTTTGATTAATAAATAAAGGGTGAGGAACTATGGATAAGTTGTGAATCAAAACCACATCATATACAACACCAAGAAAGATCATATACATATATAAATACATGATTTTAGTGTTTAAAAATAGTAAATTGGATATGTTCAAGATTAGTAATCTAGTCTCAGGTTGTAGATAAAAGTGAAAACATAGGGATCAATATCGATTGTCTCAAAATCATTATTGATTAGTTGATCAATATTGATCCAAAAAAAATCATGGTTTCTGGGAATGTGTTACAAAGTATGCATTAAATTTTCATTGATGTCATTTAAGTGTCATTAATGTCATTCTGTGTTGACATTATTTTTCTTTATGTTGAGTTCATAAAGCCTTATTTGAGGAACCTAGTGAAATGGCATAGGTCTAGTAGCATGATGAGTTGAGCCATAAAAGACCTGTATAATAAATTTTGGTAGTGTATTAACATATTATGAGTTCATATGACATTAGGTTGGAATGTTGAAGATAGTTCAAGAGGTTTCAAGGCATGATCATAGTATAAATATGACTAACATTATAAGGCCTAATATGTAAAGTGACCTATAGTGGCCTAGTGAGGGGTCAAGATCATTTAAAATATGATAGAGATTTTTAAATAATTTACATAGGTGTGAGATGTCATGTTAAAAATGTGGACAAAGTTTTAAGTCAATACTTAAAGGAAAAAGTATGAAAACCTGTGATTAGGTTCCTTGCGTGCATAAAATGGGGTGTTGTAAACCCAAGAAGAGATTTGTTACATTAATTGGCACATGAAACCTTTGAATGAGATATTGATAAATTCATGGAAGTTTTTTAATTTACTTATCTTTTTTTTCTTGGCATTCGTTTTGGAGATGGAGGGAAATCCTTTATGAATGATTGCTAAGAAGTGAAACTAATCAAAACCCTCTCAAAACCCTTATAATGACCTGATAATAAATATATAATTTATTATGGATAATAATGGTCCTTTTTACCTATTTTTACGTTTGTAACATGTATATAAATCTTCAATATTTCCTCAGGTGTTTTTGGTTTGTCTTGATAGTGTGTAGTAACTACAAGAAAACCCTTATTTTTATTAATTTTGATGTAGCAAGCAGGGTTGACTAGGTCAAAGAATGAAAATGGATGGAGGATTATGTGTAATAATTATATATTATTCCCATTAAAGTTTATAATTAGTGTTAATAACAAATTTTTTCTAAACCGGTCATGGAAGTTAGCCTATCCCCAAACAGGCCTAATGAGCAAAATAGTGAGAAAATTAGGTGAGAATGAGAATGCGATTAGGGATTGGTTGTAGAGGAATATGTATGTATCCTAATGAATTTTTTAGGTATTAAATACCTATTAATCCTATCCCCTTTGTGTATAATTGTTGATGATGCCTATACTCAAGCAAAAAGTTGTCATCAAACTAGTTTGTCTAACACAGTGAAGTCTATGTAGAATGAAGTAGTGAGACTAGTTTGTAAGACCAATATTGATATATGACCATGAAATATATTTTTTTAAAGATTATAAAGGTTAAAAAAACCATTTTAATATCACATTGGTGTTCCTATATCTATTCTATGACTTGATTTTCTTGACTATATTTTTGGTGCTACAAGCAACTTTCTCTCTGTGTGTGAAAATGATGTTCCTGAGTCATTTTGAAATAATTTAGAGGATAAAATTATATTTATGGTGTTATAAAGGTATTATAGGATAATTTTAATTTAAATTTTCTCATTGGAAGTCCCTGTTCAAGTATGGAGAGCCAAATGTTTTTGACTATTTATTGATAATGTTTGGTGGTTCTAAGTAAGCCATCTGTAGGAGTGTTCTTGAGGCCTTTTTGCCTATGTGGTGTATAAAAAATAATTTTATGAAGTATTTTAAGTCATAAATATCCTATATATATAATTTTATTTATGGTTAATGTGGAAAATCTATGTATATGGTTCAAATTTTTAAGATAGACTTTTTGGCAGTTAAAAAACCTAATGGCGAGTAGATCTAATTGGATGGTTCAAGGAGTGAAAAGAGCCAAATGGTGTTGGGGACATAATGAAATATTATTATGGGTATATTAAAGTTAAATATGAAGTTTTTAATCCATTTTTGAATACTCAAAGTTTTCAAAGGAGGTTTAAGTGAAACATGTGCTTAAGGAAGGCCTAATTGCATTAGTCTCTATTAGGCCTAATGGTGGTTTTAGCCCTTAAGAGTAATGACCAACATATGTAATGTTTGTTTCACTTTTAAAACATGTGTATTTATCTATTTAAATCATAATACAATTATTATTATGTCTTTATCATACCAATATGGGTATAACAAAGAATCAAGTATAAAGTCAAGGCCTAATAAGCCTATTTTGACTAGTTAATTTTTTTGAGATATTGAGAGAAGGATATAGAGTTTTGGAGAATAGGTTAATGGATTTAAGATCATCATAGAGCTGATATGAAAATTATTTTAGTATCTAATTGTGTTTTTATAGGTTTTGAGTAAGGTCATTTGGCCTAATTTTGCCAAGGAGAGGGCTAATTGAGTGAGATGGCCTAATAGGTTGTTTGAGAAAGAAAGAAGTGTGAGAAGAGAAAATAGAGGAGGTAATATTAAGCTGAGTAAGAAACATGTGTATAAGGGTGATTATATGTTCAATGTATTTGAGTTGGTTCTTGGTTTCCTAGGGGGTTGGAGACTCCTTGTAGGTTGAAGGTTGTTAAAGGCATTAGTTGAGTTGGTGCTTGACTAGTGAGGGGTTGGTGCTCCTTGTGGGGTTGGTACCTCAATAAAAGTGTGACTAATTAATTACAAGATAGTATTTAAATTTATACATAATTTTTTTCTTCCCTTATAGGGTTTTCTATATAAATATTGTGTTCATGTGTTGTACTTTCACTTCTTGCTCATATGAATAATTACTTATGCATTGTTATATCTTTAGATCTAGTTGATTGATAAATTAATGATTTATTAAAATGAAATAAGAGTTGCACACTGATTCACCTCCCCTCTTAGTGAATATATATCTAATAATTGGTATCATACCTTGGTCTTTTAAGCAGACCTAATAGTCTAAGGGAAATATTTATAACACAGATATGGATCTTGGCAATGAAAGTGTTTTCTATGATTGGCATGAGAATCTAACCACAATTAGTAAAAACAATTTTGAATTATATTCAAAAGAGAAGGATCACATGAAATAATTTATCCATATTAGATTTAAAATAAAGACTTTAGAGGCACAAATTAAATAAGATGCTATCAAGTTAAGGACTTACCATAAGTGTGAGGAAAGCACTAAAAATATTAAAAATATCTTGGATAGTCAAAGATAATTTCATGACATGAGAGGTCTTAGATTAAGAGAAAAATAAAAGGAGTTCAAGAAATATCATACTCCAATAGACATTGACTAGTCAAGGAGTGATGAAACTGATAGAATCAAGACCTATGTAGAAGTTGCCAAATTTGAAGTCAAACATCAATAAGTCAAGAAGGTCATTTCTCTATCAAGAGATATCAAAGGTAATAATGTTTAATCCTATCTTCATAAAAAGATAAAAAAGGTCAAATAATCATAGTATGTGAACTCCATGGGTTATTATTTCTCTTATGGTAAATTTAGACATAAATTTGTTAACTATAAATTGAGAAGAATAATTCTATACTACAATTGTAATCAAAGAGGACATATTGCAAGAGAGTATAAGATAAAATATATTAGGAAAAATAGTCATGTTGAGAAGTTATGGAGTCATGACACTAAAGAATGGATCAAGAAAAGATAACCTATAGAAAATAAATAGAAACATAGAGGAGAATAATCATTGATAGCCCAAAATACTTTTCACACTCAAGATGAAGATTTTAAATGGTAGATAGACAATGGATAATCAAGTCACATGATATGAGATTAAATAAAATTCATCACTTTGAAGAAGAATTCCATTGGTTCAGTAAGGTATGGGAATAACACATCTACTAACATAGTTGGGAAAGGTGGTTTGAGCTTGGATAATGGGAAAACCAAGACAAAAAATGTGTTATATGTAGATGGATTGAAACACAAATTGTTGAGTGTGAGTCAAATATGTACCTAAGGACATACTCTAAGATTTCATGAAAAAGGATGTGAGATAAGGAGAGCTAAATTAGGAAGATTGATTTCCAAAGCCAAAAGAACTAAAAATAATCTCTATGTACTAAATGAGATCACACAAGAGAAAAGATTCATGAGTAAGGTAGATGAGAGTAGGTTGTGGCATAGGAGGTTAGGTCATATAAAATTTGATAATATATTCAAGATCAACTCCAAGGGATCTGTGAATAATACTCCCAAAATGTCTAAACCTAAAGATGCTCTTTGCAAGGCATGTCAACATGGAAAGCAAACTAGGAAATATTCAAGTCTAAAGAATATTCCACTACACCTTTAGAACTAAACCATAATGATCTATGTGGACCTATAAGGATTCAAAGTATTCAAGGAGACAACTACTTCATAATGCTTATAGATGATTTCATAAGAATGACTTGGGTAGCATTCTTAAAGAAGAAGTCAAAAGCTCTAGGCAAGTTCAAAACCTTCAAAGATTTGGTTGAAAATGAAATGAATGTGAAGATCAAGTGTCTTAGGTCTAAAAAAGGAGGAGAGTTTTGGTTTAATGAGTTTGATGAGTTTTGTGAGGTCAATGGAATAAGAAGATAGTTCTCAGCTACTAGAACACCTCAACAAGATGGAGTGGTTAAGAGAAAGAAAAAAATAGTCCACAAAATGGAAAGGACAATGTTGAATGAGTCTAAACTATTAGATGTTTATTGAAGATAATTTGTGAGTACTATATATTACACTTTGAATAGAGGTCATATTAGGATTAATGGTGATAAGAATCCATATGAATTATGGAATGTCAAACCTACAAGTTTTAAACATTTTAAGGTTTTTGGGAGTAAATGGTATATTAAGAGAGATGATGAGGACCTAGGAAACTTTTATTCAAGATCTAATGAAGGTTTCTTCTTAGGATATTCATCAGTAAGTGTTCCCTATAGATGCTGTAACATAAGGTTTCAAAATATAGTGGAGAGCACAAATGTGAAGGTTGATGAGACAAAGAATCCATATTCTCAGTCAAAGAATGATGAAGGACAAATAGAGATATATGATGATGAATAAGAGAGTGAGGAAATAAAAGATTCAAAAGGTCCTTATAGTAAAATTCAAAAGGATAATCCTGAATCTTAGATCATTGGAAATCAAAGTATAGGTTTACAAACAAGGATAAGAATGGTGAGTGACTGCCTTACTTTCAAAATTTAAACCTAAAAGATATATAGAAGTAATTGAACATAAGTTTTTGTTAGATGCAATGAATGAGGAGCTAAATCAAATTGAGAATAATGAAACTTGGGAGTTAGTACCCAGACCTAAAGATAAATACATCATTGGTACAAAATGGGTTTTTAGGAACAAATTGAATGAGATTGAAGAGGTTACTAGAAACAAAGACAAACTAGTGTGCAAAGGATATGCTCAGGTAGAAGGAGTGCACTTTGAAGATACCTTTACTCTAGTATCAAGGCTAGAGGCCATTAGGATGTTTATTAATTATTTAAGTTTTAAAGGATTCAAGATATACTAGATGGATATTAAGTTAGCCTTCCTAAATGGGAGATTAGAAAAAGAGGTATACATTGAACAAATTGAGGCTTTCTTATTGATTGATAACAAGGATTGTGTCTGCAAGTTGAATAATGACCTTTGTGGTTTAAAACAATCCCCTAAAGCTTGGTATGTTAGACTTGATAACTACCATTTAGACCAAGGGTTTAAGAGAGGAGTTATAGATAGTAACCTATATGTCAAAATTAAAAATGATCATCAACTGATAGTTTTAATCTATGTGAATTATATTATCTTTGGTGAAACTAATCAAAACATGACAAAGGATTTTTTAGAAGTGATGAGGTTAGAATTTGAGATGTCTAAGCTTGGATAACTCTCCTTCTTTCTTGGACTTCAAATTAGTCAAACCAAAAAAGGTATGTTTCATTTCATAGGTCAAGAATATAAAAGAGATGTTAAAGAAGTTTGGAATGGAATCTTGTATGGATATAATTACACCCATGGTTATAGTATGCAAGATAAGAAAGGAGTATGAATCCTCAAGGGTTAATAAGATAAAATAGAGATCCATGATTGGGATTTTATTATATACTACTACATCTAGAACAAATATCATGCAAGCAGTAGATCTTCTGGGAAGATTCCAAGTAGATCCTAAATAAATTCACCTAAAATTAGTTAAGAGGATATTTTAGTATCTCAAAGGAACTTTGGAATATGGTTTATGGTACCCAATGAGTGAAAAGTTTGATATAGTAGCCTATATAGATATAAATTAGGTTAGGAGTCTAGATGGTAGAAAGATCACTAGTGAAGGAACCTTATTCTTAGGTAAGTATATAGTTTCATGGTTAAGTAAGAAATTAACTTTAGTAGCTTTATCTAATTATGAATTTAAATACATTGCAATAGCCTCATGTTGTGCTCAAGTGTTGTGGATGAGATAAAACTTGAGAGACTACAAGGTGGAGTTTGATGGACCTATTCCTATTATTTATGATAATACTAGTGCTATAAGTGTTTCAAAGAATAATATCTTTCAATAAAAGACCAAACATATTCCTATCTAGTATCATTTCTTAAAAGAATAGGTGAGTGAACAAAACATTAAGCTTGAGTTTATGTCTACCAAGGATCATATTATAGATATCTTGACTAAGCCTCTTCTAAAGGCTAATTTTGAACATATGAGATAGGAATTAGGTGTGATTCCTATTCCTAGAAGCCACTATGAAAGATAAAGTGCTTAGGGGGAGATGAGGAGGAGGTGTTTTAGCTCTGATCATAGAAAAGAAGTGCACAAGTTGTGAAGTCAAAAGGGGAGTCATATTAATCTATCAAGAAGAAGCTATCTGAGATATGCAATATTAAAGGGGGAGTATTTTGACATGATATTTTATTTTTGTATATTTAAGTGTTATTTCAGGTAAATTATTTTTCATTAATTTCAAAGGGGGAGATTAATCTACATTGAGAAGATGTTTCCTAGTAAGAGAAGTCTCTTTGAGTAGGTTCCATCAATGAGTTGTTGCCATCAATGAAAAAGGGGGAATTTTTTGTGAATGTGTTACAAGGTATGAATGATTTTTTCATTTATGTTATGTAAGTGTCATTTATGTGATTCTATTCTATCATTATTGTTATTTATGTTAAGTTCATAAAGCCTTATTTTAGGAACCTAGTGAAATGGCATAGGCCTAGTAACATGATGAGTTGAGCCATACAAGACCTATATAAGAAATTTTGGTAGTGTATGAACCTAGTATGAGGTCATATGACATGAGGTTTTAATTTTTAATATAATTCAAGAGGTTTCAAGGCATGATCATAGTCTAAATATGATTGACAGTATAAGGCCTAGTATGCAAAGTGACATATAGTGGCCTAATGAGGGGTCAAGATCATTCAAAAGGATGAAAAATATATTTAAATAATTTAAATAAGTATGATAGGTCATGTTAAGTGTGTGGATAAAATTTTAAGTCAATACCTAAAGGAGAAAGCATGAAAACCTATGATAATGTTCCCTATGTGCACATAATGGGGTGTTGTAGACCCAAGAAGAGATTTATTGCACTCGTTGGAATGTCAAAAATTTTAATGAGAGATTTATAACTTTATGGAAGTTGTGTAATGTCCTTATACTTTTTTTACTATCATTTTTTTTTGATATGAGGGATAATCCTTTATGAACGATTGCTAAGAAGTGAAACCAGTCAAAATCCTCTCAAAACCCTTATAATCAATTGATAAGAAAGATATAATTATTTATGGATCATAATGGTCTTTTTAAACTATTTTTATGTTTATAACATGTAAATAACTCTTCAAGATTTCCTTATGTTGTTTTGGTTTATTTTGATAGTGTGTAAAAGCTATAGGAAAACCCTTATTTTCAATAATTTTGATGTAACATGCATGATTGACTAGGTCAAAAAATGAAAATGGAAGGAGGATGATGTGTAATACTTATATTTTATACCCATGAAATTTTATAAGTAGGTTACAAACCAAACATGTGATAAATTGGTCATGGAAGTTGGCCTATCGTTAAACAAGCCTAATGAACAAAATAGTGAGAAAATTAAGCAAAAATGAGAATGAGATATGGATTGGTTATAAAGGAATAAGGATGGATCCTAATGCATTGGGAAATTATTCAAGACCTATTACTAACATTCCACTGGTGTAAAAGTGTTTATCATGCCTATACTCAAGCAAAAAGTTGTCATCAAACCAGTATGTCTAACACAATGAAGTCTATCTAGAATGAAGTAGTGATATTGGTTTGTAAGACCAATATTGATATATAAACATGAAATATATATTTTCAAAGATGATTTAAGAATGCTAAAGGTTCACAAAAACCCATTTTAAGATCACATAAGTGTTCCCATAGGTGTTATATGACTTGATTTTATTGACTATGTTTTTGGTGTTGTTGGTTCCTAGTTGTACACCTTTCTAATTTGGCCTTGCATACTTGAAAAAAAAAGAAAAAAATGATGAGAAAACTGCTAATATGTCACTATAGTTAAGAAAGTGTTGGGAATCAAAAATGGACTAGATAGAGAAAATGACTGAGAGGCATTAACAAAGGGTATGGTCAGCTCCTTGTTACTTCTGAATCTACTTGAACCAAGGTGAGAGGACCTAAGAGGTAGCTTGTTCAAATGGAGAGATTATGAAATTCAACTTCCATGGGGACTATTGGTACAAAGAGACATAGATGTGACTAAGGCAAAACAAAACTTTCACACTCCACCTAGGAAGGGTTGTCATAAGGAATGCATAAATGCACTAGGTCACATTCAAGCTACTAAAGATAGATATGTATATGAATTCAACTTTCATTATGAAAGAATATTCAAAATATATGTTGAATGAAAAACTGTAGCACTAGTATTGAAATCAAAAAATTCAAATACATGTTAGGTAAGCAAGATCTTATGCATTTTCAAGGAAAATAATATTCATAATATGTAAAAGGTAGGAAGAGGTAGGACAATTAGATGATTATATAAAATGGAATGTGGCATGATGGTGGCCTATTTAAATATAAGGATCTCTTACAATGTTCATGACATTATCCTTAGCAAAATATGTAGAAAAGACTCAAATACAAGCTAATGGTAAATACCTAATGGTCCTTAAAAACCTACAACAACACTATAAATAAAATTTCAAGAAACTTTTTCCTATCAAATATGTATACCTAGGGTACCCTAATAGGTTATTCAATAAAACATTTTCAAAGTTAAACTATAGAAATGGATTTATAACCTAGATCTACTCAAGATGACAACTAGTAGTGAACACAAACCCAAATATCCAATTAACAAGACTTGTAAGACATATTATTGCACTTCATCAATGAGAAAGAGAAAAGAACCACAAGAATTTTCATTAATATTGAAAAGAACTTTACACACATCAATTGTTCAAAATGATGCCAAGGGGATAAGCATGGTGAATTTGTTCTTTTTATAAGGGAGGCATATAAACATACTCTCAAAGCTTGTTAATGGCTGTACAAATACAACCACCTTATCAAGAGAGACAAGATCTACACATAATAATTGATCCCAAAAACTCTTATAGAACTTGGACTTAGAGAAGATTAACACCTAAAACAATGACCAAAAACAACCTTAGAATATAGGTCAAAACCCCTATTTATACATTTTAAAATTTAGAACTATGGGTTACAACTTTAAAAATTATAAAACAAACTTTTAGGTCTACCAAGATGCTTCTAGTTGGAATATGCCCTTTGCCATGCCTAAGATATTCATCCATTTTTAAGAAAAATCATTGTTCTAATTACCTCTACAAGGAATAATGAAGATTTGGAGCATATCCTTTGATATTTTAGCTAAAAATGCCTTTCACATGATTTGGAAGGAGGATATGTATTTAAGGAGCCAAATAGATTTTTTTTATTATGTACAACTACTTGGAAATGATTTTTGGTTAATCGATGGCAAATCTAGACTCTTCTAGACAACTACCCTTCCTTTATGCACACCATGGAATAACCTACTCTTGCAATGATGACTGGAAAATATTCTTGATTCATGACTACTTGAAGATCTTCTTGGGAGTGGACCATATTGATCTCAAAAACCTATAATATCTTTCCCATGGAGGAGCTCAAATAGATAAAGTAGATGGAAAATGCCAAATTTAGGTTAAAATAACTTTTTTACCCTTTTGGCTCTAACATGCTTTTTCACATATTTGCCCCTTTTACACTTTTGTCCCTTTAGTGAATTAATCTTTTTTAATACTTCTATCCTTTTGTGAAAATTTACTTTTTTAATGCATAAATGCATTATTCTGAACATTGATCTATTGGGGAAATTTTGTCCCCACTTGCACATCTACAAATTGTCAAGTTGCAACTGACACTTATAGTCCACCTGAGAAGTTTCCCATCATATAGGCTTTACCTGAGATCTATACAAAGGTCATTAATTATATAAACATAAGCTCCTTTATATTTTATACATGCTACAAGCATGTAATATATTTATCCTATAGACATAAATGGATTTATGCATTGTCCAATCATTAGGGTCACACTTTAGAACCAATATTTAACATATCTAGAAACCCAATCTCTACCCTGACTTTATACTTTAGCAAAATTTCCTTTATCTCCTTATCATAGAAAGCTAATGACATCATAAACATTTGACCTTTACACTATTCACAACATCCTTAGGGACTACATTATGAGCCTCTAGATAAGGGACCTATGGCTACCAAATCAACCTATGCCCTATGGATATAAAAGTGCCTTTAAACTTCCTATGGAACTCCCATGGTTCATTTAAAACTTTCCTAGTTAATCTAATTATCATTGGTAAAATCTCCATAAATTAATCTACATAGGACCTTTAAATATGAAGTGCATGTCCATATGGCATTTTCCATGTCACACTATCCTTATCTTGAAATGTGACTGTAGATTAAAATACTCTACATTTTATTTTTGAGTTTCAGCTGTGCACTCTAAGTTTTGTCCTTGTGCATTTTAGTTTCGAGGTGGTGAAGTTTTTGACACAGAGTGCAGGTGCAAGTTTTTGCCTGAATTTTGTCTAAGTATCAAAGTCAAGTGGAAGCTACCAAGTGTCATCTATTGAGACACATTTTAGTTTGTGTCTAAAAGCAGCAGAACGTCGCTACATGTCCCATTATAACTCAACAGAGTGCAACAAGTGTCAGCATCTGCATTTCATGTTTATTATGCATTTCAAAAGCTTATTTCAATAAGCTTCTCTTAGAGTCAAGTGGAAGGCACCAAGTGGCAACTGCGGAAGGTTTCAATATGTTTTTTTAAAAGTAGTGGAAGTTGCCACATGTCCCTAGCTAAAAGCAGTGGAAGCCACCAAGTGTCGACATCCGTAGTTTCTTCATCTTATTTCATTGTTGAGTAAAGACTATGGTGGGCCCTGAGTTTTGTTTCTAAAGTAAGTGAAAGCTGCTAGGTGTAATCATTCATGTGAATCTAAAATGAATCCTGAATGTTTCTATAGTATAGCTAGAGCCCCATGGAGACCAACACATGTCACCTTCCACAAGACCATAAAAAAGTATTTAAAATCTTTTATAGATGAGCAACAGCAGCCACGTGTCACTTGTTAAAGATCATCAGAAAGCGCCACCTGTCTCCATTCCCATTTTGAAGCTGCTCAGGTAAGAAGTGTTGTGGGTCCCATTTTTTGGAAGTTGATAAAGTTTCGAAGCAGTGGACTGTGACAGATGTCAAAGACAGAGCACTCCTGATACAAAGACACAATAAAGATTAAAATTAGAAAAAAGTGTTGTGTTTTTGCCAAGTATCATTTTCTGGTGCCTCCTAAATAATGAGGTGGTTTTCAAGTAAGGCAAGTGGAAGCTGCCATGTGTCCTCACCTATTTCACTGTGGCAAGCGTCACATGTATCTAATTCAGCTAATGAACTTGTAGGGAGACTAAATGTTTCAGATCTAAGAAATATCTTCTATTAGACACTACCAGTTAAGTTAGAGTTCAGTTAGACCATTGGGAAGGGAACATGTGGGCAATCTTGAGCTAGTCTGATGCTATAAATATGGGTGTAGACCAGGGGAAGTGATCATCATCACAAGAGAGAGAGAATTTTTTGCAAGATATTATTATCAAGAATTTTTAGACTTTCTTGCTGTAGCCAAGAATATCATTTGCATTTGTTCTATTTTCTTTATTTAGAAAGTTTGTATAACTGTGAATGTATCTGTGCCTTTTATGTCACTAGAAAATTAATAAGAAGACTGAGTTTTGTGCCTTTGTTGATATTTTTTGTGTTATTGCAAAATCATCTAAGTTGTGAGCCTTTGATTCTATCTATTTTCATCTTTTACATTAATCATGCATTGTTTTCTCTTTAATGTAATTGAATCTTGAAGATAGCTTCACTGTGCTTAGTATTAAGGATCAAATTAAACTCAGGCGCATCGCCATAGTTAAATTTTCTTTCATTGCATTGGTGTTTTCCATTTAATTTCTATCCCTTTTCTCACAATACATTTTGAGATAAAGAAAATCTAGCTTCTTTAAAATCTGGAGGTTGTTTCAAGTCGCAAGTCCCACATTCCTGAAACTTCCCATTGTTGGTGTTGGAAACAACACAATTCTAAGCATCAACAGTTTTTGGCATGCCTGGTGGGACCAATTTTTTAAAGAGTTGAATATTTTTTGGTGTGTTCTTTGGCCAACCAGCCTTTGGAGTTTTTATTTTATCAACACCAATGGTGACTCTGAGTTAAATAGCTAGTTAAGCAGTCCTAGTGCCATCAAGAAATCACCGTTTGGTATGTATTATTTTGTTACTCATAGTCTTATGCTCCATATGTTTTTGATCAAGCTCAGGTTATTCGTGGAATCACCTCAAGCAACAAGGATGCATACAGTTATGGGTTTTTCCCTTCACAGGTCCAATATGACCAATCTCAACCCTATCATGAGCTATATCAGTCTTATGCCCAGTCTTCCCAATATGTCATGTCTCATACTCAACCTAATCTCTTTGCCAATTGACCCATTTCCACCTTCAAACAAGCACTGCTGGGATATGAAAATTATGTAGTAGAGCTTGACACTAGAAGGGGATGCAACCAAGAAATCCCTAATCACATCATCCATCAAGTGAGAAATACACTAGATATGGTTAAGAGTGAATGGACTCCCATTGAAAGAGCCAATTGGCAAAGGCTTACAAATGAGGTGTTGGATGTGAGTGGCTTGATTGCATCTTTGGAAGAGAAGCTGAGTATTCATGAGAGGCAGCCTTACCAAGTCTATCAACCTGCATATCCACTGCCCCATGTTTCATATCAGACATACACAGCCCCTACTCATGAGCCAAGTAGAGCCTGTTAAGGCCCTTTCCCTAATCATGTTGAGGAAAGTTCTGAAATAGTAAATCTGGCATTTAAGGCCAATCTTGATAAACAAATTAAATTGAAAAATCTTCAAATGCAATAGTCTATGTTGGTAGAAAGGGAAGTGGAATCCAAACCCTCACTCCCCCCTCACCTTGTAGCCCATCCCCCCAAAAGGATATTTCCAATCCTAATATCATGAGCTAGAGTAAAGTTGTTGGGTCATGGAACAACAAGGAGGAGAAAGACATTGTCCAAGAGTGTGAGGTACAAAATGAGGCTAGTCCCTTTCAAGTCCCTCTCACCCTTCCTCAAGAAGCTTCTTATTTTTCATGGCAGCCTTCATGCACTCCCCACTTCTATGATGATCCCTATGAGCTCCAAGAAAGACTCTTTCAAGAAAATCTAGCTAAGCAAATTGAGGAATTAGAGGTAAAGGTGAGATTGCTTAGTGAAAGAGAGATAGAGTTTTTAGACCTTAGAGGGGAGCCTATGCCAAAAGATACTTCTTCTACCAATCCTCAGGTCTGTCAACATGATGTCCATATTCTAAGTTGGAAGAGGGAAAATCATGAACTAGCTCGAGACCTTGAAGAAAATAAAATTGTTACCTCTTCCCAAGGGAAAAGTTCTGATCCCAAGGTCATGAGTTGGAAAAAAACAATGGAATCATGGGGCAAAAAGGAGGAGGAGAAATTTTTTGCTCAAAGCCTTGAAGAAGTCAAGGCTGCTCTTACTCATGGTGATGATCAAGTAGAAGAGCATACATTTGAACACACCCCATCTACACCCCTCTAGGAGAGCTATCAAGTCACATCTGATATAGATGAAGTGATGGCCAAATGGAAAGATGAGAATCATTCGATTCTAGCTCAAGGATTGCCTCCTCTCCTACACATGTATAACCATCAGCCTTCCACTTCATCCCTTCACAAAGAGGAACCTTTTTTGGAGGAAGCAAGTAAGGAGGAGTGTGCTCAGTCTATGGCTGGTAAGGGAGATTTCATGAGTGCAGATGAGAAGGAGATCACCATAGGTACACCCTTTGATGAACATGAGGAAAAGTCATAAGATTTTGCCTCTATCTCTGATGAGGAAGAGATAATTTGTGACCTTCTTCTCACTTTGCAAGACGTCATGGAGGAGCATGGACACTTCCTTGATCATGTTTTGAATGACTTATTTGAAGTCATTGGGGTAGGTTATACTATTCTTCAAGGAGGCTGTGAGATGGTTGTGGATGGACAAGATAACATTGAGACTAAAATAAATATACAAAATTGCTACAAGCTTTCAGGCTTATCCTTTCAAGAGGTTGGTGAATCTGAAGATGATATTTTAAAAGTCATTAAGGAAGATGACCATGAAATGGAACCTGAGCATGAGGCATAAAAAGATAAGCCAATCAATGATGTATATCAAAGGGCTTATGGTGATGAGCCAACAGAAATTGATTTCTTGATGAGACATGTTAGCATGAAGAACTAGCATTTGACAAACTTCTAAGAACAAGAAGATTACATATATGTTGGAAGCATGTTTGACTCTGATCCACTCATATGCAGGCCAATCAAGGTGGCAAGCAAGAAGAGCAAGTCACCAGAGCTCCATCCCATTCCACCACTTGTCTGGCACCATAAGTCTCCTTACCATAAAGGAGACTTCAAGAATTTTTCCTTTGATCTAGGAGGGAGGCAAATATACCTGATTAGCTGTATTATAGTAAGATAGTTTCCCTTTCCTTGTTTCTCTATTTTCCCATTTTTCTTTCTCGCTCTTTCTTTTAATAAGTGTTCTTTGAACACGTGGCCGTGGCTCAGAGTCTTTTCAAATTTTTGAAAACTCATGCATTCATTAAGTCTCTCTCAAATCCTTGAATTCCCCAAGGTACCTTTACACAGCCACTTCTATGACGTGTCTGACTCGTTGTCCCATGAAGATTTAATAAGATTTAGTAACAATTATCTAGTTTTAATGCCATTTTTGAGACTTGATGGGTTATTAAATACCCCAATAACAAGATTTAAGGCTTAATAATGTCTCAAACATTCCTACATCTACTAGAAACTCCCTATTATCTACAAATTTCAATTCATATTAAAACCTGCTTAGTGAAAGTGCCTTCCCTATTGCAAAGTTTCCATATTTGTTACATAGTTCACTAATTCTAAGTATAGATATAGATATGGAGGGAGCACAGTCTTCAAAATAGGGGTCTGGGATTTACGAATTCATTGATAAGCTTCTCACTAGAAAATCATATGATTTGGCCCCTTCACAACCCTTAAAGACCTATCCGTGGACTAGAGTCCCTGAGGTTGGTTATGCAAACGACCCAAAAAATGTGAAGGATTTTGTAGATGGAATCACAGACCCAACCCTTCAAAAGTCTACCAAAGCTCTGAGGGAAGGGGCACACTAAAGATGTATCCAAAGAGCCAAGGCTAGACAATACAAAACATTCGCAATAAGGATATGGACTTCCCAACTAGCACAATTCATTGTCTCAGGTGTACATCTGTGCCTTGACTTGGTTGAAATATATGCTGAATTGTTTCATGTTGCCTCAAATACCATACAACAGGGTCAATTCATGGTGCAAATTACATAGAAGGCCATTAGAGACATGTTGGCCCTGTATCATGACAAGACAGCCACGTTTCCCACCATTGCCAAAATGTAGAAAATGTGGGCAAATGTTAATAATCAATTGAGGTTTCTGAAATCAGAATTGCAATTAGGGGATGATGTTACCACTATGCCAGTGTTGCCAACAGGAAGGGCACAATTTGCATAGGCCAGTCAAGAGGCACTTTCCATGATGGCATTCATTTTTGGAATGAAAGAGGATATAATTATCTATGAAGAACAAATGGCCATTCTCTTCAAGTTAAAAACTATAGACAAGACTCAGGAGTATCAGCTAGATTTCTTAGAAAAGATTGCCTATTCAATGGTTGATCAACTCACCCATTTCAAATCTAAAAGGGTTTTTAGGTATTCTTCTTATCTATTTCACCTTATATTGTATCAAAACTCTAGCATCTTTTCCCAATACATGCATCTGAATATGTATGACCCAAGTTTCGATCATAATAGGACCATTCCTATGTCCACATGGACACATATCTTGTCTAAAGCATCTAACCCATATGAATTTTGAGAACTTTTTATTGCCCCTACTTTTTATCATTTGAGCCCAGAGCCTATTGAACATAGATTAACTCCAAGTGTCAGAGGCCTCATGATGGTTTCCTTGTGATTACATTTTTGGGTCCCATCATACTATCATTAGGGTCCATGGTTTTAATGGAGAACCAATGTTGCTACCTAAGATTTTGACCCCTAGGTTAGCATTCTTAGAGGTCACCTGGCAAGTGTCTACGGTTAATAATGAATATGGCACTAGGAAGAAGAAGAAGAAAATGTATGATATTCCATGGGTAACAAACAACATGGCCCTAGAGGTCAGAGATGCTAAGCACGTGTTGTTGAGAAAGCTAACTTTCTTGGGCTTCTTTTTAATTGAAGATAAATGGGGATATGACCCAAGTAGTTTCATAACCACATGGGTCAAGAATAACAAGGTTGCTACTAAAATTATGCATGAGGGCCATCCCTTTTGGGAAAATAGAAGAAACCCTCAGGAAGATATCCTTGATTTATTTGTAGAATTAACAGATTTGCCCTCAGAGCAGGCTAGGCCATGGGAGGCCTTTTATGATAAGAAAAAGGATTTTGACCCTAAAATCAGAATGACTTCTAGTTTAAGAAGGGCATTGAAGAACAAAGACTGGAAACTTGAGAAAATAGAAGCCTATTGGAAGTATAGGTAGGAGATTTGTGAGACAACTAACTCTTTTGGTAATATAGATTCAGATGAGAAATGGGAGGAAATCTAGGATGAATGTCATCCATCTCCTGTCTTTAGCCCTGATACAAGCAAATTGCAGACATAGGGTGGAGAGTCAAAAGCCAGAGTAGAATCCAATCATACAGTGCAAGCCCCAAGACAAACCTCATCTACAGTCACTATAACTATTTGGCCCCAATCTCTCAGTGCCATTGAAAAACAAAAGAGTGTGGTATCTTAACCAAAAAGTGCTTCTCCATTAGTATCAACCTTTGGGGTTCCCAATTTTGTACAATCACCACTAGCAGCAGTGGTAAACATTGAAGAGAATGAAGCACAATAAGAAGAAAAAATGCCAAGGAAACATAAGAGGCTGAAACTTTAGCCTGATTTAGAGGAGGAGGTAGAACCCTCAAAACACCAACCACTGAGTACATTGGTTTCTCCTTAGGTACATGTTATTTCTCCTTCTTCTTCTCAATTTCTTTCTTCTTATATAGGGATGGCAATCCCAACTAGCCAAATGATATCCCCTGCCACCTCTGTTGTGCCAATTTCCCCATTTGCCCCACCCATTACTACTCAGGCTACATCATTGCCTCACTTTTCCCCCTCTGTCCCAAAGAGAATACCTCCTCAGATTCCCCCTAGCCAAAATTTGGCTATTCCCTATGGCTTTCCATAGGGTTATCCTTTTATGGGTGGGCATATTGCCTCTCCCTTTACCTTCCAAACTCAAGCAGACACTACTAAGAAGGCTAGAGAAGCCCAGATGGAAAAAAGATGATGAAAGATAATAAAGCTCTAGCTACACCACATATGAGGTCATAATTAGACCCAATCTAGTAACAACTAACAGTGACCCATTTGTCACCTAATGTAGTCAAGCCAAACGAGTAGATGTAGCCTAAAGATTATACAATGAATGTAGTGGCTATGGATATGTCACTTTTCAGACTACAAGATAGGGTTGAGCTATTGAATGAATCCAATTTTAATGTAGCTACTGATTATTTGAAAGTATCAAAGAAGCTATAGAAGATGGAGGCTAATTTAGCTCAAGAGAAGGCAAACTATAGCAATCTAGCTATAGAAATCAAAACCAAGAATAATGAAATAGAGAGTCTCAACAAACAGTTGCAAGATATTATTTCTTTTCAGACTCACCAGGCTATTCAGGCCCAAAATGCTTCTTTGAAAGAAACGCTGACACAAGAGAAAGCTGTAGTGATAGCCCTAAGGTAAGAAAAGGCAACATTATAGGAAAAATGTGAAGAAAACCTACAAAAGGTCACTCAGTTCCAGCAGAAGCTGCTGAATGAGCAAAATAATACCGCTGCCATATAGGCCCAACTTCAAGCTAAACAACAAATAACAAAACAATTGACATTTGAGTTGGCTAATAGGCCAAAGAATGCAAGAGTTTTGAGCCTGGTCAAGGAGATATATGTATCAATATGGAAAAGAATCTCTGAGGAGATTACTCAGCTCAGACCCTCTTTAACTTTCCTGCTCAATGCACAGATATTGTGTGAAAAGGTGGAAACTTCAGTTGAAGCCACTTTGTCCACTGTCTCTTTGAGAGTGTTTGATTCTCAAATGCTACTACAAAAGCTATATGATGCAACTGATGGAACGTTATTAGTAGCAGGGATTAGTCACAGAATGATTTCTACAAAAAGGGTGAATGAAGTTCTCAGTTACAACTCTGCAACAATTAATTGCAAAGAGCTTCTAGAGGGAATGAAAGACATGAAGTAGCATATTGAAGATCTGGTACAATTGGGTCTTCCCTCCCCTTTTCCTATTAGCAACACTATGTTAATGGTTGATGAGATTAAACTTTTGTTATTAGCTAGGCAAAATGATCAGTCAATTTTCTAGGGTTTAATAGATGATTCATTAGTGCCAGAAGTGGAAGCTATCTTGATCCCCATGTCCCAGATTGAATTCCAATTGAAGGATGTGGTTCATATTTTGTAGATTTTTTCACATAAGGACATCATCAACCTTGATTTAGCCTTCCAAGAATTGCAAAATAAATAGGGACTATTTGATGTTGAATGGATTGCTTATCAGATGGCCTTACTGAAGTTGTGATTTTTGCCACATTTTTATATGCGGGAGATTGTGGATTCTTTTTTGAGCAAGCTCAAAAGTCCTCAAGGTCACCAAGAAATATAGATTAAAATACTCTACATTTTATTTTTGAGTTTCAGTTGTGTGCTCTAAGTTTTATCTCTACGCATTTTAGTTTTGAGGTGGTGAATTTTTTGACATAGAGCACAGGTGCAAGTTTTTGCCTAAATTTTGTCTAAGTATCAAAGTCAAGTGGAAGCTGCCAAGTCTCATCTATCAGGACACATTTTAATTTGTGTCTAAAATTAGTGGAACATCACCATGTGTCCCATTATAACTCAGTAGAGTGAGACAAGTATCGGCATCCGTGTTTCATGTTTCTTATGTGTTTCAAAAGTTTATTTCAATAAGCTTCTCTCAGAGTCAAGCGGAAGGCACAAAGTTGAAATTGTGGAAGGTTTCAATATGTTTTTATAAAATTAGAAAAAGACACCACATGTCCCTAGCTAAAGTAGTAGAAGTTGCCAAGTGTCGACATCTATAGTTTCTTCATTTTGTTTCATTGTTGAGTAAAGACTGTGGTGGGCCCCAGGTTTTGTTTCTAAAGTAAGTAGATACTGCCAGGTGTAATCATCCATGTGAATCTAAAATTAATCCTGAATGTTTCTATAGTATAGATAGAGCCCCATGGAGATCGGCATATGTCACCTTCTGCAGGACTATAAAAAAGTATCTAAAAAATTCTATAGACGAGTGGAAGTAGCCATGTGTCACTTGTTAAAGATTAGTGAAAATTGCCACCTATCTCCATTCCCATTTTGAAGTTGCTCAAGAAAGAAGTGTTTTGGGTCCCATTTTATATAAGTTGATAAATTTTTGAAGTAGCAGATTGTGACAGATGTCAAAGACGGAGCACTCCTGATACAAAGACACAGTATAGAGTAAAAGCAGTGAAAAGTGCCATGTGTTTTCTGTAAGTGCTGTGGAAGCTGTCAAGTGTCATTTTCTAGTGCCTCCTAAATAATTAGGCAATTTTAAAGTAAGGCAAGTAGAAGCTGCCAAGTGTCCTCACTTGTTTCACAGTGGGAAGCATCACATGTATCTAATTCAGCTAATGAACTTGCAGGGAGACTAAATGTTTTAGATCTAAGAAATATCTTCTGTTAGACACTTCCAGTTAAGTTAGAATGTTGGGAATGGAACGTGAGGGAAATCCTGAGCTAGTTCGATGTTATAAATATGGGTGTAAATTAGAGGAAGTGATCATCATCAAAAGAGAGAGAATTTTTTATAAGAGATTATTATCAAGAAGTTTTAGAATTTCTTGCTATAACCAGGAATATCATTTGCCTTTGTTCTATTTTTTTGATTTAGAAAGTTTGTATAACTGTGCATGTATCTGTGCCTTTTATGTGACTATAAAATTAATAAGAAGACTGAGTTCTGTGCCTTTGTTGATATTTTTTATGTTATTGCAAAATCGTCTAAGTTGTGAGCCTTTGATTCTATCTATTTTCATCTTTTACATTGATCATGCATTGTTTTCTCTTTAATGTAATTGAATATTGAAGATAGCTTCACTATGCTTAGTATTAAGGATCGAATTAAACTCAGGCACATCGCCATAGTTAAATTTTATTTCGTTGCATCGGTGTTTTCCATTTAATTTCTATCCCTTTTCTCACAATACATTTTGAGATAAAGAAGAGCCAGCTTCTTTAAAATCTGGAGGTTGTTTTAGGTCGCAAGTCCCACATTCCTAAAACTTCCCATTGTTGGTGTTGGAAACAACACAATTCTAAGCATCAACAGTGACCTTTTTCATCCATTAGACATGTGTCACTTTCTTACAAGTTTTGAGCCCTTTATCAAGTTAGATTTCACTCATTCTATTGATCTATGTGTATAGATCAATGTAAACCATCAATATTGATCTAGAAGACCAAGCGTTGTCAACTATTAGTTATCTTTATCCCCAAGGTCATGCCACTTGGTAGCCCCAATAGATTTTTTCACCTTGCTATATTAGCTCTGCTGGGCTAACACATTATCACCACATCGTGGTCTTGGATTATTTGTGAGCTCATCACCTATGCAAATTTAAAAATTTCATCAAGACTTTGCTTATCAGATCTTTTGTCTTCAACATTCTTAATTTCATTGACCCTTTGGTCTTCAAAATAACTTTCTCAGGCCTTTTGTCTTCAGCTTCTTTGTCTTTTGCACAATTATCTCACAGTAATTATTATGGGATTTTATCTTTAGCACTTTTGCTCTTAGCCACTTTATTTATTGAGAGAATTATTTTAGAGATTTTGTCTGAAATAATTTCCTTGAAGAAATTAACCTTTACACTTTTTGCACAAAACTTGAGTCTTTGGCATTTTGTCTTCATCGAGATAATTTTTTTAGACATTTTTTCTGAAACAATTTCATTGTAGAAATTAAACTTGGCATTTTCTCTAAATAAATTGAGCTTACACTTTTTCTAAATAAAGGACTTTTGTTAGGATTTTTATGTAGGAAAAATGCCTAAAGGGAAAGTGCCCTTCAAAATTTTTTCTTTAGACAAAATATCCAAAACAAATAAGGACTTTACATTTTTCCAAAGGAATTTGGACTTTCATTCAGGAATCTTTACTGTGGGTAAAATGCCCAAAGGGAAAGTGCCCTTCAGACTTTTTTTGTAGACAAAAAATTTCAAAACAACTAGACCTTACACTTTTCGTAAAGGAATTTGGACTTTTATTTCAAGCTTTTTTTCCATGGGCAAAATGCCTGAAGGGCAAGTGCCCTTCAGAATTTTTGCCATGGAAAAAAAAGTTTGAAACAACTAGACCTTACACTTTTTTTGAAGGAATTAGACTTAGTTCTTTTGCTAAAGGAATCAGACCTTTGTACTTTTGCTAAAGGGTAAGTGCCCTTCAAATTGTTTGCATAAATGTTTTGGCCAAAATAAAATAAGACTCTACATTTATTTTAGGCTTTTTACATGGGTAAAATGCCTAAAGGGCAAGTGCCCTTTGGACTTTTTGCCACAAACAAAATGTTTGAAGAAATATCACTTCATATTTTTTGAAAAACACTTAGCTTAATGTAGACACTAGAATTTAGCACCCTTGCCCTATTCTACCATATTTTAGGCTATCACTTTAATAATTAAATGTAGACACTAGAAATATGCACCATATCCTAAAGTCCTGAAAAAAACTGAGTCTGAAATCCTAAAATCCTAAAATAGGCTAAGTTTGAAGTGTGGTAGAAACCTCAAAAAATATATATTTTGCATCTTAACTCTTAGAGGTCTGAAACCACTCTCAAACACCATGAAAATATATAAATAAAATATAACTTAAAGTAGAAGAAACTAAATGTCCATAATTAAATGTTAACTTATACCCCCTACCTACCCATGGTAATTAATCTTATTAATTACTATTTACCATCCCTAACCATCCAAAATGTTTTAAACAACCAAAAAACCTAAAAACAAATTAAAAAAACCCATCCAACCTCCCAACAACCCTCTTAACAACCTACCCTCATCAAAACCCATGCAAACAACTTAGTGTTACATTCACTTAGTTTAGCACATAGTTGGAAGCAGCCTAAACCAAATTTTGACCAGATTAGGTTGACCGACATTGATCTTCCACGATCTCTATCAATACTCTATGATCGACGTCAATTATCCTAGATCGTCATTGATCCATATATACACAACGAGCCTCTATGGCTTGGGACTATAATTTTGGACCCTAAAATGCTGACAAAATTTCTCTAGGAGACTCATAGGCAATTTTTAGATTGATTATTGGTGAATTACTACCCAAATATAGATAAAAGAATCCACAATATCAACCTCATGCCAAGATTGTTTTTAAGGTAAGTATTGCATTCAATTCATCTTATTATTTAGCTATTTTCATCCTTTTGTTTCAGTTTTAGCATTCAAATGTTCATAGTTTCCCTTTGGAATCTATTATACACCTTGCAATCTTTCTTGCCCTCCTTTATTTACTTATTTATAACTCTACATAGATTTTACATAATTGACATCAATTCGTTATAATTGACATCGATTCATTAGAATTGACCTCGATCTTACAGAATTGACATTGATCCTTACAACTTATTTTTTGTCACAGACTTGAATCTTTATAAATGTTGACTTCGATCTTAAAACCCCATCCAATTTAGCATCATATTTTGTCAGTGCACATTTTAATAATAAATTAGCAAAATGCTTATCTATTTTACCCATTAGTAAATTGTCTATTACATCTATCTATCTTATCCCTCTATATCTGTTTATCCTATTTATCTTATTTATCTCTCCCTTTTTATCTTAAATGAAATAAATGATTTGAATTCATCTAATTTTTGTCAAATTATCTTTTACATCTTTTATATCTTGTAATCTATATCTTTTTATCTTTATTATCCTTCTTGATTGAAAATAGTGGGTTGACATCCATCTGAGAAAGCTTACTACTTCTCGAGACTAGTTTGTAACTAGGCAACCCAATCATCTTCTTACTAATCCATTTTTGTCCAAGTGTTTACTTATGATTTGTAGGTTATTCCTCCCAACCAAAGAGGAGTTCCCATAAATCTTGATCAACAATACACAACTAACCATCTTCTATCACATAGGTAATCCTGTCCCTTTTGTTAAACCCTACCATAGTTTAAAATTTTCAAAATCTAAGCATAAAAATACTAAAACACCTGATGTAAGTGGGACTTGGCCAAGACATTTAATTCCTTCAAACTTTTTGTAGTGGATAAAATGTCTGATAAAAATAAGCCTTCAAGCTTTTTGTCTGAGACAAAAATCCCAAAGACCTATTTCCATCAGACATTGTGTTCGTGTAAAAATCTTGAAAAAGTCTAAGGGAAAGACACATTCACCAAGCAAAGAACAAATTATGAATTAACCAATTTTCACATCAACTTTACCTTTGACATGAACATTTTGAAAGTATAAATTTGGCTAAGGGTTTAGGCATTTATATTTGACAAGGACTCAATTACTTCGGTGCAATTTTGGCCACTAACATTGGCTCTTTCTTGGGGATGCATACCCCTTGCGAGTGTGCAACTAACCCTAGAACATAAGACTAGGTGCCAATCCATTGGGATATGGAGTCAAGACTTAGCAATTTTTAGCATACTTTCATGAAGGCTCAATAAAACATGGTAGACTTAATAAAAATAGATCAGGAAGATCTAGAAATGAACACACAACAAAACAAAAAGGGAAATTGTATAAACAAGGCCCAAAATAGAGGGGTGATAAAATAAAACAAAGATAAAAAACTATACAATTTATATATAATGTATATAGGTGCAAATGGACTCAATCTAGGAAGTGCTTCAGATGTCTACCATTAGCTGGTAGCTCTAGTATTTCACCATCTAGTTATCTTAAGAAGAAAATATGCTCCCCAATATAGTAGTTAATGGAATAGGGACCCATCCACAAGGCATAAAAATTTCCATGCTTTCCTTCCTCCTCATGCTTACTATCATATAGTATAACTAGATCACCTATTAGAAAGGTTCATAGAGTGACCTTCCTGTCAAATATCTTCTTCAAGTTCTCTTTGAACCTGAGGTGTATTTCATGATATTTTCTTCAAATTTCATCAAGCTCAATAATATGGTGCATCTTGATTTTATAATGGTTTATTTTCTCATCATCTTTTAGTTGCTACATGAGCTAATAAGTTAACAACTATAAATTTATAGGCAAAACTGCTTGAGCTTTATAAACAAGCTCAAAAGAGCTCTTTTGCCTGTAGATCTCTTAGGCATGATCCTATCATCCCATAAGGAAAAATTTAGTTGTTTACCCCACTTCTTATTTTTTTCCAAAGTTCATCTAATGATCTTGACCAAGTTTTTATTACTAGATCATGCTTTCCCATTCCCCTGAGGGTTATAATTAGAAGCATGGTTCAACTCAATCCTGTACTCTTTGCATAATGCCACTAAAGGGATAGCTTTGAAACTCATGGAATTATCAATAATGAATTTTATAGGCACACCAAATATATAAATAATCTGATTTAACAAAAAATCCATAACTACCTTGTGTGTTGCTTTCTTTATAAGGATTGCTTCAACCCATTTTGTAAAGTAGTTAGTTACAACTAGTATACATCTATGTCTAGCAATTGATGAATCAATAATTTCTCCAATGAAATCCATTTGCCATTATTTTAATGTGCCTTAAATCATCATAAACTACAAGGGAATAGGAAGCTAAAGATTTCATCCTCCTAGCAAAGCACTGATATTTTCATCCTCCTAGCAAAGCACTGATATTTTTCACATTTTATGACTGTCTGAGCAACATCCTTAAATAGTGATGGCCACCAATAACCAGCTCTCAAAATTTTATGAGCTATAACTTTAGGTGAAAAATGGCCACCACACACTCCACTATGTAAGTCTTCAATCAAGTCAATAGTATGTTCTTCTAACATGCATCTTAAGATAACCCTATTTGGATTATTCCACACTAATCCATTCTTAGTCAAGAGGTATTTTTGGGACATAAGATTAAGTGTTCATCTTTGATTCTTATCTAAGTCAGGGGGACAACTCAGATTTTTCAAAGATTAAACAATATCTCTATACCATGGAGACATGTTAAAGTGACTCAATGAATCATCAACATTACAAACAACAGTGTTTACCTCAACAATTTGTAAATTGGTCTTAGCCATAAGCTTGGCCAAACCCATCCGTCTTACTAACTTGGTGGTCTAAATATCCATGTCATATTATTGTATCTTATTAAAAAACCTAGATATATTTCTAGATACTTTAGTCTGAGTTAAAATGTCCTTCACTATGGTGTGTGGGATGTAGGCAATAATATTTGAACTTATAATAAATGGCCTGCACATTTTAATAGCCTTCAAAAGAGTGAAAGCTTGTTTTTTCATGATAGTATAGTTTAGTTCAGGTCCTTTCATATCTTTGCTAAATAAATCTATCAACTAATCATGACCATTTTCATTCTTTTTCAATAGGATAGTAGCAATAATATTATATGATGCAAAATAAAATATCCGAAATGGCTTAGTGTAATCAGGGCTAGCCAAAACAAGAGTAGATTTTAAATATCCCTTGATGTCATTGAATGTTTACATGGTCTTCTCCTCCAACTTGATTATTTGGTCCTTATTTATCATGAAATTAATAGGTAAAGTGATCTCTACAAAATTGGACATAAACCTCCTTATAAAGTTAATTTATCCAAAGAAAGATTGAATTCCTTCTTAGACTATAGGATAGATAATTTGTCAATCGATTTGACCCTTTCAATATCAATCATGACACCATCCTTGGAAACTATATATCCCAAAAACTTGGCCTTTTATACTCCAAAGTGGCACTTCTTCAGATTAAGTCAAATGCCAAACTCCCTAAATATAATAAACATAGTGATGTCATCCTGATACACAACAATGAACTAGTTAATTATCCCTATAAAAATAATGTCCATATCTCAATATAAAATTGCACTATCATTCATAAACCCAAAAGGAATCCTAATATACACATACGTGCCCCAAGGCATAGTGAACACATTCTTGGATCTCTCAGATTCCTTAATCATAACCTGGTTATACCCTAAGAAGTTGTTTAAAGTGGACAACATATCTGATCCAGTAATGCTCTATAGTAGGTTCTCTATATTAGGTAGAGGATAATTATATTTTAAATAATCCTTATTCAAATTTCAAAAATAACACACAAGTGGATGTCACCATTATTATTTCTCATAGGGACTAAATTTTTAACCCATGACAAATACTTGATGGGTTAAATAATTACACCATCCCTCAGCTTCTTTAACTCATCCTACATCTTAGTGGCCAAGATGGGGTTAATGGGCCTCTGTTTCTACCTAAAAGGCTTGCTATCAAGATGTAATGGGATGACATGCTAAAATAAGTATTACCTATATGCTTTCAACTTAGAATAAGAACATGCTAGACAATCCTGGTACTTCCTTAACAACTGCATGTAATCTTTCTTTTCATCTACACTTAAGTGAGTACCCAAATAAATCATTCTTGGATTCTCATGAGAACTCAAATCAAACTAAGTGACATATTTTTAAATGAATGAGTCTCTCAAATTTATTCTATCAACTCCATCAAAAGATGCTTATAAGCTTACCTGTCCTCTAAGGAGCATGTTTGTCTTCAGCTAAATAATGTCCTTCCCTAACAAGATTTATTTTCCATCACAAAACTAAACCATATATTCCAAGTCTATGAACTAATCATGGAACTCAACCTCAAAATTTAGAAACCTTTTGATCTGATCATCATCTTTAAATACCTACCAATGATGAATATTATCTAGGATTGAAGGCCTGACAAGCACCTCCACTTGATACTGATAATGAGGGATCATATTTGTAATGTCAAATTGAGCACCTAGCCCTACAAGTCTATCAAATTCTTTGTTGAAAATCATATCATGATAAAACAAATTGAATGCATCAAAAAATCCAAGCAAATCCCAAACAACATTATGATATTATTTCAACCTTTTATTTTCGGTGGCATAAGCATTACAGATCTACTTAACCACTAACTCATAATTGCCCTTGAACATCAAAATTTTAATTCCATACTCATGGGAAATCCTTAAATCAAGTAAGAGTGCCTCATACTCAATAATATTATTTGTGCACTCAAAGGATAGCTAAAAAGAAAACAGAAAACAGAAAACATTTACCATTAGAGGCATAAAAAACAACCCTAGCTCCATTTTCAAGATTGAAGCAAGCCCCATCAAAGCACATTTTACAAATGACACCTTATTTTTTAGGTTTTAAATCAAGAATAGTAAGTTATTTACTAGTATCAACATTCCCAACAAAGTTTCCAAGCTCAACATTTGTGTACAACACTTCATTGAGAGCATGTTTTAGATCTTCAATTACATATAACATCTTTGGCTCTTTATAAAGTCTAACCATATTACCCTCCAAAGTAATGGTGGTATAGGAAAGGTCCATCTTCACACTTCCACCCAAATTAATAGCCTATTTATGTGATAATAACATCCCCAACTTAGGTAGATAGTCTACAACTATGACCTCCATATTCAAATACTTTCCTGAATGCACTGCCAACTATACCACCAACCCTTTAACTTTTCCAACAATTAGAACCTCTCATGAGTCCATGGCATAACACTTTCCAAAGGCCAATGTAATATTCACTTTGATATTGTTGAGGATACCCAAGGGAATCACATTGCAAGAAGAACTAGAATTAAACATGCAATTGTGAACAATCAAACCATTGATCAGTAGGGTTGTATAAAATGGATCCACATTCAACTAAATTTCTATAAGTGCAATCCCCAAATAGACCTCCAGAATGGGTTCAACAACCTATTCTGACTCTTCATCTCTTTATGGGGGTGTTTGGGGAAACTCAATTTCATTTTCAATTAACCTTTCACCAAATTTCAAGTATTCAAAATCCCTCTTCCTATGTTCAAGGATTCTTAATAACTAAATAAGTGGTATGGTGATTTTTAATTGGCTCAACACTTGGGCCATATCACATATGATGTAATAAGAAAGATGAGTTTTTGGTGGAAGGGTGACAACACCTTTATTTAGAATACAATCACTTAATATTTGAAGTGGATTAGGCTAAGATGGATTAACATTTTTAACAATAGCCTTCAAAGGTGGATTAGTTTTAGCATCATTAACACCCTTAGGGATACTAGACAACATGGGTACTCTATTCTTGGTTAGAGCACCTCTAGGATTATAAAATTTGGAAATGAGCTCTAGTTTGGAAGCTTTAGGGACTATTGTAATTTTCTTATAATCTTTATTAGCATCCCCTGCCTTTGGATCTACATGAGCAGTGTTTTGAGGAGTAGCATCCTGATATTTACTTCTCAAGTGATACTCCTCTTGGGTAATTGTTGTATTAATTAACTACCTATCCTCAACTGATGGAATCCCCTTATTATATTTCTTGATCATCATGGAGTATAAGAAATCAAAATCATGAATGGGTAATTCATATGATTGTGTCATATTTTTGTCACAAGTAAATTTAGGAGTTGGGACACTTACCTTCTCAACTAGACTCCAAAATTGTTCAATAGTAGTAGCACTCAAAAATTCTATGGAACGAGCCATCTCACTTTAGGGGAGTTGATAATAGAACATCAAGATCTTATCATTTGATGATGCAAACCCAAGCTCATCTACATTTTCATCAATTGTTTTAGTAGTATCACATGGGGGATGTGGAAGGAAGCACTTGTCACACTAATAAATATCAATGCCACAAACTACAACATTCATGTTGACATTTAAAGCATCAAGCATTTATTTTCCATCCCCTCTATTCTAATTTCTTTCCATTCTTTCTTCATGTGTAATAATCTTCCTTATGTCATTATCTCTATTGTGGAAAACATGCCCCTTTGGTACTTGATTCAAATTTGGAGCCTACTCATAGTTGGTAGACATATAAGGGACCCCTTTTTAGCTCTAACCAACTTGTATGACATTTATTTAATAGCAGAGGCCAAATTTTTGATTGTTTCTTCTAAGTCGGCTATCTTCATGGGATGTGTCTTTTCCATATTAAACAACTTCACATCCATTTACTTGTTCATGGGATTTCCCATAGCCTTTATGTTGTTCTCAATTTGGATGGCCATATTAATGCTAATCATAGGTTAATGGGAGCCTTATCCCTCAATTAGTATGCAACCTTCTTATCAAAGGCATCATAATGCTTTATCAAACATGTTATACCACTAGGCTTGATGTTTTTGGGTAGCCACATCATAGTCTTGTTGAACTGGGTGTTGAAGTCTTGAACACACTTATTGGGGTTCTTCTTGATGTGTTCAAATTTATCCAAGAGAAACCTTGGATCAATCCTAACACCATAATGAATTCTAAAAACATTTTTTATCTCTTCCCATGAATCAATGCATCTAACGAGAACGGAATTGAACCATTCATGAGCATCTTCCTCTAGCATGTGCACAAACAACTTGATGCACACATCCTTACTCAGCCTCATAATCTTCAATAATATTTTGGAAGGACCTTAGGTATTGATCACCTTTCATTGCATTGTTCCCTTATAATTTAGGGAGTTATTTCCTAACTTCATTTGGGACTTCATTAGGATAGCCTTCTATTTCATCAAAATTAATAGGCCTAAATTTGATAACATGGAATTCAAGACATGCATTATCATATGGATACTATGCCTCAAGATTGGTTCAATGTGAGGTTTAAAAACAAATTACAAAGGGATATGAGGGGATGAATGAGGTAGATGTGGTGGATCAAACCTAGGAGGGGATTTAGTTGGTTGAGAAAGAACTAGAAAATAAATGGGAATATGTGTTTTAGAATTAGTAGAAGAGCTATGATAATCCTAAATAATAAGAGGATCAACAAATATTTAAAGATTATCATAATATTGATAACCCTTATCATCTAAACTTTTCCCTTCAATAGGCCTCCAAACTTGTCCCCTTCTCCTTGGATGAATACTTAAAGGAGAGACAAGTTTCTTTGACATGTCACGTCTAAAAGATGACCTCTGTCCTTCCAAATTTTTAAACAAGAAAATATTCAAAGCTAAATGTTAATAAAAATATTCAAAATAGGCAATGATCTTCTTGAAACCAAATGATAAAATGGAGTCACCACTAGAATCAAAATTATAGAATATATTAGTTAACATACTGATGTGATACGGGCTAAAATTAACTTGCTAAAGCTTAATGAGATAGAAAACAAAGACACTAAAATTTTCAAAATATGTTCAAAAGGGAAAAGACACCTTACAACATGCAATATTAATCTCTTTGTAGTAAACCCAAAAAAAGTCAAATTGTCAAATATTTCAAATCTTGATACGTCCCCAGTGGAGTGTTGTGATGTTGATGACCAAGATAGTCTGACTGTAGCACAAATAAGTAGAGAACTTTAAAAATGAAAATAGCTCTCTAAAAGAGTCCCTAAAAACACAAGTAACCAAAATTTCAATTTAATCCTTGATAATGGTACCAATAAAGTGTTGGTTCCCAATTATACACCTCTCTAATCTATCCTTGCACACTTGAATAAAATGGCAAATAATGATGAGAAACCCACTAGTATATCATTATAACTAGGGAAGGTTTAGGCATAAAAAATGGACTAAACTAAGAAAATGACTAAGAGGTACTGACAAAGGGTATGGTCAGTTATTAATACTTATGGCTCTTCTTGAACCAAGGTGAGAGTACCTAAGGGGTAACTTGTTCACATGGAGAGATTATGCAATTTAACCTCCATGGGGATTATTGGCATAAAGAGACACAGATGTGACCAAGGAACAACTTAACTTGCACACTTCACCCAGGAAGGGTTGTCAAAAGGAATGTAAAATAACACCAGGTCACATTCAAGCTACTAAAGATAGATATGTATATGACTACAACTTTTATTATAAAAGAATCTTCAAAATATAGGTCGAATACAAAATTATAGAACTAGTATTTAAAGAAAAAAATATAGATACATGTTAGGTAAGTAATATCTTATGCATTTACAGGGAAAAAATACTCATAATATGCAAATGATGTATTATATTCAAAGGTGGGAAGAGGTAGGACAATTAGATGATTATATAAAATGGAAGGTTTCATGTTAGTGGCTTGTTCAAACAACAAAATCTCTTACAATGTTCATGACATTATCCTTAGAAAAAGATGTAGAAAAGACTCAAATACAAGCTAAAGGTAAATACCAAATGGTCCTTGAAAACCTACATCATACACTACAACTAAACTTTCAATAAATTGTCTTGTCAGATATGTAGACTTAGGGTGTCCTAAAAGGTCATTCAATAACACATTTTCAAAGTTAAACTATAGAAAGGGATTTAAAACCTAGATATATGCTCAAGATGATAACCAGTAGTGAACATAAATTTAAATATCCAATCAGTAAGACTTGTAAGACATATTACTACACTCCATCAATAAGAAAGAGAAAATAGCCACAATCATTTTCATTAATCTTGAAAATAACTTTACACACATCAATTGTTCAAAATGTTGCCAAGGGGATAACCATGGTGAGTTTACCCTTTTGACAAGGAAGACATATAAACATGATTTCAAAGCTTGTTAATGGTTGTATAACTGAAACCATCTTAGCAAGAGAGATAAGATCTACACACAATGTTTGATCTCAAAAACTCTTGTAGAACCTGGACTTAGAGAAGATGAACACCTAGAACAATGACCAACAATAACCTTAAAATAGAAGACAATACCCCTATTTATACATTTTTAAATCTAGAACTATGGGTCACAACTTTCAAATTTTCAAAATTTTTTTTTAGGTCCACTAAGATGCTTCCATCTGGAATATGCCCTTTGCCACACCTTATATCTTCATCCATTTGCAAGAAAAATAATTGTTCTAACCACCTCTACAAGGAATGATGAATATTTGGAGTATATCCTTTAATATTTTGGTTGAAAATTCCTTTCACATGAGCTAAAAAGAGGATATTCATTTAAAGAGACAAATATATTTTGTTATTATGTGCAACTGCCTATAAATGCTTTTTTGTTAATCAATGGTAAATCTAAAATCTTCTAGATAGTTTTCCTTCCTTTATGCACACCATGGAACAACCTGCTCTTTTAATGATGACTATAAAATATTATTGATTCATGGATACTTGAAGATCTTCTTGGGAGTGACCCATATTGATATTGCAAACCTATAATATCTTTCCCATGGAGGATCTTAGACAAACAAATCAGATGAAGAATGCCAATCTTAGGTTAAAAAAGTTATACACCTCTCTAATCTACCTTTTAGACTTGAATAAAATGACAAATAATGATGATAAACATGCTAGTATGTCATTATAGTTGGGGAAGGGTTGGGCATTAAAAATGGACTAGATTGAGAAAATTACTGAGAGGCACTGACAAAGGGTATGGTCATCTCCCTACTAGTTCTAGCTCTGCCTGAACCAAGATGAGAGGACCTAAGGGGTATCTTTCTCACATGGATAGATCATGAAATTCAACCTCCATGGGGATTATTGGCACAAAGAGACACATATATTACTAGGGTACAACCAAACTTGCATAGTCCACCTAGGATGGGTTATCACAAGTAATGTATAAATGCACTAGGTCATATTCAAGCTACTAAAGATAGATATGTATATGATTTCAACTTTCATTTTAAAAGAATTTTCAAAATATAGGTCGAATGGAAAATTATATCACTAGTATTCAAAGCAAAAAATGTAAATACATGTTAGGTAAGTAAGATCTTATGCATTTATAGAGAAAATAATATTCATAATATACAAAGGATGTATTATATGCAAGGTGGAAAGAAGTAAGATAGATGATTATATAAAATAAGAGGTGTCATGCTAGTTTCCTATTCAAATAGAAGGATCTCTTACAATGTTCATGACATTATCCTTAGTAAAAGATGTATAAAATACTCAAATACAAGATAATGGGAAATACCAAATGGTCCTTGAAAACCTACAACATACATTGTAACTAAAATTTCAAGGATCATTTTCCTGTCAAAATTTGTAGACCTAGGGTGCCTTAAAAGGTCATTCAATAACACATTTTAAAAGTTAAATTATAGAAAGGGATTTATAACCTATATATATTCTCAATATGACAACCAGTAGTGAACATAAACCCAAATATCTAATCAATAGGACTTGTAAGAAATATTACTGCACTTCATCAATAAGAAAGAGAAAATAACCAAAAGCATTTTCATTAATCTTGAAAATAACTTTATGCACATAAATTATTTAAAATGTTTCCAAGGGGAAAAACACGGTGAGTTTTTTTGACAAAGAAGACATATCAACTTGCTCTCAAATCTTTCTAATAGTTATACAGATGCAACCACCTTAGTAAGAGAGACAAGATCTACACACAAAACTTGATCCCAAAAACTCTTAGAGAACCTAGACTTAGAGAAAGAGAATATGAACACCTAAAACAATGACCAAAAACCTTAGAAAATAGGACACAACCCTTATTTATACATTTCTAAATCTAGAAATGTGGGTCATAACTTTTAAAATTTCAAAATAAACTTTCAAGTCTACCAAGATGCTTTTAGTTGAAATATGTCATTTACCATGCTTGAGATATTCATCAATTTTCAAGAATAATCATTGTTCTAACTTCCTCTACAAGGAATGATGAAGATTTAGAGCATATCCTTTAATCTTTTGGATTAAAACACCTTTCACAAGAGTTGAAAGGAGGTTATTCATTTAAGGAGCCAAACAGATTTTGTTATTATGCATGACTGCCTAGAGATGCTTTTATGTTAATCGATGGTAAATATATAATATTTTGGAAAACTATCCTTCCTTTATGCATACCATAGAGAAAATTGCTCTTGAAATGATGACTGGAAAATATTATTGATTCATGGCTGCCTAAAGATCTTCCTAGGAGTGGCCCATATTGATCTCACAAACTTGTAATATCTTTCCCATGGAGGAGTTTGAACAAAGTAGATGAAGAATTCCAAACATAGGTTAAAATAATGTTTTAACCCTTTTGGCTCTAATATACTTTTTCACATATTTTCCCCTTTTTCACTTTTATCCCTTTAGCAAATTTGTCTTTTTCAATACATCTATCCTTTTGTGTAAATTTTCTTTTTAATGCATAAATTAATTATTCCCACCATTGATCTATTTGGGAAATTTTAGCCCCACTTGCACATTTGTGAATTTCCAAGTTACAACTGACACTTATAATCCCCTTGGGAAGCTTCTTATAATATAGGCTTTACCTGAGATCTGTATAGAGGTCATTAATTATATAAACATAAGCCCCTTTATATTTTATACATGCTACAAGCATGTAATATATTTTTCTTGTAGTCGCAAATGGGATTTGTGCATTGTCCAATCATTAGGGTCACACTTTAGAACCAATATTTGACATATCTAAAAACCCACTCTCTGCCCTGACTTTATACTTTAGAAAAAGTGATTTTATCTCCTTACCATAAAAAGCTAGTGACATCATAAACATTTGACCTTAGCACTATTCACAACATCCTTGAATACTACATTATGAGCCTTCGGATACGGGACCTATGGCTACCCAATCAACCTATGCTTTATCACTGCAAAATTGCCTTTAAACTTCCTATAAAACTCCTATGGTTCATTTGAAACTTGCCTAGTCAATCTGCTTATCACTAGTGAAAGCTCCATGAATTGCTCTACATAGGACCTTTGAATATGACATGGATACCCATATGGCATTTTCCATGTCACATTGTTACTTATATTTAAATGTGACTTTTATCACCCATTAGACATGTATCACTTTCTTACAGGTTCCAAGCCCTTTATCAAGTTAGTTCTCACTTGCACCATTGTTTTGGGTGTATAGATTGATGTGAATTATTGATTTTGATCTAAAAGACCAAGTACTATCGAATGATAGCTATCTTTGGCCCCGAGGTCATGCCACTTGGTAGCCCGTTGGTCTTTTTATACCCTACTATGTCAGCTCTATTAGGCTAACACATTCTCACCACATGGTGGTCTTGGATTATTTGTGAGCCCATCACCTATGTAAATTCAAAAATTTCATTGAGACTTTGCTTATCAGATCTTTTATCTTCAACATTCCTGATTTCATTAGCCCTTTGGTCTTTAGAAGAATTTTATCAAGCATTTTTTCTTTGGCTTCTCTATATTTGGCACAATTATCCCACAATAATTTTTGTGAGCTTTTATCTTTGGCACTTTTTCTCCCAGGCCCTTTGTTTATCAAGAGAATTGTTTCAGACATTTTATCCAAAACAATTTCTTTGAAGAAATTGACCTTTGTACATTTACCACAAAACTTGAGTCTTTGGCACTTTTTCATCATCAGGTCAATTGTTTCAGACATGTACAAAATAATTTCACTATAGAAATTAAACTTGGCATTTTCTTTGAAGAAATTGAGATTACACTTTTATCGAAGAAAGGACTTTTGTTGGACTTTTTGTGCAGAAAAAATGCTTGAAGTGTTAAGGTGTGGAGCTAAAAGCTTCACTAGATGAGCAGATGCTGAAGTTGCTGGATTTACACAGTCACCAATGATGGCAAGGAGTCAACCAGTAGTTGCTGATGTCGATTATGGATCGGCTGATGTCGGTCATGTGCAGACAAACAGGGACCGACGTCGGTCACCTGTGTGTCTAGAAAGTCTATTTTTCGTGGATGAACAGATTGTTTGCATGATTAGTTTAACTATTAGTTGTAAGTCCGCATTTCTATTTTTGGCAAGACTATTTTGGACCTTTGATTAAGAGGTATATCTAACGGTGGAGAATGCATGCTCATGTTTCCTGATATTATATAATAGGATTAGATCTTCATAGCTTGAATGTGTATGAGAACAGTACAAGACATTTATTGTATATGTGTATCAATCCAGGTTGTTGGAATTGATTGTAATTGAGAGAGAAAACTCTTAAGGGAAAGAGATCTATACATCTGAGAGGTGTGAGAAGAATGTGTGATTTTCTTCATTGTATTTCCTTATAGAAGAGTTTAATACAAGTTTTCAAGGTGGTTTCTTGTATCTCTTATTCTTTGCTGTTTCTGATTCTAATTACTTATTATTCTGGTTTAATTCCATGTTTAGTTGCTTACATAAAAGTAATCAAGTGTGTTGGTTGATCCCCAACAAGTGGTATTAGAGCTCAGGTTGAGTAATAGGTGTTTCAGATCTAGTTAGTGTTTGTTGATTACATGTCACTCATAGGGGTTTCTATTTGAGTGGGAGAAGCAATGGCAGAAGAAATTAAACTAAGAATGGAGAAGTTTAATGGCAAGAATTACCAATTATGGAGAATGCAGATAGAAGATTATCTGTATTAGAAAGATCTGTATTTACTGTTGGGTGGGGTTGATAGAAAGCCCACAGATATGAAAGATGAAGAATGAGAAGTTCTTGATAGAAAGGCTCTTGGATCTATAAGATTGAGTCTGGCATCTACTATGATTTCTAACTTGTCATAGGCAAAGAAAATGGTAGAGTTAATGGATACTTTAGAAAATTTATATGAAAAGCCCTCAGCTTCAAATAAGGTATATCTTATGAAGCAATTATTTAATATGCAAATGCAGGAAGGTGGATCTGTATCTAATCATCTTAATGATTTCCATGGAATTGTAACTCAATTAAATTTAGTCAAAATAGTTTTTGATGATGAAATTAAGGCTCTTTTAATATTATGCTCTTTACCTAAAAGTTGGCATAGCTTGGTAATGGTAGTTAGTAATACTGCATCTGCTACAAATATCTTGAAAGTAGATGATGTTGTTAGTGTAATCTTGAATGAAGAAACTTGCAAGAAAAGCACAAGGGAAACATTAGGTAATGCTTTAAGTATTGAAAGCAGGGGAAGGCAAAGAGAGAAGAGCAAGCAAGGGAGATCAAAGTCTAAGTCAAAGATGAGCAATAGATCCAAATCCAGAAATAGAAAAAGAAAGATAACCTACTGGAATTGTGGAAAGAGAGGACATGCAAAGAAAGATTGCTGGTTGAAGGTTAATGAAGAGAATCAGCATGAAGGTAATGAAGAAGAAAAAGTTGTAGGTATTGTTGCACAAGATACTCTTTCACTTTCTTTTCATAATAAAATAGAATCTTGGGTTTTAGATTCTGGGGCCTCTTTCCATGCTACCCCAAATGGAGAATTTTTCAATGATTATGTCTAGGGAGATTTTGGAAAAGTTTATTTATTGGATGATGAGCCTTGTAAAATTGTTGGCAAAGGAAAAGTGCAGCTGAAATTGCAAAATGGCAACACATGGGTGTTGAAGGATGTCATGCATGTCCCAGCCCTGAAGAGGAATATGATTTCTGTAGGAAAGTTGGGTGATGAGGGTTGTACAGTAACTCTCATAGTTGAATCTTGGAAGGTTACCAAGGATGCACTTGTATTAGTCAGAGGTAAGAGAGTAGGTACTCTCTATTTATGTAATTGTATTACTGATTATTCTCCTGTATTATCTACTTTAGATGTGGATGCAAAGTTGTGGCACTGTAGGCTCAGCCACATGAGTGAGAAGGGAATGAAAATTCTTAAGTCAAAAGGTAAGCTTTCAGATTTGAAAAGCATAGATCTAGATTTTTGTGAGCATTGTGTTTTTGGAAAATAGAAGAGAGTAAGATTTATCAAAATTGGGTCAACAAAGAGGAAGCACAAGTTAGAGCTTGTTCACACAGACATGTGGGGACTAGCTCAGGTAGCTTCTATTGGAGGATCACAGTATTATGTTACTTTCATTGATGATGCTACAAGAAAGGTATGGGTCTATTGCATAAAGAAGAAATTTGATGTTTTTGACACTTTTAAGATTTGAAAAGCTTTGGTTGAGAATGAAACAGGTATGATATTGAAGTGCCTTAGATCTAACAATGGTGGTGAGTTCTACAGCTATAAGTTCAACTGGTATTGTTATATGAATGGAATACGCAGGCAAAGGATGGTTCCAAGGACACCTCAACAAAATGGAGTTGCTGAAAGGATGAACAAAACAATATTGGAGCGTGCACGGAGTATGAGATTGCATGCTAGTTTGCCCTTATAGTTTTGGGAAGAAGCTGTAGATACTGCAGTTTACCTGATTAACAGAGGACCCTCTATAGCTCTAGATGGTGGAATTCTAGAGGAGGCGTGGATAGGTAAAAAGGTAGATCTTTCATTTCTCAGAGTTTTTGGTTCTGAAGCTTTTGTGCACATTGATAAGGAAAATAGAAAGAAGTTGGATGTTAAGTCTATGAGGTGCACATTTATTGGTTATGGCTCTGGAGATTTCAGATTCTAGTTTTGGAATCTAGGAACTAACAAAATAATTAGGAGCCATGATGTTGTTTTCAATGAAAAAGTACTATATAGTGATTAGCTCAAGAAGATAAAGAATTCTGAGCAGGGCCATGAAGATTTAGACGAGGTGACGATCCAAAATGAGCTTGCGGGAAAGAATAATCACAGACAGGAAAACACAGAGATCGACGTTGGTCAGGAAGGAACCGACGTCAGAAATATAGAAACTGACATCGGTCAAATAGTGACTGACATCAATCAGGAAGGAACTGATGTCGGTCATGTGGAACCGATGTCGGTTAGTTACAGGCTTGGAGGTGACCGAGGTCGGTCACTGTCAGAGAATTTGGGCGGACAACGTGTTGTGAATGAGTCTTAGATGCCCATCAAGAGGTCAGAAAGGGTAAGTAAACCTCCAATTTGATATTCCCCTTCATTATTTTATTTATTGCTTACTGATAGTGGAAAACCAGAGAGTTTTGATGAAGCAATACAGGTGGAATCCAAGAATTAGTGGGAGCTTGGCATGAATAAGGAAATTGATTCCTTGAAAGAGAACCAAACATGGGATTTGGTTGAGTTGCCAGCAGGAAAGAGAAAACTAAAAAATAGATGGATCTAAAGGTTAAAGGAAGGTGCAAATGGACAGATGAGATATAAGGCCAGGTTGGTAGTGAAAGGATTTGCACAGAAACCAGGTATTGATTTTGGTGAAATTTTTTCTCCTGTAGTAAAAATGACTTCTATTCGGACTGTATTGTCTTTAGTTGCTATTGAGGATTTGCATCTTGAGCAGCTTGATGTTAAGACAACGTTTCTTCATGGAGATTTGGATGAAGAAATATATATGGATCAGCCGGAACGATTTGAGGTCAAAGGTAAGGAGAAACTTGTGTGCAGATTGAAAAAAAGCTTGTATGGTCTCAAGCAAGCTCCTAGACAATGGTATTTGAAATTTGACAGGTTTATGACTGAGCATGGCTTCAATAGATGTCAATCTAATCATTATGTTTATTTTAAGAGATTGGATAATGGTAGATATATTATCCTATTGTTGTATGTAGATGATATGTTGGTTGCAGGTTCACACATGCAGGATATTTTTGATCTTAAGGTAAAATTAGTTCACACATTTGCCATGAAGGATTTGGGAGCAGCAAAGAAAATCCTTGGCATGAGTATTAAGAGAGACAGAAAAAATCACAGGTTGATTTTGTCTCAAGAGGATTATGTGAACAAGATGTTGGAGAGGTTCAATATGCAGGATGCAAAACCGGTAAGCACACCTGTGGCTGGACACTTAAATTTGAGTAAAGAATAGTTTCCTAATTCACATGATGAGGTAGAGTACATGAGTTGAGTTCCATATGCTTCCATAGTTGGGAGCTTAATGTATGCAATGGTATGTACTAGACTGGATATTGCCCAAGCAGTGGGAGTTGTCAGTAAGTATATGGCCAATCCAGGAAAGGAGCACTGGAAAGCAGTCCAGTGGATTCTCAGATATCTGAGAGGGACCAATAGTAGGATTTTATGCTATGGAGGGTCAAACACTTCTCTACATGGTTATGTAGATTCAGATATGGTAGGTGGCTTGGATGGTAGGAGGAGCACCACAGGATATGTTTTCACTATTGGTGGAATGGCTGTTAGCTAGATTTCAAAGTTGTAGAAGGTTGTTGCCTTGTCTACTACAGAGGCAGAATACATTGTAGTCACAGAGGCTAGCAAGGAGATGATATGGATGACATGGTTCATAGAAGAGCTAGGAAAGGAGCAAGAGAGTTGTAGATTATACAGTGATAGTTAAAGTGCAATTCATTTGGCTAAGAATTCAGCCTTTCATTCAAGAACCAAACATATATAGCTTAGGTACCACTTCATTAGACAGGTATTAGAGGATGGTGAGTTGAAGTTGGAGAAGATCCATACAAATAAGAACCCTGCTGATATGTTAACAAATCCGGTAACAAAGGAAAAGTTGAATCTTCATTCAACTTTTGTTGGTCTTCAAGATTGAGTTTGAAGATGGAGAAGCTAGAAGATGTTGCTGTACAGGTACAGGTGCAGCTATTTATCTCCAAGTGGGAGATTGTTAAGGTGTGGAGCTAAAAGCTTCACCAGATGAGCAGATGCTAAAGTTGCTAGATTTACACAGTCACCGATGATGGTAAGGGGTTGACCAGTAGCTGCTGACATTGGTTATGGATCAGTCGACATCGGTCATGTGCAGATAGGCAAGGACCGACGTCAGTCACCTGTATGTCTTGAAAGTCTATTTTCGTGGATGAACAAATTGTTTGCATGATTAGTTTAACTATTAGTTGTAAGTCCGCATTTCTATTTTTGGCAAGACTATTTTGGACCTTTGATTAAGAGGTATATCTAATGGTGGAGAATGCATGCTCATGTTTCCTAATATTATATAATAGGATTAGATCTTCATAGCTTGAATGTGTATGAGAACAATACAAGACATTTATTGTATATGTGTATCAATACAGGTTGTTGGAATTGATTGTAATTGAGAGAGAAAACTCTTAAGGGAAAGAGATCTGTACATCTGAGAGGTGTGAGAAGAAAGTGTGATTTTCTTCATTGTATTTCCTTCTGGAAGAGTTTAATACAAGTTTTTAGGGTAGTTTCTTGTATCTCTTATTCTTTGCTATTTCTGATTCTAGTTACTTATTATTCTGGTTTAATTTCGTGTTTAGTTGCTTACATAAAAGTAATCAAGTTTGTTGGTTGATCCCCAACATGAAGGGCAAGTACCCTTCAAATTTTTTATTGTAGATAAAATATCTAAAACAAATAAGGACTTTACATTTTTTCCTAAGGAATTTGGACTTTCTTCTAGGCTTCTTTGCCATGGGTAAAATGCCTAAAGGGAAACTACCCTTTAGAATTTTTTTCATAGACAAAAAAGTCTAAAACAATTGAACCTTACATTGTTCCTGAAGGAATTTAGACTTTTATTTCAAGCTTTTTTTTTGTGGGTAAAATGCTTAAAGGGAAAGTGCCCTTCAAATTTTTTTTTGTGGATAAAAAAGTTTGAAACAATTGGACCTTACACTTTTCTTGAAGGAATTGGACTTAGCTCTTCTGCCAAAGAAATTAGACCTTTGCACTTCTGTCGAAGGGTAAGTGCCCTTCATATGTTTTGCACAAACATTTTGGCCAAAAAAATAAGACTTCAAATTTTTTTGAGATTTTTTCACAGGAAGAATGCCTGAAGGGAAAGTGCCCTTTAGAATTTATTCCACAGACAAAATGTTTGAAAGAAATGACCCTTTAGATTTTTTGCTAAACACTTAGCCGATGCAAATGGAACTTGGCCAAGACATTAAATTCATTTATACTTTTTTAGAGGATAAAATGTCTGATAGAAATAAGTATTTAGAATTTTTGTCTAAGATAAAAATATTGAAGACCTATTTTCATCAAACATTGTGTTCATGCAAAAATCCCAAAAAAGTCTAAGGGAAAGACACATTAACCAGGAAAAGAATAAATTAGGACTTAGCCAATTTTCACATGAAATTGAACTTTTACATGAACATTTTGAAAGAAATAATTTGGATAAGGGATTGGGAATTTACATTTGACAAGGGCCCAATTGTTTCAATGCATTTTTGGGCACGAACATGTGCTATAGGCAACTTTTTGTGTGTGTGTGTGAAAATGATGTTCCTGAGTCATTATACGCTAAGTTAAAAGATACAATGATAGTTATGGTGTTATAAGGTCTTATAGGAATGTATTTTTTCCCATTGGAAGTCCTTGTTCAATTATGGAGAGTCAAATGTTTTTAACTATTTATTGACAGTGTTTGGTGGTTCTGAGTAATCCATCTGCAGGAGTGTTACCGAGGCCTTTTGGCCTATATGGTGAAGACTAAAGCATTTTAGGAAGTATTTTAAGTAATAAAGAGAGAATATATATATATATATATATATATATATATATATATATATATATATATATATATGAATGGGTTGTGTCAAATTTATGTATATGGTTCAAATTTACAAGATAAACTTTCTGGTAGTAAATAGGCCTAATGGTGAGTAGACCTACATGGATGGTTCAAGGAGTGAAAACAAAAAAATGATGTTTGGGACATAAGGAGATATTAGGAAGGGTATATTTAAGTGACATATAAAGTTTTTGATTGATTGGTGAAGTCTCAAAATGTTCAAAGGAGGTCTAAGTGAAATGTGTGCTTAAAGAAGGCCTAATTGCATTAGGTCTCTATTAGGCTTAATGGTGGTTTTAGCCCTTAAGGGTAATGAAATAACTATTTAATGTTTTTTCACTTATGAAACATGTGTATTGATCTATTTAAATCATAATAAAATTATGGTGAGGTCCTTGGCTGATCAATATGGGTATGAAAAATAATCAAGTATAAAGTCAAGGCCTAATAAGCCTATTTTGACTAGTTAGAATTTTTGAGCTATTGAGCGAAGGATATAGAGTTTTGGAGAATAGGTTAAGGGATTAAAAATCATCAAAGATATGATCTAAAAATTAAATGGGTATCTAAATATGTTTCTATAAGTGTTGAATAAGGTCATTTTACCTAATTTTGCCAAGGAGAGGGCTAATTGAGTGAGAAGGCCTAATTGGCTATTTGAGAGAGAAAGAAGTGTGAGAAGAGAAAATATAGGAGGTAAACTTCAATTGAGTAAGAAAAAAGTGCCTAAGGGTGATTAGATATTTAATGTAGATGATTTGATGCTTGGTTTCCTAGGGGGTTGGAGACTCCTTGCAGGTTGAAGCTTACTAAAGGCACTAATTGAGTTGGTGCTTGACAAGTGAGTAGTTAGTACTCCTTGTGGGGTTGGTGCCTCACTGAAATTGTGATTAATTACTTATAAGATATTATTTTGAGTTTTGAATCAATTATTTTTATTCCCCTAGAGGTTTTCTCACATAAATCTTGTGTTTATGTGTTGTGCTTTCACTTCTTGTTCATATGAATAATTGCTTATGCATTGTTATATCTTTAGATCTATTTGATTGATAAGTGAATGATATATGGAAATTAAGTATGATTTTTCACACTAATTTACCTCCCATCTCAGTGAATATATCTTCAATATTGGTTGATCCTTACAATGGGTACTAAAAGACTCAAAAAGGTGCCTAAGGAGGGTTTTTACAAATTTTAGAAGGCATTTAAATGGATCACTGATTTAAGCAAATAGACTTACAATAACAAATAAAGAAATAAAATAATAATTCAAAAATAATCAACTATACTACCAAATTACCTCTATAAAAGCTTCCCAAGATATATATAAATACCTCATTGACATAGATATGGTTATTTTTGAGTAGAGTGTGGGTAGACTAGAATTGGGATAGCATTATTTTGTAGTGCTCTAGATTAATTTCATCATCATTATGGTGTGTAAAAATTAGGATCCATAATCCAAGGTTGCCTTGGATATAAATTGATGTTGATCCTAACAGGATCGATGATGATCTTGGGAAACATTATGAATTTTATCTAAGTTTGAGTTGTTGGTTCCAACAACTCAACATCTTAGATAAAATCTTAGTAAGGTAAAATTGGTTTTAATGGGGTTCGAGTATGGGAAGGTTATTAGGAAGGTTAAAACAACTTACCTACATTAGGCTTAGAGAGATTTAACTAGGATTTATGGATAATAAACTAGTTACTTAGCTAAAATGGTAATTATTTAGATTATTTACACAATGTTAAATGGTAAGTAAAACTAACTTAATTGGTGTAAGAAAAGTAGGGAAGGGGTAAGTCACATTTATTCATAATAAAGTGGTGTAAATTTATAGTGTCTACATTAAAGTCAAAGTATGAACCACACTCTTAGAGGGTGTTATAGTTGGATGGATCATATTCGAAGATGGTTGGGATTATCAAAGGTTTGCATCTCACTCTCCACACTTGCCCTACATTCTCCATCTCCCAAGATGTAGTGGTTGTTGATGTGACACCTCACTTTTCCCTTTGCTTGTCAAGGGACTTCACTACTAAGATTAGATGTTATTTGACTTCATATTGGTCCTCCATCGAATTTAGAACTAGGTATGGTGATAAATTATCTATCAAGGCTAAACCCTTAGCCAAGTTTCATGTGGAGCCATATGTGCCTAATACTTAAAACATGAACTTCAAAATCAATGATGAAGGATACTATCCTAGTGATCAAGAACCTATAACACATCTTGATGGCATAGATAACTTATAACTTGATGAATGGGGAGTTGATCAACATGGATTTGATCCATATAAGCATATTGAATAGATAGGTCTTGATACATATATAATTCATGAAAAGGATGATGAGTCACCTGAGGTAAGTCTTGATGATCTTATTCAACAAGCTACATGGGGTAATTATTTTATTTATATGGATGATGATGATGAGTTCCCAAGTGTGTTAGAACATGATAATGAATAAAATGATGCAATTATACCTACATAAGATGAATAAGTTCATGAGTGTGATAGTCAAGAAGGATGTGATGATCTATGATAGTAGTTTCATGGCATAGTTCAAGAGTTTAAACAAGTGGCCCAATTCTCCCTCAAAAGAAATATGAGTTTGGTGATAAGGTCAATGATGGATCTAATGAACATGAGGAGTGTTAAATCACTATCAAATAAACTATAGCCTTAGAAGAATGCAATTAGGCCAAAACAAAAGTTTATGTGATTGAAGAATAGCCTAGGCCTCAATATGATATTGAGTCACTTGTAGACATGTTTAACCAGTAATAAGGCAAGCATGAGGGCTTTAGACATAAAATACATCATGGTTTAGATGTAGGTGAAGTTGAGAAAGGTTTCATGAATCCCAAAAAGTAGATTGAGAAGCATCAAATGAGAATGAAATAGATCAATTAAGATACATTGTCAAGTAGACCTCAAGAAGAGATAAAAGAAACCTTAAAAGGAGTTTCAAATGATACACTTATAGCTAGCAGAGGTCCCATGAGTGGTAAGTCCTTTGATCACATTCACATGAAAATTTTATTTGACAAACATCCATAATATGGTGACTTATTCTTATGGATCAACTGTGATTCAATAAATATTATTTTTGACCCTAGTTGAAGTGAGAGGAATAATTTAATCACCTTAAACATGTTTTGAGGTATGTACATAATAGGCTAGGTGTATTGTTTTAAGTATTTTGTGTGTGGTCTTCCATAAATGCCTTTAACATAGTGTGTTTTCTTCTTGTTGTGTGGTTTGGTGTGAGTTTGAAGTCTTAAGAAGGTATATAAATTTTATATTATAACATAAGAGTGACTTCATTGCACAATGGAAGGATAAGCCCATTGATCCATTAGCATTGTAGGCATCCTACCCTTGTGAATCATCAAATTATTGATCAAATTTTGAATTCAAATCAAAATTGATCATCCCCACTAGGTTGAAACATCATAAATTTTTCAAAAACTTGTATATGGTCTTGTCATGGTCCTAAATGGCCCTAAAGAGTTTTATATGATCATATTTGTCCTTGTCTAGCCACGCCCAAAGTTTGGTCTTATGTATACTTATCTAGTCTTAGGGGTCAATTCTGAAGACTTGATGTTGTCAAACTTGGTCAAATATTTTCTATATTTTAAATTCATTATAAAAGGTTATTTAGATGTCATTAAAGTCATATTATCATGAATTAACCTTGTAATATGTTCTATTATAATAAAATGATAATTTGTCCACCTTTTGGCCTATTTAGTGGAGTTGCATGTACCATATTCAAATACAAATGTTTCAATAAGACTCCTAATGTACTGGATGTTATAAATAAGTAATATAATGTTAAGGGATAGTTAAATAATGATGACATCTATAGTTCAATGCCTAAACTAAGAAAAATGACACTTTACAAGAACTTTTAGGCACTTATACAACCTTGAAAGATCAAATTTTAGTTGGAAATGGTTTTAGAGTGGCTCTTAGGACTCCTAAGATAATTTTCAAGATTTATACGAATTTTTAGGTCAAATAGTTGCTTCAATCATTCTCTCTCTTCCATCACTACCTTCAGAAGCTCAAAAAGGCAAATTTGAAGTGAATGGTATGACTAAGAGAGAAAGAAAGAGTTAGGAGCCAAAAATTTGGCCATTGTTATGGGTATTAGTAAGCTTGAAATAATAGGTATTAATTTACAAATTAATTTCCCCTTATTTATGAACAATTATTAAGAGTGAAAACAGGTCACTATGACTTGTCCATCCAAGTAGGGTTTATTCTTGTATTTATTTCTCCACTTTAGAATTTGATGGACAAGAATGGTATTAAGAGATGTTTCTATGTTATATAAAATTAAAGGAGGATAGATTAGACCTCCTTTAGGGTGAAAATTTAATGCATAACATGTACCATAGTTTTAAGATATATATTGAATTTGGTTATAAAATTATTTGGGTTTTATGTACATCACTAACAAGTGTCATATCTCAAATGTGTGTACGTAACCAGGAGTGGTCAACCATGATGGATTAGGAAATATAGGCCCTCACTTGTAATGTGCCTATGGATGTATCTATAGATAGATTTATTTAGAGAGTTCATGATATTTTTGATACACATGCACCATTCTTTGATCTTGTTTCAAGAGTTATGGTAGCATACCATACTACAACCACAAATCATGAGGATTTGTGTGTGAATTTGGATAGATAGGACATCCCACAATAGAGCTAAACTAATATTATGAAAATGCTCATTGATCACTATGATACTTGATATGGGATCATAAGAAGATAGTGTGATAGATAGGTGCTTTATAGAAGAGATTGCATGTGCTATCACAGACATAGGGACTACAATTTGATCCTAATGCATCTACATCTAGAGGTGTTGGATTTGTATATGTTGATAGTGTTGAGGAGTATACCTAGGGGATATGTACCCAACTTATGATTTACATTCTTATTTTTATAAACATCCTATCAACTTATATATATATATATATATATATATATATGTATATATACACACACACATATATATATATACACACACACACACACAAATATATATATATACACACATATATATATATATACATACATATATATATACACACACACACACACACACACACACACACACACACACACATATATATATATATATATATATATATATATATATATATATATATATATATATATATATATATATATATATATACATATATATACACACACACACACATATATATATACATAAATACATACATATATATATATATATATATATATATATACATACATACATACATATATATATATAGATATATATATACATACATACATACATACATACATACATACATACATACATACATACATACATATATATATATATATATATATATATATATATATATATATATATATATATATATATATATATATATATGAGTGACATTGTTCACATGGTTATATCTAGTGTTGAATGTATTTGCACTATTTAATTATCTGTTATTCCATATTTTATTTCCATGGTGAATGATAGGATGTGGTAGTGTAATAATTACGTTTAATATTTTAATGCATGTATTATATTAGAATTAGATAGATAATCATATGCAATGAAATCTAGATGGGTATAAGAATGCCTGACTATAATAATCAAGTAAAAATGGGACCATGGATGGTGATTTTATAATTATCTCTAAAGTATATATAGAAATATCTTGTGAATGTGTATGTATGTGCTTAGGTACCCATATCTATTATGTAAGTTTTCCTTCTTCCTATGTCTCTTTATGAAGGAACTTATCGACAACTAGTTTCTTGGTAGGATCAATGTGGGAGAGATTATTCCTGGGAGAGAGTGCACTAGGAGAGGGACTTCTACTAAAATTCATCTTTTGTGAAGGTCAATGGACCATGTATTCCTAATAGGGATTAGCATGGGAACTCTTGACCTTCTTATATGAACCTCTAGGATAAGTATGTGGAATAGGTATAGATATGTATTTTTGATATACAATAATTTATGATCAAATAAATGTATAAGATTTTGATGAAGAGAAAAACACTCATTATCTTTATGACCATTAATACCATGATAGGTTCAAAAGTGTTGTATTTTTTCCTTCTCAAATCTATGATGTGGGTAATGTGAATTAGGATGGAGTCTGATCATTCATTATCCAAAAAAAATCATAATATGTCATGTGGTCTATCTTGGTACCAATCAAAATAAAGAGGCTATAATTTGGTAGTGGTATATGGTTTAACTGTGGGAGATTTTATGTAAGCATTTTCCTTTCCTTTGCTTCATAACTTTATTATTTATTTTGTGACAAGTGGGGTTGAATCTGTAGAAGGATTTTGAAGTGGTTCTATATTTTTTGTAACTTGTTGATTTACCTTGGAAACAATATTTTTATCATGTTTGGGTTTGAATGGAGAAATAGAAAACTTGGTTTGTGTATTCATTAGAGCACAAGTATATTTTTTTACATCCCAATATAAGATCTTGAATGAAGCAAAGAGCTTATGTAATGTTCTTTCTCTTAGTGGATCAATAATACCTTTGCTAAATGTAAATTATATTTCCAAATTTGAGGGTGTATAATGTAAGGAATTCAAAACATCCTTAAATTGAATAACATAATCTTGTATAGGCTCATTCTCTATTTGTTTCAATGTTCAAAAATGTTCAAATGGTAATTTAAGTAAGGTATAATGATAAAAATATGATAGAAATACATATTCAAGTTATTTAAAAATTTATAACAAACCATTTGGAAAAGTATAAAACTAATCAAGAGCCCCTTGGGTTAAGCTATGATAAAAATCCTTTAAGAACAAGATTCTATTTTGGGCCAAATGTTTAAAAGAGTTTGTATATTTTTAGAAATGAATAATAAGATCCCCTTGATCATCAAATGAGGATAACTTAGGAATAAAAAAGTTTGAAGGATAAACATACACAAACACATCCCTAGCAAGGGGTTACTCTATTAATCTATTATCCTCAAGAATAGATTCATGAGAAGAAACTTGTAATTTAAGAGTATTGACTTCTTGTTGTAAATCTTCAATGGTAGTCATAATAGATAACATGCCATAAGAAGAAGTTAAGGATTTTTCTTGTAGTTTTAAACTACCATTTGTATAAAAAACATGAACTATGGATTCTTTATCATTCTAAAAAATAGGCTCATTACATGATTTATAAATATTAAATAATGGAACTCTAAATATGTAGGTATATCTTATGGAATAACACAAAGTTTAATATTATTATCATTGAATGGTGATACATTGATTGAAATTTAGTGACATACTAGAGGAGTAGGAGGGATAATTCCAATTTAATTTTGGGCACACTCTCTTTTTGAGAAGAAAATGTAAAGGAGGAAAGGGAAGAAACATTTGTTATGTCATGTACTACATCACGAGATATAAGGATGTCACTTTCACTTTGAGTTTTAATGTCACATCCTTTAGAAAGAGGAATAAGTAATGATATATCACTCTCTACTTTAGGTTCATCATTGTTATGTGAGAAATGAATATTGGCATAACTATAAATTGCATCCTTGTTATTTATCTTCAAAAATTATTTCATTAAGACACCTTTGGGAAACATGTTTTTTGGTTGCTTGAACTTTCATGGTTTAAACTTTGAAAAAGATACCTCAAATATGCTTGGGAATTTTGTTTTGTTCATAAATAATGCAGGTTGTGTAATTTTTTCCTTATGATTTTTATATGCACTCTCATATTTTTATTCAATCAACATAATGAGAGATATGGGACATGAAATTTTTTCCTCACAAATTAGAAGGGAAGAAGAAAGTTGACTATTTTCATTTGAATAATGCAAAGAAGTAATGGAATTTTCAAAACTAGCATTATTTGGGTAAGAAGAGATACACTTGATTTCATCAACATTTTCATTATGAGAGATAGTGGAGAAACAATCAACTTCTTTGACATTTCAACATTGGAAAGGGGGGAATCACATTAACTTCTTGAACTAACTAAAGAGGGTATGGATGTAATAGTTTGATTTTTAACATTAGGAATGGTATAATTTTGCATATTTGTTGGCTCTCTAGTATAATAAAATAGAGGAATAGGAGAGGTGTCATAACCAAGGGGTATTTCATCACATTCATAACCAAGAGTAGAAACATCATGATCACTACTTAGTTATATTTGCATTTTCATCATTAGTTCTTTCATTGTCATAGTTGTAATCAAAAGTGGATTTATCCAATTTTTGGTGTTCTTATAGGTCTTCATATGTAATGCATTGATCACCAAGTGGATTAAATAAATGATCATAATTTAGATTCCATGCATAAATTTCCATTAAAAACTCCATAAAGGTTAAAAATCACTTTAAGATGAATACCAAGCACACAACCAGGAAGACCAAAACAAGAATGTAACTAAGAATTTCTAAGCTATGCCCATATAAGTGAGGGAGAAATTAGATTTGAAAAAAAACTACAAAAATATTAGTTGAACTTTCAAAGAAGATGGAAACCCTAATATGCAAACTTGGGTTTTGGTTCAACAAATAGAGGACATGTTCACCAAATGTTTTAATGCTTTTGGATTCATAAGAGAAACATATAAAAAGTAAAACATTTTGAATGTTAATCAAGTAATACTCAAATTTTAACAATATAATACAATGTTTTGACAATATATCTCATTTAGGCATGTGCAATAAATACAAGTACAAATCAAATAATAGATAAAGAGAGCATATCTTTTTTTCTATTATGTTTTAGACTATGGCAATGATCAATAATCATCACAAGACTATCCTACAGGTCTAGACTTTATTCATTCTATATTCTAACTTTTTTAATCTTCCAAACAATTATGTCGATTGGGACAGTAATGTTGACACTTATGTCCACCTCAGATGTAGGTGTATAGTGAGAGATATACATAGTAATGACTTCAAATTTGGTCTAGACCTATGCTTCACCTTGTGCAATTTTTTATGCCCTAATTTGTGTCTGTCTATGTTCTATATCCAGATATAAAGAAACCTTAGTTCCTTTGAATTATGCCTCTTGAAAAATTGTAAAAAGGGGTTAATAACATGAGTTGAGCTAACCCTAGCAGCCCCATTTTGTTTCTAAGTGTTTCCTACATAGCTGATAATCCTAAGAGGGCCTTAGACTCACATGTAGTTCTCCCTCATACAAATGTGTGTGGAATTTTAATAGTTCCATTATATGTTATTTATCATAGTAACCCTTGGTACAAGTGATGCAATAGTATATTTGACCTTTTAATGCTTCATATATTTGATTCATTATTGTAGAATAATTTGGTAGCTTAAAATAAACATTACTTTCTAATTAGAGAGTTGCCTTATCAAATCGGTAGGTGTATTAATTATAATGTAGCCTTTATATATATAGGAAACTTTTGAATTTGAATTAGAACCTAGTGACATATAAATATCTGACCATAGGATGGGTAAAGAGGGTTAACAAAATGGTCACAAAGCGAAATACACATAAAAAGATAAGCCTAGATAGTTATGTTGAAGCTAGACAGTAACATCAATATTAGTGTCCAAGATGGACACAAGTGTATAGGGGATAAAAACATACAAAATATAGGTATAATAGGTATGGATCCTTAGATTACATTGGATGAAGGCAAAGAAACACAACACATAGGCCCAAGGGGTAGGTAAATTAAGTGAAATAAGATGGAACTGAAGAGGTCCATGAGAGACCACATCACTAGATGTCTAATTCTTAGTGAAAAGGTATATACATACAAAAATACTAGAAACATGTGTAATTTAAAAAAAATGGGTATATATAGTGGGATATCCCTATTGGTGATCAAGAGGATAGGGAGACAAATAATATTGATGGATCTATCCAAGCTTATAGGAATTAAGTAGTGGATCAGACCTATATTTTAGTGGAAGGAGAGAGGGGTTTAGAGAGGAGTATGGAAATCATGAGAGTTAAACATGTGGGGAAAGTAGAAAAAACTTTGGTTGGATGATAGGGACAACATGGACATATTTAGTGAGGGGAAGAAGATTTGAAACCAAATGGCAAAGCCTAGATAAAGGATTGCCCAAACTCTCATGGGTAGATAAAGTGGTTGTTAAGGAATGAACTGGTACTACTATTGAGATGTAGGGCTTGAATGTCATAATATAAGGTGTTATTTGTCTTCAAATACCTAATTTAGTTGTTAAATGATCTCATCTTAGATGGTCAAATTCCCTAATTGGTAAGTTTTGGGGAAGAAGACTCAATATTGACATTTTTTAGATATTGGGCTAATAAGAAGTGGAAACCCAAGGTATAGGTAAAATTCTCAATGTTGATTAATTTTTTTTCTATTTTGTTTCTAATTAAGAGGATTTTTATATTGTGTTGCTAGGAGGCCCTTGGTTATTAGGAAAATATAGTTTATACCTTAAAAATGGAATTTAGGGGTGGATTTATACAAGGAAAACTTCAACCAAGGGCTAGTTTGGATCATAATTTTGGGTCTTCCATTGGAGTTATGGGAAGAGGAAGCTTTGAGGGGCATAATAATTATTTTGGTCAGCTTGTCACCTTGGATCCACTCACCAAATCTAGGATAAAGTTATTATATTGTGTCATTATTTCACTTAATAAAGAACTCTTGTCAGCTATCAAACTTTTGTTAATATATGGAGATAGACTACAGTTGATTGAATATGATAACTTACCTATTTTTTGTTCAACATGTCGTAAGTTTGGACATGAATCCATTTCCTATCAGCTCAAGAAATAAAAAAATCTTGAGTGGAGGAGAAAGGATGGGAGTATTAATCCCTTGGCACCTTAAGATGTAAGGGTAGATAGGACTTAAGAACAAATAGAAGCAACATAACCAAATAAATATCAAGGGGTAGAACAATAGGTCCTCATTAAGGAAGAAGATTTGGAAAACATGAATGAAGAGGCCCCTGGATGGTTGAATGTAATGCACCAATGGAAGCAAGAGGAAGATGATGGATACTCAAAAGACCTAAGGATGAAGAATATGACCCTTGGGGAGGGAAAGGGTGAATAGTTGGTAGACTAAGATCCAGTTCATCATGAGGATAAGGAGTACAACTTAGACAATCCATCAGTGGAGAAGGAGAAAGAAGCTATCAATATTGAGGAAGGAGAGATCATAACGTAGGAAGATTGAGATAAAAATCAATATAAAAAAGAGGAGGAAAGGAATTAAACAACTATTTTAAAGAAATATACCATAACTCATACCCCATCTAATGAGATAAATGTCAACAAGTTAAATAGTATTTATTTTTAGGAAGGATAAATATACAAGGAACATCTTAGGATGTAAAAATTATATATTGAGATAGGAGCCACCTAAAAGGAGGGAGATAAGGATGATGATTGAAATCTAGTAAGTAATAGAAAATCCAAATCAAAGAGAATAATTTAGATAAGTGATAAGGTGACTAGGAGTACAAAGATGAAAGATCTAAATCCAAACACTCTGGTGGGTATTATTATTATTGAGTATTTTGCACAAATTTGTAGCTCAATGTATTCATTTCTTAGGGATCTCTGAAAGGTTATTTATTTTTTGTTTCTAATCTTGGTTGACTTTAGTTGCTTATTTTTGGATAGCATTTTGCTGAAGGTTTGTTAAAACTTATGTAAGTCTTTTTTCTTTTTATGGTAGGCTTATTGTAAGTAGGTTATAGTCTAGGATTAATAATTTTTTTAATCTATTTGTATATGTAAAAGGTTCTGGGGGCCTTTAAAAACTTATGTTTTTACCCTTATCCAAAAATGTATTGATAAAAAAGGAAAACAAAAATTGAATAATTATTAAATGTTTACTCTATATTCCATATTTTTCATAAGAGAAGTCAAAATAGATTTTTCTTTCCAATTAATAATTATAACCTAACCAAACACTTGTAAGTATTTATTTAATTTTAAATTCAAATGTTTAAAAATATTAATTCATAATTTTTAATCTATAAAATTCACAAAGTAGCTCTATATCTCATTATCATATAGTTATTTAAATTTGTTGTGCATAATTAATGTCTTATTTTTAAAATATATTATTAATTAAAAAAAAAGAGATTAAATTAAACACTCAACATATCTCTAATTTAACAAATCTAAATTTAGGCATTGAAGGTTGTAAAAATTGCATGGACTATTATTTTACAATTTTTTTAAACAGCCCAATCCTTAGCTTAATGTTTATTATGACCGTCTATCTTAGTTACATAGTTTTTTTATAAGACCTTAGTGAATATAATTTCATTAATAAAATTATATTCTTATAAATTTAATCAAAATTAATTTTAATAAAAATTCTAATATAATTACAATACAATGGCAAGAATTGCCACTTTGTAGCTCTTTTTTAATAGATTAATTGAAATTTAAAATTATTTACTTTTTAAATTTAAGTGTTAGGAAATTTTTTAAGTTTAAAAGCCTCTCATGAGGTTGCTTTATATTTAATCTAAAATAAGGAATAAGGTGAATGAAAGAAGTAATTTTCCAAGTGCAGAGTATTAGTGGAAGCAGTGTCTCTGACAAGACATTAGTGAATATTAAATATATCTAAAAAAGAGCTAAAGATGCTCACAAGCCATGAAGGTGTAGAGAGAGTTACATGAATCTCTAAAGAGGAAAAATAATCACTCACTAATATTTTAGCAAATAGATAATTTAAATATAAAGTTATTATAGTTTTAAGGTCCATGGAACAAATCTAATGAATGTGTCACCATTGAAGAATATGGTGATTTATCTCTATGAAAAGTTTGAGTGGACAAAATTTGAATTGTGCAAGTAGAATAATTAAACTATAGGATAATTGGAGCATGTATAAATTAGAGGCTTTTTAGACACTATATTTTAATTATATAACACCTCAAATTTCTACACTTGGTAAATACATATCATGGATGTACCTTCAACTTCTATAACTTTTTTACTGCCAAAAGGATCATGTACACTACCTTTATGTTCCTAAATTATTATATCTTAGTATAAACAATGTAATTATATTGACTCAAATATTTCATCTTGCCCATAATGTTATAAAACTACTTATCTTCCATCTCTACAAGTTCTAAACATATGCCTATTTTTCAACTCCTTGGACACTTGCATACCAATAAGATGCCTAAGTTGATGCAATTTTCCTATCCAAACATAAGTGTCTAGTACCCTAAAGTCATCCCAAGTTTCAATTGAAATGTATCCTAAAGGTCAGCCTAATATTTACTGTGAGATATTATCTAAATGGATTGGTATAAATATAATATTAACCATCATCCATTCCTCACCTAGAAATAAGCTACCACAAACCTAACAAGTCATAAGATAACTTACCAAAAACACTCAGTCAAAAACTCAATTGAGCAAAGCTTCCCTATTTTCTCCTATTTCCATATCAATCATAGGGAAAACACATCTATAGGTTTGAATTACTAAATGAGTAACCCAAGAAATATATTTACTAAGTTATAAGCTAGGTCGTTGTTGTGATTTCTTATCACACATTACATGTTTCACACACAAGCCAAAACATAGGGGAACACTACATAAGTCTAAGGCCCTCTTTAGAGTATTAGTTATGTAGGTAGTGATCATTGATAGAGGGGTCTTTGGGGTAGTTCAACACTATGTGCCACTAACCCATTTTACCCATAGCCATTATGAAGATGAATAACTAGGGTTTTACTATTTAACAAGGAGTGACAAACTATTATCTAGATATAAATGCATTAGAGAGAAGGTGACATGGAACCTAGAGGCATCGAAATGGTCATATCTATTTTTAATAGGTATTCCAAACTCAACACCTACATTCAAGTTAGACATAAATATCAACATAAGCATCCCATGTCAATACAAATGTTAGAGGTTATAGAGGTACAATTTATAGAATTAAGTGACTAATCTAGAATCCATATCCAACCTATTTCTTACTATTCTAGATCCAGACTACTTCCTACCTATTATAGATCTAGATCTATATTAGGATCAAAACTAGATAAGTATATTGTTTTCATTATCAATTTAATATCTAACATAGCTATACTTTATATCTTTTAAAATCTCAACATAATAAATTTAATATATGTTCTATTTGAGTTCCAAAAATAATTGGCCTACTTTAGAGATAGTCTATCATCCTTATACCCTAGACTATATCTACCCATTTAACCCTAGATGACCCACATCTAAATTTTAGGGTTTAACATTTGGTGAACCTAATTTGTATGAATGCATATTTTTATGATTCTTAAGATTTTCAAAGAGATCCTATTGTACTTTTTCATTTCTTTCTTATATTATTTTTCATACAACCTAGGCATAGCCTATATTTGGAGGTGTGCCTATTGAACACAATTATGTTCCCCTCATACCACATAATATGTCTAAAATAAATGAGGAACCTAATCCTAGGTATCATGATGTTACCCATTTTGACAATGAAAAACATACTGATGAGGTTACCATAGATGAAGATTCTGATAATGAAAACCATGACTCTAATGAAACTTATGAACATGAGAAAATAGATCATGAGCAAGTGAAATCAATTACATTTTTTATGTGAATATTCATCAAAACCTTAAATATATTAATGAAATCCTAAAAACCATATTATAAACTAAAAAAACAAAAAGCATAGATGAATAAGTAGGTCCATCTATTGATCATGTTATTTGAGCTATGGGTCATCCCCATTTACCAATAACCCTCCCCTTGAGAACATTACAACTTTATACTTCTAATGGAGGAATGGGATATGTATTTCAACCTTTAATCCATGAAACTACTATTGTCACATCTTACATGGAAAACCAAAATTCTTCAACTCAAATATTAGTTTCAATGCCTATATCTACCTGACCATTGGGTACAACTCTTTTGGTGAAATCTCAAATATCTAATCTAAAAGACCAAGAGGTGAAAGGTCTTGTCCAAACTATAAAACTTTTTCAAACTAAGGTTACAAATATTGAAAAACAAATCTATGAAATCTTTTTATGCTATTGATTCAAAAGAGGTGTTACATAACCCTTTTGTATTAGAGATATATTTACACCACTTGCCAAATAGTTTTATTTCACCTAATATCACATTTTATGATGGAAAGGGTGATCCTAAACATCATCTTTTATCTTTTTATATGGCATGCCCTGATTATGCCACTAATGAAAAACTTTTGACCAAATTATTTCTAAAGAGCTTAAAAGACTATGTTTTACAGTGGTTCTATGATTTAGTAACTCAATCAATAAATGACTTCAAATCCTTTACAGATCAGTTTTTGGTTCACTTCTCTATTAAAATTACTAAAAAGGTTTCCTATACCCAAATTGTAAGTATCAAACAAGGAGCCAATGAACCTATTAGTGAGTATGTCTTGAGGTACAAGACAATGTTGGATAAAATGACCAATCCTTTGGTAGATAAAGAACTTCAAGATATTTTCAAAAAAGGATTGCTTGATCCTTTACAAGAGTCCATTATATTATAAAGGTTCAAATATTTTAATGACTTATGCCAACTTGTTCGTAATCATGAAATGAAACTTATCTCATTGAACACATTTAAATATGTAGCGAATACACAAAATACATCTACATCAAATACCAAGTTTAATATCAAACAAAGTTATAAGGTCAAACCTCTTGAGCCTAAAAAAGAAACAACCACCATGGTTAATATGCTTTCACAACAACCTAATCAACTTGTCTTGTTTAATGCACCATGGAGATAATTTACACACTTATCTAAGTCTCTCATTTCATTACTCTTATGACTTGTAGAGTTTAATATTATATATATCCCTCATCCTATAGAGGTTGATATGAGTAGACCTATACCCAAAGGGTATAATGAGAATGCTTATTGTGACTATCACCAAGGCCTTGGACATTCTATCAATATATGTATTAGCTTGAAGAATAAGATCCAAGACCTCACCAACGAACAAAAGATTAAATTTGATGGTCCTCCAAAGGAATCAAGTTCATAACTTGATGATCACCATAAGAAGAAAATATTTAACAATCCTTTTCAAGATCATTCAAAGAAAGATCTGTAAGTGCAGATGACATATAATACACACCCTCTTTCATCTCATCAATAGCACCCATTAGATGGGATTATTGGTACCTATACATAACATACACATCCTATGGTTTAAAGACTCTTCATTAATTTTAATGATCATGATATTAGGAATGATGACTCAAATATTCATTCCTCATTCATTTAAGCATACCTTAACCACTAGCTTATCCACAATGTTATGATTGACAATGGTGTAATCAAGAACATTTGCTCCATGAAATTATTTAATCATTTGGGTTATACAAATCATGATTTACATTATTCAATTATATTAGTTAGAGTATTTGATGAGACCTCAAAACATTTTCTTGCTAATATTGAATTACCTATATAGGTGGGTCCCACCCATGTGGTTACTATATTCTCATTTATACCTTCCATGGGTGTCTTTGATATGTTATTAAGATGACTTTAGATACATATACTTAAATTATTACTTGATATAGTGCATGGGTATGTTAAATACATTCATACCAATCAGGTAATTATTGTTTGTAAAATTTGATGCGAACATCTTCTTAAACAAGAGAAGTTTATAGCTAGGCAATTAATTATCAAACCTTCTACAGTTAAGTTTCCACAAAAAGGTAAGAAATAAGTAATTCCATTTACCAAGTGGATAGTACTTGATATACCATTACATTAGAGATCCATAGTGGGTTCCACAAAATCTTTATCTAATATGCACTATATTCAGATATCCAAAACACTTACACATGTTCCTATTACTATTGTTCCAAACAAAACACAGAGTACTCAGTGATGGGTTCCACAAAACCCTACTATTATTTTTCCATAACCATAGAGTCCTCTTAAACATACACAAATGAAAAAAAATCCTATAATGATAAATATTAAACATGTAAACACTCCTTAGTAACATCACTAATTTATTACACCATGTTCATAGTGGGGAGATTACAATGATCATACTTGGGATGTGATCATAGGATAGTATTTTCCTTTTATATATTCTAAAAATGCCAAAAAAAACAACCAAAAATCAAAAAATATGATCAATGTTTACATATCCTATTAGCTCCTTGGCATGTATGTTTTTAGTTCCATGTTGGTAGATGAAATATCAGTATTTTATATATACCTTTGTTTCATGCATCCTTTGAGTGTGATATAGGGATACACAAATACATGATATATGCACTTTTAGATGTTGGGCCTTTCCTATACTCATGTCATGTCGACATTAGGGTCATTCAATTATTTGATCATGATACATTTGTTGGGACCAACAAACCCCACTCATTTTAAAATTGGGGATCCTTGAGAGACTTGTGTATCCAAGTTTGAATTATCTGAACATTAAGGTCCCTTGTGAAAGAATTTGAAGATCATCCACTCATGAATTAAACATGTGTGTATCTTTTAAACCTCTTTTTCAATTAATGACCAAGCTAATGGAGTTGCTTAAGTTGTTGTAGGTTCCTTGGAAGGCCTAGGGTTTAGTTTTCATGAACCCTAGGTGGTCCTCATTTTAAATTCAAATATTGGTAGGAATCAAGTCAGTGGGGATGATTGAATAAATTGGTTAATAAGGGTTTATCATGTTTTTTAAATATAACCCAAGCCTTTATTTATTCCTTTCCCCTTTTATTTTACCTTGGGTCTTAACTAACGTGCTTTATGTAGTCCCTTTTTAAGTCACCTAACTTAGACTAGGTTATTAATATTAAGGACCTAATATTTAATTTTGACCTTAGTCTTAATAATCTGTCCTAAGTATTTGTGTCCTCAGGTCTAATGGTTATTCTTTGTATCCCTTTTAGGATATAAAAGTGATCTCTCACTCACAAGATTTGATCAGATGGAATGTATTAACCAAAAAGCTTCTACTTAAGTAGCATGCATCATGAAAGTATCAACAATAACCACTCACTCAATATATTTGATCTAATAGTGTGAGGAATAGGAAGAAAAGTCAAAAGGTACATAAAGCCTCGAGGGATGAATGTGTGGTGACTTGCTAATCAAAAGAAGAAAACTAATAGGACCCACTTAATAAAAGTGTTTAATTAATGACCAAGTTCACCACAATGATCAATGGTAATCACTCACTCACTTGATTTGATCTAATGACATGAGAGAACCTATATTAAATAAAAGGGCCCCATAAAGATCAATGCCAATCACCCACTCATGAGATTTAATCCAATGGTGCAAAGATCCTAATGACTTTTCAAGGCTCCATGAGATTGACACATGGCTAACACATGACTAAGAAGGTAACTGACAAAGATACGTAACACGAAGGAAATATGTGAGAATGCCAAGTTTCATGACCATGATTCAAAATATCAAAGAGCCAATAAGAATGCTCAAACTTAGATTTGGATTAAAATACCGCATTAGGCCCAAGATATTTCTCCAAAGGAGAGAAATAAAGGAAGCTTTTAAAATCCAATGGCTAGTATCCAAAGGATAATTATGAAAACTATCACAAAAGTCCAGAAGGCTACCACATGGGCTCCACATAAGCATAAAAGGTCAGAATCAAAGATATTTTAAGCTCAAAAACATAAAGGCATGAAGGAAAGAGTTCCCATCAAATCTAAGGCACATATGAAGTTAAGACCTAGATAAATCCACCATTAAAGCTCAAGCACCTAAACCCTTTATAAAGAACATCCAAGTTGATTCAATTAACTTCACCTAGTCAAGATAGCATAAATAAGCTTTGAGAAATAAGTGCCTTAGTGAAATACTTTAAAATATTGAGGAGATAATTTTGTATCATCAATTGTGGTAGGTAGACAATAATTTAAGATGGAATCTGAGCTCTATCTGACCTCTGACAGTGAAAAAAAGGTTTTCAAGGATATTGAGCTAGACTTGGTAGCCCTAAATGTCCATGGGGTTAGGAACTAGTTAGAATTATTATTACTTATGGAATAATTCTATCCCATCTCTCAAGAGGAGAATATAAATGTTTCTACACATCAAATCTACAATGATATAGTTATAATTTAGATGGTAGGCATTCACCATGCAACAACAAATCTAGAGGTAATGCATTGCATCGATGTCCTTGATCCTATTTTTGTGGATTGTAGAATAGATGGGGAGTGGATTATTCAAGAGGGAAGCACCAAAAGGGTTGTGTGTATTGACCCCATGGCCTTAAAAAATTATTAAAAGCTTGCCTTTCCCCATCTTAAGCTCCCATCCATGAGAGATTGGACTAACAACTAGGACCTTAATTTAGTCCTCATACGCTAATTAATCTAAGGATCCCATGATTTTATGACCCTTGATGACAAAATACATATTATCTAATTTAAATAGGGAATTATGATAGCCATGACCTTTATAAATAGAGCCCTTGGTGCCCCTTCCACTACTTATGTGAAAAACTTTAGGGTATCTTATGTCCACTTTATGCTAGGAGAAAAAATAACCCCTCTTATAAGAGACTTGATAAGCTTTTTCCAGGCCAAGAAATTCTTGGCCATTAAAAGAGAACCTCTAAGTATTTTTATATGATGTCCTATCTATTGGATTCCTTCCTAGCCTTTGTGACCTTTCTTGTCATAATAAACTGGTCCCTTGATGGCAGGACCACAATCTCTCACCATTATTCTAAATTACATATATTCAAGTACAAAAACCACATGCAATTTATTTATGATTGTGTTTTCCCAGCCATTTGTGAGGAAATAATAGGCATCCCAATGCTAAGGCTACATCCTCTCATCAAGAAACAAGTGGAAACCATGGGGGATGTGTGGTACTACCCAAATTACACCATGATAAGGATAGAGGGAATCCTGACTCAATCCTACAAATTACCAATTCATGTCCCCAACAAGCTTGTAGAGTAGGAGATTGCCTCCTAGATTATTCAAGGTGTAGACAAGACATGTAAAGAAAATAAAAAATATCAAGTCCATCCCTTCCCATTGGACATTTGCAAAATCATAATCAGAGATTAGAAGTAGCTAGAGGTCATGGTGGTTCATAAGAATTCCTTTGATTTTCAATAAGATGACCTCAAAACGTAGGACCCTAAGAACAAGGTAATCAACCACATCTAGGATAGGAAGGTCCCAAAGATTGAATATGGACATCATCTAGGTTTTGGTGATGACATCTACATTAGAGCTAAGAATTTTGAAGAAGTACTTTCCAAAATTAGAGGTCACAACATCTAATTGGAGTGCAAGTTGGTCAGGGATAAAAAGGTCTCAAGAGAAAGATGGAAACTACACCCTTTACATTATCACTTATTGCCTAGTCTATTTAGGACTACTCATCAAAATACACCTACTGAGGGAGGGTCATTTAAACCTCAACAATTGGAACCAGTGGGATAAGGCCAGGTTGAGCAATCTGGGGACATCAAGGGAAAAGGCAAAGTTGTGGTTGAGGAACCAAATATAGAGGAGAGACCTAGAGAAGGACTTGAACCTTTAGCACTCCCAAGAAAACCTTCTTCCCCAATGGAATTCATTGGTATGGTTTCCATTGAATAAGGATAAACATTGTAAGGTGCCCTTATTAACATAGCAACTGCATATGGTTCTGATAGGGAGAAGGATCCCTCTTGTGAAGTAAGTAAAGAATTGATCCCACTAGATGGAGATAAGAGGAAGGTAGAATTGGCCTTGGTTCGTATGGCTCTAAGAAAAAGGCCTAGGTTGACCATCACTTATCCCATGAGTGAATTCAACCTCTTTAGTGATGAGAATACAATTTATGGACTAGTCATCCCTGACTAGTTTGTCTATGTAAAGTTTCAAAATATCCCATCCCCCTCTCCTTCTTGGGCCTTAACATAGATTGGTTTGACTAAGGATGATAATATAAAACCATGGATCAAAGATATAGTGAAAAAATAGGAAGAGAGGAGAATGCAAATGCAACACATTCAAGGGAAACAAAGAATTGACACATCAGGAACCTCTGGGAATACAAGTGTGGAGGTGATTAAGCCTAAAAAATTTAAGGAACCAAAGGTTAAGGTGTAATATAACCTATACATAGTAGTCTTGAAGAGGACCACAATGAGGGTAGACATGGTAGGCTAGGAAGAGTTCACATTTTAGAAGGTGGAGCCATTTACAGGGTTAACCCCTATTAAAGGAAAACAAATTGGAGAAGCTCCCATTCATGAGGGAGATGTGGTAAGTTTAATTGAGGCTCAGTATTAATAGGCCAGAGCTGGTGTCCAAAGGTTAGTACAAATAATTAAGAACCTAAAAGAGGAAAAGGAAAATTTACAAACTAAAGCTATTCTCTTAGTCTTAGGCTCCATGATAAAAATGCTAGATGAGTCATTTTTTGACATGTTTAGATCATTTAAATCCATGTAGTCAAGACAAAATTACCTTCAAGATCAAGATACCTTAGATATGAAACTAGATACTCATTGGTAGGCCTTTGAAGATAAAATTACCTAGCTTCTTGATATCCATATTAAGAAGCAAATACCAAACTTTAAGGCTATTAGTAAACGACATTTAAGTACCAATTTGGGGATTATTGGAGACAAAATTTAGGATTTGAATACTTGGCATGTGAAATTTGAGGATCTCATACAAGAAGAAAATGATCTCATTATTAGATTTAAAAAGCTCCTAGGTACCATGATCGAGGATCCTGCATAAACTACCACCCTGGGGATTATAATTAATAAAGAATTCCATCACAAATCCAACTTGGTGATTCAAGAAATAAAAATTAATGGTCAAGGAAAATTATTAAAGGACAAAATTAGAGTGTTGAATATGATATTCAATATAGGGGAGACAATTTATTCCCATACTTAGCCAAATTTGCATGAGGCAAGAAAGAGCCAAGTAAGCATTTTGATGGTAGCATGTCTCATAGAGGTGGATGTTTTAGGATAATTTGATCATATTTTTTTTTTCAATTTTGTGCCATTTTTTTTTTTTAACTTTCATGTCAAGTGCCAAAGCATGACAAAAGATATGCATGTTTAAAGCTGGCCATTCCAGACAAGTTTTTAACATAGTTGGCTATATGATAGAAAAATGAGTGAAAATTTTAATGTAATTATATCTCACACATGTGAGGGTTACAAGATAATTTTTATACATGGTTGTATTCTCATATGTGATTATATCATATGATCCAAATTTGAGAACATGTGAGTGAGCAAGGCAAAAGTTATGACTACAAATTCGGGCCTTCCAGGCGTATTTCAATGGTCCCCATACTTAGTCTATTTTGCATGAAGATAAAGATCAAGACCAAATAAAGATATAATGGATTATTGGAAATTGTATAATTAATATATATGGTGCACATCAATTCAAAGAGGTTAAATTATTCGTTGGTTAATGAAGGTAAAGATTGAGCTCCTTACAAAAAGATCAACAGAGCATGTTTTTTCTAAGGACTCAAAAAATAGCGAGTTGATGACAAGTGATAGATGGTTAATGATATTAGTTATCAAAAGGAATGTGAGAGTGAAAAATTTAATGATCACTAGGGTTATAATTAATATCAAATGGTGGATGCTGTATGATAAGGACTTGACTGATTCACAAAGATCGACAGAGCGATGAGGTCAAAATTGCCAGATTGCACGAGATAAATTCAACATGTTCAAGGTTTAACCTTTGAGAATTTGAACCTATGAATTAAAGTTAATATAATATAAATGTTTTTATATTGATATAAATATGAGAGGACTTTATATCTGAGCATAGTGTCTGAGGTTTAATTGTGACCATTTGCATTTGAATATTTGAATTTGTAAAGGAAAAAACTAGTGCTCTGTATTTTGGCCATATCTTTCGATCTAGAAAAAAATTTCTCATGATGAAAAAATAAAAGTGGTAGAGTAATATAATTCAAAACTTAAAATATATATTTTAATGTATAATTTTGTACATATTCAAATATATTAATGTTTAAGTTTTACTATGTATTCGTGTATGGACTATAAATGACCTGAGAATATTTTTCGAGCTTGTTTAGATATTGTTTTGATATCTCTTGATGAATTGGATATTGGGTAGTGCTTTATAATCTATGAGGATTATATGTTTTTATTATTAAGTATTCAATAATCATGTGTAGTATGAACAAAGGTTTAGAAGTTGACTAAGTATTCATTCATAATGACTGTGTGCACAAAATTTTGTTTGAGCAAATAATGCTTAAGAAAAAAGGTTATATATTCGTTGTTGGAACTTAATGGAGACATATTGATCATATTTAATGGGTCCATAATTTTGGTAGTGGTTCTATATTCTTTTTTTTGATGAGGTGCTAAAGGAGTGAATGGGTTCACATGAGACCTATAAGGGCTATAAGGGCCTAATTGAAAGGTGTAGTTCCTTAAGGGTAACCCATAGATGTTATGGCTAACCTATACAGCTTATTTTTGAGACATGTATTGATGTTAGATATGAATTAATTATTTCCTAATGGCTGATCAAGGTAGTAATTATCATGTTTTCTCTACAAATAGTGAAACCAAATGTGTTAGTTTCTAGACTTGGGAGAGATTTGAGAGAAGCTTGTGTGTGTGAATTAAGGAGTAAAGGATGGGTAGAGTTATCTATGGATGAGTTAAATATTATAATAGATTGAGGACTTTCTATATAAGTTGTAGGTCATAATTCTATTTGGTAGAATAGTGCTTTTACTATTTGAGTATGAGCGAAGGTGAAGAGTGATAATCAGAGGTCCATCATCATGTGTTGAAGACATCAATTCATAGGTGGATGTGTTCATAGTGGTTATTTTGTCAAATAAATATATAAGGGGGTTTCATCCTCCTTACAAGGTGAAACTTGTTAAAGGTCTAATTGTTGTTGTAGCTCAGATAGACAAGTGTTGTAGCACCTTGTGGGATTATAGTCTCACTAAATAAGGAATTGTAGTTCCTTGATCAGTTACAACTGGTCTAAATTATTTTTGTTATTATAGGACAGAAGTTTTATTCATCAACTTAGGTGACCTTATCAAGCAATCAAGAAGATTAATAAGGATCAAATATGCCTTTAGACTATCCTTAAGGTCATATATAGGCTATTATCTGTATAAGGAGCCATCAAAATGGAGCTACATTGCTAATCATGATTGGAATGAGGGTTAAGAGGTATTGTTTCACTATGTAATGACATTATGTGTGTGAATAATGTTATCATAGATTTGAGATGTAAAAGGTTACTTTATGATGTTATGTTCAAGAGCACCCACATTGCTACAGTAAAACCTCCTACAAGCCTATTTAAGGCAAAACCAATAGTGCATAATACAAATATAGTAATAGGCCTATTCAAAGTTTGAATAGGTGTTCATAACTTATTATTATAAATAATAGATAAAGGTTGAGCATGTTTTAATCCTAAGATACTCAAAAGGATAAATGATACTCTACAGCCACTATGAGGTGACAACAATGAACTATGGGCCATTGTACGGACCACACCTATAGTGATGAGGTTTGGTTAGCCACAAGACTTATCAAGTTTTGTGAGAGGCATGAATCATTGGAAAGTGTGATAAAAATTATTGACATAGATGATAACATAACCTCAATAATTAAGAGAGATACAAAAGGAGGCTTAACACACAACCCTTAAAAAGTCAATATCATCACCTACAAGTTTAATCCATATAAACCCTGCATGTTTATGGTTCAATTAAGGGTTGTTTTCAAGAGGAAGAAGGTTCATACAAAGGAAGATACATGCTATAAAATATGCTTCATAAATCATGATGATGTATAGAGATTATGAGGTTTCTAAGCCTAATGCTATAGTAGTACACCTCAAAAAGTAAACCAATAGCCCTAGTAGCATAGTCATTCTTCTAAAATTGTAAGGTTAAAGGAAGATAGTGATTCATGGTTAATTTTATATCAAAATGAGGGTTAAAAATAGCAATTATTGAGATGTGGGATCAAGAATGTATGTATGGATGTCCAATACTAATCAAAATCTAGTTTCATCATGAAATAAACACATACAACCATGCATGAGTTGAGAAGGACATGTATGCAATCAGTCGCATGTATTCCATTTTGAATGTAATGAGGGAATAGTTCATGAGATGAAATGATGAATTATAAAGGTAAATTAAAGGATGACACTCCAAATAAATAATATACAATAATTTCAACTCTTGAATACTGTCTACAACCTAATGACATAGGCTACATAGTATAGTGCCATTCAGGGTCTTTCCAGTCCAAGTAGCTTATGAGCTTTCTACGGTAGGTCAAGTAAGAATTTTTCATATCCAAAAAATTGGTAAAATATATAAGATAATGACAACTCAAGAGATTATAGTATACAATACATTTGTATGGAATATACCAGCATAGGGATCTAAAACCTTACTAGCAAGGCCAAAAGATGCTAGAAAGCGGGGTAAAGGATGGTTTCAATCATATTGAAGTGAATATTTAGATAATTAAATATATTTTTTACCCTTAAAACCTCCAAAAACCTTGAAATCAACTCCAACAACATGAAAATATAGGCAAGTATGTCATAGTCCATGCAAAAGAGGTAAATTTGAAGGAAATTTTAGGATTTTGACATATATAGGTGGATTTTTTATTTGAAATTTGTTAAAAATCATAATAATTAGTTTAGGAATAATCCACATAGGTTTAAAGTCCATTTTATGAATATAAGTACTCACTATTTTATCGTAGTCATCATTATGTCTTTTTGAGGTCACCATATAAGTAAACAGTATTTTGAGATGCTATAGAGGTTTCAAAGTATAGGTGAAAGTTTGAAAAGAATAGGATAATTTTTTTACATCATTATAATACCTTTAATGATTTTAAAAACTCCAAATTATATGCAAACCATGCTCATACAAGTTTTTCAGGCAAGCAAGCATATAGGCCAAAAAGGCATTTTTTGAATTTTCAAGTAAAAAGATGATTTAAGAGTGTTTTGATAGCATGATATATACCAAATAATTATGTTTTCATGAATTTATAAGTAGGGGAAGATTAATTTTCATCTTGGTGAAGATTATCATTTTTTGCAGTTTTAGACATCCTTCCAAGCCTCATGTTTAGATGCTCATATCTTTCACCATGTGAGGAGTTTGGAAAAATGATATTAGTATGGTTTTATTACAAATTTAAATTATAATTAATTAAATTTTGAGATAATTTTAGGTGATTTAATTTATAAACAATCGTTAAAAGCGTAGGCAGCCTAAAATGCAAGCAAAACCCTATAGGTAGATTTCCTTCATGTGATAACTCTGCATACCTTTTACATGGGAACCCAATCCTTTTACGGGTGTTAGTGGGGTAAATTTGATAGAAATAAATTATAATAGTTTTTTATTTTTAGGTATTCACTTCATGAATCATCATTTTGAAGATTCAGCTTTGAAACCCTCCCAAACCCTCAAAAAACTAATTTTTCAAAAAGTTGATTTTATTGCCACCAAATATCCATGGATCAACCTTAAACCTTTTAAAACATCAATTACACTCTGAGAGGATTCAAAAAATTCCAATTTGACATATGGATATGTATATATCAAATCATAAATCATTTTTTAATGAAAAAAAGCATGGAAAATGAGGTACAGGTTAGTTCAATGGGATACAATCAATGGAGCTTGAATCCTGAGAATTTTTACTCATCCTTAAATCATCATTTGATTATAAATATTAACATAAGTGTCATTACCATATCAATCAAAATGGCCAGTCTAAAGGAAAATGGGGCAAAATGGGCCTTATCAACCTTGTTGACTGAATGGCAAAAGTTTTCTCTTCAAAATCACATATCTTGTGATGAGAAAAGTTGTTTCAAGTATAATGCCATTGTTTTTATAGGTTTTATGGTGTCTTGTTTTAGGTTATATGGAGTCCAAGTGCACAGATAGGCTATTAGGCCTAATAGGCCTAATTGGTCAAATAGTCAAGTTTAAATTTGGCATTGGATGGATATCAAAGGAGCTTACATGGAGTTTCCACACTACATATCTAATAAAGAACATGGATTTTCATGCACATTTTCATCCTTCACGTGTATTTTCATTCAAATCTTAGTCAAGTAAATTAGTATTGCACTTCAGTTGACTAGTTGGCCAAGATCATGCATCTATCCTTGGTTATTATGTAAATGAAGGCTTTAAATACTTCTAACTCAGCTTCAATATTGAGTTAAGGCATCCAAATTGGCATATCATCATGCAAGGAAGGCTCTTAACTTGTCAAAATGGGCCCACCACTTTTCCAACACCAAATAAGAGCTTTATGCAAGACAAGGAGACAAAAGGATATTGATTCAAGACTTTGTTATCATTTTGTAATTAAAATTAGACTTGAGTTGACTCAGAGTTGATCTTTCTCCCTTATCAAGCCCTGATTGTTACCTAGTTACTAGTTTGTCAGATTATGTAGGTCATGTTCAATGTTTGATGTCTTTTGGCTAAGCTTATAATGGATATAAGTGGCTGGTTAGTGCCTTGAATCAGGACTATTCCATCATTTACCTTAGAAATTGATCACCAGATAAATCCTCTACGTGAAATACTAATGCATAGGATATATTTGGAGTTGTAGATTCAATTTTTACTTGTTTAATCAGTGTTTTAGGAGCACAAATAGAGTGGATGAACTAGTAATATAAGTGTATCACCAATAATAAAGTAAAATTTTCCTTTCAATTTTCTTCTTTCCCTTTCCATCCCAATAATCAATAGTTTAGTAAGTGGTATAAAGTGATACATCAAAAGAGTTAGCCTCACCAAAATCTATAGGTCTAGTCTAAGTTTAGGTGTCCCACATCTCAAATCATTCTAATGTTAGTCTGGGTGTGAAGGTTTTAGAGCCAAATCTATCAAGCCTTCAAGTAAGGTGTTATTTGAGTTGCTAACAGTTCTAGAATGCCTAATGGGATATGAATTTAACTATCAGAGTATAAATTTGTAACACATTCATATTTAGAACCAACTTATAGTACTCATGTGACCTTTATTTCAAGGTAAAATGTACATTATTATTCATAATTCTAGTTATCTTCATGATTTTCTTGGCCATGACAACCTATAGAAAAGAATCTTGTCATTTTATCCTTACCAATAATTCTAGTATGATCCTCATGACTCATATCAATCCTATCATTAGCCATATCAACCATATGATGAGTATACATAGCCTTATCAATAGTATGAAATATCATACCAATCCTATAACCTCTCATGAGTCTTGTTATCCTCCTAATCAGCCTAATCAAGTCCCAAATTAATCCACCTCAAGCTTCAAGAAAGCTCTGTTTGGCTATGAGAAAGAGATGATAAGTATAGACAGTAGAAAGAGCTATGGTGAGGAGATTTCCAAGTATGAAATTAAGAACATGAGAGCTAATTTTCAAAAATCTATAGAGGTATGTGCAACTTCCATAAGGCAAGGTCTCTCAAAGTCTAGTTCTAATAAATTAGACATTGGTGGTCTAATAGTAAGCATTGAAGAGAGGTTAGTGGTTTATGAGAAACCCCAAGGTCATCATAATCAGTAGTATGTTCCCATAGAGATACCACTTTCCCTTTATGATAAAAAAACTAATGTTTATCATATCCCTCAAGAGTCAAACCAAACCTTGCCTAGATTTCTTACTAGGAAGTATATCTAAGAGAGGTCTCAGAATGTTAACATTTTTTGTTATGAGAAGTCTAATTTTTAGGTTGCACATCATATCATACATGAACCTACATCTTCAAGTTTGTAGGAAGAAATCCCCAGTGATCTAATTCATGATTTTGAGGTTAATCTAGCCAAGAAAATTGAGCTTGTAAATCAACATCTCTAATATTCAATAGCATCTGCAAAGTCATCACCACAATAGATTCCTTCTTTCACATCCATGGCTACCACAAGTCTAGTTCAAGAAATTTCTAAACCTAATTTCATGACTTGGAATCAGGTACAACAGTCCATGGAAAAAGAAGAATATTCAATCATGCTTCAAGATGTTGAGTTTAAGAGCAAACCAGAGATCATTCATCCTCCACTCATTTCTCCTTAGAAGCCAAATACCTTTCCTTCATGGAAATGCATTCAATAAATAATGCAATAGAGAGCAGAGGTGACTGTTGTTCAGGTTCAACATCTTCAAGATCAAAATCAAGTATCTATGGCACAACCATTGGATCTTTCTCATCTTATTTAGTAATTTTAGGGATCTATTGTGCCTATCCTAGAGAAGTATCCCATCCTTTCTAAAGCAAAAGATGAAGTTGTAGTTGATGTAGATATAAATGAAAGAGTTTTGAATGAACATAATAAGGACATCATCATTGATACACTCAATGTCAATCAAGAGATTGATCCAATCATACAAACTATACATGAAAGTGAGGTCAAAGAAGTTACTATGATTGAAGATCAATTAAGAGTAGATGATGAAATTAAAGAGGAAAACACTTCAATTGTTCAAGTAGAATGTGTTTTCCATAAACTCATTGATCCAACGATGGATTCCATCCATCATGGAGAACAAGAGCTTTTAGAATTGACATAAAATGAGTGCCAATCAGCACAAGAAGTTAATGATAATTTGTAGCCTTATGATCATAATGAAGAGGTTCTAATATACTTTAAATTCATGAGAACAAGTCTTTAGATTTGTTTTTTATATTTTATTTGAGATATTATTTACTTGAATGTGGTCCATTATAGGATGAAAAGAGTGATTTCACCAAGCAAGAAGTAGTTGTTCCCTTAGGAGATGACATGTTTGAGTATCTCAAGCATGGCTATCAACCTCTCTCATCATCTTCAGATGCTTGTCTACTTTTGGAAGATGAGTATGAACTAAAATGGACTCAATAAGTCACAAGATCAGACCCATCTCACTTATAGTTCATCCTTGAAGATATGACAAAGGAGATACAACAAGTTGGCCTATATAATCATGATCAACAATTCGTAAAAGAAGAATAATTAAAGATGTTCTTAAAAAGTACATGGATTTGGGAACATGATGATTGGGTTTTGGATCCATACCTTTAATCAATTTACCTACGAATAAAAATTGGAATTCTAGCTACACCATTAAGAAGGCATGAGCATCCAATTGCTCTTAATGACAAAAGAGATCTATCAAGAGATGGCAAATACATTTCAAGGTTTCATGGTGCATCAAATAGCTTTCAATTTGATCCTGGAGGAAAGCATATTAATTTAGGTTAGTTGTTCTAGGTTTTCTTATCTAATGAGTATCAAAAACAAAAATCTACTTCCCTTTCATTGTTTTTTAATTTTCCATAGGTTAGTTGTCTTTTCTTTAGTTGTGTTTCCCTTCAGTCTTGTTGTGCCAATCAAAAAAGGTGTCTCAAAGCCCAAGAGAGTCTATTTGACAATGGAATCTAATGAGTTATTTTGACTAGTAGGCTCATCAACCCTTGTGAGTCACCAAAAAATGTTGGTATTTTGACCTGTGAAGGCCAAATACCAACCCCTATAGTTCAAAACCTTTTCCCAATACTACATAGCCCATTCAAACCAGTTTGAAACTGAGTAATGTTGCCTAAACAGTTATTTTCTATCTTCAAATCTCAAAAATTAAAGTTAAAATAAGGTCATAAAATAAATTCAAATGCCTTTTATTATATTCAAAAATATGTTTTATGCCTAAATCCAAAGTTTCATAATAAAGAGAGGTGTTTTGATACTTTTTAAGCTAAAAAGGGCTTATTTTGAGTTCCCACATGCCAAAAATAGCCTCCAAAGAATGGAAACATATTTTTACTTTTTTTTTCATGTTAAATATCACATGTAATTCCTTTTCATGCATTTACATAGGTGATGGAAGCTTGACTTGGCTTTAAAAGGGAAAAAATAGGCTTATTTCTTTCATTTCACAAGCAAAAGTATGGATCTATATGGATTCCATACACCTACATCAGGTAACATGAATGAAAAGGCATATAAAATTTGTATCATAAGTTTCATGGCATTTGGATGCAGCATAGGCCCAAAACCGTTCCATTCCAAGCACTTTCCTTCTTTGCACAAAGTGACCTACTTACAGGTTTTCTAATGGCACGGTCTATTAGAGAAAGATGAAGGTCTAAATTTTGGAGTGAAAAAACTAGACTCAGAGGTATTCTTCATTGATTAGGTGGTTTTTTAATTAGACTCTCCATGATCATGAAACATCCAATTGAAGATAGGCCAATTTTTGTAGCCCTGCAACCAAAAAGGCAACTGGTTTTCTTCATTTTCTCTTCACCTGGGTAGAGTTCTAAGAAAATTCAAGTTATTTCAAAATCTTAGGAACTTAATAGATCTATTAATATCCTCTTAAATATTTTATTAATTCATTTTAGGGTCCAAAAATTCTCACAAACATAACCATTCAAATCTACAATATAACATGCTTGCGAAGAGAAGTATGATTATGGAAGGAGGCATCCTCAATTTTTCTTGAATTCATGTTTTCAAGGGTTTGAATCATGTTTTTCATGATTTAAATCACGTTTCTCAAATAAATACTCTAATAAATCAGTTTATTAGCATATTTCCATGCTCTCATGTCTCTCAAAAGGGATAGTTTAGCATTCTTTAAGGTTTCTTTGCAAATTTTAAGGTTTTTACAGAAAACTAGGTTTCATTTTTGATTCCTTCCCCTTCTCCCATGGCTTCCAAGATCATGAGATGTGATGATAATTATTTTGTGTTTTCATATCACCCTTTAGGAAGCCTTTGTCATGCTCTTTCATCCTCCTTTCCCACCTCCATCTCATCTACCCCACCTCACTACCATACATATCCATTTCTCATTGTCTTCAAGCTTTTGTTCACCCTCCATCATGTTTCCATTCTCCATTCATGTCATATCACTCTCCCACCCATATCCATAGCCTATTTTCATCCCAAAAGAGCCAATGGAGTTTCAATATAAACATAATCATGAAAAAGAGAGTTATGGTCTAGTTAAAGCATCAAAGCATAGTGAAAAGGACATATAGCAGGTTCATAGAGTCAAGGAAATCCATGAAGACATCAATCATCAAGATAAAATTAATAAGTTTCTCTCTATAATGGTCAATGTAGGTGACCTTATCAAGAAATCAAGAAGATTAATATGGATCAAATATGCCTTTAGACTATCCTTAAGGTTATATACAATCTATTGTCCATACAAGGTGCCATCAAAAGGGAGATATAGTGATAATCATACTTAGAATGAGGGTTAAGAGGTATTGTTTCACTGTGTAATGACATTATGTGTGTGAATAATGTTATCATATCTTTGAGATGGAAAATGTTACTCCATGATGTTATGTTCAAAAGTACCCGTTGTGCTACAGTAAAACATCCTATAGGCCTACTTATGGTAAAGCTAGCAGTCCATAATACAAATATAGTAATAGGCATATTCAAAGCTTGAATAGGTGTTCATAACTTATGATTGAAAATACTCATTAAAGGTTGAACATGTTTTGAGCCTAAACTACTCAAAAGGACAAATGATACTCTACAACCACTATGAGGTGATAATGATGACCTATAGGCCATTTGTATGGACCACACCTATAGTGATGAGGTTTGGTTAGCCACAAGACTTGTCAAAGTTTGTGAGAGGAATGAAAAAATGTCAAGTGTGATAAAAATTACTGACATAGATGATAACATAACCTCAATCATTAAGAGAGAGACAAAAAATCTTAACACACACAACCCTAAAAAGTCAATATCATCACCTACAGGTTTGATCCATACAAACCCTATAGGATTATGGTTTAATCAAGGGTTATTTTCAAGAGGAGTCAGGTCCATGCAAAGGATTCTACATGCTCTAAAATATGCTTCATGAATCATGATGATGTATAGAGATTATGAGGTTTCTAAGCATAATGCTATAATAGTACACCTAAAAAATTAAACCTACAACCCTAGTAGCATAGTCATTCTTATAAAATGGCAAGGTTAAAGGAAGACAATGATTCATGGTTAAGTTTCTATCAAAATGAGGGCTTAAAAAAGCAATTATTTCACTATGAGATCACTAATGTATATATGGATGTCCAATACTAATCAAAAGCTAGTTTCATCATGAAATACACACATACAACCATCCATGAGCTGAGAAGGACAAGTATGCACTTAGTCACATGTATTTCCTTTTGAAGGTCATGAGGGAATATTTCATGAGATAAAATTATGAATTAGCAAGGTAAAATAAAGGATGACTATCCAAACAAATAATCTACAATAATTTCAACTCTTAAATACTACCTACAACCTAATGACACAAGCTACATAGTCAAGTGCCATTCAAGGTCTTTCAAGTCCAAGTGGATTATGAGGTTTATAGGGCAGGTTAATTAAGAATTTTTCATATCCAAAACATTGGTCAAATATATAAGACAATGCCAACTCAAGAGATGATATTATACAACACATTTGTATGGAATATACCATCATAGGGGCCTAAAACCTTGCTAGCAAGGTCAAAACATGCTAGAAAGAGGGGTAAAGGATGGTTTAAATAATTTTGAAGGGAATATTGAGATAATTTAATATGTTTTTGACCATAAAAACTCTAAACACCATGAAATAATCTCCAACAATATGAAAATACAGTCATGTCACAGTCCATGCAAAAGAGGTAAATTTAAAGGAAATTTGAGTATTCTGGAATCTATAAGTGGAGTTTTGATTTTAAATTTGGTACGTAACATAATAATGGTTTAGGAATCATCCATATAGGGTTAAAGGCCATTGGATGAATTTAAGTTCTCAATTTTTTGTCACAATCATCAACATGTCTTTTTGAGGTCACCATACAAGCAGGTGGTATTTTGAGATGCCACAGAGGTTTCAAAGTCTAGGAAAAAGTTTAAAAATCATGGGATGATGTTTTTACATCATCATAAGACCTTTAAAGAGTTTAAAAACTCCAAATTATATTTAAACCATGCTCATATAGGTTTTTTTAGGCAAGCAAACATATAGGCCAAAAAGACATTATTTCACTTTTGAAGTAAAAAGATGCTTTAAGAGTGTTTTGATAGCATGGTACAAACCCCATAATTATGTTTTATGGAATTGAGAAGTAGGGTAAGATTAATTTTCATATTGGTGAATATTTTCATTGTTTGTAGTTCTAGACATCCATCCAAGCCTTCTATTTAGATGCTCATATCTTTCACCACATGAGGAGTTTGACCAAAATATATTATTATGTATTGGTTACCCTTATACAATTATATTTAATGAATAATTGAGATTTTTTGATGGGATTTAATTTATGAACAATCATTAAGAGCGTAGGTAGCCTAGAATGCAAGTAAAACCCCACAAGAAGATTTCCTCCACATGATAACTTTAAATATATTTTGAATAAGAACCCAATATTTTTAGGGGTGTTATTGGGATAAATGTAATACACATAAATGAAAATATTTTTGTATTTGGAGGTTTGTACTTCATGAATCATGACTTTGAAGATTCAGCTTTAAAACCCTTTGCAACCCTCAAAAACCTAGTTTTACAAAACATTGATTTTCTTGCCACCAAATCACCATAGATCATACTAAAAAAATTTAAAACATAAATTAAACTTTGAGAGGATTCCATAATTTCTAATTTTACACACACACACACACACACACACACACACACATATACACATACAGATACATATACATATACATATACATATACATATACATATACATATACATATACATATACATATATATACATATATATATATATATATATACATATATATATATATATACATATATACAGATATATATATATATATATACATATACATATATACATATATATATATATGTATATATATATATATACATATATATATATATATGTATATATATATATATGTATATATATATATATGTATATATATATATATATATATATATATATATATATATATATATATATATATATGTATATATATATATATATATATATCATAGCAAAAATCATGTTTTTTAATAGAAAAAAGCATGGAAATGAGGTACAAGGCAGTTCAATGGGATCTAATCAATGGAGATTGAAGCCTAAAACTTTTTGTTCATCTTCAAATCATCAGTTGGTCATAAATATTCTTGAAAGTATCTCTACTAGCTCAATCAAAATGGCCAATCTATAGGAAAATGGGCCTTGGCAACCTTGTTGACTAAATGGTGAGAGCTTTCTCATCAAAATCACAATCTTGTGATGATAAAATTTGTTCCAAGTATAATAAAAATGTTTTTAAAGGTTTCATGGAGTCCAAGTGCACAAATAGACTATTAGGCCTAATAGGCCTAATTGGTCAAATAGTCAAGTTTGAATTTAGTGTTGGATGGATATGAAAGGAGATTAAATGGAGTTTCCACACTATATATCTAATCTTAACATGGAGTTTCATGCATATTTTCATCCTTCAAGTGCCTTTTCATTCAAAGCTTAGTAGAGTAAACTAGTCTTGCACTTCAGTTGACTACTTGGTCAAGATCATGCATCTATCCTTGGTTATCATGTAAATGAAAGATTTAAAATACTTCCAACTTAGATTTAAGCTTGAGTTAAGGCATAAAAATTGGCGTATCATCATGTAAGGAAGGCTCTTGACTTGTCAAAATGGGCCTTCCACTTTTCCAATGCAAAAGAAGAGCTTCATACAAGACAAGGAGACAAAAGGATATTGATTCAAGACTTTATTATCATTTTATAATTGAAATAGACTTGAGTTGACATGGAGTTGATCTCCTCTTATTTTTCCAACACCAATCTTTTAGCTTTTCTATGCTTTTACTATATTTGAATGAATTTTTAGCCATTTTAGAGGAGGGATCCCTCTCTTGACAAGACCAAACTCTGCCAAGATTGAGTTTTGTAACCTTGTAAGATAAATAAAATGACTATTTTCATATTCCATTATGTTGGTATAGTTTATTTATGTCAGTTGATTTACATATGTGGTAGAGCTTTCTCCCTTGTCAAGTCATGATTGTTACCTAGTTACTAGTTTATCAGATTATACAGGTCATGTTTAGTGTTTGATGTTTTTTGGTTGATCTTACAGTAGATATAAGTGGTTATTTAGTGCCTTGAATTAGGATTATTCCATCATATCCCTTAGGATTTGATCACTAGATAAAACCTCTGCATGAAATACTGATTCATAGGAGATATTGGGAGTTGTAGATTCAATCTTTACTTGTCTAGTCAGTGTTTTAGGATCTCAAATAGAGTGGATGATCCAAAAATATAGGTGTATCACCAATAGTAAATTAGGATTTCCCTTTTAGTTTCCTTCTCTACCTTTTCATCCCAATAATCAATAGTTTAGTAAGTAGTGCAAAGTGATACATCAAAAGATATAGCCTCACCAAAATCTAGAGGTATGGTCCAAGTTTAGGTGTCCCACATCTCAGATCATTCCAATGTTAGTCTAGGTGTGAAGGTTTTAGATTAAAATATCTCAATCCTTCAAGCAAGGTGTTATCTGGGTTACTAACAGTTCATGTTAATTATTTTGTAAAATCTATAAATATGAGGCCTTGCCAATTGAATTTTAAGCTTTCTTCGTGTAAACATATAATACACAAATAATTCCAAAACCTCATTCATACAGTGTTGTAATACCCAATTATTGAGAAAATATTCACACAAGTCAAAACCACAAGCCAAAAGTGACAAGAGGAGATGAAGATAGCCATACTTTATTGATGAGGATCTCTTGAAGCACAAGTCGATCAACCCAAAAAAGGATCCTTTTTCGAGCAATCAAGGATTTAGTAATAAGTTTGTGTTTTGTGTTCATATTTCTCATTTCTTTATATTTCTAGTTGTGTTTTCAAATGATTTCTCCTCACTAATCTCCCCCTAGTGTCTAGGCCTAGATATGTATGCTAGTTAGTGTGTTCTCTCTCAATTTGATTTCATTTTGGAACTAACATGATATTAACCACCCCTCTTTAGTCAAATTCCTAGTCTACATAATGACACACTCGATGGGACTCTAACATCAAAAATTTGGTCAAAAATCACCTACAAGAAAAATACTAACCATTGTCATGTAGGATCTTGAAGCGTGGAAGAAAAGAAGGTGAAAATTTGAGCAAAAGTCCATTTTTATAATAGTCATGATTTTTTTCTCTAGAATATAATCCCTCAACTTGCATAGTCATGGGTTTATTATCTTAAGTCATGGTATTATGTTTTTCTAGACTAACCTTGATTCTATCTATAGATTCTATAGCTATTTTATTATACTGCTACTCACAAGTAGTGATATTAAAAACCCAAGAAATGATATTGTAATACTATAACTAACTAGTCATAGGATTATCTATCCAAATCATGAGATTGATATCCCAACTTATGAGATTTTCAACCTAACTCATGAGATTATCTAATTGAGTCATGGTATTGTTGATAAACCATTAGTGGTTAAATGACAATACCTCAACTCTCGTAGTACTAATATTGCCCTAGAACTAGTGGGGTTGTCAACCTGAGTAGAGGGATTGTGATTCCCATTAAACTAACCTGAATAGAGATATTTTAAACTTGAATAGTGATATTTCCAACTTGATTCATGATATTGTTAACCCGAATAGTGAGATTATTAACCCAAGTAGTGGGATTGTGATTTTTGTTCAACTAACTTGAGTAGCGATATTTCCTATTTGAATCATGATTTTTTAGAGTAGTGGGATTGCACTATGGAATAGAGGAATTACATTGTGTGAAAACCAAGATTTCATTTTATAAATTTATTTGCTCAATCTCATGAGTGCTTCAAAGTAGGCAGTCATAATCTTGTTTTTACAAGTTGAAAGGCTAGTTTATAAGTTAATTTGGGTGTTTTTAACTAATCATACACTTCAATTTGGGGTTTAAAAATAACTTGGTTAAAATCATTCACACTTTAAATTTGGTCTAAAATGAACATGCTAGTCTTCACACATTTGGTATTTGGTGCCTAACAAATTTAACATGCTAAGTCTTGAACATTTCAAACTTTGGGCTTAAAATGAACTTAGGTGCTTATTGATTTATATATTATTTTTGTTGTAATATTTTATATTTTTGAACTTAATTCCAAGTGGTTATTTATGAACCTAATCAAACACTTTCAATTTAGTGCAATGAAATTAGCCTCACTTCAATTTTTTGTAAACTTGTTTGTTGATTGTGTGTTTTAGAAAAAAGAGATGTGCATGTATGCTCTCCCTCATCCCTTTTAGGGAACTTGGGTGACCAAAATCACCATATCATCACATATTGATCCTATTCCAAGGCATATAAAAAACATCACTTAAATCCCTCCCCAAAAACTTGCATAGTATTGGGTGATCTTGAGTCACCATAAAGTCTTTTTTTGTCATTTATTTCATTGCATCCTAGCTTGTGAGGGGGATTTCATTACCTCCCATGAGTTATTTAGGGAAGCTTTGACCTAGGTCTTCATCTCCCAACAACATCTTCAACCCCTCTCCATGGGGAGGTATATAAATTAGGAGCACCTTATTGGGATGGTGGTTTGAGTGATTAAACCATCTCCTATCATTGGGGCTAAGCCTGTGATGTATGAGTATATTGGAAATCACACTACAATGAGTGAGTAACAAATGTAGTGGTTGTAAAAATGGAAAGACCTTTTTATAACAAGCCAAGTGTTGTAGACCCAATTGACATGTTGCTTCTCTTGTATGTTGATATGAAATTCTTATGCATGGGATCCATCTAAAATGTTCAAAAACTTTTTAGTTTAGTTAACCCCACTTACCATACCTTGTTAATTTAGGATTTAAAATGATTAGTTAGTTAATTTTTCTTTGTCTTAGATTACCTGGTTTTTATGTGGGGTTAAAACTTAGTGTTGACACAAATGACATAACCAAACACATTGTCCCCAAATTTATTTAAACAAGGAGGCGTTATGTTGCCCATGTAAAAAACATATTTTTCCTTGTTCAAAATCATCATCATACACTTTGTGTCATATATTCTAATTTGGCACAGCGATGCTACCCATTTGAGTTTAGACCTTTTGCCACATCTTTTTTAAGTCCTTCATTGATAGTTTAAATTCAAAATTGGACTCTTCCATGTTTTAAATGTTGATGTGTTAAATTGGGTTTACCACTTTGCCCTTGACTTGTTTTAACTTGAGTTCAATTCCTAATTTGAATTGAGGGTCATTTTTATATTCAACATCATTATCACCATTTGGTAGGACTCAAGTCATCTTGAATATCACTCACGCTTTGAGTCTTAGGCTAAATTTTGTACTGTCCATCCTATTTCACCTTTTGTCTTAAGTTCATTTGATAGCACACTTTTGCCTTAGAGATTTGTCAAAATTATGTGTGTGTGTGTATCATTTGAGTTAAGGAGAGTAGTGTTACACTACCAAAATCATTTTAAAACCATTTTTACCTTGAAGTCTTGAAACAAGATTTTATTTCAGCTTTTGAGCATTTTAGCATTGTTATGCTACTCAAATTATTTTGAACCTGTTTCATGGGCCTATTCACATAGATTCGAAGTTGTTCCAAAATTCTAACCATTTCAATTTTTCTTTGAAATTCTTTGTCTAGTACATTTATGCTATTCACCTTTGCTTAGCTCATTAGTTAAAATAATTTGATTTGTGCCATTATTTGGGAGAAAATAATCTATCTCCAAGTACCTTTTGTTTCATACCTCATACTTTTTGATCAAGTTTATATCCAAGATTCAAATGCCTAGTTTTTGTTAGAAGTGTTTCAAATATATTAGATTAAATATCTCATCTTTTAAAATTCTATATTTTGATGCCATTTGGATATAAGTCCTAGCACATGCTTTGTTTGATTTTATATTTTGATGCCATGTTTGGCCAAAATACCTAGCAACTTTTGTTTTTCCTAGATTAGACTAATTTGAAACACTTTGACTTAGAATTTGGCATTTCAATTTATAGTAATTTTACTTGACCTTTTTATGTGAGATGTGTAATGTTAGATACTTGATGTTAGATTATTTTATCACAATTCATTGAATCAACCCTTTTTGGATATACATAATCATCCTTTTGACCAAGTTAGACCAAATTTGAACCTCTTTTTAGACATCTCATTTTCAAAGTTTATAGAACTCTATTCCCTTTTTGTCATGAAACATTTACTATGGATCCTAACATGTATTCCTACACTCACAGTGGCCTCATATAAAATCTGAGATTTAGTAATGTGGTCACACAAGAAGAAATGGTTAAATACCCTTATGCAAATAATGTTACTTATGAGATGGATTCTTACCCATCTTATAACACTCAAGCAAAGGCACAAATCTATGACCCATTGGCTCATTACTTGGTTAACATGCCTCCTTACTTAGAGCTAGATCAAGAATAAATATAATAGTATCTATCTTTGATACCTATGGTTGAGGAACCAATTCCTCAATAGTCATACTATGTTACTACACCATCCACGTATGATCTTTATCTTTTTGAGCACCACTTGTTGGAAAACAAAGACAAAATTTTAGTTAGAGCTATAGAAGTAGGGGCCAAGTTTCTAGAAGACTTCCCTTATGAGAACTTGTCAATTCTAGTAAGAATGCCTCACAACATAATTTATAATCAACAAGATTCTTCTAGCAATCTATTATCTCTATCCTGAATTCCACATCAAGATTCAATATGCTTGTCAAAGGCAAGGACCTCATGGAGGATCACTTTGTACAAATGCATACAACATACCTAATGTACTTGAACCTAGTGTATACTTTTAACTAGATGACCCTATCAAATAGGCCTCTCATTGATTTAGTTCCTTCAACAAGAGTGCTAATATAATTGACTGGTCAAGACAATCAGGGTGTAGATTCCTTTGTGTAAAACACTTTGGTTGATAACTTGGTTCATATGCCAAAAATTCAAGAATTTTATTTTGATTCTATATAAAACATTGAGAAAAACATAGTGGATAATGTGCAAGAAACATCCAATCCAAACCAAAGTGGTGTATGTACATAGACAACTAATACACAAATAAGTGTACCTTTAGTTAACACCATGAGTGGTTCTATAAATCAAGGAGTAGGAGTTTATACGTCCCAACCACAACTAAATAAATGCTTCTTCAAGTGCTCAACCAATGGGATTAGGAAGTCAACCAATAACCAATGCCATGCTTCTAAAAAAAATGTGACAAATATTGCTCAATAGGCAATGGGTAATATTCCACAACATCAAGAACAATCTAACATACTAATGTAGTAGAGGTAAAATATATTACCACCTCAATATGGGGTAACTAATGTTCCACCTCACCAAGTAGTAACAAACATACCTCTTTTCTCTTAGACCAATGTGCCAATTCAAAGCCAAACTATGTCTAATCAATAATGTATCAATATTGGTCAATGACAGTGTAGACACCAAAATCATGTCTACCCCTTGGTCCTTTCTCCCCCTCTTAGTCCCCTTTGGTCCACTTAACCACTCCTAACCCATGTCTTGTTAATTTGAAATAATTAGTTATTTTAAATTAACAAAATCCCTTTTCCCTCTCTCCCTTGCCACCTCACCACCCTTGGATACCCTTCTTGGATTCCCTTCATTCTCCACATGGCCAATATTAATGCTTGGACTCCCATTCCAACTTCTCCCCTTTAACCTCTCACGTCCATTTATCCACCTTCGACCGTTTCTTCCTTGGACTCGCTGACTCGACAGTTGGGAAAATGGACGAAAGGTTATTTTTAGCCTTTTTCCTACCTTCCAGCCACCGATGTCGGTCAACTGTCGACCGACGTCAGTGATATTACCGACATCGATAGCCTTCATAACGGTTTTCTACATCCGTTATCCCTCCTTGGCCTCTCTCTCACATCCGACTCTTGAATCCTTCAATCCGTCAATCTTTCGCTCCTCTCTCTTCCACTGCTAACTCTTTGGCTGTAGGTACACATCAAGCAATACTCTCCAGGGACTCTGCATCAGTTTTCTACATCAACAATAGGGACTCTGCCTTCGTCAATAGCATAAGCAACAGCACCATCAACACTCCTTCAGTGAGTCATAGGTAAGTATTTTGTTTGTGCTTTCATTGTGTTTTCTAGTTATTTGCTTCTAAGTATTATAAACTAGATTCAGCACTTCCTATCACCAGACCAGACTAGATCAGATCTGAATCCTTATCTCCCTGTCCCTCTATTGGTCTCCTCTATCCCTCTGTCCCTTTTTGATATTCTGTCCATTATCCCAGATTTTAGACCCCTGCACAGACCAAGATCCCCAGACCATTTAATCAAAACCAGACTCTCAGACCCAGACCCCCAGACCATTCAACCAAGCCCAAAACTCTGTCTCAGACCCGTCCACAGACCACAGCTCACCCAGACCTCATCCACAGACTACTGCCCAGACCAACACCAGTCGCTTCCCCCATCGACATCAATAGACTAACTGACGTTACCAGACTTGACAACCGACGCTGGTAGGACCACCGATGCCAGTGACTATGACCATCTCGACAATATCATTCGGGTAAGCATTTGCTTCCATTTCCTTTTTTGTCTTTATCATTTGTAGTCTTTTATTATTCTACTATTTATCAAACATATTTTTATTAATCAGTGGGTTGACATCCCTCAAGCTTTTGCTTGGCAACCCACCATTTCCTTATCTAACGCCTTCTTTGTCTTAGTCTCTTTATTTTGCAGGTGTCATCCTCCACAACCAAAGAGGAGTTCTCACTTCGTCTAGATTACGATGCGCATGACTACATCCAGGTACATACAAGCCTTGACCATTTCTTTTAGTTTCTCATTTCTCTCTTTGAATGTAGAAAGCAAAAATAGCATAGAAACATTCTCACGCCCGGTGGGACCTTAGGGTCTCCCTTGGGTTCCTTTTATTTTGTTCATATAGGTGCATTAGGTTTCTCCCTTTTCACCTCTTTCTTCTCTTCTAAACGACATCATAAGCAGGAATAAAAAGAACTTTTCTTTTCTTTTCTTGCACTTCTAGACTAGTCAAAAATCATATCCTTCAAACCCTTTCTCAACTTGTTTTTATCCGAACTTAACATTTTGACTTGGCGCTTAAAACACACTGCATTGCATTTCTATTTACTTGCATTTCTTAGTCCACACTTAGTAATTAATAACCGCATATTGAATTAATCGTAGTCCACTTGATGTTACACAACCAAACCACTTGCACTAAATCAAACATCAAACTTACCTGAGACAAGGCCCGACTGGGATTTCATCCCCCAGTGGATACCTTACCCCTCCCTGGCAATCCCACTTGGATTTCACCACCAAGGGGAAAGCCCACTCCGTTCTCTGGTGGAGGATAATCTCTAGGCAAGGTATATTTTGGCTAAGCGAGACCAGCTTATCACTGGGCTCGTGAAGTGAGGGGAGCTTGCTCCTTAGCACCAGGCCACATACCGAACCTAACACAGACTTTTGAGCACCTAAACAAGACCTGAAACCATCCATAGACTACCTCTTCTAGGACCCATTCTTCCAACCAACCTCCCAAACATCACATTAAGGCATAATCCACAAGATTCTAAAAGTTGATTTTTAGGATTTAACGCTTAGTGTCTGCCTGTCTCCATCTCTTTTTTTGTTCTTATCTGCTTGTTTGAGCTTGTGAGGACGTTCTTCTTCCTTTTTTCCAAAAACTCTCAAATCTTTTGGGTTTCTAGAAATCATAGTGACCGGCATCGGTTTTACCACCGACGTCGGCCACCTTTCCTCACCGACATCGGTTATCTGACCGATGTCGGCCATCTGATATTACCGACATCGGTTTTTCAACCGACGTCGATCACTATCACAGTCCTTTTTTTCAAAATAGCAGCTTAAAACTCGACCCTTTTTCTGCCAAAAACCACATTCTGAGTTTCTGAAACTTGACCCTATTTGCCTTGAATGGTTTTGACACGCAGTCAAACCAAGGCTCTTCTTGACCACGCGAGACATCAACCACTTCCATCTTCCCCATCCATAACCAGTCCTATAATGGAGTTCCACTCAGAGACTGAAAGAACTCCAACTCGACCAACCCCGACTCAAACCCCCATTATCCCTGAAGGGGACCAAGATTTTGAAAGATTCTTGGACCTCAATGTCAAATCCCTCCAAAACTATCTCACAAGAAACCAAATGTGGGACCTTTCACTTGTAGTGGCAATAACATCGAGGTCATCCGCTACCCAACCCATCATGACTCAACCTATTGTCTCGACCAGTCACTTGACCATGGCCAATACGCAAAGTTTGGCCTCCTCATCTATTTTCGAACTTGCCTCAATCGGGGTATCATTACTCCCTCAACCGTACACAATTCAACCAAGTTCTACACCATACCAGAACTTGGTTGTCTCGACCTCGCCCACTCTTGCACCCATACACGCGGGAGTGACAACTTATCCTTTTACTAGTGCCGCCACTCAACCACCTATGGCGGTATCTAGTCAACTTGTGTCCTCCAACTTCATGACACAAGCCCCTTTGACCACAACATCTATCCCTATGATGCACTACCCATATGTTGCACCTACACAAGCGCAACCAAGTACGTCATACGCCTCTTCGACCACCTTCCAAGTACCTTACAACTTAGGGGGTGCCTCGTCTGCCAATCCATCAATTGACATAATCAAAATGCTGATGGATAAAATGTCTAGTCTCGAGACCTCTATCTCTGGTTCAAGCAATGCTTTGTCATATGAGCAAATTTGCAATGAACCCATCCATCCTTTTGTGCCCATCCGACCATACCCCAACCACTAGAAGCTTCCTAAATTTACTCACGTTCAGAGTAAGGAAGACCCACAATAGCACTTACGGGCATTCATACATGCCTGTTACCTCATTGCCCATGATGATGCGTTACTTTTATGCACGTTCCCTATGTCCCTTTCTGGCCCCACCCTTGACTAGTATAGCTCTCTTACCAGACATTCTATCTTTTCATTCACCCAACTCACCCAATTATTTCTCGACCATTTTTCTATCAACATCACCAAGCAAGTCTCAATCACAGACCTCTACTCCATTAGGCAATTTGACGACAAATCAATAGTCAATTTTGTCGCCCGTTGGAGAGGCTTGATTAACCAGCTCTCCTTCTCCTTGCCTCAACCCGAGCTCATTGAGCTCTTTTCTCAAGCATGTGCTAGGCACATCTCTTCTACCTTGCGGATCCAGACATTCCGCACTTTTGATGAAGCTTTCACCATGGCAAGAAAGCTTGAACTCTGTGCCATCAATGAAAATAAGGTCAAATTGCGTAATAACAACGCAAAATCTAATGACCCTTCTTCGTCCAAACCTTCTTCTGCCCACTCCCAGTCCAAGGGGTCGGCAAACACTATCATCTTTAGACCATCATCTTCAACAATAACCAACCAACCTCAATTTTCAACATCAGACCACATCAACAAAAATTTTCAACGTCGATCCATACAACATCAATTCACTCCAATTGGAGAGTCATATGCCTCTGTCTTGGTTAAACTCGTCAAGCAGGGGGTCCTCAATCTCCCTTCAATCCGACCACATCAATTCGACCCCTCAACACCTATCCCTGCATGGTACAGGGAGAATGACTTTTGCAACTATCACCGTGTCAAAGGCCATGACACGGACAACTATTAAACCTTTAAAAACATTGTCCAGGACATGCTAGATAAGGGGGATCTCACCCTGGATAACCTAAATGCCCTACCCAACCAAAACCTTGACATCTTCAAACAACCCTTTCCTAATCACCCGCCTACTCAAAACAATGTCTAGACCATGACCAATGAACCTCAAGACCATGAAATACACACAGTTGACACTATCTTTTCTCTTGTCCCTGACCAACCTCCTTCACAGGTGGAAGACCCTTCTTCCCCTATTCCTCTTCCACATGGTGAAGAAATTTCTTCTCCTATTAATCCTCCATCGACCTCACTCATATTGGAGGATGCTTTGATGGCACCCACACCAGCTACCTCACCCTCATCCTTTTTGTCATCAATGGAGGATCATACATTCCCCACACCTAGACCACACATCGAGACCATGACCATTCCTACGCTCTATCCAACTGTAGAGCCACACTCTTCTCCACCAAGAGAAGAACCAGTCTCTTCGCCCATTTCGATCAAGGAAGACCCAATCACGGTTTCCTCTTCCCCTTTGCCTAAGATTGCTACATCTCACTCGCCTCCGTCCACATCCGAATCCAAACCCATATCTAACCTCACCTCGTACAATAGTGGCCCTCACCCCAAACTAACGAAGGCCATTAAACCACACCGGAGGACTCTTCCCTCACCTTCATCATTACCTTCAATTTTGGGCCCACATCTGTCCACTTTAATAGGGGTGCTTCCTACTCCCATACTTCAAAGAGGCAAGTCGCCTCCATTACTCTCTCAACCCATCAGACATATATCTCCTCCAAACCATCGACCAATGCATCTTACGCCTCTCAAACCAAAGTAACCAACCCTCACTGCAACAAAACATCTAGACCCATTAGCAGGTTCTTATGCCTTGCTGTTACAGTAATTGTTGCAGTCCTCTCGTATCAATCTCCCGCCACTTAGACCATATCAATCCCTCAGACCAAAACCACCCTGGTTCGATGACACTCAGACTTGTGCATATCATCGCATGCCTGGGCATGGCACTAAGCATTGTTGTGCCCTCAAGGTTGTCATTCACCAATGCTTGGAGAAAGACACCCTTCTTCTCGACCACATCATCAACAAACCTTCAACCTCAACACCGCCCCACTCATAAACTCTTGGATCAAGACCATCTTGGTTCGACAACTCTAAATTCTATCATTATCACCACACTCCAGGACATGACACTCAGCGTTGTTGCGCTCTTAAAGCTGTCATTCATCAATAATGGAGAAAGGATACCCTTCTTATCAAGGATCCTCTTGATCACCCCTTTGACAAATTAGCAACACCGACCCATGCTTCTCAAACCTCGTCACCTAAATCGGGATCTCCATGCCCGATTATGGTCCCTTTGCCACCTTTAACCCCCTTATTCGACATCAACACAGTCAATCTGGGCACCAAGCCTCAATCAACCTTGACCAATCTATCAAACATTCTCCTTAGCTATTGGGGGAATTCAACTTTCATCCAAACCTCAACCAAACATTCAGTCTATCTTCGACCAAACATTCAAACCAACCTCAATCAAACCTTGATCAAATATCAACCAACTTCTTCAGCATCGACCCCAAACTTCAACCAAACATTGACCAACTCCTTCAACATCAATCAACATGTGACCAATTTGGAACGAAGCAAATGGGGCAAGTTTGCTCCCAATTAACTCAGACCTTGCATCATAACACAATCATGGGTCAGGACTTTGTCAGAATCTAAGCCCCTTTATGTCTTGCCTCTTTGACCAGTCTACTGTTAGTCAAGTAATTATTCATTTGATGTCTAACTTGAGCTTGATCCCTTGAGCACTCCCCGTCATTGTCATTCCTATCTCCAATAACCCTCAATCCTAACCCTTTTGTCAAGCATGAATGCTTTGTCTTAATAAAAGGGAAACCCTCTAAACCTCTATAGTCAAGTCCATGACCAAAAAGTTTAGTAAGCAAATCAATCAAATGTAAATCAAAATGGGATACATATTCCAAGGTCATAAAACTATAAATGTAGACTACTCCCTCAAAGGATAGTTGCATCATCATTGCTGTATTTACTAGACTGCTCCCTTGAAGGACAACTAGGCCAAAGTCATATCAAAAACATAAAAAGTAGAATATAGACCACTCCCTCGAAGGATGGCTATGCATAAATTTTGCTACATACACAACATTATCTCTGAAGCTTCCCACATCGATCAGCTTCACAACATGACCTCAAAGCAAGACAATATCCCATCGCAGGCTTCCCGCATCGATCAGTCTGCCTTCAAAAAAAAAAATCACTGACAAAACTTTAGAGTCATGGACTTGTCTATAGTCGTTCTCGGGGTCACCTATAAAAGGGGCAAAGTTGTTCCTACCAAAAAGGGTTCCCCCTTCCATCTCATTATTAATCCTATCACCCCAACATACTCAAGGGACTTCGAGCTCACTTTAATGTCAAAGTGATTCGATTACCTCTCTAACACAACACTGGTCAACGACGCAATGCATAAATGGGTCTTTTGTTTCTAAACAACCCCTTACCTATGCCATCATTCTGGTCCTTGTCAATGAAAGAGCAATTCGCCTTTCACTTTTGACACATCTTGGTCACGCATCCAACCCAGTCATTATCTATCCAACCAAACCCAAACCAAACCAACCAAAACATTTTCAGACCACCGCCATGACCTAGTCCATTTCACATAGTTTCTATGGACACCAATATACATGGAAACTATCAACCCGACACAATTTATGTTAAGCATAAACCAATACTTGCTGAAGCATAAATAGACCCCAATTCATTTTTAGCATACATCCATCGCGACTATGGAAAATTGCTAGGGATGAAAGACCCCTCGACCAATGTTGCAAAATACACCATTACACAATATGGAAAAGGCTGCAACATCTTTTTACCTTCATCATTTCATCATGACCAAGACCAATCTATCACCCACTTTGACCACCTGTCTACCACTCAGACCCATTTTCTGAACTACATTGGTCTGAGGCCCTAAGATCAGGGCTATGTAGGCAACACTCAGATGACACGACTGTCTTTTGGGGTTAGCTCGACCACCTTTGTTTGTTCATCTCCTTGATGGACAAACCATTCTTTCCTTTGACCAATCTTTTGACCTTTGACCATGACTTTGACCTCAACTAGACCATCGACCACTTTGACCCTTCCTCCCTTTGGGGAGAACTACATTGGCCTGAGGCCCTTCCAACAGGGGCTATGTAGGTAGCACTCAGTTGACATGGCATCTTCTGAGGTTAGCTCGGCCACATCCTTTTGTCCATTCCTTCACCTCGACCAATGACCATTGGAGATCATGCCTCTCTCCTCTGACTTTGACCACTTCCAAGACAATGTTGCTTTGGTTGTTTTTGCATGCATGTTACCCCACGACTGGTTAGCACAATTGTGCACAGACTATTTTTGACCCTCACAAGTATAGGATCGCAAGCTGGTTGATCTGCACTACTTGTGACTTTTTTGTGTTTTTAGGAGCACTTCCTGAGCTTGGGATACCTAGGACATGACGACCATTTGGAGCTTCAGCTTAAATTGCATAACCCAATCAGCAGATGACTAAATGCTAGGGCCCAGTTATTTCAATTTTGGCACTCCTCGACCCTCGACCTGCGACACTTTGACCTGACCATCCCGTGAAGTGGTATACGTGTAATCATGACTTTTGCAGTGTTCACACTCCATCTTCACCATCTTCATCCACTCTCTGTCAAATCATCACCCAATTTCAGGTTCCCTTCCCTCGACTCTTGCTTTGAGGGGGAATACCTCATCCATAATCAAGGCAAACCAATCCTCTTGTTTTTGTCTTGCAGTTCACTTGAACAACCAACAGGACAAAATCAACCTTATCCCTCACCTGGGACAACCAACTCCTATTTTTGTCTTGCAGTTCATCCAGAACAACCAACAAGACAAAAAGGGGCAAATGTAGACACTAAAATCATGTCTACCCCTCTTAGTCCCCTTTGGTCCACTTAACCACTCCTAACCCATGTCTTGTTAATTTGAAATAATTAGCTATTTTAAATTAACAAAATCCCTTTTCCCTCTCCCTTGCCACCTCACCACCCTTGGATACCCTTCTTGGATTCCCTTCATTCTCCACATGGCCAATATTAATGCTTGGACTCCCATTCCAACTTCTCCCCTTTAACCTCTCATGTCCATTTAGCCACCTTTGACCGTTTCTTCCTTGGACTCGCTGACCCGGCAGTTGGGAAAATAGATGAAAGGTTATTTTTAGCCTTTTTCCTGCCTTCCAACTGCCGACGTCGGTCAACTGTCGATCGACATCGGCAATATTGCCAGCATCAGCAGCCTTCATAATGGTTTTCTGCATCCGTTATCCCTCCTTGGCCTCTCTCTCACATCTAACTCTTGAATCCTTCAATCTATCAATCTTTCGCTCCTCTCTCTTCCACTGCTAACTCTTTGGCTGCAGGTACACATCAAGCAATAATCTCTAGGGACTCTGCATCAATTTTCTACATCAACAACAGGGACTCTACCTTCATCAACAGCATAAGCAACAGCACCATCAGTACTCCTTCAGTGAGTCACAGGTAAGTATTTTGTTTGTGCTTTCATTATGTTTTCTAGTTATTTGCTTCTAAGTATTATAAACTAGATTTAGCACTTCCTATCACCAGACCAGACTAGACCAGATTTGAATCCTTATCTCCCTGTCCCTCTGTTGGTCTCCTCTATCCCTCTATCCCTTTTTGATATTCTATCCATTGTCCCAGATTTTAGACCTCTACACAGACCAAGATCCCCAGACCATTTAACCAAAACCAGACTCTCATACCCAGACCCCCAGACCATTCAACCAAGCCCAAAACTCTGTCTCAGACCTGTCCACAGACCACAGCTCGTCCAGACCTCATCCACAGACTACTGCCCTGATTGATGGTCGCTTCCCCCACCGACGTCGGCAGACTAACCGACATCGGTAGACTTGACAATTGACGCTGGTAGGACCACCGACGCTGACGACTGTGACCAGCCCGACAACATCATTCAGGTAAGCATTTGCTTCCATTTCATTTTTTGTCTTTATCATTTGCAGTCTTTTATTATTCTGCTATTTATCAGACATCTTTTTATTAATCAGTGGGTTGACATCCCTCAAGCTTTTAATTTTGGGATCAATCTTTTGCTTGGCAACCCACCATCTCCTTATCTAATGCCTTCTTTGTCTTAGTCTCTTTCTTTTGCAAGTGTCATCCTCCACAACCAAAGAGGAGTTCTCACTTCGTCTGGATTATGGTGCGCATGACTACATCCAGGTACATACAAGCCTTGACCATTTCTTTTAGTTTCTCATTTCTCTCTTTGAATGTAGAAAGTGAAAATAGCATAGAAACAGACAGATTATGAATCTCTAACAAGCATCGACTTCCCAAAAGATTTTCATGCAACAAAGAGGTTCTAATGTTCCTCAAGTACTAATTAGGCAACATTTTCCTTTTGTGTAGAATGTGCCACTAGTTCAATGATAGGGTCTTGGTTCACAAGTACCCCTTCAATAACAAGGTTTGATTAGTTGGTAGAAGGTCCCTATTCAACCCCAATAGGCATAGTATAGCCATATCAGAATATCACATTGTAATACATAAAATTCTAATAATTGAACCCTAATCCATATATGTGTATTCCTAGTCCATTACCCAACCAAAAAAACATACCCCAGCAAATACCTTCACCATACCCAAATTAAATTTCTCCACTTATGACTGCCTAACCATCCACTCAAGCCAATATTCCCTCTAGTTTCCTTACCTAAGAACTATAAAAAGTGAAGGATGTAATTACTGCCATCTAAGATGGGAAAAAAATTATAAATTTTAAGTTAGATGATGTGTGTTATTATCCATTTAACATGGAATACTTGCAGATACCATTTCTTCCAAAATATGAACCACTAAAATTTGACAAATACAAGGGGAAAGGTGACCCTAATGCTCATTTGATTGAGTTTTTTGTCACATGCCAGCCAATGGCATATAATGATATATACCTTTTGTTTTTGTTCCCAAAGAGTTTAGCCAAACAAGCCTTGGAGTGGTTATTAAAGTTGCCCAAGAATTTAGTATCTGATTTTGATGATCTTTTAGACAAGTTTATGCAACACTTTTCATACAGTCTCAAACATGAGATTTATTTGGTCAACTTGATGTAAGCCAAGTAGAAGGCTAGTGAGAGTTTTTCAAGTTATCTACAATGATGGAGAGCCCTTGCAAGCTGATTCACCCATAGTTTACTAGATAAATAATTAGCCACTGTGTTTACTAAAAATTTGCATAGTGAGATATCCTATCATTTGGAACTATAATACATGCATACATTTAAAGAGATCATTGATAAAGGTTTGTTGATTGAGTAATTAATTCTAAATAAAGGGATCATAAAACTTACCTCATTTAATTAGAATCAATGTACCAATCAAGGAAATGGCTAGAACTGAAACCAACATCAAGTCCAAGCATAGGCATTACAACTAACATAGACCAATAACAATGATAGACCAAGGTAATTCAAATGAAATAAGAATGTTGTTGGAAATGGAGTAATAGAGTCATGATATGTCCAAATGGTGAAAATACCATCTACTCAGCCCATAATGCATGTAAAAATTACTCCTAACCCACAGCCTTTTCAACCAATGCATCAAGTGCAATAACTCAGACCTTCACAACAAATACAACTTGTTTTACCATTACAAGCTCCTCCTCCAAGGAGAACAATGCATACTCATCACATTTTTAGTGACCTTAGAAAGCCTATTGAGTTTGTGTTTCACAAGTTTGTTGTCATTAATATGATTAGTTGGCCTATACTAAAACATTATCCTCAAGGCATCTCTTATCCTTATTGGTACCACCAAAATGAATTCTATGAATATCATCGAGTTAATGGACATAATTTGCATCATTGCATGTAAATTAAACATTTGATTCAAAATATGTTAGATAATGGGGAGATAACATTGGATGGTGGTACTTCCACTTCCGATCAAACCCTTAGAATCTATTGAAACCCCTTTCCCCAACATAACAACCAATCACAATAACAACAATATCAATAAAAACTAGTGTAATAAAAAAACAATAGTTTCAACAACCAAGGATGAACTAGCAAAATCAACAATAGAACCAATAACATTTGAATAATGGATAGAACCAAGGTCAAAATGGAAACAACCAATAGACCTACCATGTAGTTGCACATGACTATAATAGAGTTGTAGGTCATATTTTAGGAGGTCATATTAACACCATCTCCATCAATATGAGACCAAATACTAATCAATCAAGACCTTTATTAATTAATGTCAATCCACTGACTGATTTTGATAATCATTCTTTGACCTGGGACTACATATAGGCATACTAGAAATCATGGATTACTAATTTTGAAACCTATACCAATAACTTGTCATTATTTCATGACCATGCAAAAATGTACCAGTAACCAAGACTTATCCTAATTAGTCCCCCACAATCACCATCATTTTTTAGAAATCATGGTCATGTGTTTAATCTTGATTGTGTAATCATAAATTGGAGGTTCAAATATTACCATCCTAGGTCCATAGCCATTTAGCACTTCACCCATCATTCAACCAACCATTTTATACTGACCAAGATAAGAAATTTGACATTGTGGAACAATTATAAAATACACCCACATAGATATCTATTTTAGATTTATTACGTACATCAACAATCCACAAGGATATTTTGAATGACTTCCTGAGCTAATCCACTATTTCAAGTGACATATCCCCTAACAAATTCTAAGCTTTGGTTGGACACATAGTTTCAGTCCAACAAGTCACTTTAAACCAAAGCAATATATCATCCCTTGGCCCACTTCATAGAAATACCTTATACATTGAAGTTTTCAAAAAGTGACACAAAGTGAAACATTTCCTTATAGACAATGGATCTGGCATAAACATAGTGTCTCTAAAGCTCATCAAGCTTCTCGAGTACATAACGATAGATCTTCAAGAATAAACCATAAACATTGTTGGTTGAATATTTTCTCGATTAGTGTATTGATAAACAAAATAGGTCTGATTAGCCAAAGTAGGAAGATTGGTCGTCCAAATGTGTAGGTTTACCATTTACCACATCAAAAGGGGACTAATCTCTCCTCTCATCAAGGGGAGGTTCCATATATATATATATATATATATATATATATATATATATATATATATATATATATATATATAAACAGAAAATAATACTCAAGGGTAGGATAAAGCATCCATATCTCTTTCTTCAGAGATGATGCATGTAAATCAAAGGAAAAAACTCAAGGGAAATGACAGAAAGCACTCCTCTTCTTTTAGAAGTACTATTCAACAAACCACAAGAATACTCTTGGTAGTAAAAGCAAAATGTAACCAAGGACGTAATAACCAACAAATTGAGATGTAGCACAAAGTCTCCACTTGAATTGCCCAAGAGTGAGATACGAAGGACAATGAGGGCACAAAGTCGTCCCAAGGTCCTTTACACAAAAATGAAAAGAAAACACACTAAAGGCAATTATGGGGGCACAAAGTTTCTCCACAATTGACTTTAGGACACCTTTATGACTACTTTCACTAATTCTGCTTGTTGAATTAAAGGAATAGAAAATATATTAAGGAAAAAGACATAAGAATAGTTTCCCCAACAACAAAGATATCACATCACAAAGTCTAAAAAATCACTTGCTTTCTTATTCCAATAAAAAAATATGATCAACAATATGAGCTCAAAGTCTCAGTAATGCCTTTCAATTTGGGTAGAGTTTCATTTCTGATTGTCAAAAAAAGATCCATTTACAATAAAAGAGAGTCCCTTATATAGCCTCTTCAAGAAGGGCTCAGGAACAGTAACACATCATGTTGCATTGAAAACTATTAGGAAGATAGGCTATAAATTAAGGGCATATACCCATTTGTTTTTCTCAATGTAGAGAAACAAGTCACGCTATTGAAATTTTGCAGCTTTCATTGTCCACCTGGTGATCTGATCCTTCATCATTCCTCCTTTTCTAGTTAATTGAATCAAGTCTTGGATTTAATTTGTTGTTTTGTTCCTTAATCACTTCCTATTGGTTTGGCCTTAAAGCCTGTGAATGCATTTGGGTCTATAGATTTCAAGGATCAATGACTATTTTATGAGCTTTGAAATTGACGTTCACGCACCTGTTAATACATTTTCAACGGCTAGTTCATTGTCTTGAATTTGACGTCTTCGGGTGTGTCACCCCTTGGTCCTTTAGATTTTCTATTTGGCACTTTCCCAAAAAGAACCTTCCCTTTTGAGCCTTAAGAAATGATCTACTTTGGGGTAGGAAGAGCCCCCCGCAAGGCTATCTACCCTTTGAGCGGTCTTTGAATGGCCTTCGGGCTTCGACAGTCTCTCACAGAGACTTCTTGTGGACAATTCCCATGGGAATTTTCCCCAAGCTTTCTCTGTAGGTATTTTCCCCAGGCTTTCTCTATGTAAAAATTCTCATAGACAAAAGTCCGTGGACAAATTCTGGTGGACAAAAAGTCTGCAGACATTTTCCTGTGGACAAAAAGTCCACAGACAAAAAGTCTACAGACATTTTCCTGCAGACAAAAAGTTCACGGATGTTTTCCCACAGATAAAAAGTCTGTGGAAATTTCTATTTTATTCCATTTGCTTGTCTTTGTGAATTCCTTCAGGATTTCCTCTCGCAGCTTCTCCCATAGACAAAAAGTCTACAGACAAATTCCTGCGGATAAAAAGTCTGTGAGAATTATCGTTTTGTTCTTCAGCTTTGAAAAAATCCTTCGGGCTTTCTTCCTATAGCCTGTCTAAATTCTTTCAGACTTTTTGTCTAAAGGAATTCCTTCGGACAAAAGTCTAAAATAATTATGCCTTTGTCCACCTTAAACAAAATTTTTGAAATAATTTACCTTTGCGGCCTTCTTTGAAAATGACCCTTCTGAAGGGTACTTTTGTCGACCAAGTGCCCTCTGCAAGGGCACTTGTCCTTCGGGAGGCTCTTTGAACTTTTGCATTTGAACTACTCCTTTAAACCGTCTGAGTGAACCACTTGGTTAAACCAAGCCGTTGAACCGTTTGATTGAACTAAACGTTGAACCAATACATTTAACCATTCCATTGAACCGCTCTGATGAACCAAGTCGATGAACCAAGCTTTGAACCAAAATGGTTCAAGCCAATGAACCATTTGAATGAACCAAAGTGATGAACTAAGTGGGTGAACCATTTGATTGAACCCAAGGATGAACCAAAGTGTTGAAACAAAGCGTTGAACCGCTTGGTTGAACCAAGCCATTGAACCATTCCTTTGATTGAATCCACTGTTGAACCAAAAGCATTAAACCTTTTGAATTTTGAACTCGTTAAACCTTTAAACCAAAGTGGTTCAATGGTTCAATGGTTCAAGCCTTCTTTGCTTAGATGCTTGTTGATGAAGATTTTTTATTAAACCAAGGCACTGAACTAATCCCAAAAATGACCAAGTGTTAGAAACTGATTCTTTTGGTTGAACCCACCTATAGAAGTCTTTAAACATGTAGAAATGAACTTACTTGTAGAGTCTGTAGAAATCAAGTTTGTAGTTTTCTCTAACCTTGAAAGAGTCCGTAGAAATAAACCTATGAAGCCCATTGAACTTGGCCTGCAGAGTCCATAGATTCCTCTTCCTGTTGAGTTCGTAGATTCAAGCCTGCAGAGTCCATAGATTTAAGCCTGCAAAGTTTTTAGATTCTAGCCTGCAGAGTCCGTATATTTTTGAGAAGCTTGAAAAATGAGTAATTTGAATGCCCAAGACAAATTTTGAAAAGGGAAGAGACAATTTTGGTCTATAGGACCAAAATAGTTCAAATGTTGTCCCAAAAATGAGTGATATTTTTGGGGGACAACAAACATCAAAGCCTATCACAATGAGGAATGTGAATCACAAGGCACCATCTATTTACTAGTTATCCTTGGGCCCTTAACCCATGATAAACTTTTCCATGTGTTAGATCTTAATTTATCATACACTTTGATTTTTGATAGACCTTAGTTACATGAAAATCATGCAGTCTTATCGACATTTCACCAGTGTATCAATTTCTCCCATTCAAGAATAGAAGTTTGTATACTAGGCTATTTGCATCTGTACGATCACTGTAAACACCTAGAGACTGAGTTTAAGAGTTATAACTAACATTTTGGCATAAATTTAATGGCCAAAAAAGATAAGGGAAAAGCAATACTCCTTGACTCACCAAAGGATAATTACATTGATCCTAATACCCTTGATTCCCTTTCTCACATGCTACCTCCTGATATATCCAATCATTATACCATCTTGTCCAATATCCTAGGAGAGTATTTAACCCATGATACCTTTCATATCACAAACCTTCCACAAAACCCAAAGTCCTTTGGAAGACCTAAAGCCAAGCCACTTCATCTCGAATGGAAATAAAAGGGTGAAGGTAACATACCTGTCATGTTTATACCATCATCTATCATAGAATAAGACCCTCTTGAGGGAGATGAATCATGATTTTATAATGACAATCAGGCTAATTTTTATGAAAATGCAAAGTATCCTATTCCTAATAGCATCATGAAGAATCATGACTATGAAGAAAGAGGCCTATGACCAAATCAATAAGGAGTGCTTGAACTAATTTCCATGAACAAATATAAAGGTCCCTATGGACTTGGATTTAAACCACCTGGGGGTATCCCTATTTAGTCTGAGCTAATTAGCCAAGACTAACCTATTTAACACTCATTATGTTTGTACCCTTAGACTAATTATTCATCAGAACCCACTACTATTGCATTATCCCCAACTGATAGATTGGGACCATTAAGAGTCCAATGTGTTGATTTATGAGTTCCAAAATGATGAGGCTTTTTATGATTTTTTTAGCCTTAGATACATTATTTAATTAGGGGACCATAAATCAGGGTTCTCACTCATGTTGGATCCTGAAGCTTATTTTGAAGAGCATATGAACACCCTTAGCCAAAAGCAAATAATTAAAACATTGAATTCCCAAAGTGAAAACCACATTGAGGTGCTTTCTGACTAGGGTAAAATTAAATAAAAAGGCCAGTTTAGTGGTGAAAACCTATTCTAGGCACTATTAAATAGGGGTGTTCAACCTTTTTCAAACATAACTCAGGAGACCACCAATAAAGAACTTGTCCTTGAGTCTAAGTTTAGTTTTGAAGAATAACAACCTTTTGATAGAATCCTTTACAAGTTTCTAATAGTTTTTTTTTTTACATGGCCAAACCTCCCATTGGGGGACTCTGATTCATCATGCCTAGGGGAATTCAAAGAGCTAGTCCTAATAGAGGACTCTAATGTTTCTATGTAGTTTAGATCATTGCCCATTATCCTTGAAGATGGTTTAAACCTTCTAGTGGAAGATACAATAGAGGTTAACATCAGATCCCCAAATGACCCAAAATGGATCAAGCTAGGTGCATCCCTTATTGAGAAGGAGTGTGAAGTCCTTAGAACCCTTTTGAGGGAATTTGTTGACATATTTACATGGGTATATTATGACATGCCAGGTTTGGATCTTGCCTTCATTTTGCACCACCTTGTGGTCAATCCTGATACCAAATTGGTAAAACAAAAGCTACATAAGATGCATCCTTGTATTGTTTTATTAGTGAAGAAAGAGTTAGAAAAAATATTATAAGTAGGATGTATCCAATCAATTGACAATTCAGAGTGGATATCCAATATGGTGCCAGTTAGCAAAAACCTTGAAGGAATCTGAATCTATACTAATTTTTGTGATATAAGCAAATATTTCCCTAAGGATGACTTTCCATTACTAAACATTTACATGATCATTTAATCCACAATGGGTTATGAAATGCTTTCATTAATGGATGGTTTTTTAGGGTACAACTAAATCAAGATAACACTAGAAGACCAATATAAGATAATGTTCACCACTCCATGGGGAACATTTGTTATAAAGTTATGTCATCTAGTCTTGATAATGTATGGGCCACATATCAAATAACTATGACCATCATATTTCATGATATGATACATGGCATTGTTGAAGACTATGTTGATGACATTCTTGGCAAGTTAAAAACTAGGTTCGATCATCTAGCGATGCTATAAAAAATATTTGAAAGACTACATGAGTACAAAATCAGAATTAATCCTAAGAAGTGTGTCTTTGGAGTCACATCAATAAAATTTCTTGGCTTCATTATGTCTCATCAAGGTATTGAAGTCAATCCAGCTAAAATCCAAGCCATAATAGAGATGAAACCACCAACTAATTTGAAGTAGTTTTGTAGTTTTTAGAGTAAGATCTAGTCCATATGATGCTTCTTATAATAATTAGCTAATAAATTCCATCCTTTTATATATCTTCTAAATAAAAGAGTCACATTTCATTGGGATGATCACTGCCAGACAACTTTTCAATAACTTAAGGACTATCTAGTGAATCCACCTATTTTATTGCCTTTTATTCTAGGAAAGCCATTCTTTTTTGTATTTATCAGCTACTGACAATGCCTTGGGGCACATTTGGCTCAACACGATGATAATGAAAAATATCATGCCATGTATTATTTAATATGTACACTAGTCACATATGAACATAATTATATGCCCATAGAAAAGGCATGTTTAGCCATGGTCTTTGTAGCTCAAAAACTGTGCCATTACATATTAAACAATAAGACCATGGTTATTTTAAAAGTAGATCCGATCAAGTATATACTATCTAAAATAACTTTAGAAGGCCACATCTCCAAATGGATCATGCTTCTAATTGAGTTTGACATCGATTATGTCAACCAAAAAGCCATTAAAGGGTAAATTCTTTCAAATCAGCTTGCTGAAGCACCCCTTACTGATATAAAGCCACTCACATTACAATTTATTGATGAATACATAATGAACATCATTGATATACCTATTGAAGAGTAACCTTATAAGCTGTATTTTGATGGATCATTCATATCACATGGATCAAGGGTAGGTCTTTTAAATATTACACCATAAGGGGATCTAATCCCTAAATCATTTAGGATCAACTTTCCTTATACCAATAACATGGATAAATATGAAGCACTTGTTGTAGGGATTTGCTAAATATTACAATAGAACATATCTCATCTCAAGGTTTATGGTGATTCTTAGTTAATCATCAATCAAGTTACAAACCACTTTCAGACCAAATATGATAAGTTGGTTCCATATAAGGCCATGGTCGACACTCTCAAGCAGTAGATTAGTGACATTTAGTTTGAACATATACTAAGGGAAATTAATAGAATCATAGATGTTATGGCCACCATTGGATCTTTAATTATAAAAATAAACATAGCTAAAGAGCATTAGTTCTTTGTCAAGAATTTATTAATACCAACTCATGAACCTTCAACTGTCATGATGATTTATGATATTTTCGGTCCTAGCTCTATTTGGTATTCAAACCTTTACAACTACCTCCACAACCAAATTATTCCACCTAACATATCTTAAAATAAATCCAAAGCCTTCATCTACCAAACCACTTGTTATACCTTACTTGGGTCAACCCTTTACCACCATAGTTTTGATGGAACTCTCCTTCATTGTTTAACTTTTATAAAATCTACACTAGCATTATAAGACATTCATAGAGTATGTGAAGCCCACACCAGTAGGGAAGTCCTATCCAAAAATATCTTGTGTACTAGTTATTATTGGCTCATGATGGATGTAGATGTAACTGTATATGTAAATACATGTGATAAGTGTCAATGACATGCTAATCTAATTCATGCCCTAACCAAGACTCTAAAACCAATGTTCACACCATGGCCATTTGTTACATGGGTCCTTAACCTCATTATTAAGATCAATCCCACCTCATCTGATGGCCATAAATATATCCTTACTACCACTGAATATTTCACTAAGTGGGTTGAAGTTATACCCCTCACTTATGTAACAAGAAAGTAAATTTCCAAGTTCATTTTCAACCATCTCATTTACCACTATGGTATCCCTTATGACATTATATCTAATAATGAAGGATCACAACAACACACAATATTTTTCCATGGCATATTACCCTCAAGGTAATGGCTAAGCCAAAGCATAAAAAAATCAATTGTTAACATTCTCAAAAATATTGTCAATGATGGTGATCACAATTAGCACCTTCATATATTCCATGCCCTTTGGGCATACCATACCAAACACTGTACACTAATAGGATCCATTCCATATTAACGTGTTTATGGTATTGAAGCCATTCTTCCCATTGAGGTCAAATTTCCATCTCTACACATCTATTTCAACAATGTCCTAGATGATGACAACTATTGAGTAGCTCACCTGTAAGAACTAGAGTTACTTGATGAAAAACACATGGATGTAGTGAAAAATATTCAAGCCTATCAAAATTGACTTTAAGGCCACTACGATTGGTGTGTGAAACATAAAGAATTTGAACTTGGTGATCTTGTACTTAAAGAGAACCAAAAGAATACCATGATAGAAAATAAGCATAAAAGTAAGTTATAACCCAACTAAGTTTGTCCTTTCATCATTACAATAAACTTTAGAACAAGATCATATAGGCTTAACACACCAAATGGACATGAACTTGATGAGTCAATGAACATTATCCACCTTAAATGGTACTATGCTTGAGTGAGTTGGTGTATTGTCTATAAGGAATATTTCAAGTTGTATCATTTTATCACTCTTCTTTGTACTATACCATTTTAACATCCTAGTATATTCCCAACTTACCAATTTTTCCTATCACATATCCATTTTACCATACCTTCTCATCAACCAAGTTATTTTCTCCCACCCTACCAAACCCTCTAACCTTAGTTATATTTCATTCTTTCCATTCATTATCAACAAAAGGATTTAGATTTAGTTTTAGTAGTTATTTCACACATTCTAGATAGAGGTAGTATTTTGGATCAGTAAGACAATAGTTTGGTAGTTGCATCTTTCATTTATTGTTTTATTCTCTATACCCAATGGGCCTAATTATTAATACCTATAGGTAAATCAGTGTCTCACTGATCTTGATACTAATTATAACCACTTATGGGTAAATTAGTATTATTGACCTATGCTATTAAATCCTAGTTATAATTGCATATGGCCAAACTAGGGGCAACACTTGTTTATCATTATTTGACATACCAACTAGCCATTTCTTATGATGTACTATGAATTCATACCAATTGTACCTATTTTATTTATATTGGTTTCTAACACTAGTCAAATTCCTCTACTATAAGGTGAAACTATAGATACTTGAGGTCCTATCCTAGGACTATGTAGGTAGCACTTGATATTTGTTGAGGTTAGATTAGTCACCCTAAGCCATGCTCTCATATTTTTATGAGCAACCTAAGCATTGCTCTTACCATTTTTTGAGCATCCTAAACCTTTCTCACACCATTTTGAGAGTAACTTAAGCCACACTCTCACCATTTTACAAGCAACTCAAGCCACACTCTCATCATTTTATGAGCAACCTAAGTAACACTCTCACCATTTTATGAGCTTGAACCATTTAGTGTCTCATCATTCTCGATTGAGTTGAGATACCTAGAAAATTCCAAAAACATTTGTCAAATAATTTATAAAAAATAAAAATATTGGCCACTTATTTATCTTAAGGATTTTGGGAACCCTCACTAAGTCACAAGAAAATCACTCATCCTTTAGTTTCCCTATTCTTTTTGGCCTTTTATCCCACACACTTACCATTTTTTAAGACCATTCCTTTGATTCTATCACATCCATCATGTTTATTTTTATCAGTTACCATTTTCTTCACATTTCCTTAGAGAACTACATTTGGTTGTAAGTTTTTGTTGGATATTACATCCATGGAACTATGTACGCAACGTCCACTTACCTAGTGCATATGGAGACAGTTCAACCACCCCCTTCCTTTTCTTCTATTCCCCTAGTCATGTTTGTTTGTTAATTTATCACCTATTTTTTAGGGTTAATGTTTGTTGCGTAGATTTAAGTTGTGTTGTTTCTACTAATTATATGACTAAATGGTATTTGTTCTTTGTTTGTTTCTTTGCTTATTTGTTTGTTTATTATTTGTGTGCTTGTTTGTTTGCTTTTTTACACTATTTTCTTGATTCAATGTATATGTATTCATTAGGTGATTCCTTGTGCATTTATACTTGAATCCATCCATATTCATAATTTTACATTATCATCATGGTTTTTATCATTAGTGCATTATTTTCCCTTGAAAATTGAATTTTGACAGTCAGTCTTTATGCATATTTTAGCCTAATCATCATGGTATCATATCATAAAGCTTACCATCAAGTGCTATAATAAAAATCAGATTTAGGAAGTCTTCTCAGCAAGGAGGCATCAACATCTCCTCAACACCAACATCCCAGTCTAATCCCAATCATATCCTAAAAAGCGTAATTATGCAAATGAAAGAATTTTAACCTTTGTTAGTTCAGACAAGCATCTCCCTACTAGAAGGTTATCCCAATTAATCTTTATCCTTGATATAAAATTACCCACATCATATTTTCCATCATCAACCAATCAGTCCTATATGCCATAATTAGGGTTCAATGATTAAAACCACCTATGGGCAAATCATTGTACACCATCCCGCTTGTATTTCTCAATGGTTATAACCACCTTTGGGTAAATAATTATGTTGTCACCAAATTTAATTTATTTTCACAAATAAAGGCATGTTATTATCTCATTTGTTTGTCATAACTAGGGCAGCTTCATCTTCTTAATGATTATAACTACCTTTGGGAAACCATTGTGTTAACATACCACATTGCCACTATCAGGGTACAATGCTTATAACTACCTTTTAGAAAACCATTTTACACCATCCCACTTGCATTATTAATTTTTCAAACTCATTATGTTCTCACCTCATTATATTCATATATTTGGTCCCCTTGTTTCACTTCTTTCTTTCAAGGGACCATTTGTTGACCTACTTGTACCAGCCATTCCTTTGAGGGGGCATGATATAGTTCATCCATTACCATTGAATTTGTAGGCATGTAATACCTTTTAAATATTTGAGAAGACATTATTGTGATTATATCTTTAAATACCTTCCCACATAGGGGCAAACTATAGACACCTAAAATTGGCCACCAATAACCTCCAACTAGGCTTTTGACCAATTTCTATCAAAATGCACAATTTGGGATAAAAACACTAAAACACATTAAATGAGATGAAATTTTTATATACAAGTGTTGATTTTGGCTAGAGTATCATTAAATTATCCAATACAATTTATGAAGTAGTTAACTTTGATCAGATCATTTCAAGTCAAAATGACATTTCACTTCTAGGTGCTCAGATTGGTCTTTTCTACCAAATTTATTAGATGAGACACATGCATTTTTTATTTTGTGTTGACATCATCCTAAATGGGATAAAAAATCCAATATATCTAAAATCACATCCTAATTCTAATCTTGTCAAATTTTGAGCCAATAATATGACATTTTGACCAATATGATTAATTTGTACACCAATGGCCAAGATTTGCATCAAAATTGACTAATCATGTTTAAGGATAATTAATCTAAATCAAGATCCTAACTAAAAATTCCATGAAACTTGTTGAATATATTTTTTTAAAAATTGATATTAAATAATTGCATCATCAAGTGACATCATTTTTTGGAAAGACATCCCTAGGCCATAAATGCATAAAAATATCATTAAGACCTTCCATGCCTCTTTAATGCCTATATATCCCAAATGTTTATGATGAAATTTATTAAATTTGGCTTCCAAAATTGAATGGATTCCTATCCACACATATTCATCTTAAAATGAATGGTTCAGGTTTATTTTAATCATTTTGTAAAATCTATAAATAGGAGGCCTTGCCTATTAAATTTTAAGCTTTCTTGGTGTAAACTTATAATACACAAATAATTCCAAAACCTCATGCATATAGTGTTTTAATGCCCAATTATTGAGAGAAGCTTCACACAAGTCAAACCATAAGCCAAAGGTGCCAAGAGGAGATGAAGGTAGCCACACTCCATTAATGAATAGCTCTTGAAGCACAAGTTGAGAAAGCCAAAGAAGGAGCCTTTTTGGACTAATCAATAATTTGGTAAGAAGTTTGTGTTTTGTGTTCACATTTCTCATTTATTTTCATTTCTATTTGTGTTTTCAAATGGTTTTTCCTCACTAATCTCCCCCTAATGTCTAGGCCTAGAGATGTATGCTAGTTAGTATGTTCTTTCTCAATTTGATTTCATTTTGGAACTAACACGATACTAACCACCTCTCTTGAGTCAAATTCCTAATCTACATATTCTTGAGCCCAAAGAGCATAACATTATAGGAAAAATAACCTCATTATATCATAAAGGTTGTCTTAGGCCTATCCTCATCTTCAATTTGGACTTGATGGTATCCAGAGAAACCATTAGTGAACGTATAGATTTCATAGCCTACGAATCCATCCAAAAATTTGTTAGCGAATGGAGTCAGGAAGGGGTCAGTGACACAAGTGGCATTTAACAATCAATAATCCATGTAAATGTAAATACGCTCATAATTTTTAATGCTAATAACAATTAGGCTCACCCATTTTGACTCATGCACTAGGTAGATTACTTTTGTGGCTAGCATATCATCAATCTCTATTTTAACCTTCACATAGAGATTGGGGTTCATTCTATAAGGGCACTTATTGATAGGTCACACACTATCCACCAAATTTATGCTCATTTCCCAAGGGATGGTTGGGTTCCCTTCATGTCATGATAATTTCATGGAAATAAATCTTGAAACTCTTTTAGGAGATCCACAATTCATGTCAGTTCCATGTCGAACCAATATGCACCCAGAGTAGCCACCTTTGGTTCTCATTCCACATTGATATCAACCTATGTGGTCTTGAGTGGCACATGGTAGGTATTTTTATTTCATAATGTGTATCCTTAACTTAACTATTCCCCTCATTTTTTTTGATGTGGAGATGAGTATAGTCTTCCTCTTTAAGGCCACTATCTTCCACTTGGCTCATGATCTTCCTTTTTCATATCAAGGATGTTTGATTTCATGATTTCCAGGCATTTGTATCTTCATCACTCAAGTAACTATTAATTTTCTACTCCTCAAAGAAACTTAGGAGCACTAATCCTTTCACCCTAAACATATCTTGTATGCACTCCTCTAAGATTGTAGTGTCCTCAAACACTGCCTTTCAAATGACTTGTAATTACTCGATCAATTCTAGGTTATGTGAGGAAAAGGAGAAGGTGTGCACAAACTTCTCCTTTAAGACATCCTAAATAGCTATCTCATGGTGTATTTTGTTGACCACATACCAATCCTTCACCTACATATTTATGGTTCTATAGAATACGTGCACCCATAGGTTCTTTGGGGCATTTGCACCATACTCAATCCAAGTTTCTTCGCATAAAAACACATGCACTATAGATTTAGAATCACCATATTATGTAGAGATATCTAAACCCTCATTACTTTTCCTAAATTTGGTGCATATTACTACTTTTACATCTTGCTAAGTTGTCAATCTAGGCTTTTTCACTACCCACCAATGAGTGATATTATTCTTTAAAGTATACACTGGTGCACCCATTTTATCTTTCTCCTTTAGGATGTATGACTTTATGTTGCAGACATACTCTTCTAAAAGATTTCTCCCCTCATATATGTGAGCTACAATTCATATGGACCAGCTAAGACTTGAACGTAGGACTTTCCATTTGCTACTAGAGTGATATACCAACTAAGTTACTGGCCCCTCTATGACCAGTCCATCATCAGTTTGGGTGTGGCTTATTTCCAACACCCCCCTTAAGCCACATTGCTAGTGCTTAGGGCTTTTAGCTTGGATCTGATACCACATGAAATCTAAAAAAAATTGCATTAACTAAATTATCTAAATTAATAATATCACTACAAGAGGTGATTATTTATAAAATACTAAAAGAGATTAGATCTCCTAATCTATAGGAGATTACAACTAATCACACCTTAAAAATACCCCAAATAACTAACCTATGTCAATTAAAGGTTAATAACACCTTAATACATTTATTACAATATAGATAAGATTAATTACTTATTCTAACATTTCCCCCATTAATTGATCATAGCTTGAAGAGAAGTGGAGAAAGAATTCTTGAATGCCTCAAACTTATCATGTGTAAGTGACTTCATGAATATATATGCACACTAATCCTGAGTGGGGAAATACTGGAGCTGTATGTTGTGTTGTTTAACGTGTTTACACATGAAATGAATCTAAACCTCTATGTGTTTGGTTCTCTCATTGAACACTGGATTGTAAACAAGATTTAAAATGCTTTGATTGTCATAATTTAGAAATATAGGCTGAGTCTGTGGAGCTCCAAGTCTTGAAAGAATGTGATGTATCCATATCACTTCGTAGATAGCTCCTGCTATAGCATGATATTCTACCTCTATGGAAGATCTAGAAATACAATTTTTCTTCTTACTTCCCCATGAAATTGGACCAGATCCTAGAAAGAACACAAATCTAGAAGTGGATTTCCTATCATCAATAGAAGCTACATGATCTGCATCCATGTATCTTGTCAATAAGAACTTATCATTCTTCTTATACTCTAGGCCATACTCAATTGTATCTTTGATGTATCTCAATACTTGCTTTGCCACTTTCTAATATGCCACCTTTGGTTCCTACATGAATCAAGAAAGATAGTTGATAACATAACTAATATCTGGCCTAGTATATGTTAAGTAAATGATAATCCTAATAAAATACTGATAGAGAATTACCTTTACTTTTGGTGATGGATTTGTATGAGACAATTGAAGTCTTGTATCCATAGGTGTTGTAATAGGCTTTCAATCCATCATCTTGAATTTCTTGAGCAATGTCTTGGTATACTTCATCTGTGAAACAAAAATGTAATGTTCTTTCTACTATACCTCCAAACCAAGATAATAGTGTAGTATCCAAGATCTATCATGTTGAATGATCACTTGAGATCATTCTTAGTTACATCAATTATCTTCACTATGCTACCAGTGATGACTAGATCATCAACATAAAAAATCACTATAATAACCTCCCCCCATGCTCTTTGAGGTAGAGTTTAGGATCATATGGAATCCTATTGAATCCATGTTGTACAAAGTGTTCATCAATCTTGATGTACTAGGCTCAGGGAGCCTATTTTATCCCATAGAGAGACTTGATAGGCCTATACACTTTCTATTCCTAATTATGTGCCATAAATCCTTCAAGTTGAGTTATGTGACTTTCAAATATCCATTAAGAAAGGCAATTTTTACATCCATTTAATGGACTTTCCATCTAAACTATGCAACCAAAACAAAAACCATTCTGATAGTCTTTATCTTAGCTGTTAGAGAAAAAGTCTCCTCATAATCAATGCCTTGTATTTAAGCATACCCTTTTGCAACAAGCCTTGTCTTATACTTATCAATACTTCCATCTACTTTATACTTTGTCTTAAATACCCATTAAATCCAATAAATTTCTTCCCTAGTGGAAGATCAACAAGCTACCAAGTGTTATTCTTCATCAGTGATTGATATTTTGCATCTATAGCATCTTTCCAAGGTCTAGACTATAGGACTTATGTTACTATAGAGGGCTCATATGTTTCCTACACAATACTCATAAGGGCCATATTGACCTCTTCTTGAGCCATGCTTCAAGTCCTTAGTCTTGAAGTGGATGTATCTATTACTCCATTCAAGTTAGCATCTCATATAGTACTTGTATACCACTTGGGCATACGTTGAATTGTAGGTCCTATTTGAATATCTTCCTATTCACTTTCACCATCACTATCTAAAAATATTATATGAATTTTTCTTATATCATTTACCTATGTAGAAGGTGGATTGATTCCACTCTTTTCATCAAACACTACATCTCTATTGATTAATACCTTTTGATTGTGTACTATATCCCACAAAAATACATTCCTTTATTTTCTTTTCCAACTTCTTTATTTTCTTCTTATGAACATGAATATATGCCTTGAAACCAAAAAATTGAAGGTGAGTTACATTTGGTTTATTCCTTTTCCAAGCTTCATGTGGTGTGATTCCATCAAGAAATTTAGTGGGTGACATGTTCAACAAGTAGACTACAATGTGACAAGCTTCTACCCAATATGTATTAGGCAATTTTACATCCTCAATCATGTTACAAAACATTTCTATAATGAATCTGTTATGTTGTTCTACAACTCCATTATACTGAGGTGAATATGGAGATATCAATTGATGATTGATTCCATTCTCACTGAGATAGGCTAATAACTATTTACTGGTGTATTCCCACCCATGATCTGAGTAGAGGGTTTTGATTTTATTACCAATTTCATTTTTAACTATGGCCTTGAATTATTTCAAGACTTGAAAATATTGATCCTTAGTCTTCAATAAATATACCCACATTTTCTGTGAGTAATCATAAAAAAAAGCTGAAAGTATTTGTACCCTTTGAGAATGGAAGCAAAATGTCTATAAAGATTGATGTGCACCAAGTCTAACTTACCAAGTGACTGACACTCAGTCTTTCCAAAGGTATATCTTATTTGTTCTCTTGCTAAGTAACTAGTACATATATTAGAAGATTGCTTGAGTTTGAGAAGACCATGAACCATATCTTGTTTACTCAATTGAACCAAATATCCATAACTCAAGTGACCATATCTTCTATGCCATAAATTTCCTAGTTGTATATATTTAACCACAAGTGCTTGATGATAATTTTGAACAAAATCAAGATAAAACATTTTGCCAATGTTGGAAGCTTTGGAAATCACTTTGAAATGCCTAGACCTGTATTTGATATGGCAAAAATTTTGACCATTTTGATGATCAAATTCAACCATGAGGTTGTGGTCAAGTAACTGATTAATAGATAACAAATTTTTTATAAGCCCTAGAACATATAAAACATTTGAATGTTGCAATTTTTATTTCCAAGTTGAAGTTTGATGTCACCACTACCCTATACTATATAAGAGGTATCATCTCTAAGTGATACATTTCCCTTTGACTCTAATTTTGTCAAATTAGAAAACCAATCTTTTCTACCTATCATGTGTCTACTTGATCCTAAATCAACATACCAAACTACACTTAGATGATTGGTAGACTCATGTATTTGAGTAGCTAAACCATATTCCTCATTTGAAGAATCATTATCTTCAACAACATTGCCATGTTGTTTAGGATCAAATTTTTTTTGTTTCCACCTATTTTGTTGTTGTGGTTGCTTTTTTTTAGTTTGTGGTGACTTTGATCTAATAATTTGACTCAAGAGAGGATGGTTAGTATGGTGTTAGTTCTAAAATTAAAAAAAATGAAAGAAACACACTAATAACATAACATCTCTAGGCCTAGACATTAGGGAGAGCTTAGTTAACAAAAACAAATGACAAACACAACAAAAAAATTAGGAATAAAACATAAGAATTTATTCACCTTCCTTGGATTCTCCAATTGCCTTTGTATTGGTGGCTTGTTCAGTTTGTGCTCATGAAGTCTTCATCAAAGGAGGCTTGGTTATCTCCTCTTCTCTATGGAGGGTATGAATCTCGATATTTGTGGATTTTATGGCCTAAGGATGTCTTCCTAAGAAATGAGGTCACCTGATGATGAAAATATTCAATATTCATTTCCAAAACAAACTATTCAACAAGTTTCCATGGAATTCTTGATTAGGCTCCAATTTGGTTTAATTAGTTCTTAAGCATGTTGAAGCACTTTGTGCATAAATTACCCAAATTGATCAGAATGTCTTGTTATTGGTCCTAAATTCAACTAGACTAGAATTGGAAGGCAATTTCAGATGCATTAGATCCATTATCATATTTAGGATGTCACCAATAATAAATAACAAAGGCACATGTCTCATGCATAATATTTGATAGCAAAGAACAATCAAAAACACCTAGGTACAAAATTGGCATTTTGAATCGAAATGATTTGATCAAAGTTAGCTGGCCCATAAATTATATTGCCCCATTTAGGGATACCCTGGCCAAAATCAGCACTTGAATAGGTTAGTTTCACATCATTTAATGCATTTTAGTGTTTTTAGGCCAAATTATGTATTTTGGGTGGAAATTGGCCAAAAACATGGTTGGAGGTTATTGGTGGCCAATTTTAGGTGTCTACAATTTGCCCCTATTTGGGAAGGTGTTGCAAGCTATAAGCACAATAACATCTTCTCAAATAATGAAAAGGTCCTATATGCCAAAAATAAGATGATGGTTGAAGAACAAAGTCCAAATAGTTTTGGGAAGCCTATGATGATGCCCCCTCAAGGGAGTGGCTGTCACATTTGTTGATGGATGATCCCTCAAAAATAAAGGTAGAATTAATCTATGGTTGATATTAATCCAAATAAGAAAATGCTTGCATGCATTAATGTAAAAAAGATGCTGATTTGCCCAAAAGTGGTTATAATCAAGAATAAAAGTCAAAATAATGATTTGCCCATAAGTGGTTATAATCATTAAGAGGACCTACATTGGTTAAAGATGAGTGTGCTCCAGTTAGGGATGATTAACAAGCATAACTCAAGGATATAAAATGGAATATATATTAAAGATGAGTGGGTACAAAGTGATGAAATAGATGAATAGAAGAATAAGATTGATCAATAGAATGATTCAGTTGTACCTATCAATGAGGAGATACTCATCCTGATTAAAAATGATACAACTAGAATGGTCAAATGAGTTATATTGATCAAAGGTGGGATGGAAGGATTTTCCAAGGTGCCAAGGAAAAACTTCTATAGCTCCATTGATTTTAGACCTTCCTAAAGATAATTTTTTTTGTAGCATGTGATGGTAGGCTTCATGATAGAACACCATGAAGACTTGGCCAAAATATGCATAAGGACTGACTCCCAATCCAATAAAAACTTGAAAATAATTCACCAATGATAAAAACCATGATGACAATGTTGATATATGAATATGGATAGACTCAAGAATAATGTGAGCAAGGAATCACCCAATGTATACATATAGATTGAGGCAAGGCAACAGTGCTGAAAACAAACAAACAGGTAATCAAATAAATAAATTAAAAAAAAAACAAATAAACAAACAAAATAACTAACTAACTAAAATAAATAAACAAATAGAAAGCTTGAAAATAAAATCAAAAGAAAGCATCCTAACAATGACCATGCCCCAGTAAGGTGGATCAAGGATAACTGACTAAGCTTAGACAAGACAAATATTTTTGGATTTTTGAAATGTTATGAATGTTTTTGGCATTTTGAGGTATCTTAACTTGTTAGAGAATGATAAGATACCTACTCAAAAAATGGTGAGAGCATTTGGCTTAGGTTGCTCACAAAATGGTGAGAGTGTATGGAAAGGGGGACTGAGGTAACCTCAACATGAATTAAGCATGACCTACAAAGTCCCAAAATAACCTCAAGTCATAGTAATTCCATCCACATGAAAGGTAGGAAAAACCAACTAGGTCCCAACAAGTTCTCAAATATGGAAAATGGCCAATCAAATTAAAATAGTAATGGCAAGGTGATGTGACAATGCATGGTAAATAAGTGTTGCCCCTAGTTTGCCCATAGGTGATTATAACTAGGCTACAATGTCATAGGTCCATGATACTAATTTTCCCATAGGTGGTTATAATTAGTATCAAAATTTGTGAAACATTGATTGGCCCATAGGCAATTATAATCAAGCTCACATAAACAAATGTGGATATAGAATAAAAGATATATTGCCAGATCAACTGTCACACTACTTTCATAGAGTATCATTATAAACACAAATTGGATTGATTATTGAATCTTGATTAGAATCCCCCCACAAAATATTAGGGAAGAACTAAATGAACCAAGATCAAAATAGGATTGGGTAGGATGACTAAAAATAGGCTTTGGTCTAGATAGGAATGGAATGATAGGATGGCATGGTCTTGCTAAGGATAATGATGGTTTTTTGATAGATTGGATAAGATGGTAATAGGGTTACACCTAAGTGATGGGGTGAATAACAAGAATATTCATCAATGGAAAATGGATATGTAATGATGAAAATGACATGGCAATGTGAAATGGTATGGTACATGTCATTGGCATGAGTGTGGTTTTTTATTCTATTGTTTCTACTGATGGGGAGATGCACATCCTAATCAACAAATGATACAAACAAAATACTTGATCATGTTAATTTCTAGCCCACACCTCATCTAAATAGATACTCTATCAAAAATGGCCTACATATTTTGATTTTGAGAATGCTTTTGTGATCATCATTAGTCATTGATTCTAATTCCTTCAAACATTGAGACAAGGTATCCTTGTGGCCTCTACAAAGGAAAATATGGATGTAGATGGTAAACAAGGATAAATTATTGATGGTAGGTTTGATTGTGAAATGGAATGGTAGATGATAATGGAATGTATAATAGTAGGGAAACAAAAGAAGATCATAACTTTTAGTCACATGTAATGTTGTTTATGTCATATTCAACATAAATTTGGTTATGGTGGGGTCAAAGACTTATTCTCTTGATAGGATCACCATATTTTTTTGTTGTTTGATCTTGAGAGTAGCTACCATTTGATTAGGTTGTAGATCAAAAGCTATTTTGATTTGGTCTTTGATTTTGTCTTCATCAAGCAGTAAAGAACTTTTATGCTCAGTTATTAGTGCCTCAATGAGGTTTTCACCAATGAAGTTCTCTTGATTGTCCTCTAGTGCCTCTGAGAAGGTTTCATTAATAAACATTAGCTTTATACTTTGATTTTCTTCTAGCACTTATGAAAAAGTTTCACTAGAAGATGTTGAGTTTTGACTTTGATTTTCCCCTATTGCCTCCAAAAAAATTTCACTAGGAGAGTGTTCTTCTCTTACATGAATGTGGTTTTGGCCTCCTTGCTCTTCTTCAACTGCTATGTCACCATGGATATAGTTTAACAAAGTGTGATTCTATCGATCCTAATCAACATATGTGGGAGATAGAATGTTAATGGTATGGCTATCTTGGTTGATGGTAATGACCTATAGAATGGTAATGGAATGGGGAGAGGTTACATAATCTTCGTAGAAGATACTAGGATAACTTATGTCAAATCTGAAGTACTCATCCTCAAAAACCATAGAATGATCAAAAATGTATTCAAATTGATCTTTAAGGCATCCATAACCAATGTTGTAACAAACATGAATATATTATTCTTTTGAATCTGATTTTGACTCAATGGAATATGAATCTAATGCTGAGACTGAGGTTGATTCTGATTTTGATGCTAAATTTAATGTTGATTCAAAAATAGAACCTAACTCTAGCTTTGATTCTTTATCTGATGGGTACTCTGTTATAATGATGTCTTGCTAAATATTTGGTATTAGATAAGTAATGGCCAATGATGGCATAATGGGCTCCATAAAAACTAGTTTGTTAAAGTGATACTCCTTTAGGATGGGAAATAGGTCAAGAGACAACTCCTCAAAAATTGGCTTATCTATAGGAGGCTCTTGAAAAGTAGGCACATGGTTGAGGTAGTGATTTTCCCAAAGGTAGTTATAATCATTAAGAAGTGACTTTGCAAAGACTGGCTCATCAGAGTGAGACTCCTCGATAACTAGTATAAGATCAATAGGTGAATCATCATAGGATAACTTATCATAAGTGGTTAGTTCAATAAAAACATCTTGGATTGGTTGGTTTTCTAGGCTTTCATTTCTAATAAGTTGGAAAATACCAGTTTTAAACATAGCTTGGTCTTCAAATGATTGGATGGGTTTACATTTGGATGAGATGATAGTGGGAGGGCCTTGGGGAGCATGATTACTCATATGAGCCAAAGGATAAAGTATTGAGATGGTAATGATAGGGAATTGTGGGGTTTGATTGCTTGGAAAAGCCAAAGGACTAGGTCCTAGAATGATGAAGGGGTATTTTGGAGCTTGATTTCTCACACAAAGCAAAGGAGGAGGTCCTGGTATAGAAATGGTTAGGTGTTATGGAGCTTGGTTGCTCACACAAACCAAAGGATGAGGTCTTGGTATGGGAATGGTATGAGATTGTGGTCTTGGAATAGAAATGGTATGATGTGGTGGAGCCTGATTACTCACATAAGCCAAAGCATCCAAGTCTTCCTCATAAACCATATCATACCAATTGTGAGTTGGCTCATAAATTGGTTCTTGATTGTGTTCCATGTACTGATTATTGAAAAGAGGGTATGGATTCATATCCCAAACAACATTATCTATAGTTGGGTCTTCAAATTATTCCTCATAAGCCTCTTCATGCCAATCAAGGTCTCTATTTGAATTTTGTGGATTTTGACTATGTTCCCCATATGGAGTATTGTAAGGAGAATAATAAAACTCCTTAGAAAATCTTTCTCTATAGGGGTTCCTAGTGGTATTTTGTGCAACCATTCTATAATAAGTTGGATTGTACGCGACTCCACCATAAGTGTAGCTAGAAATATCTACATAAATTATGAAAGCTCTAAAATAAAAAGGCTTAGAGTTTTACAAACTCTAAAAAACTATGTCTAAAGGACAAATGGTTTAAGCTTAGTCTAACTTGGTCAAAAGGTGGAGTTATATCTCCAATATAGTCTGAAAGTGGAGTTGTATCTCCAAAATGATTTGTGCTAAGACTTGGCATAAAATAGTCTAACATCAAATGTCTAATGCCAAATATCATATGCATAAAAGTTTAAGCGATTGAATAAAAATTAACATGGCAAAGGTCTAAGTCAAAGTGTTTCAAACAAGGTCTAAACTAGGAAAGGGAAAAGTTGATTTGCTAGGTATTTTGTCCAAATATGGAGTCCAAAGCTAGGCTCAAACAAATAGGCATATGTTAGGACTTTTGCCCAAACAATGTCAAAATATAGACTTGAAACAAAGGCTGATGTGATTTGATTTAATCTAACAAGTTTAGAAACAACTTTGACATAGACTCGGCACATGAAATCAAACATAAACATGATCAGTTGGCATAAGGCATAAGATAAAAGGTTCTTTGAAGATAGACTACATTTTTCAAAATAAAGGCAAAAAAAATGATAAGGATAGGTACTGAACAAACAAATCATCAATAGTTTTTAAATTTTTTGTAATCGATTAATCAAAGTTATGCAACCCAAATGAGAAAGATCTATGTATCATCCCCAAAATTGAGGTCTAAATAGAAATCAATCAATGTGTGAATATAAACTTGACAAGGATAATTGAAAACTCAATGTTGAAAACTAGGATTTGACCAAACAAGCTAGACAAGATTGGACAACATGATGGCACATGACAAAGGTCCAAATGGTATACATGACATGGTTTTGATACAATGGTAAACAAGTCTTGAAACAAATTGAGTAACCTAATGACATAAGCATAATCAAATAATGTGGTCAATGTTTATGTTTCAAATACTTAAAAGGCTCAAAATGTTTTGACATGATTTAGATAGCATAACTGATCTGAGCAATAATTCAGGTGACAATTCGGGTGATGGGTCCACCCCAATTGATGATAGAACTTTCGGGAGCCATAACTTTTGCACCGTAGCTCCAATTGACTCATTGTTTGAACCATTGGAAATATAATAACAAGGGAAACTTTTTGAGATGGCATGAAATTTTTTTGATGAAGTTTGACCCCCTAAAATCTAATGGAAGTGCCCCAAATTTCAATTTTAGTAGTGTAGTCTAAAAATAGTAATTCTTCAAATTTTGTATTGTTGTAAATCATGGAAGTTGAACCACTTAATCTCCCTAAATATTGGTGAACTTCTAAATCCTCATCACACCTTTAAAACATGTATAAACTAAGATGTAACCCAAAATAGAAATCAGACATCTCTTCTCAGAGATAAGCATATGTTTGGGTCTGCAAATTTGATCAATAAAACATCTCTTCTCAGAGATAAGCATATGTTTGGGTCTACAAATTTGATCAATAAAACATCTCTTCTTAGAGAAAACATTATTTGAATTATCTTGTTATTATTTCTTAAATTATTTTTCAACCTAAGCTTTTCGAGTTTTGGATCAATAACGCTACCCTTCTTAACTCAAATGGTACACATACAAACAAGTTTAACAAAATTTCCAAGGCACAAGTGTGGTGTAAAATAGATAGCATAATGCCTCTTTAGATAAAAGAGTGACATATATAAAAATTGTTTTTGACATGGCTTATAAACAAATAAATAAGTTTTAGTCTCAAGACATACCAAGAAAAAATGACCAAAATATACTAAGTATAATCATCCAAATCCTACCAAGGGTATGTCAATGTGGGGTTGACTAAATTAGCAAGATTTCAAATGTTTCTAGGGGAATAAATTGCACAATGACTTTCATGTCAAAAAATGTAAAAGAAAAGCATGGAAATTGGGTGACCATGGCATTGGCTAGTTGTAAAAAGGTCTAGTCCTTTTTACAACCACTACATCCTATGGTTCACTCAGTGTAGTGTGATGTCCAAGTGTAGATATGTCCTGTGTGTAACTCAAATTAGGATCCAAATGAATTCAATGTCAGGAGGTGAAACCTTGGGTTAAAGCTTCCCTAAAGAACTTGTAGGAGGTGATGAAGTCCCCATCGTAAGACAAGTTGGCATAAAAATAAAGAAAGCATGAAATAGAAAGACTTTAGGGTCATTTTCAAGGTCACCCAAACTTTGATGAGTTTTTGGAGAGTGCTTTAGATGAATTTATTTCTAAGCCTTGGACTAGACTACTTGCAATAGGAATGCCACTTTTGATTTTAAGGGTTCCCTAAAGGGGACAAATGGAAGAGCATACATGCAACATTCATATTTTTGCCAAACAAAATCTTATTAAATAACTGTTGCAAATAAGAATTAACAAGTGTGTTCAATTTTAAGCCCAAATGAAATATTTGGTGGTGTTCATTTGACCCCTTGGTTTTAGTTGCAAACTTTGAAAACATTCACCATAAACATCTAAAAAATTATTTATTAAACACCAAAACAAGGTTCCTAATTAATTTTTAAGCTTGCAAAAGGTGATCTAAACATGTTTATAGAAAATGTCAAGCTTGGTCCTATAACAAAAATGTTAGCATGTCCTTTAGATTTAAATCTCTTTTGGGTTTGAAACAATGAACTTTGAAAAAAGAATTCTCGAGTCTATGTTTTAAGAAAAACACAGTGACCAATGTCAGTTATATACAACCAATGATGGTTACTTTGGATAACCAATGTTAGTTATCTAACCAACATCAGTTATACCAATGCAATCATCTCAACAAGTATCTAACCAATTTCATTTTTGCTAACCGATGTTAGTTAAGCTATGTAACCAATGTCAGTCTTACTTTCTGACAACAGTTACTGTGTAAAACTATAGCAAATGAAAATAATAAAATAAAGTTAAAAAATCAATTTTCAAGAGTTTTAATGGTCCTAATAAATATTTTAAAGTTGAAAAATGATCTTCTTTAGGTGTGAGATGCGTCTAGTCCCACTAGGCATGCCATTATGTGATCTAGGAATTTGACTCAAAAGAGGATTGTTAGTATGGTGTTAGTTCCAAAATGAAAACAAAATGAAAGAAACACACTAATAACATAACATCTCTAGGCCTAGACACTAGGGTGAGCTTAGTTAACAAAAACAAATGACAAACACAACAAAAAAGTAAGTAATAAAACACACGAATTCTTTCACCTTCCTTGGATGCTCCAACTACCTTTGTAGTGGTGGCTTGCTCGGTTTGTGCTCATGAAGTCTTCATCAAAGGAGGCTTGGCTATCTCCTCTTCTCCTTGGCACCTTTGGGTTATGGATTGGCTTGGATTGGAATCAATTTGGTATTTTAACACTAATTGCTTGAAGCTTTTGGAACCATTTGTGCATTATAACTTTACATTCTCAAGACTTTCAAAATTCATGTGGTGAGGCCTCCTATTTATAGATTTTTGAGAATGTATAGAATTAACCTAAACCATCAATCCTGAGATTGAGATGTAAGGTTGATGATTAATTCAATTTTTAGAATTAAGTTTATAATTATCCTTATCATGACATTGGAAGAAGTGGCAATTAAGAGGCATGGAGGGCATGACTCCTGATATTTGTGGCTTTTATGGCCTATGAATGTCTTCCCAAGAAATGAGATCACCTGATGATGTATATATTCAATATTCATTTCCAAAAAAAATTATTCAACAAGTTTCCATGGAATTCTTGATTAGGCTCCAATTTGCTTTAATTATCTCTTAAGCATGTTTAATCACTTTATGGACAAATTACCCAAATTGATCAGAATGCCTTATTATTGGTCCTAAATTCAATTGGTTTGGAATTAGAAAGCAATGTTAGATGCATTGGATCTGTTATCCCATTTAGGATGTTACTAACAAAAAATAACAAAGGTACATGCCTCGTGCAAAAGATTTGATAGGAAAGAGCAATCCAGATCACCTAGGTGCAAAATTAGCATTTTAATTTGAAATGATTTGATCAAAGTTAGTTGGCCCATAAATTATATTACCCCATTTAGGGATACCCTAGCCAAAATTGACACTTGAATATGTTAGTTTCACATCATTCAATGCATTTTGTGTTTTTAGGCCAAATTATGCATTTTGGGTGGAAATTGGCCAAAATCCTAGTTGGAGGTTATCGGTGGCCAATTTTAGGTGTCTATAGTGACTTGTTGAAAGATTAATTCTCACTTGATGAGTCCTGTTGAAATGTGTTGTACCAATAATGTTTCAAGTCATGTCCTTGTTTTTCACAAATTTGACATGCTTTAAGAGAATGTGAATTGTTCCCTTAGTGGTTATGTTGATTATTTTGCTTTAGATATTTATTTTAACCCTTCATGGGTTTCTTCCCCTTCTAATTTGATGTAAGTGCATGCTCATCATCTACATCCTTTGAATTATGAATAATTTCCTCTTGTTACAACACATTAACCAATGCCTCAAAGGTTGGTTTTTGTCCTATGACATTCAATGTCGTCACAAAGATATTATATGTGGGGGGTAGTGCTCTAAGGACTATAGGGACCAAAGATTCATCTATCACCGGTTTGTCCAAAGATTGAAGTGAAGCCCATAAATTTTCAACTCTTCTAAGGAATGCTTTTACTTTTTCCTCTAATTTGAGCTTAAGAGTGTGCAATTAGATCTAAAGATGTAAGATTTAGTCCTTATTCTTAGCCTCATAAGCATTTTTAATCTTATCCCATGCATCTTTTATAGTTGTAGCACTACATATATGAGGTTATACCTCATCCAAAACACCAAACATGATTATCAACTTAGCCTTCTTATTAGCCTTGTCATATTTTTGTTATTGATCAACATCTGTTACATGTCTGACCCATGTACCTTCAACTATTGAACAAATATATTCAAACTCTAGATGTTTTTGTAATTTTCTTTCCATGCTGCATAATTATCACCACAAAGCAATTATGTACTGGGGAGCACAAAACGTGGTCCTGAATCAGACAGTTTACAATTTTGGAATGATAATGAAATACAAGTATGTCTAAGTACAAAAATGAAATGTGCATTTGAAAAATGTAAGGAAAATTCAAAAAATCATACAAAAATATGATATATTTCACACTATCACATAATGGATGTCAGACTTTGTCAAAAATGCATCCAAACAAGCAATGGAAAACTGGACGTTGGTTTCAACCGAAAATGCATTTGAGGAGCAAATGAGGCTACAATTTTTATTTTTGAATTTTTAAAATTTAATGAATATATATATATATATATATATATATATAATCTATATATATATATATATATATATATAATCTAAAAATATTCACTTTTTAAAAAGACAACATGTAAATTGGAGTTACCAGTCAAAATTTATGGCCTCTTAAAGGTCCAAAATACATGAACTGGTTAGCTAAATTGGCAAGAAAATAAAAATTATGGAAATATGGGTAATAATAATGTAAAAGTAGATTTATAAATTCATAGATATTGAAAAAATATCCCAGGTGAAAAAAAATACCACCTTCCCAAGCTTCACGGATCAAAAGTAATGAACCTTGAAAGAAAAAATCTTCAAATATGGCTCAGTGTGGTGAAGGATAAGCCCTCAAGGGATAAAAACAATTCCTAACAAGTGGTCATATGGTGTGAATAGAGGATAAAATATGTTTCTGGTGTGATTTTGGTGTTGATGCTATAAGTGGTGGATCCAGGTGGTGCTGCACCCAAAAATTTGACCTTGCACCAAATGAAAACTTCTAAATTACACTCTACCTTTAAACTTTCAACACAGGTGCCTTGGTGCTCCATTTTTAGAAAAAAAAATATTTTTCAAAAATATATCTAAAAGAGGAATTTGATGATATAATATTTTATCCATGATTATATAAAAAAATCTAGAAAAATTGCCATTTTTCTTGGTGTTCCTCACTTGTTCTACAAAATAGAAACTTAAAAAAATCATAAAAAATCACTAGAAGATTCAAGAATTCTGATTCTTTTTAAATTGGTATTTTTCTAAGTATAATTCAAAATAATTACAAGATCATTTCCATATATTCTATATTTTTTTTATCTGACAAATAATAATCACAATGACATTTACAATCATCTGAAAAACCTTAGATCTATTCCTCCACCAATTTAGAATTGGATCTTGACAAAAAATAATAAAAGAAAAATTAAAAGATCTCAAATATGATCTCAAATTTGAAATTTAGCCCAAAATTTAATATAAATATGGCTAAATTTATCAAAATAAAAAAAATTAACTATTTTGATAACTATTCTCCTTCCATAAAATTGGTCAAAATTTCAGCAGTGTTTCATCTTGGGATGAATAAAATTAGAGTAGCATGATGCATCCAAGGATTGCACAAATCTTTCTCTCAAACTCCATCGAATCTCCAATGATTTGAAAATACTCCTCAAAAATTTCACATTTAATATAATATAGCTAGGATTAAGTAATTAGTCTAACATTCCCCCCTTAATTGATCATAGCCTGAAGAGAAGAGGAGAGAAAATTATTGAATGCCTCAAACTTATCATGTGCAAGTGAATTTATGAAGATATATGCACACTGATCCTAAGTGGGGAAATACTAGAGTTGTATGTTGTGCTGCTTAACATATTCACATATGAAATGAATATAAACCTCTATCTATTTGGTTATCTCATGAAACACTGGATTGTGAACAAGATGTAGAATGCTCTGATACCACAAGTGAGCTACAACTCATATGGACTAGTTAGGAATCAAACCTAGGACCTTCCATTTGCTGCTAGAGTGCTCTACCAACTAAGCTACTAGCCCCTCTATGACCAGTCCATCATCGGTCTGGGTGTGTCTTATTTACAAAAATATCATGAGATCACTGTAAGTTTACCTTTGATTAGGTGAAACACCTTATTTTTCTTCTTCCTATTATAAGGGGCCCCTCTTTACAAAGTATGATCAATTTGGACCTAGCCAATCCTCATAGGTTTTGGTGCCTTGGTGCTCACTATGTGGCACCTCTAACTAGTGGTTTTTTAATCTATTTCAACCCATCAACTATAAGCTACATCAGTAGTGTCCAAGGTTGACTTTCCATCATCCCAAGAAAGTACTCCTTGGTTATTGGGGTTGATAGTTTTAGTGTCTTGCAAGTTGATGTTGTATATATGGTTGATCTCATCTTCAACATCAACATTTTATACATAAGGGGTCCTTGGTCACTTAAGAGGGGGACCATGACCCTCTCCTTGCCATTTTCAAAGGTCATATAGATCTTCTTGAAGTGTATGTCAGGATTATTTGCATAGCACCATGGCCTACCTAGGAGTGATGGATAATTATCTTGTTCAGCCAACTCGATCACTTTGAAGTTAGCATGGAAATTTGTACCCATAATATATATAATGATGCCTTTTAAAATTTTGATTGGCTATATCTTAGATTTGTTGGCCATTAAAATCATATGAGGGAAAAGCCTCAAGGATAGCCTACCCATCTTTTCCCATGCATTCGTTATCAATATACTAACCTTGACACCTGTGTCCATGAGGACCTCGTATACATGCCATCCATCAATGTGGAATTCACTAGGAGCTCTTGATCATACTCTACATTCTGTGTATACCTAACTTCTCATGCCCTTTCCATACATGGTGCAATAATTTTAACTATGTGGGGTGTGGTAATTTCATTTGGCTTCAACTTGACATGTTTTAAGATCAAATTATTCAATAGGGGTAACATCCCTTCTATCTATAGGAGGAGTAAGATCTCTATTAGCTCTTATACCTCAGCCTCCTAGTTATCTTACTTCTTGTAGAAGGTAGTATCTTGTGCCTCTAGATCTCTAGCTAGTTGGAGTTCTCTTTGAAAGTTTTGACTAATGTTCATGGCCTATTACAAGACATCCTTTTGGTATGTAGGGTCAGGGTAAGGCATAGCTTTGGGTTCTGGCCACATGATGTGCTTAGTATGACTCAGTTCCCCATATTCTAGGCACAAATTTAGTACTGGTGTAATTAGTGGTTGAGTGGTGAATCCATTATGAGTAGCTACCTACACTTTGATTGGATCCATGTGGGTTGATTATGCCTTTGAAGTCCATTTCTTTGATTTTGGATCATGATAGATCATTCATATGCCTTTGTCTACACTAAAATGGCCTTGGGTCAAATTTTTATATAAGTTAGGGAATTCTTCAACCAGATGTGGTCCTTGATAATACCCACACATTAGTTTAATTAGGAAATCATTTTAATAGTGCTCAATTGATCCTCACATGTAACATGATCACAGTGGGAATATTCCTCTACTGCATCCTCCACCTCACCCTCTAATGCCTCTTTTCATCCCTTAACTAGAATTTATTTGGCCATATCCCTCATTTATTTGGTTCACCTGCCCTTTAACTATTTTAGTTAATTTTCATGCACCTCTTTCCATGTTTTTATACATCTCATAAATTAATTAGTAGTCAGCTATGACATGAGTGTAGGCATCACATAATTTGCATTAGAGGTTTGTGTTAACCTGATTGGAAAATTATAATAATGGGCAATTGTGAACATCATGTCCCTCATGGAAAAATTCATAATTTAGAATCAATGTGTGCACATTCCTTCAAAAATAAATTATTTATGTTACGTTTTTCCATCTCGTAGTTTTTGCACCGCAATATACTTTGAGTTTCTTATGATGAACTAGTAGTCAAATTTTATAGTTGGGAAGCTATGGACATAATTTATTCCTCTATAAAATGGATTATTACTATATCAATTTTTCCAACTACCTTAGCCCAAAGTGTAGCTTCTAGTGATTTGTGGGGGTCTATGAATGTCTTCATAGACAACACTCTTCTAAAGGGTACTAGCAAGCCCCCAGCAAACCATTACACATGTTGAGAGGGGTGGATGTCATAGATAATATTTTAAAGGAGAATTTTAAACCTAGCATCATAAAAGCATATACTCTATGATGGCCCTTGGCTAATGTACTTATGCATGGTGATGCTATGTTGTTCAAACTTAGAAATATCAAATTCCTTCAAGATTGCTTCCTTTAAAATGTCATAATCAATCATGGCCTAGTTAGGATCAAATTTCCTATACCAAATATGAGTGTAATCAATCAGATTTATTGTCAATCATGTTTCCTTTCACTTCAACTGGGCTACCCTGAGTAAACCATCGAAGTTCACATTTTAACACATGTTCTATGGCATTTTCCATACCATGATAGTCTAGTAGGAGTATTTCCATCTCATGATATATTTACTATGGGGGGTATTGACATTTGAGGTTCTTGTCCCCTTGGTACTTGACTTGGTGATGGCCCTCCCAAGCCTCCAGCCACTAGGTTAGGTGTTGGCTTTATGGTGTGTTGGGTGAATATTTTGTCAACTAGCTAACTAGTGAGCAAAATAGGTCTCTTCAACCAAAACATAGGGAGATTGGTCATCCAAAGTTGCAGGTTTACCACATCCAAAGGGGACAACGCTCTCCTCTCATCAAGGGGAGGTTCCCTAAAGGTATAAAGGTGATATATATATATATATATATATATATATATATATATATATATATATATATATATATATATATATATATATATATCACCTTTATACCTTTAGGGAACCTCCCCTTGATGAGAGGAGAGCTTTGTCCCCTTTGGATGTGGTAGGATATAAGCTGAAAATAACACTCAAGGGTAGGATATACCATCCATATCTCTTCTTTCAGAGATGATATTCACAAACAAAGGAGAAAATCCTAGCGAAAACACTAAAGGCACTTCTCTTATTTTATAAGTGTTCTTGTAGGGGATAGTAGGAGTTCTTTTAGGTAGGATAAGTAACTAGTAATAGAGTGCAAAGTAACCAGTAATCTAAGATGTAACACAAAGTCTCCACCTTGACTTCCCAATAGTGAAACATGAAGAACAATGGGGGTAAAAAGTCATCCCAACGTCCTTTCCATAGAAAGAAACTAAAAACACACACTAAAAATAATTATGTCAGCACAAAGTCTGAAAGCAACTAGTTTCAGGACACCTTCCTTATCAATTCCACTAGCTCTGCTTGTTAAATTGCATAAACAAGAATACATTTAGGAAATAGATATAAGAATAATCTCCTAGAATGATACAAACTATAACAGCACAAAGTCTGAAAGTAACTTGTTTTTTGATTCAAACAAAGAAATATGATAAACAATCTGAGCTCAAAGTCTTAGTGATGCCTTTCAATTTGGGTAGAGTTTTGATTTTGGTAACAGGAAGATCCCTCTAAAATAATAAAAGAGATTACAATATATAGTAGCCAAGAAAGACTTGGTGCTTTGTTTCATGGGGCAGCCCTTGTTACATTCAATGCTTTGAATGCATCTTCAGTTCTGTCAGGGGACCATGCTGGAACAGGGTGGCTACCTTGACTATGGCATGCTAATTCATCTAATATGTCTCCTCCTAAGCACAGGTTGTCTAGTCTTCTTTCTGACATCTGCATAGTTGTAAAAATTTTCATTACTTTTAGGAAGAAAAATAGGCCACATCCTTGATTTGGTGTGCTTCAAAAATCCAATTGATCCACTATTTCACCTACTGGAAATAATTCCCTTGAAGATATTTTGGCCTTTCCCTCTTTCTACTATGATTTGAGCCCTCAGGCTATCTTTTCCCCTTTCTAGTTTTGTCTTTTCCTAGCATTTGAGCTCTCAAGGCTATATCCTCAACCTTGCTGGCTTTTTACGCTCTTCCATCAACGGTTCTTCCCTTTGGCATTTTGGCCTTTAAATGAATTCGAGTATGTCATCTTCCTTAGCAATTCCTTCATGTCTTTTCCACTTGCTTTGGCCACTTTTCACTGATCTCGACAAGTGACACATGGCATGTTCCACTGTGAAACAAGCGAGGACATGTGGTAGCATCCGCTTCCTTTATCAACTCACTCAAGGCCCACCATAGTCTTTACAAAATAAAAGGAAGAGACCATGGATGTTGACACTTGGCAGCTTCTATCAAGCTTTTCAAGGGACACATGGCATGTTCCACGTAATCTAGCAATCACACGGATGATGACACTTGGAGCACTCCACTCTCAAGCTTTTTCCTTTTGGGCATCCCTTTGGTCAGGCTTATTTCCTTTAGACAAAAGTTTGAAAGAATTCCTTCAGGCTTTGCCTTAGTCATTTTCCCATGGAAAATACTTCTGAAATAATTCTAACGGTGCTTTCACTTAATAATTTCCTTTAGACAAAAAGTCTGAAGGAAATGTTCCCTATCAGCCTTTGAACAAATTCAAAGGAATTCTATCTTTTCTATCTTCTCTTTGACCCTTGAACCATTTTTGCCTACCCTCCGCAAGGGCACTTGCCTCTAGTTCACTACCCTCCACAAGGGCATTTGTTCCTTTGGCTTTGGGGCAGCCCCTTGAACCTACTGATTAAATAAACCTTGGTTCAACGGTTTAATGGTTTAATCGGTTCAATCTCTTTATTTGGCTAAGTCCTTTTGATCTTTTGAACCAAACACGTTGAACCATTTGGTCATTGAACCCATTGAACTGATGAACCAAAATGGTTCAAGGTTTAACAGTTCAATGATTTAATGCATCATTTTTTGCTAGGTGTTTTGAAGCCATGGAACTTTGAAGTGTTTAAACTTTAAATCTTGACAAAGCGCTTAACTCTTGTTGATGACGTCGAACCTTTGAACCCATTAAACCTATTGAACCAAAATGGTTCAAGGTTCAATGATTCAATGGTTCAATCCTTGCTTAGATGCTTGCCGATGGACATTTTTGATTGAACCAAGTCATTGAACCAATCTTGAAAATGACCAAGTGTTGGAAACTTTTTCTTTTGATTGAACTCACCTATAGAAGCCTTTGAACCTATTAAACCTGCTAGTCCCTTTACTAAAAAATCTTGAAAAATGAGGAATTTTAAAGCTCAAAACAAATTTTAAGAAGGGAAGAGATTATTTTGGTCTGTTAAACCAAAATAGTTCACATGCTGTCTCAAAAATGAGAAGTCTATTTTTGGGGACAACAACTGGCTCCAGTTGGGGAATTTCCTTCAGATGAAAACTTGGAACACAACTGAGGAGAGTAGAAACTAGAATCTCCAGTGCCTTTGAAGTATGCCATTGGGTTATGGAGTCATGCTACCTAAAAAGAAAGGTGCCAAAAATGAAAACAAAAAGCATAAAATAGAACTAAAGACTATACAAATATACATATGTACATATGATCTTATCTAATGCCTCAAGATTTAAAGCGCTTCAGATGCCACCCTCTGTGAGATAGTGAAAATGGTGTTCCATCCTGATAAACTAGTATGAAACCATTTTCTCCCTAGAATCGGTGATGGGTGAATGGAACTCTCCGCCAAGAATCACATTTTTTGTGCACTCCTTTTGGTTCTCTCTTCTTTCCCCATGGCAAGGTGTGGTCTTCAATCTAAAAATCATAACTCCTTGATCTCTTGGTGAAGAGTTCCTTTTGCTGACTTTGGAGTATAGTAGTATGGTCCACTACCATATCTTGTTGTTTTGCTGATTCAGTCCAGCACATGTTTTGATCGATAGCATCAAACTCCTGACAAACCATCAGCTCAACATCTCTTTTGGTGTGAAGGAGTTTGACATCTTGGTCTTGAGCAGCCTTCAATTCGAGCAACAAAGATTCACATTCAGCTGTGTTATTGGTGTTGCTAAACTACAACTTACATGAAGGAAAAATATCTCCCTGAGGAGATATCAACATAGTCCTGGCTCTAGTATTGGTAGAATAATTACTGCCATCAGATTTCACGATCCAAAAATCATCAAAAACTGATCTTTTATCAGATTTCTCTTCATTAGAGATGAAAGATCCTTTTTCATCTATACTGCACCCTACCAATTCTTTTGATGTTTTGCTTGAATCAATCTTTGGATTGCCACCTACAGGACTTTCATCTATAGAAACATGAACACCCTCTATGGTCAAGAAGTAATTACCCCTACTTGAATACTCAAATAGAATTTGAGCTTTGGGTGCTGATGTCTAAGTGACAACATATTTTGTTTCTTTTTTAGGGAGCAACCTCTTCATAACACCTTTGAAAGGGATCCTTGCCTTAGATAGTTCCATGCTCAACTTACTGCCCACATCCTTGCAGAAATTTCATCCCAACATAATGTCGTATGAGGCTGGGACGTCAGCCACCAGGACCGTCATCTTGATTCTCTTTTTTGGGAATGCCAGAAATGCAAATTGGGCATCTTTGATTTGCCCCAATAGTGGTACTTACTTATTCTCCATGGAGAAGCATCTACCAAATGTTTTGGTCAGTGTGAGACCAAGAGATTCTACCACTTTGGTAGGCATGACATTTTCTGAAGCATCAGAATCAATGATGCAGTTGCTCAACTTGTGACCGTTTATCAACAAGGAAACATAGAAAGGATCTACTTTCCTAGGGGTAGTAGGAGGAGTAATGATAAATTTTTTTGGGATGGGCATGTTCTTTGGGGATCATGAGTTGCCTTTCTAATCTCTTATCTTGCAGGGATGGATGTATTCTTCACACACTCACCAACCTATCCAACTGCTCAGGGTTGGCTTGTAGGAATTCAAATTCAGTCAATTGAATTTTGGTTTTCTTAACATGGTTGACTATGTCAAATGATTGAAATGAACTTGGAAGAGAGGATGGGTGTTCATCCTTTTGGTTTTTTGGAGGGAGAAGACTATTCTATAAATTTGAAGTAGAAGGTGTAGGGATATTTGAGGCACTTACCTTTCTGGCAATCACTGGGTCCTTTGCCTAGAAAGGTAGAGTGGTTCCATGCTTAGCAATTGTAATTACTAGTTGAGGTTGCTCCTTAGTCTTCTCTTTGTTAGCCTGTTAGGCTGACTGGTTCTTGGACTGGGTGAACACAACATATGATCCCTCAACTACTTCACCTTTACTTCTGGGTTCATCCTGGTAATTCAAGAAACCAATGTGGGAGTCACCAGCTAATTCTTCTTTATCCTTTATAAAGAGATCAATGTCATTTTCTAGCTCAAACTCAGGTTGGAAAGAGAAATCATGTTCTATTTCAAGATATCCAACTGCTAAGTTGGTTGGAGGTGCTTCAAGGGCAAAGTTCCTCTATGGGGGAAGAAGACAATTTGGCTGCCCTTGATTCTTGGCAGCATTGCCTTGGTATGCCTAGTTCTAAAATGTCCTCCTTGGCATATCCTAATAAGGAAGATCAAACATACCTTGGGACACTTGCTTTTTCAATGCTAGCAATTCATTTGCTAGCTTTTGCACCATTTAATCAGTGGTGCCTATAGATAGACACTTAGAAGGTGAAGATGATTTACCTCTGTTAGGATCTCTCCTTATCTTTCCTACCAAGATAAGGTCATCTTCTACCTTAGTAGCCAAGTCCTAATCAGTAACAAGGTCTATGTATCTATCTTATCTTAGCAAGAAACTCATTTCAGCTAGTTGTGAGTTGATGAAGAAACACTTGAGATTATGAGGTGTGAGTTGGATGATCATGGGAATCCTATGCCTCAGCTTGTCAAACCTAGCAATGAAGTCACTCATAGGTTCATGGGGCTCCTTCTTCATCTATGTGAGTTGGGCTAGCAAGGCATGTGCATCTTTTGTAGGCTTGAACCTTGCTTTAAACTTGGCTTTGAGTGTGTCGTAATTAGTTATTGACCTAGCCTGCAAATGGTAGAACTAGTCTACAGTAGCACCTTGTAGCGTTTCCATGAAAAGTTTGACTTCCACGTCCTCAAATTCCACTCTTATTATGCCATAGGCTATGCTGAAAGTTGCAATATGTTCATCAGGGTGAACTCTTCCATCACCAAAGAATTTGGGGAAATTATTCCTTGAGCTACGTGGAATTTCATGCAGGGGTAGAGTAAGGTTTATTGGACCAAAAGAGTTACCCCAGGGGCCTTGAGCCATGATTTGATTATGTAGAAGTGGGATCACAAATCTGGGTGGAGTATGGATAGGCAAAGCTCTACTAGCAGTAGAAAAAGAAGCTCTACCTCGTGTTGGTGACCAAGTAGGGGTAGGAGGAAGACTCCTAGTCTGTTGAAGGTGAGGCTGTTGAGGAAATAAATCAAAATTACTCTGCTACACCAACTCAAAAGTAGGGTCAACAACACCTTGAGATTTTTGGCTTCTAGTATAATGTGGAGTTGCTAGATTATAGAACAAAAATGGGAAAGAATTGGCCCTAATTTAGCCTGAAGCTTGAGGCTTCAAACTATGCATTTTATCCCAGTGGTTCTGGTTTTGTAGACCAGATAATATAATGGAGGTGGAGGAAGATGGTAAGGCTATAATGATAATGGGTAAGACATAGGATGGAGTCGCCAGAGTCTATAATGGATAAGGGTAGGGACTATTTCAATCTGAAACGTGAGGCTTCAGACTACACGTTCATCCCCAGTGAAATACATGGATAAGGTTATAATGATAATGGGTAAGACACAGGTGATGTTTCAATCTGAAGCTTGAGGCTTCAAATTACACAAAATTATTGTGTCCCCAGTGGAGTCACTAAAAACTATTGGGTGAATATTTTGTCAACCAGCTAATTGGTGAGCAAAATAGGTCTCTTCAACCACAACATAGGGAGATTGGTCATCCAAAGTTATAGGTTTACCACATCCAAAGAAGACAAATCTCTCCTCTCATCAAGGTGAGGTTTCCTATAGGTATAAAGGTGGTATATACTGTGTGTGTGTGTGTGTGTGTATACATATATATATATATATATATATATATATATATATACATACATATATATATATATATATACATATATATATATATATATATATATATATATATATATATATAAGCTAAAAATAACACTTAGGGGTAGGATATACCATCCATCTCTCTTCTTTCAGAGATGATGTTCACAAACAAAAGAGAAAATCTTGGTGAAAACACTAAAGGCACTTCTCTTCTTTCAGAAGTGTTCTTGTAGGGGACAACAGGAGTTCTTTTAGGTAGGATAAGTAACTGGTAACAAAGTACAGAGTAAAAAACAATCTAAGATGTAGCACAAAGTCTCCACCTTGACTGCCCAAGAGTGAAACATGAAGAACAATGGGGGCACAAAGTTGTCCCAAGGTCCTTTACACATAAAGAAACTAAAAACATACACTGAAAATAATTATGTCAGCACAAAGTCTGAAAGTAACTAGTTTCAAGACACCTTCCTTATCACTTCCACTAGCTCTCCTTGTTAAATTGCATAAACAAGAATACATTTAGGAAATAGACATAAGAACAATCTCCTAGAATGATACAAGCTATAACAACACAAAGTCTGAAAGAAACTTGCTTTATGATTCAAACAAAGAAATATGATAAACAATCTAAGCTCAAAGTCTCAGTGATGCTTTTCAATTTGGGTAGATTTTTGCTTATGGTAATGGAAAGATCTCTTTAAAACAATAAAAGAGATTACAATATATAGCATCCAAGAAATACTTGGTGCTTTATTTCATGGGGTGGCCCTTGTTGCATTCAATGTTTTGAATGCATCTTCAGTTTTTGTCAGGGGACCATGCTAGAACAGGGTGGCTACCTTGACTATGGTGTGCTGATTCATCTAATATGTCTCCTCCTAAGCATGGGTTATCTGGTCTTCTTTATGACATCTGTGTAGTTGTCCAATTTGCCATTACTTTGAGGAATAAAAATAGGCCACATCCTTGATTTGGTGTGCTTCAAAAATCTAATTGATCCATTGTTTCACCTACTAGAAACAACTCCCTTGAAGATATTTTGGCATTTCCCTCTTTTTGCTATGATTTGAGCCCTCAAGCTATCTTTTCCCCTTTCTAGTTTTCAATTTTCTTGGCATTTGAGCTCTCAAGGCTATATCCTCAGCCTTGTTGGCTCTTTACGCTCTTCCATCAGTGGTTCTTCCCTTTTGTGTTTTGGCCTTCAAATGCATTCAAGTCTGTCATCCTTCTTAGCAATTCCTTCATGTCTTTCCTGCTTGCTTTGGCCTCTTTCCACTGATCTTGACAAGCAACACATGGCGTGTTCTATTGTGAAATAGGTGAGGACACGTGCAAGCATCTGCTTACTTTATCAACTCACCTGGGGCCCACCACAGTATTTAAAAAATGAAAGGGAGAGACCGTAGATGTTGACACTTGGTGGCTTCCATAGAGCTTTTCAAGGGACACGTGGCATGTTTTACGTAATCAAGCAATCACATGGATGATGACACTTGGAGCGCTCTGCTCTCAGGCTTTTTCCTTTTGGGCATTCCTTTGGTTGGGCTTATTTCCTTCAAATAAAAGTCTGAAGGAATTCCTTTGGGCTTTGCCTTAGTCTTTTTCTCGTGGAAAATACTTCTGAAATAATTCTAACGGCTCTTTCACTTAATAATTTCCTTCAAACAAATTTTTTGAAGGAAATGTTCTCTATCGGCCTTTGAACAAATCCAAATGAATTCTATCTTTTTTATCTTCTCTTTGACCCTTAAACCAATGTTTCCTGCCCTCTGCAAGGGCACTTGCCTCTAGCTCATTGCCCTCCACAAGGGCATATGTTCCTTTGGCTTTGGGGTAGCCCCTTGAACCTACCAATTGAACCAACATGTTGAACCAACCTTGGTTCAATCAGTTCAATCTCTTTATTTGGATAAGTCCTTTTGATATTTTGAACCAAACGCATTGAACCATTTGGTCATTGAACCCATTAAACTGATGAACCAAAATGGTTCAAGGTTCAACGGTTCAATGGTTCAATGCATCATTTTTCACTAGGTGTTTTGAAGCCATGGAAATTTGAAGTGGTTGAACTTTGAACCTTGACAAAGTGCTTAACTCTTGCTGATGACGTTGAACCTTTGAACCCATTAAACTTGTTGAACCAAAATGGTTCAAGGTTCAACGGTTCAATGGTTCAATCCTTGCTTAGATGCTTGCCGATGGACATTTTTGATTAAACCAAGTCATTGAACCAATCCTGAAAATGACCAAGTGTTGGAAACTTGTTCTTTTGATTGAACTCACCTACAGAAGCCTTTGAACCTATTGAACCTACTAGTCCTTTTACTGAAAAAGCTTGAAAAATGAGGAATTTGAAAGCTCAAAACAAATTTTGAGAAGGGAAGAGATTATTTTGGTCTGTTGAACCAAAATAGTTCACATGTTTTCCCAAAAAAGAGAAGTCTATTTTTGGGGACAACATGGTGAATACCAACATTGAAGATGACGAAGGTGTTATACTACTAGCTTTTAGTACTAGGCCACTTTCTATGGGTTATTTCCCAGTCTATAAAGCTAACATTTTTTGAACTAGAATACTTACACTTACATTCTATGTTGTTAAGTTAACATCCAAAGGTATTGAGGTATCTTCAATTAACTCCTTGTAAGGAACAACTTATTCAATCATAAAATTGTAATCTAAGTCGATAAACTAATCAAAGTCTATATTGATAATAGGGTCAGTTATCACTCTCTTTCTTCTTGAGGGGGATCCAATGCATGAGCTTGCACCATAGGTTCAAAGGGGGTAGGTGATTTTAGTGCATTTTCAATGGTCAAATTTGATAGGAACCTAGATAATTTTGTACCCATCAATCGATGAGATTGGTATATGGATTTAGTGTTTCTATCTTCTTAGCATTGTTGTAATTCAAGATATTTTTTCCCATGCCCTTCCCACTCTCTATAGGTTCTCTCATCACTTTTAGGTTTTAGATCTTCAATAAGCCTGTGCCTTATCTTGTTATAATTCTATTACCTAAGCTCTCAGGTATCCATCTACTCATCTCCTTCCATTACCCTTCACCTACACCTCCCCTTCTTCCCTATTGTGTTTCTCATATGCAAAAAGACTTTAGCCTTCCATTATTATGGTTTTATATCTATATTCCACCATCAACTTCTTGAGCTCTATGCTAAACTCTTTCACAAATTTGCCTTTTGGCTCACATAATAATTGATACTTTGTTTCTTTAGGGTAAGAGTACATCGATACTATGAACTCAAGCATGTAACTATTTAGCTCTCCTTGCCACCATTTTTCAATAGCTCTAGTCCAAGTGGAATCAATATTCTCAAGATTTTCTAAGTGTTCCTTTGTCCATTTAAGGCACTGTCCATAGATTCATCTTCTATGGATCACATAAACAACCAAACATCAGTACACATACTTAGGTAGTTTGTAAGAGAATACCTCATATAGAACATCATGCAGGTTGTTTTGGACCCACTTCCTCAACTTTTGTTCTTTACAAGATGGATGCTTCAACATAAAGCTATCTTCCACTTGTTCCATCTAGCAATTGATGTTCTTAAGGGAGAGTCAGAGCATTATTATTTTGCACCATTGTAGAAACAAAATTCAACATTGGTCCCAAAAATAGAACCAAAATTTTATAGAAAAGGGTTAGTTATTTAAGTCATTTACTCCATTAGGTGCTTATTTGGTTATCCAAGTTGATTCTAGACTTCTTACAACTAGGCACAATCATAGAATAAACTCGTAACACTCAATAATTTTCACTTTAATACATTAGCATAAATTCACATAAGGGGAAATCCTTATGCGCTCACCTAAAGCATAGTAAAGAAATAATCGAGGCCTGCGTTGGGTTGGTTGTGTCATGGCATAACTCATTCTTTAAAGGACTTGGTCATTTACAATAATGACATTTACAAATTCATAGGTGCAAGATGTTCTAGGCTAGGCTAAAGGTATATAGGTGTAAAGCCTATTTAGGTAGCAAATTTTGATCATATGGGTGCAATTTTATATCAGGTTGATTTATAGTCTTATGGGCATAAGATTATATTTTATCATGCTTAGCATATTTTAGGTACTTGGAGGGTTTAATGGAATATCTTCATATCAAGGGTTCATACTGGTTTAGCACTTTTGACACAAGTGTCAAAGCTTGGGCACAAGCCCTTTCCTACACATAGGCTATATTTAGTTTAGGTCAATGTCATTATTTATCACAGAGACACCATTAATGACCTGAAATAAATATTTTCTTTATAACACATTCATGTATCAAAATTACACTACTTTAACTATTTCATTTAAGCCATAATCAAAGAGCCTTGCCATAACCATAAAAATTAGATCAATACATAAATAGGTTCCATGCCATTATTCAATTACCAAGATTAAAATAATAGAGTTCATATTTACAGAAACAAAGTACTTGCTCATATAAACAATTATCAACCTATAGGCTCATAGGCAAGCTTGGGCACTACAAGATGGATCTTTACATGTATCCATGCTAAAACTAAGTTTTAATGTCGATTGATTCACTATGCCTAGAAAAAATTCTACAGAGCTTCACTATCTTTAAGTCACATCCTTGCATATTGGTTTGAGCTTGCTTTTATATCTTATAGGAGTACCTTTTTCCAAGGTAGAGCTGTACATGTTGGTTGCCAAGATGGACCTTTTCATAATCATTCTATCAACTCCATTACTTTTTTCCCTTCAAATTGTGATTTCTACATGCTTACTCTCTTTGAATATGCCCAAAACATCATAGAATTTGTTAGCCACCTACAAGCTGGTACAAGGTGTGCATCAACTAATCTAGCTAGCATAAAAGATATTAAAATAGAAATCATCCTAAATGATTGCCTTGTGCTGAAGTGTTTGTTGAGTTGGCATGGATCCAGACTATGGAAAAAAGGGTCCCAACACCTACTCTTCATTTAATAAAATCTATAAATATTAGGTCAAATTAAATACATTTTCCACTACCAAGATATTAGCCAAAACTCCCATGGGTGATGCATTATATTGGTATAACCAACTTAAAACCCATTCTATTACTAGTTTAGAAGATTTAGTAAATGATCTTGTCTAAGAGTTCCAAACTAGTGATCTCCATGAGAATACCTTAGCCCATTTTATAAATTATAAGCAACTTAAGACTAAAATTACCCAAGATTTCATTAAATAATGGAAGAATTTGTCTAACAAATGTAAACATAATATGGAAGATGACAACCTTTTCCATCTCTTTACCAATTCTCTTTTTCCCAAGTTGTAATATTGGGTCTATACTCTCTCTCCACATACTTTGGAGGAGGATATTAACCAAGATAAATGTCAATATTTACTTATGCATCAATTATATCCATCCCAACCTTGTATGATTACTCACATGTTACTTAAGATTAAGAATATTCATTCTACCAATGATGGTGTCATGGATTCTTATGATACCATTCACACTATTCAAGTTTTTTTTCCTAACCAATCTTCAGAATAAACTTCCCCTCCTAATCACATCACCAATCCTCATTTCTATTCAACCAAAGATATCAAATTTCACAAACCTTAATCCTCAATAGAATTAATAAAATATCTACCAAGGCCTCTCCCATGATAACTTGACCCTACACTTCCTATGAAATCTTGGTATGATCCCAATAAATTCTATTGGTTTCATGCTATTTGGGGTCATTCTCATGAGACCTTTAGGTAGCTTCATAATTTGTCTATGTATTTCCTTCTTGGTCCTAATTTTGACCATGATTCTATCATTCATCAATGCCAACAAGATGATGACATTGCTTTCAAATCCCATGAAACACATACTAAATATCAAGCTTTAAATCAAGCTAGTGATCATTTTCCCATCTATAAAGATACTCTTCTAAATCACCAAGACACCCAAGACAAACCCAACCCTTCTACCAATAACATTAATAATCTTCTTGACCTAACTCTTGAAGAGAATGTGGTTAATATGACTAACATATGAAGGGTGGTTGCTTTTATTGATCCTCTACCCATCTATACACTTCCATTATCCCATACATTTCATGTAATCCAAGATTCTTCTCCAACTCACTTAAATGAGTTGAGGCAAGATGAACTTATATATTTTTATGAACTAATTCAAACACCTCCCTTGGATAACACTTCCCATACCATTTTTATCATCCCTCCATCTTCTTTACCTATCACTAGTGATACTCAAAATTATATCAACAATTTTTCTAATAATCCTCAAACCTAACCTGCATCAATTGATTCATCTTCTCAACATAATCTACAAAATTTTCCTCCTACCAAACCATATACCTCTTATCAACATAAATTCACATGTACTTCAACTCCTTCTTCTAAGGATCTCCTTCAACACTATGCACCTCTTTCCAACAATCTTCTTATGGATTATGATGAGTGGGATCTTATCACAAAACTCACTAATATCCCATTTCTCAAACTTATGAAAACCTCTCCACATCATCATAACCATTTTATGTATCTTTTATTTGAAATGAACATCCCTCATCCTTCTCTAGAAATATGTGAAGCAACCATATCTGGATTTAAAGATAGTATTCTCTAATAGTGCGAAGAGATGTCCATACATGTTGATGAAATAATGGATGCTTCTCTTTCCCTCAAATTCCCCATTACTTATATGATTATTGATGATATTATATTTTGTGTGGATGATCCTCCTTTATTCATTAGTGTCTAAATTGGTGATATCTAAGTCAAGTGTGCCTTGATTGATAAGGGTTCTAGCATTGTGTTTCATCTCTTGATTTTATCAAAATCCTTAGATATTATGAATGTAATCTTAAATCCACATGTAACACATGTCAAGGCTATGAATAAAGGCAAATGCCTCTTTTAGGTTATGTGTGGATCCCCATTACTGTCCCACCTATCATTGTTCGCATGAAGGTGATGATCTTCAACTTTCCTTTATCTTACAAAATTTTATTTGGTAGGCCATGGAATCATCATATGAGGTAAATTTCCTCTTATACTTTCCAATGCATTAAATTTTCTCATAATGGATCCATCTATAGGATTCAGGGTAACACCAATCCTTAGAATTTCAAACAATTCTAAGACCAAGGTGTATTCAAAATTCCTACACTTGAACCCTTGCCAAGCATTCTATTTCATGAATCTCAAAAATTTAACTTTCCTATCAATTCCATTTGAGGTTATAATGGTCATCCAAGACTCACTAGAAATATTCTCCCTAACCTCCTAGAATATGATGATAATAAGCTTGACAAGATCAAACTCAAGATTAAAACTTTTGATCTCTCACCTCGTCTTATCACTCATCTTCTCACTTATTTTGAACCTCATTATCATCAATCAACTTGTGATGACATCCTCATTGTCTTAACTAAGACTCAAAATTCCATTCATCACACCACATTAGATGATAAGGTCATCCCAACCTATGCCATTATTTTTCATACACCTGATTATGATGATGCTTATATTTGTAATGATCCATTCTTAGGAGGGCTTGTTCAGGCCTAAGATGTTGATATTATTCATTATCATTCCTCTTTTATTTAGTATTTTAGTATATATTCCCATATTCCATCATAAATGATTCCTAATTTTAGTATTTTTCCTCTTTATCATAGGGTAGAAATGGTGTGGACACCTCTAGTTTCTAAAGAATCTTGTAGGAGTATGTTTATGGAGCATGCTATGACTGTTCCCTATCTCTTTGATAGGTACCATGACCCCTATAGTCTACTTATCCTTGATTTGTGTACAACTCTCCTTCAACCTTATGTGGACCCCACCCCTCCCTCAGTAAAGCCTAGTTTAGATCCCATTCCCACACCTACTTTAGCTAAGTTTATTCCTTCTTCAAATCCTATTACTCTTGCAGTTGAGCCTTATCCAATTTCTCCACCAACTTCAACTTTTGTTGGTGATGGTTTACTCCTTTTACCATAGCTAGCTCCTTTTCCCACCAAATGGGTCAATCAACCTTATTGTGACATTCATTAGAATAGATATTATTCCCTATACCAAGCTCCTTCCACTAATGTTACACCTCCTTTTATGAGTGTACCTCCCAAGACTACTCATAGGTGTATATGTTGCTTCCATAGGATAGATAACCATTCATCCATGCATTATTGTAAATTATGATAATATATTAATACTTTACATCCTACCACTCCTCAACCCTCAAACAAGGATATACCTCTCCCAAAATTATTACTTGGGTATCTTTGTAAATTTAGAGAGGTATAATGTCTTTGCCACTAATGTGTTATACATCACACTAATCATTGTCACATCCTTTAGTATCATCTCAATGATCACCTCTTAATCATTCTTACACCTTCTACCATTCCTCCCATAGGTCATTCTCACAAGAAGGCTCCCCCTTCTTTCCTCATTATTCCACTTCCTATAGCTCCATCTCCTCCTATGGTCCCTTATACACCTCTTAATCTTCCACCTATGAATCCTTCACCTATGGACCTTCCCTCACCTATGGATCCTTATCCACCTATGAATCCCTCACCTGTGGCTCCTTCTCCACCGTGACCCCTTCATCTCTTATAGATTCTATTCACATGCATTCTCCTAAGCATCCCCTACATGATAGACCTTATAAACATGATTCTTCAATAATTCCTAAATTTTCTAATGAAGATATTTAATGTGAAGTATTTTCCTAGATTTTGTTGAAGATCAATGAGACATTAGCTGTAGTTTGCATTCAACTTCATAGAGACTTATCATATGTTATGGATAATGTATATAAACAATATTTTAACCTTTTATCAAATACTAATGCTTTACATCTTTAAAAAATCCATTGAGACTCAATATCTCTAAGTGCATGCCCTAATGGGTGCACTGGGAAAGGGGTGGGTAGACCATTAGTGCTTTGTAGGATTGTTTTCCCTTATTGCCACATATTACCAATCTAACCAGCTCCTGAAAACCATTCCCTAAGCTATTACTCCTATTTTGCACAGTCTTCTAGTCTTTTTCCTCTTTTCATCTCTATTTTCCTTACCTTAAGTCCCTTTTTCTAGTCAATTTTATAGGTTAGATTGAGTTGACCCTATATATATTTTAGGGTATTTTTCACTTATGAGCTAGTTGACCTTTGGCCGACCTAGTGACTTATTGACCAAAATTATGCTAGGTTGACTGGGTCAACAACATCAATTGATATTTTTGGAAGGTTTTAGGGTCAAATATACCTATAAATACAAGATAATTTTATCATTATTTCAATATGCAATAAATATTTATTATTTTATCACTTTTCTTTACAATCTACTCTTACACCATTCTACTTGGGGAGTCTTAGCTTAGGGTTTCTACATGGATAATCTAGTCTTATGGATAAGTCTTGGATGCTTTGGTCTTTCTTAGTGATACTTATAAATCAAGGGAACCTCATTCAAATCCCCTTTATCCAAGGGAGAGATTGAGTCTCAACAGGTTCACATTTAGGTAAGTATTCTCTAACTTTTCTCCTCTCTTTAGTAGATAGAAGTAGCGTAAGTATTGGCTTCAAATAATATTACTCTTCATAATCCATGTATTAGGGTCTTACTCATACTTAGATTAACTGATATTATCTTATACATGTTTTGATTTTTTACTAACCCCTCATGTTGTGCCACAAGCTTTGGTGAGCACTATATTAGATTTAATTTTCTTGTTATTAGTTTAGGTGAAATATCAAAACCTAGGGACCCCTTAGGGTTATTGCATGATTATGTTAGAATAGAATATTTGGAACCCTCCTTAGTATAATGTGTTATGTTAAATTATCCCCTAATTTGGTCTAATAGATCCCCATATTGGTCATACTCCCACTTAATAAATGTATTCCCAATCGAAAGTGTAGGTATGTTCTATCTTCTCCAAGCTAGGATTGATTTATAAACATGTTGCATTTATGATTACATATATTCTAATGAAATTGATGTGAACTAACCCTTAAAAGATTTTTTCACTTATTTTTCATTATTTTATCATTATTTTTATCATATAATTACCATACTAGGTCGACTGCATCGACATAGTTCTAACTTTTGTGCATAGGTTTAACACACAGCCACATCCAAATGACTATGTTATTTCCATGTATGTTATTTTTTAGGTACAAGCTAATAGATCAACCCAGTTAACCCATTAAATTTTTTAATACTCTCAAATAATTAGTCTAAACTACTAGATCGACCCAATCGACCTTGTACATTTTAGGCACTCAATAACAGAGTTTTACAAAGCTAGATCGACCCAGTCGACCCTGTTAATAGGATTTGCAAGAAATTTATCAATGTTATTTGATATAAATCTCATTTATATACATCTTAAAACTCACCAAGGTTCCTTTATATCCTTCCTCTCTTTTATTATAGTCTTTCCTTTCATAGTTTTTAATCTTTAAAACTACCCTTGTACAATCAACTACATCAACCCTATCAACCCAATTTTGTATTCTATGTGTTTTTTGGATAAATAGGTCAACTCTATCAACCATGTTCATTTTTATAAATTTATTTCCATAGTAAAAATGTGACACTATTGACCCTATTCTATACTATGTGCATAGACTATCGACTATATTGACATTGTACCATGTTTCAAAGTTGGAATTAACATTTACATGCTAGTAATTATCTCACACTTTCATTTCTTGTTTTTTGCATACTTAAAATAGATCACATAGTATAATTAGCTATTTTTAAATATATAATTTAGTTTCACTATTTTCTATTTTATGCGAACATAACCAAATCACAAAATCTTAAACAATCACTTTAACAGTTGTCTACCCAAGGCCTACATACTTGGATTTCATCACTAAAGGGGAAGTCGACTTAGTTTTTTGGTCAAGTATAAAAACATGGTTAATGGTATATTATATCTAATCACCTAACACCATTATATTGTGGTGTGTGAAGTGAGGGGGTAGGCCCCAATTCTAAGCTTGTACCATTACCAATGCAGATCCTTTTTAGCCCAAACATCATAAAACTATCCTTAGATTGCTTTCTATTTACTTTCTTACAAATAACTTCCTATCACATTTAAAACTATATTCTAATAATCTAAAAACATTTAGTTTGACCATCTAGTTAGCTTTTTCTTTCCAAGTTGATTATTTTCTCTTTGTTCAATTGTGTATTATATTATAAAAACTTGCATTAGCCAATACTAGTAAAATGTTTTATGTTGTGTAACTTAATTGGATCACCCTCATCGATCCAATTGATTATTTATTTCCCTTTAGTTCTTGATTTTTACCTAAAAAATTATTATTATCTCAATGCACAGTCATTTTAGTCAACATAGTATGTTACACGTTATCAGATTTTCCCTTTTTGTTGTACTTGGTCAACCTAATCAACCCTATACACTTTTTTATCCTCTATTTATTATGTTAGGTCGACCCAGTCGACCCTATACTATTTGTAATCCCTATTTTTTATACTAGATAGACCTAGTTGACCCTACACTATTTATCACCTTCTCTATTGACTAATTCATTTCACTATCTTTCCTTATTAGCATTATGTTCATTTATTTCTAATCATAATGAAGTCTCCTATCATAATCTTCTTGAATAGCTTGAATCCATTTAGATACTATATGGGATGTTCATTTCTCCCTCTCTTTTCTTCCCAAGAGCACCATCACTCTTGGGGCACCTCTTTCCCTTCTTCATTTATGACCTGTAACATGGTGCAAATCACATCTCAATATGAAGTTGATCGTTTTGATCCTTTTTATACTTACCAAGATACTTCTCATCTCCAAAATCTTTAAACTAATTTAGGAACAATTGACACAAGTTTAATCAATACTATCACTCATTATCCATCTTATAACAACCCTCCCCCTAATACCAATTTAGGGAGTGTTCTTACCAAAACCAACCCACCTCGTGATGAAACTCAACTTCTTACCCAAGTTATCTATAAAATGAACATAATGCAAAATTATAACACTAATCAAATGATGCAACTTCAACAACATTTGATTAATATGGCTAATCAACCTCCAACTATCCGTCCTCATGATAATCCTAATTAGATTCCTCCACCTATTATAGATGCCTCAAGAAATGTTATTCCTCAACCCATAATGAATAAAAATATGCTTCAAACTATTTAAAATGAGCCTTTGGCTCCCTTTATTATATCCATTGATATTGGTAACATATCTCTAACTATCAAATATGTGTTAACTATTTTTACCACAGTCAAAATGGGTCAACCGCCTATAGTCAAAACATTATATAGGGGTCTAATATAATGTCATAGGGTGTCTTGTAATTCATCTGATGTCATTTCATATGCCATTCTAGTTTTGGTAATTGCCTAGTTTAGTATTTGTGTTATTTCATATCTTAGAGGTCATTTTAGGGTCATGTATAGAAGTGGTAGGTCTTTATGGTGTCTAAAGCATTCAAGAATCAATGAATAGGTTTTGATAGGCCTCAAAAGTTTGTTTGAGCTTCAAAGATCAAGCATATAGTTCTTTGTATGAGCTCAATAGAAGTAGACCATCGCCAGGATATCCTTCAAAAATAAATGAACTAGCTCACTTTTGAAAATTTTATCTTCACTTAGGAAGACCCTAAAATCCAAATGATCATGCATAATTATATATCTTCATCCCATGAACATGATCTAAAAATTTCATGCCCATACGAGCTCTCTAGCTCAAGTTATAAAGATTCAAATTTAGACCTGTAGAGTCGAACATTCATGCAAACGTCAATTTCAAACTACATAAAGTAGTTATTTATATTTAAAAGACCCTTAAAGAGTTTAAAGTTGATCAAGATCCAATGGAATGTACTTCATCATATGTAGACAATCCAATGGATCATGATGAAGTCAAATTGTCAAAAGGATATCTAAGTGAGCATGCAAGTGACAAGTGTCATATTAAAGGAACTTATCAAATAGAGACCCAATGAGCATAAGCTGGTCAAATTAATGATTGAGCTTATTATAAAATATAATGGCTCATGATAAATTATGTAAAGGAGATAAAATGGATTGAATGGACTCAAATGCTATAAAGTGCTTGAGGTTTATCGATATAGTGACAAGTTAAAGACTGAGTAAGTCTAATAAGATTGATGAAGTGAAAGCCATCCAAAGATGCATGAAGCAGTGAGATGAAGTCAAAGTGTTAAAGTTTAATGACCAAGTCAAGCTAAAGTTAATGAAAGTTTAAATATCTAATGGCACATGGGAGCTAGGATCTGGAGATCCTATAAAGTAAAGGAGGTCAAAAATTCAAGATATGATAATGAGGATCTGTGAAATTGATAAGGATAAATGTGATTGGTCTGAGTTAGCTTCAACAGACAAATGTCAAACCAAAGAGTCATTTTTTATCATAGCAAGCAAATATCACAAACATAATTTATAAAAGAATGAATAATATGGCAAGGGAATGCCACATGAGCAAATATGTAATGCCAAGGATCCTATAGTGAATCAAGCTCTTCGAACTCATATGCCACCATGAAAGCCCAGTCGAGGTCCGTCCGATATGAATAGTGACTACTAAATGTAAAGAGAAAAGTCTAGGAAATCAACAAATGATTATAGATGGTGAACACAGGTGTCTATAAGATAGATAATAGTTATGAATGCATATTATAATTGTCATAGCATGTTTCAACCCTATTAAACAATGCTTATGTGTTGAATCTTCTAGTTTAGTTTCAAATGCTTGAAGGATGGTCCATGATGGAAATAGTTTCACAAAGGTTGGTGGAAGAGTTGTTACACCATTTTGTAAGGAATTTATCATGGTTTACATGTACATTTGGCTTAGAAGGCATTCGTTATCTATTTCACACTGAATTGTACCTACAATGTGACTAGTTCTCATGTTTGGACATGTGTTATAGTGACCCTTGAACTTATTTATTTTCTTCTCTCTTAGAAGTTATATAAGTAACTACCATTTTGGATTTGTAAGGGATATACCACATCCATGTACAAATAAGCCCTACTAGACTAATGTCATATTTTTCCTTTGAATATTAATTCAAGTTTGTTTTTGAGTTCTCAAATAATTATCTAAGTGTGTAAGTGATCTAGAGTGATAATCTTCTATCCTTCTTTTCTTTATCCCTTCATATTTTAGAAAGAGTTCTTAGTATAACATGTCATATAGAGTGAAATAAAATGTGTCAAACTCTTTTAAGTGTATAATTTTTCTTGGAATGTGAAACCTACCTTTTGGTTCATTTTCCTTGTGTTGTTTCACATATCTCACCTCTATATTTAAATACTCATGTTAGAACCTTTTAGGACTTTGAGACTAGTTTGTATGCCTTGTTCTAAAGTTCTTATAATATGATGGTCATGAGGAGATAATCTTGGTGCATCATCTCTATAGATTAGGTTCAATTCAGGTTATCTCTAAATCTTTCCTCTACAAGTAAATACTAGTTTAGGTGATAAGCTTTACAAAGATATATTCAAGGAGCTAACCCTTTAAATCTAGAGGCTCATTTCCATAATAGATACACCCACATACTTAGAAAATTTCCCATGTTACCCAAATTTGGAAGAGGCTCAAACACCCTCTTCTAGGGTGTAAAATTTGGTGACAATAGTTTGAGCATGCTCGGTGGGACATTGTCTTCAAGATAATTTTGTCAAGATAAATGTTGGTCTTGAAAAAATCAACTATATATTGGTGTGATTCTCAGAATTTGGGGACTCAACCAAGATAAATATGGTTTAAGACCATTATTTTATTATAAACTTTCTCTCATATTTTATGGTTCTCACTAGGTAAGCCTCTGGAAGAGCTCTCAATCCCATTAATCTACCCTTTCAGCCTGAACTTCCCTTCAAAATTCAATATCCTCCTCCTAATTTGTAATTTGGAGAACGAGTAGAATTTTCTAGAGAGGAAGAGGTTGAATATTTTTCTAGTGAGGGAAGTCAAGAGAGTGAACAAGTTGAAGAAATTGAATATTTTGAAGAAGAAATGGCTAGACCTCATGATTTTCCTACATTCAATATAGAAAATCCTATTGGCCTTCAAGCATATTATGTTATTCCTCTCAATGACACAAAAGGTGTGCCTCAATTCAATGGTGAAAGTCATGTTACAAGCAATGAACATATTAGAGATATTTCCAACTTTTATAACTTTCACAATAGAACTCAAGAGAACATTGCTATCATAATTCTTGTTATGTCCCTTAGAGGGAAGGTGCTTGATTGGTATAAGACTCTAGAAGGTGGATGAATCACATCATGGGATGAATTTAGAGTGTTACTAATTACATTATTTAGAAACAAGAGTGATCATGCCTCTCTTATATACCATCTTAATGTAATCAAGAGAGGACCTAAAGAAAAAATACATGCTTTTAATGAGATATTCCAAAAGACTTAGAATAGACTGCTTCCTCCTATGAGGCCACCTCCTAGCTTTGTGTTCCTAACCTATTTGAGAGAAATTAGCACTAAAATCACTATCATGCTTTAGTCCATAGGTGGTTCCACCCTTCTTAAAGCATATGAAATTGCTATCAGAGCTACTAAAAACCTCATCCAAGCTAAAATATTACCACCTAAAGTGTGTATGCCTCTATTTTCTCATACTTATGATGATACTCCAACTATGGCTCAAACTCCTAGTGCCAGTACTAAGTCAAAGGCTACCCCTAGATAGGTAAAAAATAATATTTATTGGAAATCAAATTTCCTATCCTTGGAAGCTCAAAATAGGCAAGCTAATGTACAACAAAGTAACTATCAAAATTCTTATACTTATCAACCATAGTATGGAATATGAAGATGCCAATGATATCCTAATCCCAATAGGCCTACTAATTCATACAATCCTAATCCTACCACCAATGTAAGAGATATGGTACCCATTCATACTAATTTGGTGCAAGGTGAAAATTAGTAGTAAGGCCAATTTATGGACATTGGTGAAGGTGGAGAGCAGGATCTTGTTGATCAAGGAGAAGTTACTCCTCTCTTATCTATTGAGGACTAGGTTATCATGTAGACAAGTGAAGGTACACACCCTCAAGAAGAGGTCTTCACCAACTTCCTTATTGAGGATGATTTTGTGCTTAATGAAGGAACCTCAATTATAGATAACACTAGAGACAAAATAAAGGATTTTGGAAGTGATAGTAAGGTGCTTATTGGCTCATCCAATCCTCTTACAAAGTATCTAAGCATAGATACAAGTGGGGTAGTTCTAAAGGATCCTACACTTACATCATATCAGAATGTTGGAAGGACCATTCAAAGCTCTCAAACTCATGATCCAAGCACTTCCTTACCTCCAATAATTTAGGATAAATTAGGTATGGATTATATAAACATTGTATATTCATTCAAAAGTACTAAAACTTCTATTTCCATTTGGGATGTCTTACATATCTTTGACTAGAAAGACCTCCTATGAAATCAATTATCTACTATCCCTACTAGTGTCCCTCCTTAAAATCAAGGTAAAATTCATGTTGTAATTGAAAGTTCCCCAAATACCATTTCTAAACCATCTACCAGATCTGAGAAACCTCCATCATTATACCTCACCCTCATAGTGGGTGACAAGTTGGTCCATAACTACATAGTTGATAATGAAGATTCAACTTTGATCATGCCCAAGGTGGTAACTGATAATTTGGGTATAAAGTATAAACCCCATAGTAAATTATTCCTCTAATTATATGGTAAATTTTCCAACATAATAAGACTGATAATAAACTTGAAAGTCTTTTTGCATGATTGTCCCAATTTTCCTATCTTATAAGATATAGTTATTGATCTCCCAACCCACTTTGTAATCTTCCTCTCAAGGAACTTCACTACCAATATTGATGGATATATCTTAGCTGATTGGTATTTATTAGCCTTGAAAATAAGGTATGGTACTAAGGTTACAATTGAGTCACAACCTCTTTCAAGGTTTCATATACAACCTTACATTGAGACAAGTTCTAATCTGAATTGTGTAGCTTATGAAGAGAAGGATTCTATTGTAGATGATGGCACTTCTTCCAAAATTGAAGGCATTGAAGATTTATTTCTTGATAAATATGGTACTAAAACTTATGATAATGATCCTTATGATCTCATGGAGGAAACTTATCTTCGAGTATATTACATACATGAAGGAGGAATACTAACACCTCTACTTGCAAAGGAAGAAGGTGAAGAAGTTGAAACATGGAAAATGTTTTTTTATGGTTCAAGAAGTAAAATTGGTGAAACAGTTGGTGTCATGATATTCTCCACATTTAAACAAAAATAGTATGCTTCATATATATTTCATCTCAATTTTAATTGTAATGTAGCTGAGTATGAAGGTTTAATTCATGGCCTTTAATGGGCAATGAGAAAAAGAATCAAGAACTTACAAGTGTATGGAGATAGTGAATTGGTTATTCATCAAGTTTAGAATGTGGTTGCTTCCAATAACCATTTACTTAATGCCTATAAGCATAGGGTATGGGATTTTCTTAAAGATTTTAATTCATTCAACATACAGTCAATCCCAATGGAGCAAAATAATCATGTTGATAGGCTAGCTACCATAGGAGCTCAATTTGATACTCCAAATTCCATAGAATAAGAGGGTAAATAATATCACATTGATATAATTATTAGACATTTTGTACCTAATAATGAGGTGTCTTGGTAAATTTTTGACAGTGATAAACACATTTCATGTTTCTTGCAAAATGAAGCTGAGTTCTCCTCAAGGAATCAAAAGAGACTCCAAGAGCAGTTTGGTGACCAAGTTGTGCAGCTAAAGATAAATAAGATACCTAAGGGTTTAGTGACCTTATAAATTATCTTTAATGAGAATGATTAGAGTAATAACTAAAAGGTGAGTATGTCTACAAAAGATGAAAATTATGAAAGAGTCTTGATCTTCAAAGGTAGACTCCTCAAAATAAGTAAGGTATGTTCTACATTAGAAAAACAAGCATTCATTAATTTGTGTAAGGAGTTTCATGATATATTTTCTTGGGAATATAAATAACTAAAAGTATTTTATCCTAGCCTAGAAATACATACTATTGATTTAGATTATGGAGTTAAACCAATTAGACAAAAATAGAGGCCCATCAATCCCAAGGTTAAACAACTCATGAGGTTAGAGATCAATAAACTCCTATAATATAAAATAATATTTCATATCAAAAATTAAACATGGGTATCTAATATTTTCCATGTTATAAATAATATTAGGGATATAAGACTTTGTGTGGACTTCAAAGATCTTTATAGAGTGTCACTCAAAGATCACTATCCCCTACCCTCAATGGAGTAGATTTTGCAAGTAGTTTCAGGTTCTCAATGTTTCTCTCTTATTGATGGATATTCAGGTTATAATCATATCCTTTTGGATGATCATGATCAGTATAAGACAACATTTACCACTAAATGGGGGAATTTTGCTTATATAAATATGTCATTTGGTTTGTCAAATGTTGGTGTTACCTTTCAAAGAGCCATGGACATGGCCTTCAAATATTTGATTAATGAGATGTTGTTGGTTTATCTATATGTTATAATAGTGTTTTCCAAGGATTTTAATGAACATATGAAACACTTGAGACAAGTGTTTGAAATATGAAAGAAATATGGAGTATCTCTTAATCAAAAGAAATGTATCTTTATTGTCTATGAGGGTAAGCTCTTGGGACACATTATTTCCAAAGATGGTTTGGATATTGATCTTGAAAGGATAGAGGATATTCTTGTCCTATCATTGCCCTTGCATAAGAAATGTCTTCAAATTTTCTTAGGCAAGATAAGTTTTGTAAGGATATTCATACCTGGGTTTGTATTTTTAGTGAAACTCATCACAGCCATGCTAAAAAAGAACCAGGTCTTTTTTTGGACTAAAGAGGGTAAGAACAATTTTGAAGCCATAAAAAAGGAAATTGCACAAGCTCCTACTCTTGTGAATCCTGATTTTTCCAAAGCCTTCATGTTGTATTCATTTTTTAACCTTGACACCATGTCATCCATGTTAATGCAAAATAATGATGAGGGTATGGAGCAGCCTATTACATTCTTTAGTCAAGGTTTAGAAGATTATGAAGTCAATTATACCTTTGTGGAGAAACAAGTCCTCATTTTTGTAACAAGACTAAAGAAGTTTAGGAATATGGTTTCTAATCCTAGAACCAAAGAGTTCCTTTTGAGAAAAGACCTTAGTGAGAAGAGAGTAGGATAGATCACTAAGGTAATGGAATATGATGTTGATATCAAAGTAAAAAATTTGGTAAGAAGGAAAGGTATTTGTTAACACTTAGTTTCAGATTTTCATAAGTCAAAAGAAGAGGTTCTAGTCAATCATGATTGATCCCAGCCAGTTATTTCCTTGCATATATAGAGTTGGACATAAGATGTGATCAAATTTATTCAAAATGGTGAGTATCCTAATAATTTGAGTAGATCACAAAGGAGATATTTTATATTCCAATCTATTCCATTTTGTATTATGTATGGTGTCCTTTTTAGAAGAGACATTAATGGTGTGCTAGTGAGATTCATTGATAATTATTAGTCTGGGTGTTGTTAGAGAAGTTTCATGATGGGATAGTAGGAGGTCATTTCTCCCCAAGAACCATAACTAAAAAGATCATGAGAGCAGGCTATTATTGGCCTAGCCTCTTTAAGGACTTCCATGCTTGGGTGATAAGTTGTGTAAAATGTGCTTTCTTTATGGGAAAGCAAAATTTTGTATCTCTCCCTTTGAAACCAATCCAAGTTGACCAACCTTTCATTCAATGGGGTCTTAATTTCATTAGTATGGTAAACCCCCCAACAAGTGTTGGCCATAAATGGATACTCACAACAACTAATTATTTTACAAGATGGGTTGAGGTAGTAGCATTAAAGGAAGCTAATGATAATGCTATCTTGGAGTTATATGAGAGAATCATAACAAGGTTTGGTACTTCTGCTATTATTTTAGATAAAGCTCTTGATTTTATAGGTTCTAAGATAGTTGATTGGGTAAATAGTAATGGAATATTTCTGAGCACTTCATCTAACTATTACCCTCAAGGTAATGGGTTGGTTGAATCTACTAACAAAAACAATATCATAATCATCAAGAGAACCTTGGAGAATAACTAAAGGGCTTGGCACACCAAATTGAAGACAACCTTATGGGCTAATAGGATAACTCCCAAGAGGTCAACAAGGAATTCTCATTTTGTGCTTATCTATGAAAGAAAATCTAGGTTGTTTATATCTCAAGAGTTGTCTACCTTAGAGTTAGTACACCAACTAGAGTTGCTTGAGAATACTCCAATGGAAGTGAGATTGATAATATTAATGGAGTTTCAAGAGACTAGAGATAAGGCTCATCAAGCTTTGGAGCATTACCTAGTACTGATGAAGAAGTATTTTGACAAGAGGGCAACTCCAAGATCATTTCAAGAAGGTGACATAGTGTTGAAGTAGGATGAAGATAGAACAAAACTAGGAAGACATATAAAATTTGATACCTTATGGACTGGATCATATGTCATCATCAAGTGAAATCAAAGCAATTCTTTCCAACTAGTAAGTATGAATGGAAAAGAGCTTCCCATCCCTATGAATGGGATATATTTCAAACCTTGTTATTGAGTGGTAAAGTTCTATCTTGTAAGTAGTAGATTAGGTGTGTGTTTTATTTCTACTGTGTGTGTAGTGTTACCTAAGTGTTCTAGTTGAACATATGTTTTCTCTAACTTTTTGTTTTATCCTTGTGTGTTGTTAAATGCATTTATGTTTCAACCTATTGTATATGTGACTCCATAGCCCAATGGATAGGATTAGGAAACTGGTCATGGCATAGCAAGCATGCCACCCTTATGAAATCACCAAAAAAATTAACCATTTTTACCATAATAAAAATGGGTCAAGCCCCTATAGTCAAAAAATTATATATGTGTCAGATATAATTTCATTGGGTGTGTTGTAATTCATCTAATGCCATTTCATATGCCTTTCTAGTTTTGGTCATTGCCTAGTTTAGTGTTTGTGTTATTTCATATCATAGAGGTCATTTTAGGGTCATGTATAGAAGTGGCAGGTATTCATGGTGTAAAAATCATTAAAGGATCAATGAAAAAGTTTAAACAAGCATCAAGAGTTCATTCAAGCTTCAAAGATCAAGCATATAATTCCTTACATGAGTTCAATGGAAGTAGACCGTCACCAGGATGTCATCTAGAAATGAATGGACTAGCTCACTTATGTAATTTTTATCTTCACTTAGGAAGACCTATCAAGCCAATAAGTCATGCACAATTTTAGATCTTCATCCCATGAACATGCTCTAAAAATTTCATGCCCACATGAGCTCTCGAGCTCAAGTTATGAAGATTCAAAGTTAGACTTGTAGAGTAGAACGTTCATGCAAGCATCATTTTCAATCTCTATAAAGTAGTCATTTATAATTAAAAGACCATTAAAGAGTTTAAATTTGATCAAGATTGAATAGCCCTTGCTTCATCATACATAGATGATCTAATGGAGTAAGATAAAGTCAAATTTTCAAAAAGAGATCTGAGTGAGCGTGCAAGTGATAAGTGTCACATTCACAAAGCTTGTCAAACATAGACCCAATGAGCATACGCTAGTTAGAGTTAATGATTGATCTTGTCAAAATATCTAATGGCTCATGTTCAATCATGAAAAGGATATCTAATAAAGTGAATAGACTAAAATGCTATAAATTTCTTGAGGTTTATAAACATAGTGATGAGTTAAGGATCGAGCAAATCTGAGAAGATTGATGGAGTGAAAGTGATCCAAATACGTAGGAAGTATCAAGATAAGGGCAAAGTGTTGAAGTTTAATGACCAAGTAAAGGTAAATTTTATGCAATTTTAAAGATCCAATGACATGTAAGATTTAGGATATAGAGATACTATGGCATGAATGAGGTCAAAAAGTCAAGATCTGATAACGAGGATCTATGAAACTGATAAGGACAAATGTGATTGATCGAAGATAGCTTTGATGGACACATGTCAAACCAAAGAGTCATTTTTGGTGGGAGAAAGTGAATATCATAGACATAATTTAAAAAATAATGAAAAACATGGCAAGGGAATGCCACAAGCTAATATATAAGACCTAGGATCTTATAATGAATAAAGCTCTTTGAACTCATATGCCACCATGAAAGCCCAGTCGAGGTCTGAGATGAATAATGACTATTAAATGTAAAGAGCAAAGTCTAGGAAATCAAAAAATGATTATATATGGTGAACACAGGTGTCTAGAAGATAGCTAGTAGTTAGGACATCATATTATAACTATCATAGCATGTTTTAACCCCCTTGAATAATGCTTATGTGTCAACTCTCCTAATTCAATTTCAAATGCTCAAAGGATGGTCCATGATGGAAACAATTTCACAAAGGTTGGTGGAAGATTTTTTGCACCATTTTAGAAGTAATTTATCATTGTTTACATGGACATTTAGCTTAGAAGGCATTAATTATCTATTTCACACTTAGTTGCACCTATAATATAACTGGTTCTCATGCCTGAACATGTGTTTTAATGACCCTTGAACTTTTTTATTTTCTTCTCTCTCAAAATTTCTATAAGTAGCTACCATTTTGGATTTATAAGGGATATACCACATCTATGTATAGTGAATCCCTACTGGAATGATGTCATATTTTGGCTTTGAATATTAATGAAAGTTTGTTTTTGAGTTATTGAACAATTGTTTAAGTGTGTAAGTGATCTATAATGATAAGAAGTGATAATCTTATATCCTTATTTCCTCTATCCTTTCATATCTGAGCAAGAGTTCTTATTCTAATATGTCATATAGAGTGTAGTTAAATGTGCCAAACTCTTTCAAGTGTATAATTTTCCTTGGAATGTACAACCTGCCTTCTAGTTCATTTGCCTTGTGTTGTTTCACATATCTTGCCTCTGTATTGAAATACTCATGTTAGAACCTTTTAGGAATTTGAGATTAGTGTGTATGTCTTGTTATATAGTTCTTGAAATATGATGCTCATGTGGAGATAATATTGGTGCATCACCTCTATAGACTAGGTTCAATTCAGGTTATTTCAAACTCTTTCCTCTACAAGTAAATACTAGTTTAGGTGATAAGCTTTGAAAAGATATATTTAAGGAGCTATCCCTTTAAATATAGAGGATCATTTTAACAATAGGTACACCCATATACCTGTAAATTTTCCCATGTTTCCCTAATTTGGAAGAGGCTCGAACAACCTCTTCTAGGGTGCAAAATTTGGTGACAATAATATGATGGGACTAAAGACCCTGCCTTATTTCTTAAAGCCTTTGGCAATCTTTACAAAGAGTGGATCCAAACTAATACCTTTTTCAAAACTAAAATCTTAGTCAAAACCTTCACTGGTGATATATTAGAATGTTATAACCAATTACCCTAACATTTAATTTGGCAACTTAAATATTTGGTTAATATTTTAGTTAAAGAGATTCAACATAATGATCTTCCCAAAAATCATCTTATCCACTTCATCAATGCTAAGAAATCTCCTTCTGAATCATCTCATAACCTTATCAAAAGATGGAAATCATTGGCCCACAAAGCTAACCATAACATGAATGGTGATAACTTATTCAAACTCTTTATCACTGATTTGACTCCTCTTCAATACAAGATTTGAACCTTTGCTCCACAAACACTTAATGAAGTTATTGACCAAGGTAAACATCAAAACTTTCTCATGAATCAATTTGAACCTAATCTTAAACTCTTAAAAGGATATTTTCAAACATCTACCAATGATATTACTAGTAATTCTCCACAAACCAATTTTATAATATCCTAAGCTAATATTCCTTCATCTTCTCACACACCTCTCTCAGTGAAATAAATGAAACAACTTTTACCGCCCTCTAAACCTTTCATTTATCTTATTAATTCTCCCAAGTGGTATGACCCTAATCTATTTTGTTAGTTACATGCCAAAATTAGTCATTCCCATGAATCTTGTAGAGGGATCACTAAATTTGTTGTCTCCTATATGTTTTGTGATTCAATTAATCATGAATCCATGATCAACCTTCATCATCAAGAGTACATTGTTGCTTCTCAAAAGTGAAAATATTCCAAAGATTCTACCTCAAATAATCAATATATTTTTCTAAAACCAATAATCAACCAAATACCAAGGATGTTTGTGCCATTGATGTTGATTATAATCAATATTATAACAAATCTCAATATGTTAACACTACTAAGGTCAATTATCATCGTAAGCTAGCTCACAAAGATCTTGTTACCAAACCTAAAAAGACATCTTTAGAAGAACAACTTCTCAAAGATGACAACCACTAATCTTGCTTTAGAAGCTTAGAGGAAAAACCTCCTCTTTTTGATCCTCCAACCACATCTATACCTTCAAAATCTACTTTAACTCCTAAACCTTGTGTTGGTTCTTCTAAATCTCATTAGAACTTTATTGAAGAGCTAAACTCTATGCCTTGTAAGAATCCACTTATGGATTTGGTTCGTACTTCACCCTATCATCGTAAGTTCCTTATGCAATAACTCCAAGAAATTAAAGATCCATATTTTATTGATGAAGAACCACCTTCTATTGAATATTAACCTACTAGCATCAATACCATTGAAACTATGTGTCCTTCCAAGCCTTCTATTGAATTTCTTGAAGAGGACATGACAATTATGAAATTCTTTATTATGTTGATGATTTTCCACTTTTCATTAAAATAGCCATTAATACTACCCTTATCCATAAAGTTCTATTTGATGAAGGCTTTGGTATTAATGTGACATATTTATGGTTTATCCAACAACTTGGTTATAACAAAGATCATCTTAAGCAAACTCATCTTATCTGTCATGGTTTTGATAAGACAAATCAAAAGTCACTTGGTTGTGTTTGGCTTCCATTAACCATCAAACCTAAAATAGATCAGACTAAGCTTATGGTCCTTGATTTACCCTTATCTTATAACATACTCCTTGGTCACCCATGGACTCATAGAATGAGGTCCATTGCTTCTTTTGGTATCCAATCCATTAAATTATTACATAATGGAAAATTGTATAAGCATGAAGCTAATCCTAAACCATAGAGTATTTAGCTTCCTAATCCCAAATCCAAATATCATATTCCTTCCATTCCTAAGATCAATAGTACTCCTTTACCTAAATTCACCAACATGAATTCTAATTTACAAGTTACTCTTATGGATTTTGATGACGATGAACCTAATGATTTTTAACATACTTTAAATAATACCAAGCTACCTCCCTACATTTCACGGTGGCTTCATCCTTCTCTATTACCCAAGGATCATATTATTCCTCTTATTGATGATATTACCTATTTTCCCCATCCATGCAATGCTCAAGAGCCTTCTTTACTAGAATATGCCTTCACTTGTAGTAATTTTGGAGTGGCCAAATTATATCAATATCTTCTCATCATGTCTCCTTGTACATTTAGTAATATAGGGATTTCAAATTTTGAAAGTCCCCCTAACTCTCAAGCATGTATAATTTCTCCAACATATGATGACAATTATGTAATGGCCTAAGATCAATCTCAAGACTTGGATGTCTAGCATCATAAAAAAACCTTAGCTCAAATGCATGCTTTTAATCAAGATGTGTATACCATTTCCATAGATCATAACTTAGATCCCGAAGGTTATGTGCCTCCTGCCAATTCTTTGCTTTTTGATACCCCTTGGGTGGTAGAGCAAATTATACCTTCCAAATTTTTAGAAATTCCTACATCTCCTTTACTACCTATCAATCCAATCATTGCATCTAATTTTTCCCCTATCATCAAACCCACTGACACTCCAATCCCTTCTAATCCATATACTTCTCCTACTCTTGAGATTACACTAGATGCCAAGGCAACTAATGTCCATCAGATACATTCTAAGTATGATGGTCATGGTAATAAAATTTTAGCTATCAAATTAGATGTTGAGTATTATGGTCCTCTTCCTACCTTACCTAGTGACAAAGTTATTCTTTAAATACTTCATGCCCGAGAACCTCAACTTCCTCAAAAACATCATAAACTTAGGAATTTTAAAACTAAAACCCTATGTTTTAACAACTTCATTAATAGCATTGATCCCAAAGCTAATCATATATCTTCCTTACCTAATGCACCATATCACTTTTAAGATGGTAATGATATTCTTATCAAAGAAACCACTCGCATTGAATATGGTACTCCATCTAATCCTTGACCAATTACAGTATCTTATTAACTCTTACCTATCAAACACGATAATTTTAGCTTATTTTTTTATAAGTATCTTGAGGTTTTTACTTTGTCTTATGAGGACATGCTTGGTATTTACCCTAGCATTGTGGTGCATAATATCATTACTTATCCTAATGCTAAGCTTGTGCATCAAAAGTAAAGAAAATTTCCACTTGAGGTTTCCACCTTATGTCACGAGGAAATCATCAAATTACTCGACGCTAAATTTATTAAACCAATAGATTATTCTGAATGGGTTTATAACATTATCCCCATTCAAAAAAAGGTCACTATGGTCATTCACATTTTTATTGATTTTTGCAATCTTAATCTTTCTTGTCCCAAGGACAACTTCCTTTTACCTTCAATATATGCCATCATCGATTCCATAGCTAGTTACAAAATGTTATCTCTTATGGATGGATTCTTGGGATAAAACCAGATTCACATTACCCTCAAGGACCAACATAAAACTACTTTTACCATGGAATGGGGCATCTATTTCCATGTCAAAATGCCCTTCGGTCTCAAAAATTCTAGAGCCCCTTATTAACAAGAAATGACTCAAATATTTCATGATCTTATCCACAAAATTTTTGAAACCTATGTGGATGATCTCATTGATAAATTAAAAATTCATACGACTCATCTATTAGATCTTGCTATCATCTTTGATCATCTTTTTAAATACTAGGTTAGATTCAATCCTTAAAAATTTGTCATTGGTGTCATATCTAGAAAATTGTTAGGATTTACAGTCTCTCTCCATGGCATCAATTTTGACCCCACTAAGATTAGTGATATTGTCAATATGCTCATTCCTCATTATATTCTTAACATTTGTAAATATTTAGGAAAACTTGGAGTGATTAGATGATTCATCCCTAAAATGGTTTATTGCATCCACTCCATCAATTCTCTTCTCAAGAAAGGTACTATTCTAGAATGGGAGAACCCATGTCAAAAAGCCTTTGATAACCTAAAAGAGTCATTGCTTCACCCACCCACACTTCATCCTCCTTCTAATGATTAACCCTTGATCCTATATACTTCTTCCACACCCATATCAGTTGGGGTAATGCTTGCCCAACACAATGATACTGGTAGAGAGTATGTTATCTACTACATTAGCTGAGGCCTCATCAATTATGAAACACATTATACACATTATACTACTTATGTCATCATTTATTTTGACCCCATTTGTCATTTATTCTCCAAATCCTTTCTTCCTATAGATAGAATTGGCAAATGGATGGTCCTTCTTATGTAATTTTATCTTTGTATCATCACTCAAAAAGATGTCAAAGGAGAAGTCATAGCTAATCAACTTGTTGCAACTCCCATTACAACTACTTCTCTCATTCAAGGTTGTCTTCCAGATGATAATATAATCTATATTGAAGGTCTTAATCAAGTTATTTCTTTCAAATATTATTTCCATAGCTTTTCCACTGATTTTGAGGAAAATAATCTTGACGAATCCACTATTTCCTCCAATACTACTAAACCTAAAGTAGTTATCAAGGAACTTCCTATAATTAATGTTAAATTGCATGAGGATAATTAGACCCTTTATTTTTATGGTGTTAAATGCCTTCAAAGAGCTAGGTTAGGTTGCATTCTCACAAGTCCTTTTAGAAAACTCGTTCCTTTATCATTTTGCTTTGTATTTGATGTCACCAATAATATGGTGGAATATGAAGCTCTAATCTTAGGCATGAGATTTGCCCTTGATTTAGACATTCTATATTTGCATGCTTTAGGTGATTCTTAGCTTATTTAACACCAATTCAATGGTGATTATCAATGCAAAAGTGAAAATATCATTTCTTATCATCAAATTGCAACCACTATCGCTAAAGATTTCATCTCTTTCATTATTGAGCCTATTTTTAGAGATCAAAATTTAATTGTTGATTTCTTGGCTTCTTTAAATTCTCTCTTTCATCCACACCAAGTTATTTTTTATCCTACTTTTCTTATACAAATAATAAAATATCCATCTTCAACTTAACCACTAGATTTACTTATATATCACATCGAGGCTATTACCATTTGACAAATCATGTGGTGTAAAAACATTATTCAATTCTTGGAACATCAAACTTATCCTCCTAACTTAGACTCTTATAAAAAAACACACATTCATAAACAAGCTTTCAAATATGTATTTTGACATAACATCTTTATTATCGTAACACTGAAGGTATTTTGCTCCATTGTGTTATGCAAGACAAGGTCCCTCATCTTCTTGAACAAGCACTTGGGGGAATTTATGGTGGCCACTATAGTAGACATGTTACAAGCCACAAATGCCTATGTATGGGTTATTTTTGGCCTACTCTTAAAAATGATGAATCAAATTTTCTAAAAAGTATACTCCTTGACAACTTCATGATGATCTAATTCATTCACCTCCAGTAGAGCTTCAAAATATTAAATCTCCTTAGACATTCTCCATGTGGGGATTAGATCTCGTTAGAAAATTACCTCACTCCCAAGATAGAAATTTCTTTATCATCACTGCTACTAAATATTTTACCAAATGGGTTGAATCTATACGCTTTGTTAACATCAACACTCCTACCATTTCCAAAGTTATTATTAATCAAATCATTTGTTGTTTTGGTGTTCCATATACCATCATTTTTGATAATGGTGATAATTTTAAAAATAAACATGTTAAATAGCTTTGGGCTAAATTCAAGATCAATCACAAATTTTCCATGCCTTGTCATCCATAATGTAATGGTCAAGATGAGGTCACTAATAAAATTATCAACAAAATCCTCCAAAAGACAATTCGTGAAACCCACACGGATTGTCATCTTCATCTTTACCTTACTCTTTGGGCCTATCAGACCAGCATACATACTGTCACTAGGGAAAAACCATTCTCTCTATTCCATGGTTCTGAGTCAGTTCTTCCTTTATAATTTGATCTTCCCTCTCTTCGTATATTTCTTCATGGTATGATACCCAATAAAGAATTGCATGAAGCTTGCCTTCATTTCCTTGATCTCCTTGATGAACATAATCTTTATAATTTGAAACATAAATACCAATACAAGGTTTTTATTGCTAAATAATATAAAAAACATGTCAAAATTCACAGATTTAATGTTGGTGATCTTGTCCTTAAATTAGATTATACATGTTGACCAATTTTGACTTTTAGGTCAAAATAGGGCACCCCTAGTAAAAATCTTCACTTTTAAGAATTTAAAAAGGTGTAATATGTTTTTTAAAGGTGTTTCATAGGTAAATTGATGTCATTTCATGTTATGTTACCTTTGGTTATTAGTCCCCTATGACTATTTATCATTTTTGGGTCATTTAGATGTTATTTTAAGTGCATTTAATGATTTGTACATGTTTCTTTGGATTTATGAAAGTTAAAAAAGCTTATTTAATCACCAATGTGTCTTTATAAGTATTAGGAATTTTACATAACTAAATAAATTATAGGTTGTTCATATAAAAGGTAGTTTTCTTAGCTCAAGAGAGAGAAAAGGACACTTGTACAATTCTTTGGGAAGTGTGCCATTTTTAAAAATGTGGTTATGTGACCCTTCATATCCCATAGGTAATTTCCATGTTTTTATTGAATAAAATTCATAAAAAATGCATCTGCAACTCATTTTTCTCCCTTTTCCTCTTGGCATACAAAGGAAGGTCAACTTCAAGCACTTGGTATGAAGGGCACGAGCAAAGTTGGAAGGAGTGATTATATATGTGGATTTTAATTTGAGTGTAATTAATTTTCATAATATTATTTTGTTTTTTGGTGCCTCATCCTTTATGAACAATCATTAACAATCTAGGTAGCCATTTGTAGTATTGCATCCAAGAGGGGTGTATGTTTGCATCTATTTCTTATTTCCAAGAATATAGGCAGATGTGTGAGTTTTATGAGTTATTTACAGGTGTTAATTATGTAATTTATATGGTGATTAAACCATCCAACACTTCTCTTTTAATTCCACTTGAAGAAGGATTCCAAAATGATCTTGTTTTCCAAGTTTGTAACTATGGGTGAGAAATATGAGTTTTTTGAATGTGTTGGAGGATATTGAAGGTGATTGGTTATTTGGAATATTGTTAGGAAATTTAAATTAATCAATTTATCTTGTTTAAGGTTACCAACATACTCCTTCAAGTCAAATTTCCCAAAGTCTCTTTGCTCACTAACTTGTTTCCAAGATGTGCTTATAGTCAACTTCTTTAGGAGGTTTGTACAGAGATTTTAATGGTAAAGACATGATAAGAGTCACTTTGAGATATTAACACTCTAAAAATTACATGGATTTCATGCCATGAATCTAAGATGGTATGCCAAGAAGAAGTTTCCACTTCAAATGATGACTTGACTGTTTTGGGTCAACAGTCCCTAAAATGGCCAAATGGAGATCTCGAAGGTTATTTAGAATAGCATATGTCATGACAAAGATAGTTTTAAATAATATTTATTGGATAATTTAATATAACTATCCATATAATATAACCTTACTAATTTTGAGGTAAAAATGAGAAGTGGAAGATGGTTTTTTAAGGCCTCAAAATTGTCAAAAACTCATTGAACTATGGCAGTGATGTCTACAGGAGTTTGAAGGAGATTTTCAACTTGCATTACTTATGAGATTCCTAAAAATTTTACATATTGAGGAAATATTTTAAAGGGTCCTAAAAAATATTCTTGAGCACTTAGGTGATGGATAAGGAGGATATTGCATGATATGACCCTTTTATGCCACCCCCTATCTATACACTAGGCAGAGAGGTAGTGAGGATAGTGCTTTGATGAATGACACAAAATATGGTGTAAAGACTCCTAAATAAGAATATAATTATAATTTTTAAGTCCTAAAAGGCTAAATTCAAGATAAATATACCCTGGATACTCCTAAAATGCTCCAAGTGACCCTTCGCTGACCTATAGGCCTAAGAACATATACCTATAGCCAAGGATGAGGAATTGGTGGCAATTAAGGTGAAAAGGGTATTTTGAGCTCAAAATAGGTATGTAGGTGATTCATATGAAGATAATTTTATTAAATGGAGATCACCAAATACATTATACACCTTTTTAAGCTTGAATGCCTTACCATGAAGTCTACAGGCCTAGAAATAGGCATTTACAGTCAATCACAAGGTATGTTGGCAGTAAGGTGGATGTTTGATGCTTATACCTCATATGGATATTTAAAAGTGGATAAGGTTAAGAAAGTGAGATGTGAATCCAATTTTATCAAGACAAACCCTATACATCATTCACTAATTTTATCTCTTGCCAAGATTAACCTATAACAGGCCTAAAATGCAAAACACAATCAACAGGGTATGTTGATAGTGAGGTTAAGGTTTGAAAGTTGAACTTGGTTTGAAGGCTTCTAGGTGGATTTAAATAATTAATAAGAACATATATGACCTAGGAAACATGGATATAGGTAAAAATACATGGAATAAGGCTCAAACACACTTACATCCATGGCTTAAGGGGACTGTCTCAGTACTTAAGGGGTAGAGGCCTTGGAATTCAAGGGATGAACTAAGGTAAAAGATTGAAATTAACCTTGGAGAATTTATGAATTATCACCATAATGATATTTTAAGAATTATATCAGGATTTAATTTTGTTTTAAAATCATATAAAAATCTAAAAATAGCTACAACCAAAACACAAAACAAGTTTTCCCCTTTTCCATGTATTATAGGCCTAATTCAAGTTTCCCAAGAGCATAAGAGGTGTTTAAAGGGGAAATTGAAACATATAATGATTTTAAAAAATAATTCCAGGTATTTATATCCCATAAAATATAAAAATCAATATAAAATCACTCTTTTCTTTCCAAGTGCATCTTATACCCTGCCCACCCCAAACTATGCTTTCATAAAAGTATGTCTTTCAAACTTGGAGAGTTGGAGGACCAAATGGAGGATTTTAGAGATAAATTTTGGTAAATAGTAAAATTATTACATATATAACATGATAAAATAATAATATTTTATTATATAATATGGAAAAAATTCATTTTTTAATCTCAAACTAGGGGCTATTTTAGTGTGCATGGAGATGCCAATTTTGGGGGAAATGATGAAATGTTGAAATATAAGGGTATCAAGGACAAATTTATTATCAGATAAGATTTATGGTACATAAATCAGCATATTAAACCTTAATATATGGTATTTAATCATACATTTTCTTCCAACCTAGGCGGTTTGCATGCATACCTAGTGGGAATCCTTAGACCTAAAAGTCCAAGTAGGGGTCATTTGAATTTTTGTCCTTTAACATGACTTAAAATTGATTGTAAAATGTTTTAATGGGTATAAAATATGTTTAAGATTCATCATATGTTTAATTAATCCATTAGAGTGTCAAGTTGAGTCTCAAATGGCAAGCAGGCCTATTGGCAAGGTTTAGGCCTAAGGCCAAACAAGGGTAAGTTTTCATTTTTTTATCTTAAGGAGATAATAAAATTATTAGAACATGTTTTTTGGGCTCATATAAAGGTTTTTTATCCAATTTTTTTCAAATAAATTCATCATAAGGTCAATTCTTGGCTTAGAAGCTCCCAAACCCTCATGAAAGGCCTAAAATGGCTCAAATGGCCAACTTCAAATGCTTGAAACTTCCATCATATCTTGCATGGGACATGGATATGTTAAAAAAAGTTTTAGGGGGTAATAAATAATACATAGGTGTAATTTTTAAATAATTCTATCATACCACCTTTATGAACAAATGTTAAGAGGGCTAGTCACTCTAAAACCCTCCTAAAACCCTGTTTGAGACTCAGAGGTGGCAATGAGCCTAAAAGTACCAAAAAATGGAGGAATTTGAAAATTATTTATGAATATAATGTGTTTATAACTACAATATTATAAAATAAATGTTATTTTTTTGTATGAAACTATATAGATTAGAGGAAAATAGGGCTTATTTTGATCATTTTGAGTGGTATGCAAGTTATAAAAGGAGTTAGAAGATGAAAAAATTGTGAATGGAATATTTACACTTTATATAACTCCAAAAATTCATTTAATCTCATTAAAAAAACTATAAGTGTCCCAACCAAACTCTCACTTTCATCCAGTCTAATGAGCCAGCTAGTGAGGACTTAGAGAAAGTAGCAAATCTTCATTTGGAGGACCTTTTAAGGACAATTTATTGTAAATTATGACATTTACACTCCTTAAACATATAATTTATACCATTTTATGTATCATATTCCAAGGATGAATAATTTTTATATTCCAAGTGTGAAGGGTGAAGGGAAAAGAGCTATTTTGAGACTACCAAGTGTGATCATGCATGGCCAAGATCATAGGAAGGGTCAAAAGCCTCCCCAATTCCTGTAATGGATTTTTATTAACCCCTATTACTCATATATATCATAAAAACTTATCATGTTTATATTTTGGGTAGTTTTTTAAGACCACTTATGAGGGGCAATTTTCTATGCATACAAAAGGAGTTTTCTAACCATTTTTAGGTCTTGGATGATTGAAGATGATATTTGTAACTCCTAAAAATATATGGATCACCCCATAATTCTATATCATTCATTTTTAACTTATTTTCACTTGGTGACACATATCCTTGTGCCTTTTCAACTTTTTTTCTCTCCCTCTCCTTCCAAATTCTATAAATTGGGCCTTCTTGGCCATTGTTTGTATCCCTCTGCTTGGTTATGAAAAATCCATACCAAAATTTTACCTTGAATCAATAAATTAAAATTATTTTACCTCATTTAAATATTTCACTAGTGTGTAATGGATGTTAGTCTTGTGAAAGTGTAAGTTTGGTTTACCTTTACATGTTTCTCTCCTTAGTACCTTATGTGTTTTGTAATCTCCCACTTGCAGGTCCTCAAGAAGTGTCATATTAGATTGTAGGTGTAGTGAGTAGGATACTCATTAGAGTGTCTTATAATACCTATTGTTTAGTTCCTCCTAACCTAGTTCATCTCCAAGACCCCATGTTGAAGTATTGATTTGAGAGGTGAGATTGATGTTGAATGAAGTGTATGTGTCACTTGTCTTTAGTTTCAAGTGTATGTTAAAGGTATGAGTAGATAAAGTATTTTGGTTCATCACCTCTAGTATAATATTTTTAATTTTAGTTGTCCTACCCCTTTTCAATCCCCAAGTTGTTAGTAGTAGTAACCTAATCTTAAATTGTGCATCAAGGGGAGCTAGCCCCTAATCTAGAGAGATACCCCCCAATAGGGATACCCACAACCTTAGGGTGGTTCCATTATGTCACTTGAGTGAGGAGAGGTTTTTAAAATCTCCTCATTTGTTTCATTCAAGGGACAATAGTTTTTGGCATGCCCGATGGTATTTTTGAGTTTATTCCTTGAGAAGGTTTGGTGTTCTTAAGACATTAGCCTTTGGAGGTAATTCTAATAAACATCAATGGTGACTCCACATATATATCTTCTAGTTGAGCAGCCAAAGTATACCAATTTAAGTTGTTTTATTGTTTCATACTCTTTTGTGAAGTGATTCATGGAGATTTGTGAGTATGAGCTTGTTCTAACACAATTTGAGGAGTTTTATCCAACTTTGCCTTTTCCTCTTGATTATGAGCAAGTTCTTGTCCAACCTTATCATGATCTTCATCAAGCATATGCTACCAATGGCTAGACATATCAAGTTTTTACTCCATCTATCCCACATAACCCCTCTCCAAGATATCCCATTGTAAATTTCAAAATAACTCTCCTTGGTTATCAAGATTACATGTTGTATCTTGAAACTAGATATGGTGATGGTGAAATCATTCCTAGTGTTTGTATTGAAAGTGTAAGGAATGACTTTGAACAAATCAAGGAGTGGATACCTATAGAGGGGGATAAGTGGAAAAATATTTCCTATGAAATTCTTGATGTTTATGGCCTAATCTTTAATCTTGAAGAGAGATTGAGAGTCCATGAACATATTCCATCTTAACAACCTCAAAATTCCCCACATTCACTTTCAAGTGTGCCATCTTTGCCCTTTCAAAATGTTAGTCTCACCATGTTTCATAATACCTCAAACCCTTAATGTAATTCCCCGATTTTCAATTCTTGGAAATCCATCCTATAAAATAGCCCAAAGAAGGAAAACATCATAGTTGTATAGGTTCACTTGTTGGAAGAAGATTTTGAGAGGGAAAGATTGAAATTTGAAGCTCAGCTTGAAGGGAGATTTGAATTGGCCAATCATGCCTAAAGGTAGTCCATCAAACAAAAAGAAGGTAAATTATATAAACCCACTTCTGCAACTTGAAATAAAATTGTCAACCCCAAGTAAACTATAATTTTCCTAGACATATCTTTCACCCCTTCATCAGCCTCTCAATCCCATGAAGTTATCCTTGAACCCACCTTCCCTAAATGGAGAGATGTGATGGCAAGTCATGAGGAAAAATAACAAGTTATATGGAGAATTTTATAATGAAAATACATTGGGAACCATTCAACACCCTCCCACCCCTCCTTAAGAATCTATTAAACCCATCCTTCCACCCCTTCCAACTAATCAAAATTTCCCTCCTAATGTTGGGAATTGTATTGCCACTTGGGAATCCCCTTTGACCAAGCTCCGTATTTGTCAAGTACCTAAGTTTGATGTCACTAGGAAGGAGGATGAGATAAAAATCTTATATTTTATTGAGGATGAAGAAGGGATTAATGATGGAGAGGGGAAGTTAGGATGTGAGGACATGAAAGAAGATTCTCATTGTGTTAGAAAAGATGTCTTAGAACAAGTTCTCTAGCCTCTAAAGAAGAAGAATAATGGGCCTTTTTTGTCTCTCCTTTTCATAATATAGGATAGCCAAAGGATGATAACCTATATCAAATATTTGAGAGAATATGTAATAAATTTGAAGCTCTCAAAGAACCTACAAATCCCTTAGAGCTGACTAGTCATGGCAAGCAAGAAGATGTGGCTCAAAAGGAAGACATGTGGAAGATTTACATGCAAATGTTCCAAGAATATGAGGAGGCTGAAAATACTAAGTTCATGAACATATAATATCAAGAGGTAAGAAAGAAAATACATGTTGAAGAGCAACATCATAGAGAGATCCTAGATCATAATAGAGCAATCTATGATGATTTTAGGCCTTTTAAAAGTAACTTGGAGCTTGTCTCTACATCCACCTATGTATCCACCTCTAACAATATTCATGAATAATTTCAATAAGAAACATTTAAAAATGGTTCTAATACAATTCTCCTCGAGGAGTTTGAACAAATTATGAGAATGGAAAAGGATGATCAAATCCTTAAAGGAGAGATGAAGTTGTAACAAACTATCCCATTTATGGATTTTTAGATTTGTCATGACAAGATTGAGGGACAACAGTTCGAGGGATATTTTGAGGTTCAATATGACATCACATACTTGGGAAATACATGTGATATGACTCTATTTATTGATGTACATATTTGTTTCCACCTCATCTAACACCCCATCTAAGAAGAAACATGCCTAGCATCCTCAATCATCTAGTGAGGAAGGAGACTTAAGATACTTCCCTTTTGATCTAGAAAGGGAAGTATGAGCAATATAAATGTACATAATTATTTACATTCTCCTATGTTTGTTTTCCCAAAGTGGCAAGTAACACAAGTGTGTTTGCTTTAGTCCTTGTTATGTGTCTCTTTCCTTTGTGCGTTTAAGGTAGTCAATGGTTATCTTGTTGATCAAGGTTTGAGTCAATGGTCAATGTCTCTCATTTACCTCAGTCCTTAGATGACTCCATAATCCCAATGGAATAATAAGGTTACTACTCTAGTTAGTAAATTAGGCATACTACCCCTATGAGTCACCAATTTGTTGACCAATTTTGACTTTTAGGTCAAAATAGTGCATTCCTAGTAAAAAAACTTAACTTTTAAGCATTTAAATAGGTGTAATATATTTTTATAAGGTGTTTCATAGTTCAATTAATTTCATTTCATGATATTCTACCTTTGGTTATTAGTCCCCTAGGCCTATTTATCATTTTTGGGTCATTTAGAGGTCATTTTAAGTGCATTTAATGATTTGTACATGTTTCTTTGGATTTATGAAAGTTAAAAATTATTATTTAATCACCAATGTGTCCTTATAAGTATTATTAATCTTACATAATTGAATAAATTATAGGTTGTTCAGATAAAAAGTGGTTTCTTAGCCAAAGAGAGAGAAAAGGACACTTGTATAGTTCTTTGGGAAGTGTGCCATTTGTAAAAATGTGGTTTTGTGACCCTTCAAATCCCATATGTCATTTCCATGTTTGTGTTGAATAAATTTCATAAAAAAATGCATCTGCAACTCATTTTTCTCCCTTTTCCTCTTGGCATGCAAAGGAAGGTCAACTTAAAGCACTTGGTATGAAGGGCACAGGCAAAGTTGGAAGGAGTGATTCTATATGTGGATTTTAATTTCAGTGTAATTAATTTTCATAATATTATTTTGTGTTTTGGTGCCTCATCCTTTATGAACAATCATTAACAATCTAGGTAGCCATTTGTAGAATTGCATCCAAGAGGGGTGTATGTTTGCATATGTTTCTTGTTTCCAAGAATCTAGGTAGATGTGTGAGTTTTATGAGTTGTTTACAGGTGTTAATTATGTAATTTATATTATGATTAAACCATCCAAAACTTATCTTTCAATACCACTTGAAGAAGGATTCCAAAATGATCTTGTTTTTAAAGTTTGCAACTATGGGTGAGAAATATGAGTTTTTTGAATGTGTTGGAGGATATTGAAGGTGATTGGTTGTTTTTAATATTGTTAAGAAATGTATTTTAATCATTTTATCTTGTTTTATGTTACCAACATACTCCTTCAAGTCAAATTTCCCAAAGTCTCTTTGCTCACTACCTTGTTTCCAAGATGTGCTTACAGTCAGCTTCTATAGGAGGTTTATACATAGATTTTAATGGTGAAGACATGATGAGAGTCAATTTGAGATCTTAACACTCTAAAAATTCCATGGATTTCATGCCATGAATCTAAGATGTTATGCCAAGAAGAATTTTCCACTTCAAATGATGACTTGATTGTTTTAGGTCAACAGTCCCTAAAATGGCCAAATAGGGATCTTGCGGGTTCTTTAGAATAGCATATGTCATGAAAAAGATAGTTTTAAATACTATTTATTGCATAATATAATATACCTATCCACATGATACAACCTTACCAATTTTGAGGTAAAAATGAGGAGTGAAAGATGGATTTTGAAGGTCTCAAAATTGCCAAAAACTCATTGAACTGTGGCAGTGATGTCTACAGGAGTTTGAAGGAGATTTTCAACTTGCAATACATATGAGAGTCATAAACCTTTTACATATTGAGGAAAAATTTTAAAGGGTCCTTAAAAATAATCCTAAGAACTTAGGTGATGGATAAGGAGGATATTGCATGATATGACCCTTTTAGGCCACCCCCTGTCTATACACAGGGCAGAGAGGCAGTGAGGATAGTGCTTTGATGAATGACACAAAATATGGTGTAAGGAGTCATAAGTAAGGTAGATGTTTGATGATTTTACCTCATATGGATATTTAAAAGTGGATGAAAGTTAAAAAATTTAGAGGTGAATCCAAGATGATAAATTCAAACCGTATACATCATTCACTAAGTCTAACTCTTGCCAAGATTAACCTACAACAGGATTGAAATGCAAAACACAGTCAACAGGGTATGTTGATAGTGAGGTTAAGGTTTGAAAGTTGAACTTGGTTTGAAGGCTTATATGTGGATTTAGCACATTAATAATAACTTATATTACCCATTAAACATATATAGAGGTCCAAATCAGTGGAATAAGGCTCAAACACACCTATAACCATGGCTTAAGGGGACTATCTCAGTCTTTAAGGGGCAGAGGCCTAATTTGGAATTCAAGGGATGAACTAAGGTAAGAGATTGAACTTATCCTTGGATAATTTATATATGATCACCATAATTAGATTTTAATTATGATATTAGGCTTTAATTATGTTTCAAAATCATATAACAAGATAAAAACACCTAATGCCAAAGCATAAAACAAGTTTTTCCCTTTTCTAGGCATTATAGGTCTAATTCATGTTTCCCAAGAGCATAAGAGGTGTTTAAAGGGTAAATTTAGCTATATAATTATTTTAAAACATAATTAAAGGTATTTATATCCAATAAAATATCAAAATAAATATCAAATCATTATTTTATTTCCAAGTGCATCCTATACCCTGCCAACCCTAAACTATGCTTTCACAAAAGTCTGCCTTACAAACTTGGAGAGTTGGAGGACCAAATGGAGGATTTGAGAGCTAAATTTTGGTAAAAATTACCCATAGGACCTCTATAACATGATATAATAATCATATTTTATGATATAATAGGTAAAAAACTCATTTTTTTGTCTCAGACTAGGGGCATTTTTGGTGTGCATAGAGGTGCCAATTTTGGGGAAAATGATGAAATGTTGAACCATAAGGACATAAAGGACAAATTTATGATTTTATAAGCTTTAAGGGCATAAATAATCCTATTAAACCTTAATATAATGTCTATAAGAATACATTTTTTTCTAACCTAGGAGGTTTGCATGCACACCTAGTGGGAATCCTTAGGCCTAAAAGCCCAACTAGGAGTCATTTGCATTTTTGGACTTTTCCATGACTTAAAATTAATTTTAATATGTTTTCATGGGTATAAAATATGTTTTTTATCCATCTGAGGTCAAAGGAAGCCATTGGATTATCAATTTGAGTCTCAAATGGCAAGCAAGCCTATTCGCAAGGTCTAGGCCTTAGGTCAAATAAGGGTAAGTTTTCATTATTTAATCTTAAGGAGATAATAAAATTATGAGAACATGTTTTTGGGGATAATATACAGGTTTTTGAGCCATTTTTTTTAAATAAATTCATCATAAGGTCAATTAATTGGCTTAGAAGCTCCCAAACCATCACAAAAGGCCTAAAATGGCTCAAATGGCCAACTTCAAATGCTTTAAACTCACATCATCTCTTGAATGGCACCTGGATATATTGAATAAAGTTATAGGGGGTCCTCATTAATCCATAGGTGTCATTTCAAAAAAATTATAGCGTGCCACCTTTATGAATAAACATTAAGAGGGTTGGTCACACTAAAACCTTGTTTGAGACCTAGAGTTGGAAATGAGCCTAAAAGTGCCACCAGATTGAGGAATTTGAATCTTAGTTCTGAATATAAGATGTTTATAACTCCAAGAGGATCCCATACATGTGTTTTTTTATATGAAACTATATGGATCAGAGGAAAATAGGGCTTGTTTTGACCATTTTGAGTGGTATGTAAGTTACAAAAGGAGTTAGAAGATGAAAAAATTGTGGAGGGAAGATTTACACTTTATATAACTCCAAAAATTCATTTCATCTCATTAAAAAAATTCTAATTTTCCCAACTAGACTCCCACTTTTAGCCAGATAGTGAGGACTTAGATAAAGTAGCAAATCTTCATTTGGAGGGCCTTTTAAGGTCAATTTATTGTAACTGATGCCATGGACACTCCTTACACATTTCATTTAACCTATTTTAAGGATCATATTGAAAGGATTAAGAGTTTTTAGATTCCAAGTGTGAAGGGTGAAGGGAAAAGAGCTACTTTGAGACTACCAAGTGTGATCATGCATAGCCAAAATCATAGGAAGGGTTAGAAGCCTCCCAAATGCATGTGAGGGCTTCTTAAAAACCCATATTACTCATATTTATCATCAAAACTTATCAGGTGTAGAGTTTTGGCAGTTATATAAGACCACTTATGAGGGGAAATTTTCTATGCATAGAAAAGGAGTTTTCTGACCATTTACAGGTCTTGGATGATTGAAGACGATATTTGTAACTCTTAAAAATATATGGATCACCCATCCTTATCTCTCATGAATTTTTAATTGATTTTCACATGGTGACACATGTCCTTGTGCCTTTTTAACTTCTCTTCTCTCTCTCCTTCCAAATTCTATAAATTGGGCCTTCTTGGCCATTTATTATATCTCTCTACCTGGGTATGGTGAATCCCTACAAAAATTTTACCTTGAATCAATAAATTACAAGTATTTTACCTCATTAAAATATTTCACTAAGTGTGCAATGAATGCTAGTCTTGTGAAAGTGTAAGTTTGGTTTACCTTCACATGTTTCTCTCTTTAGTACCTTATGTGTTTTGTAATCTCCCACTTGCAAGTCAACAAGAAGTGTCATAGTAGATTACAGGCGTAGTGAGTAGGCTACTCAATAGAGTGTCTTAGAATACCTATTGTTCAGTTCCTCCTAACCTAGTTCATCTCCAAGACCCCATGTTGAAGTATTGATGTGAGAGGGGAGACTGATGTTGAATGAAGTGTATATGTCACTTGTCTTTAGTTTCAAGTGTATGTTAAAGGTATGAGTAGAGAAAGTATTTTGGTGCATCATCTCTAGTATAATAGGTTTAATTTAATTTATCCTAACCCTTTTCATTCCCCAAGTCGTTAGTAGTAGTAACATGAGCTTAAATGGTGCGTCAAGGGGAGCTAGCCCCTAATCTAGAGATCCACCCCCAAAAAGGGATACCCACAGCCCTGGGGTGGTTCCATTATGTCACTTGAGTGAGGAGAAGTTTGTACCATCTCCTCATTGGGTTAATTCAAGTGAAAATAGTTTTTTTGCATGCTTGATGGGACTTTTGAGTCCATTCCTTGAGAAGTTTTGGTGTTCTTCTCAAGACAATAGTGTTTAGAGGCAATTCTAATAAACATCAATGGTGACTCCATATAGATATCTATTGGTTGAGCAGCCCAAGTATACCAATTGAAGTTGTTTTCTTATTCCATACTCTTTTTTGAAGTGATTCATTAATATTTTTGAGTTTGAGCTTATTCTAACACAAGTTGAGGAGTTATGTCCAGCTTTGCCTTTTCCTCTTGACTATGAGCAAGCTCTTGTCTAGCCTTACCATTATAATCATCAAGCATATGATGAAAATGGCCAAACCTATCAATTTTTTACTACATATATCCCACATAACCCCTCTCCAAGCTATCCCATTGCATATTTCAAAATAACTCTCCTTGGTTATCGGGAGTACATGTTAGATCTTGAAACTAGATATGGTGATGGTGAAATCATTCCTAGTGTTTGTATTGAAAGTGTAAGTAATGCCTTGGAAAAAATCAAGGAGTGGATACCTATAGATGGGGCTAGTTGGCCAAATCTTTCCTATGAAATTATTGATGCTTTTGGCCTAATATTTAATCTTGAAGAGAGATTGAGAGTCCATGAACAAATTCCATCTTGTCAACCTCAAAATTCCCCACATTCACTTTCAAGTGTGCCATCCTTTCCCTTTCAAAATTTTAGTCCAACCTTGTTTCCTAATACCTAAAAACCCTCATGTACTTCCCCAAGTTTCCATTCTTGGAAATCCATCCAAGAAAACAACCCAAGGAAGGAAAACATCATGGTTGAGTAGGTTCACTTGTTGGAAGAAGATTTTGAGAGGGAGAGATTGAAATTTGAAGCTCAGCTTGAAAGGAGAGTTGAATTGGCCAATTAGGCCTTGAGGTAGTCCATCATAGAAAAATAAGTTAAAGTATATAAACCCACTTCTCCAACATGAAATCAGAGTACCAACCCCAAGGAAACTATAAGTTTCCTAGACATATCTTTCACCCCTTCATCAACCTCTCAATCCCATGAAGTTATCCTTGAACCCACCTTCCCTAAATGGAGAGATGTGATGGCAGGTCATGAGGAAAATAACAAGTCATATGGAGAAGTTTTTAAGGAAGAGACATTGGGAACCATTCAACACCCTCCCACCCCTCCTCAAGAAGCTATTGAACCCATCCTTCCACCCTTCCAACTAATCAAATTTGCCCTCCTAATGTTAGGAATTGTATTACCACTTGGGAATCCCCTTTGGCCAAGATCCCTATTTTTAAAGTACATAAGGTTTATGTCACTAGGAAGGAGAATGAGATTTAAATATCATATTGGATTGAGGATGAATAAGGGTTGAATGATGGAGAGGGTAAGTCAGGTTGTGAGGACATTAAAGAAGATTCTCCTTGTGTTAGAAAAGATGTCTTAGAACAAGTTCTCTTGGAATTTAAAGAAGAAGAATAAATGGCCTTTTTTATCTCTCCTTTTCATGATCTAGGACAGCCAAAGGATGATGACCTATGGAAAATATTTGAGAGAATATGCAATTAAGTTGAATCTCTCAAAGAACCTACAAATCCCTTAGAGCTAACTAGTCATGGCAAGCAAGAAGATGTGGCTCAAAAAGAAGACATGTGACATATTTACATGCAAATGGTCCAAGAATATGAGGAGGATGAAAAGACTAAGTTCATGAACAAAAAATCTTAAGAGGAGATAAAGAAAATACATTTTTAAGAGAAACATCATGGAGAGATCCTATATCATAATATAACAATCTATGATGATTTTAGGCCTTTTGAAAGTAACTTGGAGCTTGTCTCCACATCCACCTATGTAGCCACCTCTAACAATCTTCATGAAGAATGTCAAGAAGAAACAATTCCAAATGGTTTTGATACAATGCTCCTTGAGGAGTTTGAATAAATTATGAGAATGGAAAAATATGATCAAATCCTTCAAAGAGAGATGAACTTACAATAAACTATTCCATATATGGATTTTCAGATTTGTCATGACAAGATAGAGAGAAAATAGTTTGAGAGATGTTTTGAGGTTAAATATGACCTAACCTACTTATTAAATACATGGGATATGACTCTATTGAGTGATTTACAAAACGAAAGAGCAAAGAGAAGGCAAGAGTCATCTAACACCCCATCTAAGAAGAAACATGCATAACATCCTCACTCATCTAGTGAGGAAGGAAACTTAAGATACTTCCATTTTGATCTAGGAAGGGAAGTATGATCAAGATAAATATACATAATTGTTTCATTTATATTGTGTTTGTTTTCCCTAAGTGCTAAGTAGCACAAGTGTGTTTGCTTAGTCCTTGTTGTGTGTCTCTTTCCTTTATGTGTTTGAGGTAGTCAATGGTTGTATTGTTGATCAAGGTTTGAATCAATGGTCAAGGTATTTCATTTACCTTAGTACTTATATGAATCTATAATCCCAATAGATTAATAAAGCTACTGGTCTAGCTAGTATAACAGGCATACTACCCCTATGAGTCACCAATTTGTTGACCAATTTTGATTTTTAGGTCAAAATAGGGCACCCCTAGTAAAAAACTTCAATTTTAAGCATTTAAATGGGTGTATATGTTATTATAATGCATTTCATAGTTAACTTAATGTAATTTCATGTTATACTACCTTTGGTTATTAGTCCCCTAAGTCTATTTATTATTTTTGGGTCATTTAGAGGTCATTTTAAGTACATTTAATGCTTTGTACGGGTTTATTGGGATTTTTGCAAGTTAAAAAATCTGATTTAATAACCCATGTGTCCTTATAATTCTTAATCATCTGACACAACTAAATAAATTATAGGTTGTTCAAATAAAAGGTAATTTTCTTGGCCAAAAAGAGAGAAAAGGACACTTGTATAGTTCTTTGGGAAGTGTACCACTTGTAAAAACATGGTGGTGTGACCTTTAACCTTCCCATAGGTCATATCCATATTTTTATTGAATAAATTTCATAAAAAAATGCATCTACAACTCATTTTTCTTCCTTTTCCTCTTGGCATGCGAAGGAAGGTCAACTTCAAGCACTTGGTATAGAAGGTAAAGGAAGAGTTGGAAGGAGTGCTTATATAATTGGATTTTAATCTGAGTGTACTTAGTTTTCATAATAGGATTTTTTATTTTTTTTCCTCCTCCTTTATGAAAAATCGATAACAATCTAGGTAGTGTTTTGTAGAATTACATCCAAGAGGGGTTATGTTTGCATCTGTTTCTTGTTTCTAGGAATCCATTGATATGTGTCAGTTTTATGAAGTTTTTAAAGGTTTTAATGAGGTAATTTTCATGGTTATTAAATCATCCAACACTTCTCTTGTAATGCCACTTGAATAAGGATTCCAAAATGAGCTTGTTTTCCAAGTTTGTAGCTATGGGTGAGAAATTTGAGTTTTCTGAATGTGTTGGAGGATATTGAAGGTGATTGGTATGTTTTGAATATTTTTTTCAAATGTATTTTCATCAAGTTCTATTTTTTTATGTCACCAACATACTCCTTCAAGGCAAACTACCCATAGTCTCTTTGCTCACTGCCTTGTTTCCAAGATGTGCTTACAGTCAGCTTCTCTAGGAGGTTTGCACAGAAAGTTTAATGGTGAATACATGATGAGAGTCACTTTGAGGTCATAAAAATCTCAAAATACCATGGATTTCATTCCAAGAGGCTAACATGTTATACCAAGAATAATTTTCCACTTCAAATGATGACTTGACTATTTTGGGTCAATAGTCCCTAAAATGGCCAAATAGGGATCTTGAGGGTTCTTTAGAATAGAATATGTCATGAAAAAGATAGTTTAAAATACTAATTTTTGGATCATATAATATCCATATCCACATTACACAAGCCTACCAATTTTTATGACAAAAGGAGTGGAAGATGGTTTTTGAAGGCCTCAAAATTGCTAAAAAATCATTGAACTGTGGCAGTGATGTTTTCAGGAGTTTGAAGGAGATTTTTAACTTTCACTACATATGAAAGTAATAAACCTTTTTCAAGTTGAGGAAAATTTTTTAAGGGTCCTAAAAAATATTCCTGAGCACTTATGTGATGGAGAAGGAGGATATTTCATGAAATGGCCCTTTTAGGCCACCCCCTGTTCGTACACAAGGCAGAGAGACAGTGAGGATAGTGATTTGATGAATGCCACAAAAGATGGTGTAAGGAATCATAAATAATAATATAATTCTAATTTTTAAGTCCTAAAAGACTAAATTCAAGCTAAATAAACCCTAGATACTCCTAATATTCTCCAAGTGACCCTTAGCTGACCTACAAGCTTGGGAACATATACGTACAACCAAGGATGAGGTATTGTTGGAAGTCAAGGTGAAAAGGGTATTTTGAGAATAAAAAGGGTATGTAGGTGAGTCATATGAAGATAATTTGATTCTATGGATATCACCAAAGACATTATACACACCTTTTTAAGCTTGAATGCCTTACCATGAAGTCTACAGGCCTAGAAATAGGCATTTACAGTTAATCACAAGGTATGGTGGTAGTAAGGTGGATGTTTGATGCTTATACCTCATATGGATATTTAAAAGTGTATGAAAGTTCAAAAAGTGAGAGGTGAATCCAAGGTCATAAATTTAAACCCTATACATCATTCACTAAGTCTAACTCTTGCCAAATTTAACCTACAAAAGCCCTGAAATGCAAAACACAGTCAACAGGGTATGTTGATAGTGAGGTTAAGGTTTGAAAGTTTAACTTGGTTTGAAGGCTTATATGTGGATTTAAAGCATGAATAATAACATATATGACATAGGAAACATGGAGAGAGGTCCAAATCCATGTAATAAGGCTCAAACACACCTACAACCATGGCTTAAGGGGACTGTCTCAGTCTTTAAGGGGCAGAGGCCTAATTTGGAATTCAAGGGATGAACTAAGGTAAGAGATTGAAATTAACCTTGGATAATTTATGTATTATCACCCTCGTGAGATTTTAAGCATGATATTACTATTTAATTATGTTTCAAAATCATAGAACAAGTTAAAATGACCTACAACCAAATCATAAAACAAGTTTTCTCCTTTTCCAGGCATTATAGGCCTAATTCATGTTTCCCAAGATCATAAGAGGTGTTTAAAGGGAAAAATAAATATATAATTATATTAAAAAATAATTAAATGTATGTATATCCCATAACATATCACAAGAAATATCATATCTTTCTTTTCTTTCTAAGTGCATCTTATACCCTGCCCACCCCAAACTATGCTTTCATAAAAGTCTTCCTTGCAAACTTGGAGAGTTGGAGGACAAAATGGAAGAGTTGAGAGATAAATTTTGGTAAATAGTACCATTAGGACATATAATATAAATTATAAAATAATCTTATTTGATGATATAATAGGGAAAACACTCACTATTTTGTCTTAGACCAGGGGCAGTTTTGGTGTGCATGGAAGTGCCAAGTTTGGGAAAAACGATGTGTTGTTCCCAAAATCAACTATGCTCATTTTTTGAAAAAATCCTATGAAACTTATCCATTTCATGATCTACACTCTAATTTCATCATTTGAAACAAGGTTCTCTTGATCTCAAGTGAAGTTGACTGACATCATGGGAAAGTTTACAACACACCCTGGTTATGATTTCTCAAAAATCATGAAACCCATTGTAGTCTTGATCCAATAAAAATGTCAATTTTTGTCATTTTTAAGGTGTTATATAATTTCATTTTTTTCCATGCATAGGTGGCATTTTTTCCATTCTTGCATTTTTTTATTTTTTCATGCATAGGTAGCAAAAATCGTCGTTCTTATATTTTCCTTTTCTCCATGCTCAGGTGGCACTTTTTACTGCCCTTGCATGGTCTTCATTTCTCAATGCATCGGTGGTGATTTTTATTGCCAATGCATGTGTTACCCTTGTCATATGCAAGGGCGACAATTTTTTCCACTTGAGTAGAGATTTTTCAAAATCTCAATTTTCATGTGGCATTTATGGCCACGTGCACTGGGTTATTAAAACTTGTTTTGGGGATTTTTAATGCAATTTTATTTCATTTTAATTTTCCTAGACTCTACCCTGCAACCATTCGAATGTGCAAGCGAGTAAGGTTTTGAATTCACCAACTATCAAGCTTAGAACTTAGATATTGTAGGGTAAGTTTTGGTTTTTAGTTTTACTTCTAGGTTTTTTTTTTTTTTTTGAGTTTTATTTTCCTTTAGGTTAGGCTTTTATTTTTATTTGGTTTTGTTTTTAGTAGTTATACCTCATTTTGTTTTTGCTTTACCCTAGTGGGCCTTAATGGCTAATTCTACCAAACCTTCGTGCATACCCTAGGTTATATTGCATCTTGAGTCAGTGTCTTGACCTGACTTAGGTTTACGCCCACTAAGTCTTGATTTAAAATCACCTTAAACATCCCATCGAATCTAACCATTTACATTGTCAACATTTTTTTCTGCTTGTAAGTTATAGCAAACATTTTTTAAAAAATAATTTCAAAGGTGGTGAATTTTACCTTTGAAGCATTTCTCCCATTTCTTGCAGGAGTGGTTAATTATGCCGCTTTGACATCATAACTCAAAAATTCATGCTTTATGCCTTAGCAGAATCTTTTTCCACTCCTACATGAAGAACATATGTAATGGTGGTTATTTTTTCCGCCTCTACATAAAAACAAAGTTTCTTCTACCCGCAGTGTCAGCATTTTTTTCTGCTTTCACATACAAACAACATGTGAGGGTGGTAAATTTCACTGCCTCTACATAAATATGAAAATATCCCCCCATATATAAGGGTGGCAATTTTTGCTGCCTATTCAAGCTTCCTTTTGAATTTCCTAACTCTGGGATATTTTTAAATTTTGCTTTTCTGAGCCCGCTTTCCTCTGCTTTTTTGGCCTACTCGCACATTAGCCCTTTCAAGTGCATCCCCATGGTCATGATCATCGACATATAATTTTTCCAAATTATCAGTATTTCTCCTAATTACATGATCATGACTTTTGTTGCAGTTTCTTCTGTGGATCCTTCTTTATAGACATCCTTTTGGTAAAAACCCTTCCAGATGACTGAGTTTTCTCTGAAGAGGTTGAAGGCAATGAAGTATAAATATCAAAGTGTTTTTCCAATCACCTCAGTTACTTCTAATGTTGATGACATTAGAGATACAGAGATTGGTCATGTGGACATGGCTGAGTTTGTGGAAAGAACTAAGTTAAGCAATCCTAACTATGAGATGAAGAAGATAATTGACAGCAATATTCATTTGGTATCTTCTTTCCCTATAGCAGCTCACAACATAGAATTTGTTCTCAAATGTGCTCAATTCGACAATAAGGATACCAGAGCTGTGTTGGATGCTAGTGGCAATGTGATAATTAGATTGGATCCTAAGTTCATTAATAAAGTGTTCATGTGACCTCCTACTATAGAAGTGATAAAGCTTGATTTTGTTGAAGCGCAAAGAGAATATGAAAAAGATCTTGAAAAAGTGAAGAAGTTAATCAACAATAAATGGCTCAAGAATCCAAGGGCAAATTTATCAAGGTGGCCATAGATTTTTCCAAGAAGTGACTCTACAGAAGAAGTTGGTGATCTGATAACTCTTCTCAGCAGGGTAAGAGGTTTACCCTCTTCCTCACAGTTTCATGAATGGATGTATCCCTTCATCAAGATAATACTCCAAGGAAAACAAATCATCTTCTAGGGAAAACAAGTTAGAAACACTTTGCATGAACAATTGATGAAGGTATCTACTACCTTCAAATTCTACATGACTTCTTACCTAGTCTATATTGCAACTTCAATGAGAATCTTTCCAAGTTTAACATCAGAAGGAGATAGGAGAGTGACCCCAATGTATCAATACTACTCTTAGTTAACATTGAAGGGTTTTATTCATAATTTTAAGAGAGTAAATGATGCTTTCTTTTTAGTATTTTTGTGTCTTTTTTATCCTCATTTAGAACAAAGAAGAATGTCAGATGAGGCTTGGACAGTTGTGAATGATTTTGGGTGCATGTTCTTATAATTTCCTTCTTTCTCATACCTAAGGGTTGGATTTTTCCAAGGCCATCCTTGTATGCTTCCAAGATTCCCCTTAGATAAATTAGTCTTAATAGAAATATGAAGTCAAATAATCATGTATAATAAACAAATGGAACTAAAGAAGCCTAGTTTTAGGTTCCCAGTTGAAATTGGCAGGTTTTCAATGTTAACTGCTAGAAAGGCTAAAGCCATGGAAACTAAAATGAAAATCATAAACCTTGAAGCAATTCAAAATAAGAACAAATTTTGATTATAGGGGCATGAAGGACATAATCAGGAGGAAAACCCAATTTCATGAACCTATGATTGAGGATGTTTGGGTAGATTTGAGAACAGTGGAATATATCAATAAAATGGACTACAGTAGGTTATCTCTTGAGCAAATTGAATATCTAGGACTTGTTGATATCTTTGAGAATTTATTGGATGATGGAGATTTGATTAATGATAGATATAATATTGAACAAATTGCTAATGCCCCTCTTCCTCTAGTCTAATGGTCACAAAAAGAGCTGATTTCCTTGAGGAAAAAATTTGAACCTATATTGGCAAACACCAATAATTGGTTAGCAAATAAAGGAATTACTTTGAAAGAATTCTTTAGAGGTTCAGAAGCTGAATTTCAAGAGGAAACAAGAAGAAAAGCAAAAAATAAGATGAAAAAAAAAGTGATGTTCCTTCTTCCAAGCCACATAAGCCTAAGATCATATTTATGACAAAGAAGTCAAAAGTTATAGAAAAAGAGTCAAAAATAGAAGATGTGGAAGTTGAGAAACAAAGAATTAAAGAACCAGTGATGAAACAAATGGAAAATGATGATAGGCCTACAAATCAACAAAGAGAAGAAACTTTGTCTCTATAAGAGAATGTGTAGTAAGAAATAAGAATTTCTTCTTCCCCACCTGACACACCTGTTACAACTCCTTCACCCATTTATCTGATTAGTGTTCCCTCTTCTTGATCACCCTCTCCTTCCAAAATAATTTTTGACAACCCTCAAAACACTTTTGAAGATATTCTTCATTCCTTAGGGTCAATTCCTAGTTTTTCATCCCCATCTTTTAATATTGAAGATAGTTCTGTTGACCATTTTTCGCCCAACAGGCCAAAAATTGATCACCTTCTGTCCTTGTTGTTCTAGGCCATTTCATTTTTTGATTTTTCATGAATCTATCTAAATTTACGGACTCTATAGGTCTAAATCTACAGACTCTACAAGTTTTGGATTTCTATGGACTCTACAGGTCAGTCCTTTGGCGCATGAAGGATTAGTTAAGAGAGTTCCAGGTTTTACAAGGCTTCTTCAAGCTTTGGTCTGAATAAAATGAATAAGTTTAGCATCATTGAACCATTGAACTTAGTTCAATGCCTTGGTTTAATGCCTAGTTCAATCGGCAGTTCACTCGGCCTTGGTTTGAGCCTTGGTTCAATCCACAGTTCAATATCTCCTTTTCAAAGCTTGGTTCATCGCTTCAAGTCCATCACTTCATTTTTCAGGCTTGGTTCAACACCTTTGGTTCAATGCCTTTGGTTCAACATGGGTTCAACGTTTAAAGTTCATCACAAAGTTCATCGACAAAGTTCAAGGCCTTGGTTCAACAGTTAAAGTTCAACATGTTTTGGTTCATCGGCGCGTAGCTTTGAACCATTGAACTAGTTCAAAGGGTGGTTTAATGGCATTGGTTCAACACTTCAGTGCTAAGTTCATTGGTGGGTTTAGATACTTTGTCCATTGCCAAGTTCATCAGTGCACTTCATTGAACTGTTGAACTGGTTCAATCATTTGGTTTAATGCTTAAGTTCAATGAATCGGTTCAAAGGCTTGGTTCAATAGGCTCAACACGCAGTGGTTGAACCGTTGAACTAATTTTGGTTCAATGGCTTGGTTCAAAGGTGTGCCCTATAGTCAGAGGGTAGCGATGGGTTCAAAAGCCCTTGTTGAGGGCAATTCAAGATCTGAAAGCCCTTACAGAGGGTAGAGAATGTTTCAAAGAGCCTGACAGAGAAGACAAAGAGTAGCCAATTCCTGTAGACTTTTGTCTATGGGGAAAAGCCCCAAAATAAAAAAACCCATGAGGAAAAAGCCCAAAACAAAAGACCTCATGACTTTTTCTGAGGACGGTGATGTCTCAAAAGTCATCAAATTCAAGTAGGTGAACTAGCCGTTGGGTGACGGCCACATGAATGTGAAATTTAACATAGTGAAGTAGCCGTTTGTTTTAAATTGTCTAAGTGCCAAATCATGAAAGGAGCCCAAGGAATGTAGTGACCCACCTAGAGATAGCTTGAGGGCCAAAAGAGATAAAAGTGCCAGGTGTAGGAGCAAGCAGAGAGTCTAAGTGGTGAAGGGAGGTGCCGATTCAATAATTTACTCTAGCAGGTGAAACAATGTCTGTGAATTGACCATTAGAAGGTGCAAATGGTCAATCATGTGACCCATTTTCTTCATTTCACATTTATGAGCAAATAAATCACGTAGGTGCCTTCAAGGAGCAATCTTAGTTAATGGGGAAATGGCATGGCCTGTGTCAAAAAATGCCTAAAGTTAGAGCCAGGGTTGACACAACATTTATGTTTAAGCGGCCTGCTCTTCCCAAGGTTCATAATGCACATGGGCCACTTGTAGAAAAGGGCACCAAAATCCTTCCCAACAAATGCCAAGTTTCTCTTCCTCTTTCTATAAATTGTAAACTTCTCATTCGAGAAGGGGATCTGCTCTCAGCCTTAAGGCAAAACTCTGCCCAAAAATCTCTCAGGCTTGTAAGGCAGAGCTCTGCCAAAATTTTACCTTGAATTGAAACATAGCATTTTTACCTCCATTCTGAGTTTTGCATCTTTAGTATGTGTCTATGCATTTGATTCTGTGTTAAGTCATTTTCTTAATGCTTTTACAGAATGATTGCAACATGTTTGGTGCATTTTTGAGTTTCCTTTTATAGGTCTATCAGAAGTGTCCCTAGAGGAGTGTAGGTGAAGTGGATAGGTTGTTGTAGTGTGTCCCATAATGCCTCTAGTAGTTATTTCCTCCCTGTATCTCCAAAGACCCCTGACCCACTGATGTAGAAGGTTTTCTCACTTCAGATGAAGTGTATAGGCACTTCTTTTGGGTGAAAAGTGTATATTCGAGCTAGGTGGATCACATTTTCTAGTGTATCACCTTTTCCCTTTTTAGGTTAGGTTCTATTTTCAGCATCTCTCTCTCCCTTTTCATCTCCCCCCTTTTACATTTTGTTTGTTAGTAGTAGGAGAAACCAGGGCCTAAATGATACATCAGAGGGAGCTAGCCCTTATCTAGAGACTCTCCCCTCTAGCTTCGTCGATCTCACAGGTGAGAGGGGAGTTTCCATTATTGTGTGAAGAAAGCAGGAGCTCGACCTCCTGCCAAGGGTGCAATCTTCTACATCAATAGTTTTTGGCACACCTGGTGGGACCAACTAGGACAAGTTGTGTCCAAAGAGTTGAATAATTTTTGGTGTATTCTTCAACCGACCATCCTTTGGAGGCTTTACATCAAACACTAATGGTGACTTCGAGTTGAATCAGTTGGTTAAGCAGCCTGATGCCATTGAGAAATCACATTTTTGTATGTATAATTCCTTTACACAAAATCATGGGTCTTGTTTTCCCTCATATGACTATGATCAAGCTCAAGATTTTTAGAGAATCACCTCAAGCAGCCCTCCTAGTTTCCCTTCAATGATAAGGGAAGTAGCCCTAGAGTTTGAGAAGCAGATGATGGAGATTAACAGATTGGAGGAGCAATACAGATATTAGTAGGAGCTGATGTATAAAGAGGAGTATTTGTTTAGGCAAGCACATGCCTTGCAATCCATGGAGGAGGAGGTAACAAAATGGAGAAACCCATTTATCCAAGGCAGTTAGCCTTGTGCACCCTCTCCTATCCTAAAGAAAGCCCCCTCTTTTACACCAAATCCTTTCTATCAGATAGCACTTGCTCACTCCAGCTCATCTGATGCCTCTACTCTCAATCCCATGTGCTTGGCTTTCCAACATCAAAGGGCATCAGAGCAACCCCCCATGGAGATCAATCTTCTCAATTCCTTATATTGTGAATCTTCCATTGGGGGGAATACCACAAGCTAGCACATTCCCCTTTTAGAGACTCTTCTGGTGCATCAACAGTCTCTTCCTAGTGTTCCTCAACCTCCCCAAATTTTTTAGCATGATATGCAGATTCTGAGTTGGAGGAAGGAATGCCAGAAACTAGCCTAGAGCTTTGAAGAGGATGATGCTGGTGACCTCCAAGAAAGACTCTTTCAGGACAATCTAGCCAAGCAAATTGAAGATTTAGAGGCTAGGATGAGTTTGCTCCATGAAAGAGAGATAGAACTTCCAGACCTTGCAGAGGAGCCCCAGGGCCTTGGAGAAAACAAAGTTGCTGCCTGTTTAAAGGAGCAAAATTCTAATTTTGAGTTCCTGAATTGGGGGAAAATAGTAGAATCATGGGGCAGGAAGGAGGAAAAGCAAGGTTTATCTCAAAACCTTGAAGAAGCTGAAGCTACTCCTGCTCATGAAAATGTTGATGACCTCTAGGAAAAGCTCTTCCAAGAAGATCTAGCTAGGAGAATTGTAGAGTTGGAATCTAAAGAGAGATTCCTCAGCTAGTGTGTGATGGACGGTTCAGACCCAACGACACATACCATGTCTAAACACACCCCACTTACACATTTCTAAGAGAAATATTAGGCCACACATGATATAGATGAAGTGTTGACCAAGTGGAAGGAGGAGAATCATTCAATTCTAGCTCAAGCACTGCCTCCTCTTCCACATGGTTTTCCCACTTCACCCCTTCTCAAGGAGGAATCTATTTTGTAAGAGGTAGGTGAGGAGTAGAAGATCTAATCTGCATTTTTCTAGGGGGCTATCATGAGTGATAATGAAGAAGAAATCATCATTGAGGCTTTTTGTGAAGGCATCATCAACAATGGAGAAGACTCAGGTCACACATACATGCAGATGTTCCAGCAATACGAGGAGGAACAAAATCATAGTGAGCTCTCTTCCCCCTTGTTTGATGAACTTCCTTGTTGCTTTGATGAGGAGGATGGCTACACTAAAGAGCCTGAGTTAGAGGAGGAAAATGAGAGGTATGTCTTCTTAGAGGAAGGCCTTGAAGAAGAAAGCCTCGAATAGAGAGGTGATGTTCTATGGGATGAGCAATCAGTTTGTGATTCCATTTTAGACATCACCACAGTCACCCTTCTTCAAGAAGGCCAAGAGGGAGAAGAGAATGAGTCTGATAGAGCCTACAATGAAGTAGAAGGAAACGAGTCAGACCATGATGCACTGCAAGGGAGCTATACATGTCAAAGGGCTAACGGTGATAAGCCAGTAGCCACGGATTTCTTGGTGAAGAGCACCAGTATGAAGGACCAGCATTCAACAAGCTTCCAAGAACAAATAAGATACACATATGTTGGAAGCATGTTTGCAAGAGGAGCAGGTCACCAAATCTCCATTTCATTAAACTACTTGCTTGGCACCATAAGTCTTCTTGCTAGGAAGGGGACTTAAGAAAATCTCCCTTTGATCCAAGAGGGAGGCAATTATTCCTAGTTAGCTATATATAGTAGTTTGCTTTCAGTTTCCTTCCCTATTTTCCTTAAGTGCAGTTTGCACAGGTAGTGTTTTTTTAGCCTTATGTGTTTCCCTTTGCGTGTGGGGTAAGAATATTCATGTTTTGATTATCAAATCTTTAGGGGCTATTGCTAACTTTCTTCAAAGTTGCATCTGACTCCGTGCCCAATGGACTGCAAGGCAATTGGTCTTTAAGCATAGCAGGCATGCTTCCCTTGAGAGTCATCAATTTGTTGACCATTTCTTGCCCAACAGGCCAAAAATTAGTCCCCTTCTATCCATGTTGTTCTAGGCCATTTAGTTTTTTAATTTTGCATGAATTTTTTCATTTCTATAGACTCTGTAGAATTTATATGGACTCTATAGGTCTAAATCTACACACTCTGTAGGTTAGTCCTTTGGCACATGAAGGATCAGTTCAGAGAGTGCTGGGTTTTACAAGGCTTCTTCAGGCTCTTGTCTAAAGAAAATCATGAAGAAGGTTGGCATCGTTGAACCATTGAACCTAGTTTAATGCCTTAGTTTAATGCTTGGTTCAATCACTTGGTTAAATTGGCCTTGGTTCAATGCCTGGTTCAATCGGTAGTTCAATCACTCCATTTCAAGCCTAGTTCATCGTTTCAAGTCCATCACTTCATTTTCTAGGCTTGGTTCAATGCCTTTGGTTCAGTGGCTTTGGTTCAACGTGGGTTCAACATTTAAAGTTCATCAGCAAAGTTTAAGGCCTTAGTTCAATGGTTGAAGTTCTACATATTTTGGTTCATCGACGTGTAACTTTAAACCATTGAACTGGTCCAATGGATTGGTTCAATCATTTAGTTCAACACTTTAGTTCAATAATTAGTTCAAAGGCTTGGTTCAATGAGCTCGGTATGTAGTGGTTGAACCATTGAACCAATTTTGGTTCAATGGCTTGGTTCAAGGGTGTGCCTTACAGTCGAAGGGCAGTTTGAGATCCAAATGCCCTTGTAGAGGGCAAGAAGACCAAAAATCTGAAGGACACAACCGAAGGTCCAAAAGCCTTTGCGAAGGGTAGTTCAAGGTCTGAAAGCCCTTGTAGAGGGAAGAAAGAGCTTCAAAGAGCTTGAAATACAAAGACAAAGATTAAGACAATTCTTGCAGACTTTTTGTCTGCAGGAAAAGCCCAAAACAAAAGACCCGTGGGAAAAAAAATTGTAGAAAATCCCAATGACTTTTGTCGAGGATGATGACGTCTTGAAAGCTGTCAATTTTAAGCAAACGAACTAGCCATTGGGTGATGACCACGCGAATGTCAAATTTAACGTAGTGAAATATCCATTTGCTTTTGAACTGTAAAGAGTGCCAAACTATGGAAAAGGCCCAAGAAATGCAACAACCCGCTAGAAGATCACCCCCGAGGGCTAAAAGAGTAGGAAGAAGACAAAGAGTAGAAATGAAAAAGCATTCAAGTGGTGAAGAGATGGAGAGTTATTGCAAATGAGCGGTGCAACCTATTTTTCTACAGTTGGCATTGATGAGGGGACAAACAATAGTCTATTTATGGAAAAGAGGTGTGGCCATGCTCTTACATTAATGTTTGAATGCCAAATTCAATTTGGGTGATTGTGCAGTATGGTTTTAGCAGGCCTCTTCTAAAGAATGACATCAATAATAGTGGCTTTCCTCTTCTCGATGTGTTCAATGCACATGGGCCACTTGCAGAAAAGAGCACCAAAGTCTTTCCCAGGAAGCACCAAGTTTCTCTTCCTCTTTCTATATATTGAAAACTTCTCTTTTGAGAAAAAATATCCGCTCTCAGCCTTAAGGAAAAACTCTACCCAAAAAATATCTCACGCTTGTAAGGCAGAGCTGCCATATTCTACCTTCAAGCAGAACTTAGCATTTTTACCTCCATTCTAATTTTTACATCTTTAGTATGTGTCTATGCATTTAATTCTATGTTAAGTCATTTTCTTAATGCTTTTGCAGAATGATTTCAGCATGTCTGGTGCATTTTTGAGTTTCCTTTTACAGGCCTGTCAGAAGTGTCCCTAGAGGAGTGTAGGTGAAGTGGATAGGCTGTTGTAGTGTATCTCAGAATGCCTCTAGTAGTTATTTCCTCCCTATATCTCCACATACCCCTGGCCCACTAATGTAGAACATTATGTCATGTCAGATGAAGTGTATAGGTGCTCCTTTTTGGTGAAAAGTGTATGTTCGGGATGGGTGGGTCACATTTTTTTGGTGTATCACCTCTTTTATTTTTTAGGCTCAGGCTTTGTTTTCATCATCTTTCTCTTTTCATCCCCCCTTTTTTTACATTTTGTTTGTTAGCAGTAGGAGAAACCAGGGCCTAAATGATACATCAGAGGGAGCTAGCCCTTATCTAGAGACTCTCCCCTCTAGCTTCATCAGTCCCACAGGCGAGAGGGGAGTTTCCATTGTTGCATGAAAAAGGCAGGAGCTCGGCCTCTTGCCAAGGGTGCAATCTTCTGCATCAACAAGTTCCACTTTTGATCACTCAGTAAAAGGTGTAGTTTTTACTAATACTCCACATATTGTTTTCACTACCTGTGCAAGCGTAGCTCCGGTGATGCTAAACATAGAGATAGATCCTAATTTAAGTGCTTCTATGCTCCCACCATGGTTATCAGCTTATACACCCAAAAGGAAGAAACAATCTATCTCTCCATATGACTTTGATTTCAACAAACTAGTGCCAGTAAAAGCTAAGGCCCCAAAGAAGCCAAGGATTCTTTCAAAAATGATAGGGGATAAGGGACACAAATTTCTAGAAATTGCAAGACCTCCACATGATACAACCATTAATTTTTTTGATATGCATGATTACTCTATCTCTAGAGTTAAATTATGTGAGATAACTCATGAAGGTGCCAAGAGTGATATGCAGTCAGTCATGGACATCTTGATTTAGAAATTTGACATAGAGAAAGAAATAAAGGATCGATACAAAGCAATGGTGGAATAATTGATTGTAGTGGTAAGGAGAATTACTTTCACTCTAAAAATAGTAAATCTTGAGGCCATTTCCATAGAAACCCCATTATTTATAAAGCAAAAAAGACCTATCTCAAAGGAAAAGTACTTGAAGAGTACTTAGACAAGATGCATGCACAAAGAGTTTCCTTACTCATAGAGTTGTCTGAGAAGACAGATAAAATGAGAAAAATAAGAGCAAAAATTGATGACCTCATTAATTTTATTTCTTAGGATATTGAAAACATAGAAAATTATCTTGATAAATGGGTGGATATGAGGAAACTAAAAATAATCACTCTAATATCAATTGGTGTCATTACTGATAGAGACTCTTACACTGAAACTAAAGAGGCATTGACATATAGGAGTCAGGTGCTTAAAACATTGATCAGTGACCTCGAATCTTCAAGAAAACTCAGTGAACAAAATGATGTCATTATTTTTCATAAATTGGAGTTACCTTGCAAACTTAAATCACAAGATAGCCAATTCCTTTTAGCAGAAGAAATGATTCAGGAATTTGAAGGTATGTTCTAGAAAGAATTTGAAGATAAGGCATTTTCAGTAGCCTCTATGGATAATATTCTGGATAATCAGTTAACTTTGGATAATCTAAAAACTAGGTTAAATACTCATGAAAAATTAGTCACAGTGGTAAGAGATGCCATAGTCAGAGCTAAGATGATTTTTAAGAACACTATAAGTCCAGACATTATCAGGCTACAAGCAGCTTTCACTATGTATAATGCTCACATGAAGAAAGATGGGGATACAAATTGAAACTATTTTTACCTTGGTTGAAATTCCACTTTGTAGATGTACTTTTGCAAATGCTTTGGACATTTTTTACATGTACTTTTTTCATATGTAATTACATGTTAAAATATAGGAAATCCTAAGTCAAAAAGGACTCCTATCTTTTACTAGGTCAAAGTAATTAGGTTTTTCCTAAAAATTCCTCAAGGTCTCTCCCTATAAATAAAGAGGGAATCTTTTATCACTAGGGGGATCTTTTGAGTTATTGGAAGCAAAACTCTACCAAAATTGAAAGTCATTTTGAGACTTTGAGCTTAGATTGTAAATCAAATTTTATCAAGTGAATGAGAAAGCAAGTGACCTTTCAAACTTTGTATTGAATAACTTGTGTTGTGTAGGAAATTATTCTTATGTCCTTTTCCTAATACAATCTTATCTATTTGATTAAATAATTAGAGTGAGTGAAAATAATCTAGGAGATGTCCTAAAGTTGATTATGGAGACTTTGTGCTACTATAATTGTCTTTAGTTTGTGTTTTAGTGTCTTAGAACAAAGGATATTGGAAAGGCTTTGAACTACTTTTATCTTTTGTGATCATATACTTTGTTGTATTTTTTTGTGAAGCCTTTGAGCTAAACCTCATTCTACTATGATATAAGTTATAAATCAGAAAGAGAAGTAGTGATAGGCTTTGTGCTCTCGTGGGTTTCTTGTGAATTCAGTTAATATCAAGGAAGTTTTCCTTTATTTTGTAAACATTATTTCTAAAAAAAGAGAAATGGATGATCTGATCTCACCCCTAAGTTAATATTTAGTTCAAATTAAGTTTGTGATATTTTATAGGGAACCTCCCCTTGCTGAGAGGAGAGATTTATCTCATTACACTGTGGCTAATATAACCATTTTGTCTTTAGTTAGTTGATGACAAAATATTCACCCAACATGATGAAATGTTGAACCAAAAGGATATCAACGATAAATTTATGATTGGATAATATTTTGGGGACATAAATAATCCTAAGAAACCTTACTATAAGGTCTAGAATCATACAGGTTGTTCCAACCTAGGAGATTTGCATGCATACCTAATGGGAATCCTTAGGCCTAAAAGCCCAACTAGGGATCATTTGCATTTTTGTCCTTTTACATGACTTAAAATTGATTTTAAAATGTTTTAATGGGTATACCAAATGTTTTTGATCCATTATAGGTCAAATGAATCCATTGGAGTGTCAATTTGAGCCTCAAATGCCAAGTAGGTCTATTGGCAAGGTTTAGGCCAAAGGCCAAACAAGGGTAAATTTTCATTTTTTTGATCTTAAGGAGATAATAAAATGATGGAAACATGTTTTTGTGGATAATATATAGGTTTATGATCCATTTTTTTTTCAAATAAATGAATCATAAGGTCAATTCTTGGCTTAGAAGCTCTTAAACCCTCACAAAAGTCTTAAAATGGATTAAATGGCCAACTTCAAATGCTTGAAACTTCCATCATATCTTGCATGGGACATAGATATTTTCAATGAATTTGGAGGGGGGTCCTCAAGAATCCATAGGTGGAATTTTTTAATAATTTTATCATGCCATATTTATGAACAAACGTTAAGAGGGTTGGTCAATCTATAACTCGCTTAAAACCTTGTTTGAGACCTAGAAGAGGATATGAGCCTAAAAATGGTAGCAAATGGAGGAATTTGAATCTGAGTTTTGAATATAAGCTATTTATAACTCTAGGATAATCCCATACATATTATTTTTTTGTATTTAATTGTATGGATCAGAGGAAATTAGGGCTTATTTTGACCATTTTGAGTGGTATGCAAGTTACAAAAGAATTTAGAAGATGAAACAAAATTTTGATGGAATATTTACACTTTATATAACTCCAAAAATTCATTTAATGTCATTAAAAAAAAATTAAGTGTCCTAACCAGGCTCTCACTTTCAGCCAGTCTAGTGACGCAGCTAGTGAGGACTTAAAGAAAGTAGAAAATATTCATTTAGAGGGACTTTTAAGGATAATTTATTATAACTGATTCCATTTAAACTCATTAAACATGTCATTTATCCTATTTTATTAATCATATTTCAATTATTAATAGTTTTTAGATGCCAAGTGTGAAGGGTGAAGGGAAAAGAGCTATTTTGAGACTGCTAAGTGTGATCATGCAAGGCCAAGATGATAGGAAGTGTCAGAAGCCTCCCAAATTCATGTGAGGGATTTTTAGTAACCCCACTTACTTATATTTATCATAAAAACTAGTCAATTTTATATTTTGGGTAGTTTTGTAAGACCACTTATGAGGGGTAGTTTTATATGCATAGAAAATGAGTTTTTTGACCATTTGCAGGTCTTGGATGATTGAAGATTATATTTGTAACTTATAACAAGATATTGATCACCCCATCCTTGTCTCTCATGCATGTGTAACTTATTTTCACTTGGTGACATATGTCCTTGTGCCTTTTCAACTTATCTTTTCTCTCTCTCTCTCTCTCTCTCTCTCTCTCTCTCTCTCTCTCTCTCTCTCTCTCTCTCTCTCTCTCTCTCTCTCTCTCTCTCTCTCTCTCTCTCTCTCTCTCTCTCTCTCTCTCTCTCTCTCCTTCTAAATTCTATAAATTGGGCCTTCTTGGCCATTGTTTGTATATCTCTACCTGGGTATGGTGAAGCTTTAAATTTTTTTACCTTGAATAAATAAATTAAAATTATTTTACATGATTCAAATATTTCACTAAGTGTGCAATGGATGATATTCTTGTGAAAGTGTAAGTTTGGTTTACCTTCACATGTTTCTCTCCTTAGTACCTTATGCGTTTTGTAATCTCCCACTTATAGGTCAAAAAGAAGTGTCATAATATATTTCAGGTGTAGTGAGTAAGATACTCAATATAGTGTCTTAGAATACCTATTGTTTAGTTCCTCCTAACTTAGTTCATCTCCAAGACCCCATGTTGAAGTATTGATGTGAGAGGGGAGATTGATGTTGAATGAAGTGTATGTGTCACTTGTCTTTAGTTTCAAGTGTATGTTAAAGTTATGAGTAGAGAAAGTCTTTTGGTGCATCACCTCTTGTATAATAAGTTTACTTTAAATTATCCTAACCATTTTCATTTTCTAAGTTGTTAGTATTAGTAACATGAGCTTAAATCGTGCATCAAGGAGAGCTAGCCCCTAATCTAGAGATCCACCCCCCAATAAGGATACCCACAGCCCTGGGGTGGTTCCATTGTGTCACTTGAGTGAGGAGATTTTTTTACAATCTCCTCATTGGGTGCATTCAAGTGATAACAATACCCATGATAAAGAAGGTAAATACACCCAAAAATGGTGGGTCCCCTGTTTAGTCAAAGATATTCTTGGTCCAAGTACCTATCACCTTGAAACCAATTAAGGCCATGTTTTCAAAGAGCCCACCAATACAAAACTTCTTAAAAAGTACTTTGTCTAAAACATTTCCTTATTTTCATGCTTTTTATCTACATCTATCTAACACTTTTTGCATGTTACTTACACAAGTCTCTCCCTCTATAGAAGTTATCTCTTATTGCAACCCTTTAGTCCTTTTTTTGGTCTTTTAGTTTCTCTTTTTCTCTCATGAGTTGCATTGTAAAATGAAGAATAAGACCTGGTCTTCTTTATGATGTATCATAGTATTATTTATTTTCATTCTTTTTTAACACACTTTTTTGCACCCCTTAGATTTCTCTTTTGTGAGTTGTATTTTAAGACCATGAATACGACCTATCCTTTCTCACAAATACCATATTTCTTATTCTATTTACATTCCACATGATTTTTGGTACCCTCATGGGTATCTCTTTTATGAGTTATAGTTTAAGACCATGGACAAGACCTAGCTTTCCTCATAAAATTACCATCCTATCATTCCTTTTCTAGAATGTGTTTTACAATAGTATTGTTGAGTTGTGGAGATAAAAGCTTCAATAATGAGCTAATGTTGAGGTTGTTGGGCTTACACAGTAACCGATATCGGTCAAAACCAACCGACATCGGTTAGGGGTCGACCGACATCGATCATCTTCAGATCGACACCGACTTTTGTGCATTTCCAAAATTGTTATTTTTAGGAGAACAAATTTGAGCCTTTAATTGAAGAGGTGGATCTAAGGGTGGCAAATGCATGGCTCATAAACCCTAGTGTTGTAGTATTATATATAGTAGAGTTAGATCCTCATAACATGTACAATTCAGTAATTGAGTTGATTGTAATTGATTGAGAAAGAGAGAGAGAACTCTTGAGGGAGAACTACTGTACATCTGCGAGGTGTGAGGAGAGAGAGATTTCTTCATTGTATTTCATTTTGAAAGAGTTTAATACAGATTAGTTGTTTTTTGTATCTCCTATTATTTGTTGTTTCTAATTTCTAGTTACTTATTACTTCTGGTTTCAATTCTATGTTTAGTTGCTTATACAAAAATAATCAATTGTACTCTAAGATCCTAACAACTGGTATCAGAGCATGTTAGTGTTTGTTGATTATAGAATTAACTCACAGGGCTTTCTAATTGAGTGGGAGCAAAGCAATGGCAGAAGAAAGTAAACTAAGAATGGAAAAATTTAATGGCAAGAATTATCAATTATAGAAGATGCAGATTGAAAATTATATGTATCAAAAAGATCTGTATTTACCGTTGGGTGGGGTTTTAAGGAAGCCCACAGATATGGAAGATGAAGAATGGAATTTTCTTGATAGAAAGGCTCTTGAATCTATAAGGTTGAGCCTGGTAGCTTTTGTGTTTTCCAACTTATCACAGGCAAAGACAATGGTAGATTTAAAGGATACTTTGGAAAATTTATATGAAAAACCCTCAGCTTCGAATAAGGTATATATTATGAAGCAATTATTTAATTTGAAAATGCAAGAAGGTGGATCTGTATCTAGTCATCTTAATGATTTCAATACAATAGTAAATTAGTTAAATTTAGTCAAAATAATTTTTGATGATGAAATTAAGGCTCTCTTAATCTTATGCTCTTTACCTGAAAGTTGGCATAGTTTGGTAATGGCAATTAGTAATACTGCATCTACTTCAAATATCTTGAAAGTTGATGATGTTGTTAGTGTAATCTTGAATGAAAAAATTCACAATAAAAGCACAGGGGAAACATCAGGTAATGTTTTAAGTGTTGAAATCAGGGGAAGGCAAAGAGAGAAGGGCAAGCAAGGGAAATCAAGGTCAAAGATGGGAGGTAAATCCAAATCTAGAAATGGAAGAATAACCTGTTGGAATTGTGGAAAGAAAGGGCATGCAAAGAAAGATTGTTGGTTGAAGGATAACAAAGAAAATCAGCACGAAGGTAATAAAGAAGCAAAAGTTGCAGGTATTGTTGCATAGGATGCTCTTATATTTTCTTTGGATAATAAAGTAGAATCATGGGTTTTAAATTTTGGTGCTTCTTTCCATGCAACCCCAAATAGATAATTTTTCAATGATTATGTCCATGGAGATTTTGGAAAAGTTTATTTAGGGGATGATGAGCCTTATAAAATTGTTGGCAAAAGAAAAGTGTAGCTGAAATTGCAGAATGGCAACACATGGGAATTGAAGGATGTCATGAATGTACCCATCCTGAAGATAAATCTGATTTCTATAGAAAAGTTGGGTGATGAGGGTTGCACAGTAACTCTCATAGCTGAATCTTGGAAAGTTTCTAAGGGTGCACTTATATTAGTAAAAGGTAAGAGAGTAGGTACACTTTATCTATCTACTTGTATTACTGATTATTCTCCTTCTATTTTATCTACTTCAGATGTAGATGCAAAGTTGTGGCACTGTAGGCTTGGTCACATGAGTGAGAAGGGAATAAATGTTCTTAAGTCAAAAGGTAAGATTTCATATTTGAAAAGCATAGATCTAGATTTTTGTGAGCATTGTATTTTTAAGAAACAAAAGAAAGTGAGGTTTCTCAAAACTGGGTCAACAAAGAAGAAGCACAAGTTGGAGCTTGTTCACACAGATGTGTGGGGACCAGCTCAAGTAGCTTCTATTGGAGGATCATAGTATTATGTTTCTTTCATTGATGATGCTACAAGAAAGGTATGGGTATATTGCATAAAGAGAAAATCTGATGTTTTTGACACATTTAAGAAATGGAAAGCTTTGGTTGAGAATGAAACAGGTTTGAGATTGAAGTGCCTTAGATCTGACAATGGTGGTGAGTACTGCAGCAATAAATTTAAAAGTTACTATTTTATGAGTGGAATACGCAGGGAAAGGATGGTTCCAAGGACACTTCAGCAAAATGGAGTTGTCGAAAGGATAAATAGAACAATAATAGAGCGTGCACGGAGTATGAGGTTGCATGCTAGTTTGCCCTTATAGTTTTGGGAAGAAGCTGTAGATACTATGATTTACCTGATTAATAGAGGACCTTCTACTACACTAGATGGTGGAATTCTAGAAGAGGCTTGGATAGGTAAAAAGGTATATCTTTTATTTCTCAGAGTTTTTGGTTCTGAAGCTTTTGTGCACATTGATAAAGAAAATAAAAATAAGCTAGATGCTAAATCTATGCGGTGCACTTTCATTGGTTATGGTTTTGGAGATTTTGAATTCTGATTATGGAATTTAGAAACTAACAAAATTATTAGAAGCCATGATGTAGTTTTCAATGAGAAGGTGATGTATAGTGATCAGCTCAAGAGGCTGAATAATTTTGAGTAGGGAAATCTTGATTTGGAAGAGGTTATGATCCAAAATGAGCTCGCGAGTAAAAATCATCACTCACAAAAAAACATAGAGATCGACGTTGGTCAGGTGGAAATTAGCGTTGATCAGGAGGAATCGACATCAGTCAAGTACAGATTGGCATTGATCAGAGATGACTGGGATTGGTCATTGTCAGAAGAAAATTTGGGTGGACAACAAGCTATAAATGAGTCTCAAATGCCCATAAAGAGGCCTAAAAGGGTAAGTAAACCTCCAATTCATTATTTCCCTTATTTATACTACTTGTTGCTCACTGATGGTGGAGAACCAAAAATTTCTGATGAGGCAATGCAGGTAGAATCTAAGAAATAGTGGGAGCATGGCATGAATGAGGAAATTGATTCCTTGGAAGAGAACCATACGTGGGATTTGGTTGAGTTGTCAGCCAAAAAGAAAGAACTAAAAAACAAATGGGTATACAAGTTAAAGGAAGGAGAGAATGGATAAATGAGACATAAGGCCAGGTTGGTAGTAAAGGGATTTGCATAGAAACCAGGTATTGATTTTGGTGAAATCTTTTCTCCTGTAGTAAAGATGACTTATATTCGGACTGTATTGTCTTTAATTGCTATTGAGGATTTGCATCTTGAGCAACTTGATGTTAAGACAACATTTCTTCATGGAGATCTAGATGAAGAGATATATATGGATCAACTGGAAGGTTTTGAGGTCAAAGAAGGAGAAACTTGTGTGCAGGTTGAAGAAAAGCTTATATGGTCTTAAGCAAGCTCCAAGACAATGGTATTTAAAGTTTGATAGGTTTATGACAGATAATGGCTTTAGTAAATGTCAATCTGACCATTGTGTTTATTTTAATAGATTAGATAATGGTAGTTATATTATCTTGTTACTGTATGTAGATGATATGCTTGTTGCAAGTTCACACATGCAGGAAATTACCGAGCTTAAGGTAAAATTAGTTCACACATTTGCCATGAAGGATTTATGAGAAATAAAGAATATCCTTGGCATGAGTATTAAGAGAGATAGGAAAAATCACAATTTGATTTTGTCTCAAGAGGATTATGTGAATAAGGTGTTGGAGAGGTTCAATATGTAGGATGCAAAACTGGTAAGCACACCTATGGCTGGACACTTCAAGTTGAGCAAAGAACAGTGTCCTAAATCACATGATGAGGTTGAGTACATGAGTAGAGTTCCATATGCTTCAAAAGTTGAGAGCTTGATGTATGCAATGGTATATACTAGACCAGTTATTGCCCAAGCAGTGGATATTGTCAGCAAGTTTATGGCTAATCCAGGAAAGGAACACTGGAAAGCAGTTCAGTGGATTCTTAGATATCTGAGAGGGACCAGTAGTAGGCATTTATGCTATGGAGGGTCAAACACTTCTCTACATGGGTATTTAGATTTAGATATGGCAGGTGACTTGGATGGTAGGAGAAGCACCAAAGGATATGTGTTCACTGTTGGTGGAACAACGGTTAGCTAGATTTTAAAGTTGTAGAAGGTTGTTGCCTTGTCTACTACAGAGGCAGAATACATTGCAGTCATAGAGGCTAGTAAGGAAATGATTTGGATGACTCAATTCATGGAAGAGTTTGGAATGGAACAAGAGAGTTGCAGATTATACAGTGATAGTCAAAGTGTAATTCATTTGGCAAAGAATTCAGCCTTTCATTCAAGAACCAAACATATACAACTTAGGTACCACTTCATTAGATAGGTATTGCAGGATGGACAGTTGAAGCTAAAAAAGATCCATATAGATAAGAACCCCACTGATATGTTAACAAATTTGGTAACAAAGGAGAAGTTGAATCTTCATTCAAATTTTGTTGGTCTTCAAGATTGAACTTGAAGAGGGAGAAACAAGCCATAGATGTTTAGAGGATGTTGTTGTATAGGTACAGGTGCAGTTGTTTATCTCCAAGTGGGAGATTGTTGAGTTATGGAGCTAAAAGCTTCACTAATGATCTAATGTTGAGGTTGATGGGCTTACACAGTAATCAGCATTAGTTAGAACCAATCGACATTAGTTAGGGGTTGATCGGCATCGATCATCTTCAGACTGACATCGACTTTTGTGCGTTTCCAGAATTTTTATTTTTAGGAGAACAAATTTGAGCTTTTGATTTAAGAGGTGGATCTAAGGGTGGCGAATGCATGGCTCATGAACCCTAGTGTTGTAGTATTCTATATAGTAGGGTTAGATCCTCATAGCATGTATAATTCAGTAATTGAGTTGATTGTAATTGATTGAGAGAGAGAGAACTCTTGAGGGAGAATTACTGTACATCTATGAGGTGTGAGGAGAGAGAGATTTCTTCATTGTATTTCCTTCTGAAAGAGTTTAATATAGATTGGTTATTTCTTGTATCTCTTATTATTTGATGTTTCTAATTTCTAGTTACTTATTACTTTTGGTTTTAATTCTGTGTTTAGTTGCTTATACAAAAGTAATCAATTGTACTCTAAGATCCTAACAAGTTATAATATTTTTATCATTGTTCTCAACTTTAGCTTTTTCTTCTTTTGATAGATGGAATTTTCCAAACCATCTATGGTAGCATGTTTTCCTCCACTTCCTTACTCTTATGATAAAGAATCACACTTTTCTATCATTGTATCCCTTTTTCCACTTTGTCATATTTTTTCATGATTTGAATTAATTCAAATTGTTTCATGTGTCATTCCTCTTATTTTCTCTCCACATTGGATAAAACAAGGTTGAATTCAAGATAGCACTTTTATTTCACCTAGATTTATGATACTCTTAGACCCCATGCTCATTAAAGTTCTCCCTCTTAGTGACTAAGTCCCAAGTATTCAAATGAAAGTCATCTTTCGTGCCCATGTCTGGTTTTCCAAATCTATATGGAGGAGAAATAGAAAAAGCCATCAATAAAGTTAAAAGTTAAATCATTTAAAATAAAAGGCAATGATATCTAAGATGCAACATACGAATCTCAAAAGTCAATTTCACACCAAAAGACGTGATTACAAGCACATCTCTTATCTCTAATAGAATCTCAAACTCCATAGTTGGCCTCACATAGAGTCGAGGTCCATTGGGCTATGATAAGCCAGTAGATTAGAATATAAGAATTTAAAAAACTCTATGGTGCTACCTACTTTCTCATGCAAGTACCCAATCTTCGTAGTAGATCGCCGACTCTGTAAGGGGTCATGAGGAATGGGGAACACATTATAGGAAGGTAGGTCCATTTTTATTTTAATGCATATATTATTAATAGGATTATTTATATATTATATTTGTTGACCTAAGACTTATGTGGCTAAAATAAAAAATTTAGAGTCCTTAAGGTCGAAAGTCCTCTTGTTTTGACAAACCTAATTTGAGTGTCTTGACTTTGATAAATAATTTCTCTACCTTGGTTTTTCCTTCATTCTCCCCTCCTCCCATTTCATTTCCCCCCTTGATAGACAAATTGTGATTCTAAATCTATTTTCCATATTTTATATTCCCTTCTTCTTCACCTCTTAATAACATGTTAGCACTACTTTGTTTTAGTTTTATCTATCCTTAGATCAAAACAACATGTTTGAACTATGGATTACTTTCTTTACACCATAAAATTACATTTCTAGACTTGTTTTGATTTTTTTATCATTTATATTACTATCCTACTATTATGAACATCTGAGTTTTTACCCTTTTTTCTATTGTTGAGTGAGGTTGGCTTGTTACTTCTCACTTGACAATGTTGTTTTCCCTCTTATGTACCTTTTTTCCATTATTGAGTGAGATAAAGATTGTTACTTCTCACTCATCAATGTTGTTTTACCATTTTGTTTTTGTCTTTTACATTGATAGTTTGATTACCATCCTTTTTGAAATGTATCATTGGTTTGAATTGGTGAGTTTGTCTTTCTTACTTAAGGTTTACTTGTTTGAGCTTTTCGGTCTTTAGTAGCCTTAGATTTTTAGTTATCTGATTTACTCTTATTTTTTACTTGGTCATTTGGTCTAACATAGCACTTTTTGTGAACTATGAAATTGACTAAGAAGAGGAGATTAATATTGTGTTAGTGACAAAATGCATAAAACAAATTGACAAGAAACACACTAAGCTAACATCTTCATGCCTAGTTACTAGGGTGAACTTAGTAATAAAAACAAACGACAAACACAACTAAAAATTAAGGAAAAACAATAAGAATTCCTTCACCTTCCTTGGATGCTCCAAATGCCTTTGTAGTAGTGACTTTCTCAGCTTTTGCTCATGAAGTCCTTGTTAATGGAAGCTTGGCTACCTCCATCTCTCCTTGGCACATTTGGCTTGTGGCTTGGCTTGGAATCAATTTGGCATGGTAACACTCATTGCATGAAGCTTTTGGAATCAATCATGTATTATAAATTTGCATAAATTAAGCTTAGAAATGATGTTTATGTCCTCTCTATTTATAGATTTTTTAGATTGATTATAATCAACCTAAACCGTCCATCTCAAGATTGAGATGTGTGGCTAAGGATTAATCCAATTTTGCAATTAAAATTCATAAATAGGCTCATCAATGTTTGGGATGGAGGAGCAATTAAGAGGCATGGAGGGCTTTGATGAGGCATGAGAGGCATGAATCCTAATTATTTGTGGTATTTATGGCCTAGGGATGCCTTTTCAAGAAATGAGGTCACCTAATGATGCAGATATTCAATATTTATTTCCAAAAACAAATTATTCAACAAGTCTCCATGGAGTTATTAATTATGCCTTGATTTAGGTTAATTATCTCTTAAAAATGATTAAGCACTTTGTGTACAAATTACTCAAATTGATTAGAATGCCTTGTTTTTGGCCCAAAATTTGATTGGATTGGAATTAGAAGTCAATGTAATATGCATTGGATTCATTGTCCCATTTAGAATGTTATCAACAACAAATAACAAAGGCATGCATCTTGTGAAAGAGTTTTGATAGGAAAGAGCAATCCAGAGTACCCAGGTGCAAAATTTACATGTTGACTTGAAATAATATGATCAAAGTTAGTTGGCCCATAAATTACAGTGCCCTATTTAATGATACTCTATCAAAAATCAGCACTTGAATACATTAGTTTCACATCATTTAACATGTTTTAGTATTATTAGGCCAAATTGTGCATTTTAGGTGGAAATTGGCCAACAGCCTGATTGGAGGTCATGGGTGGATAGATTTAGGTGTCTACACTTGTCACCCCAGCTTTGTAAATTTCTAAGTTCCCATCCTCATCTCACTAGTTATCTTGGCTTCCCTACATTTATTTGTTTTTGCTCTTTAGTTTTATATGTTTGGGTTTGTCGAAAGTAGTCTTTGCACCTTACATAATTAAAACTAACAACACAATAAACAACCATATAGTGATAAGGGTAAGTCAAGGTATGCATCACATTTAATTTTTAGTTATTTGCCTTTTTAGTCATTTAATTTCAATTATTTTATGCTTTAAAATACTATAATGTGATGAGCTTCGAGTGGGGCACATAATATTTTTAACTTTGATCAAATACTGATGCTTTACATCTTGACCCATTGAGACCCAATTTATCTAAGTGCACACCTTAAAGGGTGCACCAAGAAAGGGGTGGGTAGACCATTGGTGCTTCATAGGATTGTTGTGCCTTATTGTCACATATTAATAATCCAAATAGTTCTTGAAAACCATTCCCTAAGCTAGTACTCCTCTTTTGCACATTCTTTTAGTATTTTTCCTCTTTCCATACCTATTTTCCTTAGCTTAAGTCCCTTTTTTTATTCATTTATATAGGGTCAACTCAGTCCACCCTTACAATTTTGGGGTATTTTTCACTTAGGAGCTAGTTGACCTTATAACAACCTAACTCATAAACTAGTGAATTATTGACCAAAATTATGCGAGGTTAACAGGGTCAACCCTATCAACTGACATTTTTGGAAGGGTTTAGGATTAAATCCACCTATAAATACAAGATAATTTCATCATTATTTCAATATGCAATCAAGAGTTACTATACGCTCGTGATTTTTTACAATCTACTCTTCCACCATTCTACTTGGGGAGTCTTAGCTTAGGGTTTCTACTTGGAGAATATAGTCTTGTGGATAAATTATTGGATGTTTTATAATTTATTATTGATCCTTACATATCAAAACAAATTATTGTGAAGCTCTTTTGGCCAAGTGAGAGATTGAATCTTGATGGGTTCACATTTAGGTAAGAATTCTCTAACTTTACTCCTCTCTTTAGTAAATAAAAGTAACATAAGTATTGGCTTCAAATAATATTACTATTTATATTCCATGTATTAGGTTATTACTCATACTTAGATTAATTGAGATTCTCTTATACATGTTTTAATTGTTTATTAAACCCTCATGTTGTGCCACAAGCTTTTTTGAGCACTAGATTAGATTTACTTTTCTTATTATTAGTTTAGGTGAAATATCAAAACTTAGGACCCCCTTACGGTTATTTCATGATTGTGTTAGAATGGAGGATTTATAACCCTCCTTATCATAATTTATTGTGATAAATTGTCTCCTAATCATGTTTCACAAATCCCCATATTGGTCATGCTCCCACTTAACATATGTATTCCCAATCGAAAGTGTAGGTATGCTCTATCTTCTTTGAGCTAGCATTTATTTATAGACATGTAAATTTATGATTGCATATAGATAATGTGTGTGGAAAAATATATCAATAGTTATAAACACATGCATGGTGTTCTTACATTTTAATTCAGATTGGACATGTGCTCCAACTTTATATTTATATATTTGTTATATCATTTGAAACTATGTTAAATTCTTATCTATATTACATGGTGATTTTGGTTTCACATTTTATATTGATTATGATGTCATTATGTTCTCTTATGAATTTATTATATATCATTTTCTTCTTGAGTTCATTTATTATGGCTCCCTTGTTATCTTTTTCATAATTCTTTGCTACCTTATCTTTATAAGCATAGATAATTGTTAGTGTGACTCGGTTATACAAACCTTGCTCCCTTTAGTCATTACTTCTTTACAAAGTGATCAATTAGTAAAAAATTCATCTCATTATAATCTCATTTTACCAATCCACTTTGGATCTCCTTTTCTTCCCCTTTATTCCCTTTAATAAACTAAGCATATACATGGTTAAGACTTGAGATAACATGTTGGTTCATAGTTAAGCCTAAATGTTCTAATCCATCTTGTCTTTGGGTACTTAGCTTCCTTTAGCCTAATGTTAAAACTCATTTGTGTGTATCACTCTATCTCTCATGATGGGTCATTCCAAGTTCAAATGGAGGAGGAATCATAAAATCCATATAAATGTTAGAAAGACAAATTATTTAACAAAAGGAAATGATCTCAAAGGCAACATTCAAAATTATCAAAAGTCAAATCACACTAAAAGACATGATTATAAGCTCATCTCCTTCTTTTAATAAAATCTCAAACTCCACAGTTGGCCTCATAATATATTCAAGGTCTATTGGGGTGTAGTAGGCTAGTAGATTAGAAAAGGAGAATAAAATATCTTTTAGTGCTACCTACTTTCTCATGTAAGTACCCAATCTTCACAATACACTGATGGCTTTGTAAGGGGTCCTAAGGAATAGGGAACACATTATGGGAAGGTAGGTCCATTTTCCTTTTCTTATTGAAAACTACCTACATGAGTTGATCTTAGTAGCACACTTATTTGCCTACTTAGCTTTGTGTCTCTAACAAACATGTATCCTCTATATATTGATGGTCACTAGTCACTTAGTGTCTCCTCATGTCCTTAGTATGTCTCATGTCTCCTAAGGTCTTTTCATAGGATGCCTATGTTATGATTTTTACATTCCCTACCATCCTAATATTTCCCCTTGAGAAATATTATTTTGTTCATTGATCACTCCTTTAGGGATTCCATTTGTGAGTTGTATTGTAAAACCATGGATAAGACCTGACCTTCCTCACAAATTACCAACTTTTTACAATACCATTTTACAACATTCCCTGTTACCATATTTTCACATTAATTCCACCTCATTGGTGTTCCCTTTGTGAGTTGTAGTGTAAGACCATGGATAGGACTTAGCCTTCCTCCCAAAATTTTCTAATATCCAAGTCACAACAAAATTACATGTGTAAAATATGAGATAAGATGTGATTGATTATGAGTTACACATCATTACCATGCTTCCCATTTTGATTTAGTATGTTTTATGCTTCATTAATCTTCACTTTTATCTTCTTATTTGCTTATTGAATGTAAGAATTCAACCATTTTTCTTGAGTTTTTCATACCTCTCAGCTTGAATTATTGTGATTAATTTAAGACCATTTTAGCTATTTTTTTTTCTCTTTTATACTTCCCAATGTGATTTAGTATGATTGATTGACTTAATTTATTTATTTCTATACCATTGTTATTTTATGTTCTTTTCATTTTATTACATTATTTTCATACTTCCTAACATGATTTAGTGTGATTTTACTTGTTTTAATTTGGTGCCAAATCTTTGTCATGGTTTACAAACAAAACTTTTTGCCCTCTTGATTACCATTCTTTTGGTTTCTTATACTTAATTTTTTTATTACACATTTCCCAACATGAAATAGTGTCTAGTACATTTGTTTTTGATTAATTATATTTTACCAAAGTCTTTTTTGCTTATTTATTTTTAATCATGCATATGTACTACATAATTATAGAAAATAAAAATCAACACATATATTTCCTATAACATATACAACACAAGCAAAATACATGTGCTATAAAGAAATATATCCATGCATCCACAACCACAACCATAATACAAACACATAAGATCAACATCCAACTATCAACATAGAAAATCTCTCTCTCTCTCTCTCTCTCTCTATATATATATATATATATATATATATATATATATATATATCATGTGTTTTTGATATAAAATTACAAAAATACATCACTCCATCTCTAATATTAGGATCTATCATGTCTATATCATGGCCTAGCCATGCTACCCATAGATGCCTTAGACAATCCCCTCTGAAGAGTATGTTGTAAAGAGGATGTCTGAGATTTCAAGCTTTCTACCTACCCTTGTAGGTTGGCCACCTAGGCCTGTACCTATCATAGCTACATCATGGTAGCCAAATGTGTTGCTCTTTCCTGAGCCAAGGCCTACCATTTATGTGCCTCTCCCACTCCCACCCCTATCGGTGGATGTAGCTCATCTCCATATTCCTTTAATCACCTCATGGCCTCTACTACTAATTTGAATTAGCTCATTTTAGCCGGGGTAGATGGTACCATGGGACCATATAATGTGGTAGGGTCAAATGACATCAATGCCTCATCCAAGATATCATGGAACACTCCCCTCACTAGGGATCCCCATCTGGTCTCCTCCTCTTTTATATAATCTACAAAATTCAAACCAGATAGATGTTAGATCATAGATTTATCTCAAAAATCTATCTACACTTTATCTATCAAATCTTATGAAAATAGTATCTTATTTTTAAAATTTAAAGTAAAATTTAACCATTTATTACCTATTTGGATGTCACTTATCACCATCTCCTTGTCTACTCAACCATCGAGCACAATCTCTCCATCAGATCATCCTCTAAGTACCTCCTCCATGGGATGCCTCCCAATCAATGCAAACCCTAGGGTCACTACCTATGCTTATCTCAATCCTTATCTTAATGGTGCCTCTATATAATAACTTACCCTAGGTTGACTGATGGGTCATCATGAATGACTAGCCTCTATGATCTCTCTCACTACTGGCATCTTCATCAGTGGTGAAAACAAGATAGTCACTACTCTTTCTATTATGGTGTTAGATGTGGTACCTACAATACTCTTGCATCTACATCTATATCCTCTCTAGTTATCGATCATCATGCTCGACCTATCCATGGTCTCTCATGCCATGAACTGATCTCTAGTCTCACAATTGGTGGTCCCTCTCCTCCTCTCCCCCTCATATCTCTCAGATGTCTATCCCAAAATGTGGGCACTACTATAGGAACCATTGAGTGAGGGAGTCTGAACTATCTTGGTATGCATGCCACAAGATGTACCTCTACCCACTAGGTGTAGTAGCCTATAATATAAACTTGTGCTAACTCTAGTGCCACCATCCTCTAACTCAGCCAAACTATCATAATATGTTCATATGACTATTAAGCATGAAATATACTGAGAGGGGGGAATCAATATATTATATATCTTATTTCTTAATCAAATTCATTTTCTTTAACCACTTAACCACACATTCAAGATATGTAATAAAACTAAAACAATAATATGCACCACACGAGAGAGAGAGAGAGAGAGAGAGAGAGAGAGAGAGAGAGAGAGAGAGAGAGAGAGAGAGAGAGAGAGAGAGAGAGAGAGAGAGAGAGAGAGAGAGAGAGAGAGAGAGAGACTATATTTTTGCATGGAAACCCAAAGTGGTAAAAATCACAAAGAACAATCCCAAGTATATGAATGAGCACCAACTCAAATTTTAAAGTTTGCAAGAACCAACTTACAGGAGCACTAACCCCTTTATCGAGCACCAACATAACAACTATTTGTGAGCACCAACCCATAGGAAAACTAACCCCTTGAAAATATTTATGAGCACCAGCCCATAGGATCAGAAACCCCTCTTGTATTTAAAACACAACTATCTCTCAATGTTGCTTACTCAATAAATGATATAACTCTACAATATCTCCTGCTTTTCTCTCTTCAAAAATAAATACAAACCATGTACTCTCTTGCATATTTCAAATGGCTTCTTAATCCTTTATTTATAACTTTCCAAATGACCTTTGGCATTCACCCTTTGTGACCCTTCAATCCTCATAGAAAATGGTGCCAAACTTGCATGACCCTTCATATCCTTGCATTTAAAAAGTCATATGGTGACCCTTCATAAGTAAAATCATCCTTTCCTATTTTGTCTTTATCTTGGTGAATTTTTGTATTCCTCAAATTGTCCCTTCATGCAAAAATGTGCCATACCCTCTTTTATCTTCACATGGTGACTCTTGCAATTCCTCAAGATGACTCGTCATGAGAAAATGTATCCCATTCATCTTTCATCTTTTACCCCATGACTCTTTGACTTCTCCATGGGCCCTCTTTTGACTTTTATGAAACCAAAAATATATTTATTAATATTAAATAAATATTAACACATATTAGCCAAGATAAGAATATTAAAAACACCATTAAATGCAATGGGGCCTTTATCACCAATAATGCTAGACCTTTGACATCAATGACAATATTTCCAACAATCTCCCCCTTTGTCATTGACGGCAACCTCAAATCGAAACTGCCACATCCTAAAACCTACACATACTGCCATATAAAAAATATACAGTAACTCCCCCTTACTATAGCAACCTATACATGTTCCCTATACCTATTTCTACATCTATACCTATACCTATACCTATTATTCTCCCCCTTTGACATCAATGGCAAAAGGTCTACCTGGAGCTAAAACTTATCTCCCCCTCAACTGATGCTGAACACAATGGTAGGAAGTAAAATAAATTACTTTTTACTTCTCCAATAGATACTTAAATGTGTCTTTTGGTAGTGTTTTTGTTAAAATATCTGAAATCTACTTTGTAGTACTGATATATTCCATCTTAATCTATTAATCGGCAACCTGCTCTCTTAAGAAGTGATATCTAATGGGAATATGTTTTGTTCTTGAATTCATCACTAGATTCTTTGAAATATTAATAGCACTTGTGTTGTCACAAAAAATAAAAATAGGTTCATCATATTTTACCTTGATATCTTTCTAAGTTTTCTTCATCCAAAGCACTTAAGTGCAACACAATACCGCTATAATATATTTTTCTTCAGCTATATAAAGTGATACTGAATTCTAATTTTTGATTAGCCATGATACTAAGCTATCACCAAGGAATAAATCTCCTCCACTTGTACTCTTTTTGTCATACAAGCATCTTGCCCAATCTGAATTTGTATAAGCAACCAAAGTGAAATCTCTACATGTGGGATACCACAATCCATAATCTAATGTCCCCTTGATATATATGAATATTCTCTTCACTAACTAAACATGACTATCTTTTAGAGATGACTGATATCTTGAAACCATACCTACTGCATGCATGGTGTTTGGTCTCGATGTTGTCAAATATAAAAGACTACCAATCATAGATATATACAAAAATTAATCTACATTAAGTGAATCTTCATCCTTGCTCACCTTATTTCCTATACACATTGGTGTGCCAAATGGTGCATAATCCTCAAAACCAAATTTCATATAAAAATGATGTCATCAACATATATCATGACAATCAATTGATGCTCACCTTTTGATTTGATGTAGAGATTACTATCAACAAATCCCATCTTGAAACCTTGAACTTGTAGGTACTTATCAAGTCTTGCATACCAAGCTATGGGATCTTGTTTTAATCCATACAATGCTTTTTTCAATCTCCATATATGGCTACTAATATTTGAGAGAATAAATTCCTCAAGCTATTCAATATAGACCTCTTCTTCTAGATTCCTATTCAAGAAGGCAGATTTAACATCCATCTGAAACACTTTGAAATTTTTAAACATGACATATGCAAGAAACATTCTAATATCCTCTAACCTTGCCATTGGTGCAAAAGTTTATTCAAAATCTATTCCCTCAGTTTGAGCATATCCTTTACATACTAATCTTGCTTTATTCTTGGTCATTTCTCAATTTTTATTCAACTTATTTCTATAAACCCATTTTGTTCCTATCATATTGTGATATTTTGGTCTAGGAATTAATTCCCAAGTATCATTTTTTTCTATCTGATTTAATTCTTCATCCATAGCCTTGACCCAATGCTTATCATGTCTAGCTTCTGAAAAAGTTCTAGGCTGAATTTTGGATAATAAAGAGAAATTAACTTGCTCAAATTCAATTACCATCATTCTTCTGGTGAAAATTCCTTCATTTATTTTCCCAATGATGTCACTTTCATTATGATTTATCTAAACATATTTGGATAGAGTTTTTGTTTCATTTTTATCTTTCTTCTCATCTTCATCTGATTCTTCAAAATCTTCCTCTTCAATGATTTCAAGAATGTCTATTGAATCACTAATTCTTTGTGTTCCATAATCTTCTATCCTAATGCTTGCAATTTCAACAATTTTCTTGGTTATTTTATTATGAAATTTATAAGCTTTAATTTTTCAAGAATAACCAATAAATATACCTTCATCTATTATGGATTCAAACTTCCCAAGTTTTCATCAGTTCTCTTTATGAAGCATTTGTTGCCATAAATTCTTAAATAATCAACTATTGCTAGTTTGTCTTTTCATAACTCATAAAGAGTCTTGTCACTATTGAATATTAATAATTATCTATTTGGAATATGTACTACTATAGAAACTACCTCTCTCCAATATTTACCTGGTATCTTGGATTCATTTAGCATTGTCCTCACCATCTTCTAAATTGTTCTATTTCTCCACTCAACTACTCCATTTTATTGTGGAGTTTTGGCTGCTAAATAATATATCTTTATTCCATGGTATTCAAAAAACTCAATAAATTGATATAACATGAATTTTCCTCCTCAATATTATCTTAGACACTTAATCTTTGAACTGGTTTCATTCTCAACTAATGCTTTGAATACTTTTAAATATCTGAAAGCTTCTAATTTTTTCTTTAAAAACATTACCCAAGTCGTACGTGAAAAATAATCAATAAAAAATATGAAATATCTCTCACCTTGAGTACTTTGAGTTCTCATAGGTCTACATAGATTAGTGTGAACAAGCTCTAACATCTGAGTGGTCAAGTACTCTTTTGTTTTGAACCGCCTTCTGGCTTACTTCCCATGCTGACAAGGTTCACAAAAAGTGTCGGATGGCTTTGTAATATTTGGAATATTTTTGATTGCTTGATTTTTATTGATGTTGAAAAGATTATAAAAATTTATGTGACCCATTCTCTTGTGCCATAGTTAACTTTTTTCAATCTGACTCAAACAACATCTTTGACCTTTGATGTCTGATAACATATACAAATTATCACATGTTCTCTAAGCATCTACAATCAACACATATGAATATTTTCTTCTAATTTCAAAACCTTCTCCATAAAAATTTAGTGTGTGCCCCTGATCACACATTTTATTTACACTCAAAATATTATGCTTAAGACCTTTTACATATAAAACATGTTTAGTTTTAGTTCTACCATTATCCAAACTTAGTGTACCTTTTTTGACAATTCTGGCAATAGTATTATCTCTGACTTTCATTATGCCACCATTGATATTATTCAAGGTTATGAACTTGATTTTGTCTCTTGTCATGTGCCTTGAAAATCCAATATCAATGAGCCATGGCTTTTCTTTATTTCTTGCATGCAAAGCTATCTATACCAACATAGATTTTTTAGGTTATTTCTTCTACCATGAACCTATCTAAACTTTTTTCTTGATGAATGGAGCCTTGAAACTCTAGTCCTTCTTGACTGAATCAACTACACTTCTATAGTACCAAGCTATGTGTCTGATGTTGTTTCACTTGTAACATATTATGGCCTCTTCATTAAAGCCTGATAAAGGAGCAAAATAGTTATGGCTTCTACTTGACTCTGCATAACTTTCCTTCTCCTTATTTTTAAAAATGTTAGCCCTTTTTTGACATTCTATTTTCTTATGACCATATTCATTATAATAAAAATAGGACATGCTTGTGTATCTCTAACCTAATTACCTTTTGTAGCTATGTTCCCTCCAGCCTTTTTTATTTTGAATGTCCTCTGTATTCTTAACTTCTTCCCTTTTTATTTCTTTTTTTGTAAGAGATTCAACATAACTCTTTCATTTTTTCTTGTCTATGAAAGTAGTGGCCACTCCTTTCTCTTTTTCAAATCCAATACATGTCATATCTGACATTGATATTTGATTTTCTAATATCTTATTCAACATATTAGTGCTATTCTCAAATTTTGAATCATTGGCTAACCTATCATTGATTGCTTTATTTGTTTTCTCAAGATCTGCTTTTAAAGAAATAATTTCAACAACATATCTTTCACATTCTTTACTTACTATTTTTAGCTGTGCCATTAGATCTTCTTCATTCTTCTTGGCTTCTTCAAAGTGTGCTTGTAGATATTCAATTATTTCTTTTGACTCCTTTTTATTTTTCTTGATTTGGAGCTTCAGTCTCTGATTCTTATTTTCAAGAGATTTTAACTCTTCTAGGGCAAAAATGGGTTCTCTTTCTAGATTCACTTTAGCTTCATCCTATTCTTCTTCTTGATCATCTGTACCTTTACTTATGGAGGCATCTTTATGTATGGCCATGAATAGAATCTCTTCTTCTTCTGAATTACTGACTCCACTATCTTTGGTTGAGATAGGATCTTTAGAATACAAATTCTTCTTCTAGAATCCCTTCTTGAATTTTCCTTTGAAATTATTTTTGTATGTAGACTTTCCTTCTTCATTATCACCATTACCCTTATCTAGGCACTTAGCTACAAAATGTCCAATCTTTACACAATTAAAACATTTGATTGAAAGGTAATTTTTTTTAATATCTACCTATGCCCTTTTTTGGCTTGTGAATGAATAGAGATCCATTGTCATCTTCATCATCACTAGAACTATCACTTGAATCTTGAATCTTAGCCTTCTCTTTATTTGATGTCTTAAAAGTAAATTCTCTCTTTAAGGTTTTCTCTTGTTTGGTTCACATCTCATATGTCATAAGAATAACATGTAGCTCATACATCTTTAGCTTGGCTAAATTCTTCATCTTTTAAATTGCTAAAACTTTTGCATCATATCTCAATGGTAGAGATCTCAAAACTTTTTGAACCACAATTGATTTTTTTAACTTTTCTCCAAGACCTTGAATCTAATTAACTATTTGATCAACCTGCAAAAGATAACTTGATATATTTTCTTCCTCTTCCATCTTCAAACTCTCAAACTATCTTCTAAAAGTTTGAAGCTTGGCTTGTTAAACCTTTCCATCACCTTTGTAAATATTCTCAAGTTTTATCCAAGTTTTATTTGTAGATTTACATTACATAACTTTAACAAATTTTGATTCACATAAACCACATAAAATAACATTTAGAGCTTTAGCATTATTTGCACTTGCCTTCTTTTCTACTGGATTAATTACAAGTGTTTGTGGCTCTTCATATTCCTCTACCACTGCTTTCCATATGTTGAATCTAAGGGCCATCAAATAAGTCTTCATCTTCATGCTCCAAAAAACATAATTTGTCCTATCAAACAAAGGTGCCTTATTTATAGAAAAACCTTCATGTGATCCAGCCATCATGCTTTCCCAATCTACCCTCAAGCTGTAAAACTTTTTCAAAGGAACCTGCTTTGATATCAATTATTAAGCATGAAATATACTAAGAGAGGGGTGAACTAGTAATTATATATCTTATTTCTTAATCAAATTCCTTTTCTTTAACCACTTAACCACATATTCAAGATATGCAATAAAATTGTAACAATAATATGCACCACACGAGAGAGAGAGAGAGAGAGAGAGAGAGAGAGAGAGAGAGAGAGAGAGAGAGAGAGAGACCAAATATTTATGTGAAAACCCAAAGTGAGAAAAACCATAGAGAACAATCTCAAGTATATGAATGAGAACCAACTCAAATTATAAAGTTCTCAAGCACCAAATTGTAGGAGCACCAACTCCTTTGCCAATCACTAACATAACAACTATTTGTGAGAATTAAACCATAGGAGAACAAATCCCTTGAAAATATTTATGAGCACCAACCCACAGGAACACCAACCCCTCTTGTGTATAAAACATAACTATCTCTCAATGTTGCTTACTCAATAAATGATAGAACTCTACAATATCTCTTGCTTTTCTCTATTTAAAAACAAATACAAACCATGCACTCTCTTGCATATTTCAAATAGCTCATCAAGCCTTTATTTATAGCTTTCCAAATGACCTTTGGCATTCACCCTTTGTGACCTTTTAATCCTCATGGAAAATGGTGCCAAATTTGCATGACCCTTTGTATCCTTGCATTTGAAAAGTCATATGGTGACCCTTCATAAGCAAAAGTGTCCTTTCTTCTTTTGTCTTTATCTTGGTGACTTTTCATATTCCTCAAAGTGTCCCTTCATGGAAAAATATGCCATACCCTCTTTTGTCTTCACATGGTGACTCTTATAATTCCTCAAGATGACTCGTCATGAGAAAATACATCCCATTCCACTTTCATCTCTTACCCCATGGCTCTTTGACTTCTCCATGGGCCCTCTTTCGACTTATATGCAACCAAAAATATGTTCATTAATATTAAATAAATATTAACACACATTAGCCAAGATATGAATATCAAAAACACCATTAAATACAATGGGGCCTTTATCACCAATAATGCTAGACCTTTGACATCAATGACAATATTTCAAAAAATGACTACCATATAATATCTGTTCACATAAATATCTATAGCATTAGCATGTGGGGCATGATCCATACCACTTGATCTTTCCTCCATCTCAACACTTGAGGTAACCAATCATTGACCATATGGGGAAACCCAATTAGTTGATACATTAATAACCTCTCATATATTTAGGCACTTAGTAATATCACTGGCCCCATGATATTCTACCCTCTAGATAATATCTCATACGTATCATGCATGAGCTAAACCTAGATGATAGAACCTAAGGCATAAAGTGCCCCCTGATCTAATATCAACTGGCACAAGGCTATCACATATAGTGATACCTTGCCATTCAACTTATGACACAACACTCATGCTATCAAAAGTCATATCACTACCTTCTAGATATATAGAATTGGGGATATATATACATCAAAAGGCTCACCCTCATCCTTGAATATATCCTATATGATCAAGTCACCCATTAGGATATTGTATAAAAGTTTATTGTCTAAGTCATTTACTTTATCAGGTGCTTATCTAGATGTATAAGTTAGTTCTAGACTTGTTACAATTAGGCACAAATCTAGACTAATCCTGTAGTGATCCATTTATCACTCGACTATACTGACATCAATTCACATAAGGCCCAAACCTTATGCTCTCACCCAAAGCACAACAGAGAGAATCAAGGCCCACATTGGGATAGTCATGCCATGGCATAACTAATTCTTTAAGGGACTTATTCATTGTAATAACAACATTGGTAAGTTCATTCACACGAGTTGTTCTAGGTTGAGTTTGATGGTATGTAGGCACAAATTCTATATGGGGTACTTATTCTGGTCATAGGAGTGCAAACCTATATTTGGCTAATTCTAAGATCTTGAGGGTGCAAGCCTTTGTGTTATTGGGTTTGATGTCATGTATTGCTAAGATAGTTCAATAGAAATTTTGAGGTAAAGTTCATTTTAGGCTCATACTTTATGTAAGAGTATCAAGGCTTGGGTGCATGAATTATATTATAATTAGGTTAATTCAAATGTTCTCTAAACATCATCAAATACTTAAGGAAGCCATTAATGGGCTGAACTAGAAATTTGTTGGAACTTAGCATTCATATATTAAATCCCATCATTACCACTATTACAAATATTATGTAATTAATGAATAGTACCATAACTATATATACTAGATCAATACTCATTTAAGTGCAATTCCATTCTTTATTAAACATTATTCAAATAAATAGAGTACATGATAAGTGAAATAGATTAAATTATCATCTAAAGCTACTAAAGGCCTAAAGACTCAAAAACAAGCTTGGGCACTACAATGGGGATCCTCAAGGGCATCCATGCTGGTCCTAAGTTTTAATGATGGTCACTTTAGTATGTCTAGAACTAATTCTATAGAGCTTCACTATCTCAAAGTCATGTCATTTACATACTAGTTCAAGCTTAGATTATAGAACTTAGAAGAATCTTCAAGCCAAGGTGGAGGGCACACAATAAGTGCTAAGCTGGAGCCTTGGTTGATCATTCCATTCGATCCATCACCTTGTAACTTTTTTTCTCTAGTCACCACATGTAACCACTTATGAAGATGCCCTAAAAAACCTAGGTGCTAAGTAATTACTTGTTAACTGGTATAATATGTGTGAATATTCCTCTAGCTGGCACAAAAGGTGCTAAAACAACAATTATTCCAAATGATCACCTCACACTGAGATATCTATTGAGTTGGTGCATATCCATACTTAGCAAAATGTTGGAAATATTGTCATTGATGTTAAAGGTTTAGCATTATTGATGATAAAGGCCCCATTGCATTTAATGTTGTTTGTAATAAATATATCTTGGCTAATATGAGTTAATATTTATTTAATATTAACGAATATATTTTTGGTTGCATATGAGACAAAAGAAGGGCCCATGGAGAAGTAAAAGAGCCATGAGATAACGACAAAAGAAGGATGGGACACATTTTCCCATGAAGAGTCATCTCAGGGAATTCCAAGAGTCACCAAGTGAAGACAAAAGAGAAAGGGCACAATTTCTCATGAAGGGACACTTTAAGGAATATGAAAAGTCACCAAGATGAGGACAAAAGAGGGAAGGACATTTTTGATCATGAAGGGTCACCACATGACTTTTCAAAGGCTTGAATATGAAGGGTCATACAAGTTTCATGCCATTTTCCATGAGGATTGAAGGGTCACAAAGGGGGAAGACCAAAAGTCATTTGGAAAGATATAAATAAAGGCTTGAGAAGCCATTTGTAAATATGAGATATAGAGGTTGATTTGATATTGTAATATCTAGCTTAGAAGATCAATTGTGAGAGATGAATATGATTTGTATTTGTTATATCTAGCTTAGAAGAGCAAAGGTGAGTGAGAGAAAAGAGATGTTGTATTGATCTATCATTTGTTGAGATAGAAACATTGAGAGATAGGTGTGTGGTATACACAAAGGGGTTGTTTCTCTTGTGAGTTGGTGCTCATGAATTGTTGTTGGGTTGGTGCTCAGCAAAGAGGTTGGTGCTCATGTGGGTTGGTGCTCATGAATAGTAGTTGGGTTGGTGCTCGGCAAAGGGGTGTGGTGCTCCTGTGGGTTGGTGCTCATGAATAGTAACTAGGGTGGTGCTCAGCAAAGGGGTATGGTGCTCCTGCAAGCTTGGCTTGTGAATATTATTTGGGTTTGTACTCATTCATATACTTGAGATTGTTCTCTGTGGTTTTTCCCACATTGGGTTTTCACATTATATCTGGTGTCTCCCTCTATCTGGTGTGGTGTTTATTGTTTGAGTTTTATTGCATATCTTGAATGTTTGATTAAGTGAAATTTGGTTAAAGGAAAGTTTTATAAGATATATGATATATTCATTCACCCCCCCTCTCAGTATATCATGTGCTTAACAATTGGTATCAGAGCAGGTTCCTTTAGAATGGGTTTAATAGCTTAAAGGTAGATCAAAGATAAGCATAAGATGGCCAAGCAGCTAAAGAATGAGAATCAAGAGTTGAAATCTATGGTTGAGGCTCTTAAGGAACAGGTGTGTATCTTGGATTCTAAGTTGGCTATAGAAGTAAAAAAAATAAGATATTTATTCAAGATCTTAAGAATCAGTTAGAGGTTGCAAATTCAATTTTAACATCAAAAGAAGAAGAGTGCAATCAGTTGAAGGTTGAGTTAAGTTCTTTAAAGGATAATCATGAGAAGCTTATAATCAAGGTTGAGAAAGATCATGAAATATTAGTCCAAGGAAAGAAGGATGTAGGTTTTGAAGGCAAATCAAAGAAGCCGATCAGGTAGCCCAATGCTTTCAAATTTTCAAATTCTTTTCATGGTCATTTCTTTATTTGTAATCATGTTGGTCATAGGGAAAGAGATTGTATGAGGAGAAGCACTCAGTCAAAGGGAGTTATCAATCACATTCAAGAAAAAGGTATGATAAATATTATTTGCTTTTGTTGTCATGAGGTTGGTCATATTGCTAAATTATGTCAAAATAAAGTAAAGAGGTATTCAAGGTATGTCAAAGGATATAGTTTCCCTAGAAAATATGAGAAAAGACAAATTCAGGTTTGGAGACCTAAAATAGTAAAGGTTGATCAGGTTGAGTTTAAAAGTGAAAATGAATTACTTGCTATAGTAGATAAAGAATCAAATAAGAAGGATTGTGCAGAATCTCTTGTTACATTTGAGCATGAGCTTTGTTAAGATAAGATAGTTGCAAAAGTTGAGAAGATGAAAAACATCATAAATGATAAGGTTAGTAAGTCAAAAAGGTTAGACATGCTTAAATGGATTCTAAAATAAAAACACAAGAAGATCAAGGAAGAAATAGAGGAGATGTGGGAATCTCCTGAGATTTGTTTTTAGGACCCTTTTGTGTGGGGTGTCTCTTATAGGCTTCAAGGAGATAGTTTTAAGAAAAATTAAAGCATGGTGGATGATATTGGGTCTTGGCTATGTTGCATAACAAGAAGGTAAGTTGGCAGATTAATTTTTATATCTTTTGAGGGAATAGATTTTTGAAGAAACTTTTGCATCAGTATTATGATTTGAGGCTATTAGAATGATTCTTGCATATGCAGTGTTTCAAATGATTTTGGTCATAAGAAATTAGAATGTTGAAAAAGAGCTAATAGTTTCAGAAAGAAGGAAAAGGATACTCATGCAAATTCAATCAAGGAGGATCAGAGTTTCAAAGATCCATTCATTAGGAAGGAGGTTTAGACATATTCATGGTAGAAGAAACAACCTGAAGATTCTATGATGGTTCAAATAGCTTTACATGTAAGGAATAAAAGATCAGCCATGGTTCGTTGATAGCAGATGTTCGAGGCATATGACAGGAGATAAGAGTAAAGTAGATCAATGATGGCATAGTGAGATTTAAAGATAAAACCACTGCCAAGATAGCCAGAAAAGGTACTTTGAGTTTGTATTATGATAGAACCAAGACTAAGAATGTTTTGTATGAAAAAGGTATTAAGCATAATCTATTGAGTGTTAGTCAAATATGTGATTAGGGATATACATTAAAGTTTCATGTAAAAGGTTGTGAGGTTAGAAGAAAATATTCAAATGAGTTGATTGCAAATGCTCAAAGAATAGGGAATAATTTATATGTATTGTCATATATCTTCTCAAAAGCATGATCAAAGGACACATTCAAAGATCTGTGAGAAGAGTTGGGAGTAATTTCTATTACTTCCTACCATTGATGTTCAACATCAATTGAGGGGGAGCTAAGTGTTAGCTCTAGGTAGGCCCTTTGCCATTGTATCAAAGGGGGAGAATAATAGGTACAGGTATAGGTGAAAAAAAAGGTACAGGGAACAAGTACAGGTTGCTACAGTAAGGGGGAGTTACTGTATGTTTTCAAATGACAGTATGTGCAGGTGACAGGATGTGGCAGTTTCAGGATTAAGGTTGCCATCAATGACAAAGGGGGATATTGTTGGAAATATTTTCATTGATGTCAAAGGTTTAGCATTATTGGTGATAAAGGCCCCATTGCATTTAATATTGTTTGTAACAAATATATCTTGGCTAATATGAGTTAATATTTATTTAATATTAATGAATATATTTTTGGTTGCATATGAGATAAAAGAAGGGCCCATGGAGAAGTCAAAGAGCCACGGGATAAAGACAAAAGAAGGATGGGACACATTTTCCCATGAAGAGTCATCTTGGGGAATTCCAAGAGTCACCAAGTGAAGACAAAAGAGGAAGGGTGCAATTTCTCATGAAGGGACAATTTAAGGAATACGAAAAGTCACCAAGATGAGGACAAAAGAGGGAAGGACATTTTTGATCATGAAGGGTCACCACATGACTTTTCAAAGGCTTGAATATGAAGGGTCATACAAGTTTGGTGCCATTTTCCATGAGGATTGAAGGGTCACAAAGGGGGAAGACCAAAGGTCATTTGGAAAGATATAAATAAAGGCTTGAGAAGCCATTTGTAAATATGAGATATAGAGGTTGATTTGATATTGTAATATCTAGCTTAGAAGATCAATTGTGAGAGATGAATATGATTTGTATTTTTTATATCTAGCTTAGAAGAGCAAAGGTGAGAGAGAGGAAAGAGATGCTGTATTGATCTATCATTTGTTGAGATAGCAACATTGAGAGATAGGTGTGGGATATACACAAAGGGGTTGGTGCTCATGAATTGTTGTTGGGTTGGTGCTCAGAAAATGGGTTGGTGCTCTTGTGGGTTGGTGTTCATGAATAGTATCTAGGTTGGTACTCGGCAAAGGAGTGTGGTGCTCCTGTGGGTTGGTGCTCATGAATAGTAGCTAGGGTGGTGCTCGACAAAGGGGTATGGTGCTCTTGTAAGCTTGGCTTGCGAATATTGTTTGGGTTTGTACTCATTCATATACTTGAGATTTTTCTCTGTGGTTTTTCCCACATTGGGTTTCCATGTTATATCTGGTGTCTCTCTCTATCTTGTGTGGTGTTTATTGTTTGAGTTTTATTGCATATCTTGAATGTTTGATTAAGTGAAATTTGGTTAAAGGAAAGTTTTATAAGATATATGATATACTGATTCACCCCCCCCCCCTCTCAGTATATCCTATGATTAACACCAAAAAGGGGCCCAACATTTACCCTATACAAAATTACTAACCCACCCTCAAACTAGTCTTTCAATGTTCTTGGTGCATAGAACTCTAGTGCATTCTATTTTAGTTTAGTATTGAATTCCTCAAAACCCTTAATGGCAATCTTGAGTTCTTCAATGGAGTTATCTATCTCTGTTGAGGTGGCAATGAGTGTGAGCACATGCTTCTTCTCCAATTCCTTGTAGAAGGCCTCAAAATTTGCCTTGGATTTTACAACTCCTCCATCCAGGGATTTTCCTTGTTTGCAGGCCTTGGTTTACAAGGCACAAAAGAGTGATTCCAAGATTTATTCTTGGTATTTGATTTAAGTGCTTAAGGCATTGACCTTTCCCTTTATTTGGATACACTCTGATCTACTCATAGTGTATGCCTTCACCATTAGCTCTTCCTCCCCCTTTACCATTTTGAGGCATGCATCTATGACAGATGCTTAGTTAGAGAAGCTACATAAGATGGAATCGATATCATCTATGCCCTCTTGAATTTGTGCAAAGAGGTCTTCCACCTATTTATTTATTTTAGATAGCTCCTATTTTATCATGGTGTATGGGTCCTCCTCTTCTTTTGACATCGATTCTACCTTCAACTTTGGGAGCATTTTCTCAACTAGCTCACATATTTTCAACCTCCAAGATGTTCAAAGTGTGAATGTTGTCCAAGAGGGATGGCTTAGCTTTCTCTACATTCTCATCTAATTATTTTAATTTTAATTTCATGGCCTTTAATTCCTCTTATGATTCTAGTGCAATCTTCTTCTATCTTGAATCTCTAACATCATTAATGATGTTCTTCTACTCTACTTTAAAAGCCATCTAGATGAGTGTCTTGGCTGACCTAACTGGGTTCATTGTATAGGGTTTATAAGAAGGGAATCATGCCCTTATTCTAGTTAATTTATGCCTAGTATGGTCTTCTATGGCACCTCAAAATGAGGCTCATCCATATAAATATTAAAATTAAATGATAGTTATTGGTGTGTCATTATTGTGGTAGCTCAAGGGGGCATTAACTCAAACATATAGTAATCTTCATTGGTCCACCCCTTATGTGCCTTTTCCCTTAAGCTTGGCTTGTAACCTTCTTCCTCAATGACAACCAACTCTATATATTCTCCTTCATCTTCATCAACACTATCACTCTCTACAATGCTTTCCTCTGAGGTTCCTTCCTCTTGTTCTAATAGAGGTTATTCCTTAGACTTATCCCCTTGGTCTGTTTCTTCTTCTACCTCGACACCATCTTCACCCTCCTATTTTTGTTAGGTTTCTTTAGTACTCTTTATTTTCTCTTTCAAGGTTCCAGTATCACCTTCCTTGTCTCCAAGCACCCCTTAATTACTTGGGCATGCCTGTGGTGTATAATCTTCTACTATGCTAGTGGGGGTGTTAGGCACCTTTGTTTCCTTCTCCTCTATTGGTTTCATGCTTTTAGTAACCTTATTTTGTTCCTTTTATTTCTTGGCTCTTCTTTTTCTCTGCCTTCTTCTTCTTTATTATTGCTAAGGTATTTTCTTCCTCGGTCCTTATTTCCTCAGCCTCAACCTTATCAATCTCTTCTTAGGTTAATTGGTTGCCTTCATGGTCGCTCTTTTTTTCTCTAGCACCAATGTCATCTTTATTTCTTCCTCATTAAGGCCCATTTTCTTCCATTATCTTCTATTTTCCTCCTTATTTTTTGGAGGTTGTGTATAAGGTTCTTTTGATGAGGCACTGGGTGGATTTTTTACTTATCTAAGCATGGTGGTAGTGCTACCTTGGAGGGCCTCCTATACTATTTGGCAATGGGCTCTTCTTTTGTTATTTCTTCCTAGACAATGTAAACTTTCACCCTTCATTTCTCCTCTTTTATCTCTTCACATGACTCTTACACTTCCAATCCCTTATGCACCTCCATCTCTACTAAGGTTATTATGGACATTGCAATTGGACCCTTAAACTTAATTTTCTTCTCACTTTGCTTGGGTAAGTAATCCCTAACATGAAGGTCACGTACTTCTTCTTTGGTATAAAGGGAGTGGGTTCATCGTCAAAGGTGATCTTAAATATGATTCACTCTTACATCTCCTCAAGTGTCTCTCCCTTTTTATTTTGGGGAGACTTATTCTATGCTACCGATGTCAATTTCCCTTCATCACTGATCCAGATGGGGAGGTCATCATCCTTCTTGATGCTCATGTTATTATTTCTTGGCTTCATCTGATAGTACAACATGTGGATGTGTTTGAGTATGAATTTTGTTTAGAGGGTATGGATGTTAGTGTGATACAAGTCATCCTCCTCATCCTTAGTCACTTTCCCTTCTGGGTACACATATTGGTGTCACAACTTGCTTCATTCTAAATCCATAGTTTTCACTAAGATGTCTAGCTGTTATTCATTAGGAATTATTCTAAATTAATCCCTAAATTATTTTACTAAAAATGCATATGGGAGCTTTAGCTATCCATATTAGTTATCATCTATGAATGATAGGCACACTACACACAAGTGCTTCATAATGGCAAAGGTTATTATTTTAAACATATTTTGAGGGAGATCCTTTGGGATGAGCCATTCTTCCTTGAATGCTTTAATATACTGGGTACACCATCTCATCACTTGGGTCTTGTACTTATAATATAAGGTGGGGGGTAGGTGAAGTTTTGATATTTCTACACTGGGGAGTCTTGGTACACTAGGAAGACCCAAAGATTGTCTTCATCACCATCGAAAATGATGATATCCTCCATCACAATTAGAATTAACATAAACCCCCACTAGAAGGTATCTCATGTTGTATGACCCTTAAGTACATTCTTTACCATTTATTCTATAATGAACTTTGCTATATTAAATTTTAACCCATACACCATGTGGTGGGTGATGTATATGTAGGCCTTGGTGATGTTTATCCACTAACTAATGGGACACAATTTTTAATTTATGAGATGCATAACTACCCTCATTATAAGTTCTTTGATGTCTTTGATTGGGAGCATGAAACCTCCATTATAGTACCCTAGGATTTGCCTAACCCTTTCAACTTTAGCATCATCTACCATCATCTAAAGGATGTTTAATCTAGAGTCTAGAAGCCCCATGATTTAGCCAATAAGGTTGGATGACAACCACATGCACCTACCTATAAAGTATAAGTGGTCCTCATGGATGTGTGAGAGGAAGAATTATACAAGTTGCTTTGGCTTTCTGAAACACATAAATTTATAGAGTTGAGTTACGTCAGTAGTTACAAGTTTTTCTTAGATGGAGACATCAAATAATGTCATGCCTACTTCAGTCTTGGCCCCTGTATCAACCACCCAATCTTGTGATAGATCTTATATATTGTTTGAGGTATGGTTATTATATTCTTTGAGATAGTAGGTGTGCATGAAATATGTCTAGCTCTCTCCTACCAAAACATCCTTAAGAACCTAAATTATCTGATAAGATATTTTTATAAGAACCTTCAGATCAACCTCAGTGATTCTAACTCCCTCTATCAGCTACACTTTCTTCTTCTCCATAGATACTTATTCTATCATTCATGCCCTCTTAGCATCCTTATATGCCTATAATTCACCAGAACTCATGCATTTTTCCCTATTCTAAACCAATAGTGTTGTAGCATAGTCTATTTACTTTACCAAAGCCTATAATTTTTGTTGGTGCTTCTTATAGTTATAAGTTCTATGATTACAACTTCAGCTCTTGAACTTCACTTACCATTAATGGTGGCCTTGTCAACACTCTAGTTTTTTACTACTTTGTTTTTGCATAATTTATTCCCTACACTTCTCTATGCCAATCTCAAATGGGAACGTAATTATTTTCTCTATTCAATCATTCACTTTTGGCATTTATGGGTACTTAAGGTCTCACTATAGTAGCATTTTCTTGCTTCAACTCTAGTTTGTTGGTTTGGCTCTGGTTCACTACTCTACATTTTAGTTCAATTAGATCAAGGTTTATAACTTAAACCAATCAACCCTTTGTTGTTTTATATCCTTATTTTAGTTACCTTCTTAATTATAGGTGATTAATGGCATGACAGTGCCTAGAGTTCTTGGAAATCACAAAATATCATGAAATCCATGAAAATCCATTTCCACCTATACATTCAATGCAGATCTTTGTACCTTTATCATTACCTCAATAAATCATTTAATGGTATTTTTGGTGAAGTGATATGTAGTTCAAATAGTCACTTCCCACCTCACTTTGGGTGGATGCCAGCATATCATGATGATATTTCTCCTAAACTTTATTTACTTAGCACAACCTTCACCTTCCTTATGGAAACCTGGGTGTAGTACCTCACATGTGCATGATTCAACCTCCATGATTCCATTTTGTTTTCCTAATGTGATTATATTTCAAGCACACTCTCCTACCTTGGTTGATTTTTATGTACACTTTCATCTCTTTGCCTTGGCCTGTCCTACCACATACAAATCTTTTGCATTGGCCCTCAAACATTTCACTCTCTTTTTTTGATCTCTTGTGCATGATCATAGTGTGCATCTTCTTTATACCTCATATACATTTACATCTTGGGCACCTTTCTTTTATCTTATGCACATGAATACCCTTTGTACCTCTCTTTCTCCCTTGATACTCATATGTTCAAATTCTAATGAGTTTCATACAATTAGAGACTTAGGTGTCTAGCCTCAAGCACTTAAAAAGTGTTCGTGTTTGACTCAATAAACTATAATTATGCATGAAAGTGCTAGAATATTTTTTAGGTGGTCCTCAAAGCACTGTTTATTCACTCTACAAGATCAATAATCATAAAATATAAGGAAATGTCTGGTTTATGTCAAATGTCATTCAGTTCAACATAACACAAATAAATTATGACCAAGAAGTCAGTGTCTAATGAAAAACCACCATCTTATTACCTATGCAGCTTCAATTTATTACCATTGAAATGCCTAGGGAGTATTTCACCCAATAACATACATAGCTTGCAAGCACCAATTTCCACCATGTTTGGATAACATATGGACCCATCCATATTATTTATAGTTTGTTCAAGTGCTTGAGGTACTTAGAATCATAGATCAAGACTAATTATCCTTAATTAAGTACCTTGTGCTTAATATTTTTATCATGCTAGAGCTTCTAGCACACCTTCTCTATCTACTGGCTCCACCTTGCTTGGGCATGTACCTCATCCAATTGTTCCAAATATTCTAGCCTCACACTCAATGATTCTTAGTCATTCAAATGACCAATTAATGAAATGCACAATAATGGAAATAAGAACATTGTTTCTATAATTGCCTCTACACTAAACACTAGTTGGAATGGTATAGCCTTATTTAGGCACTTATAGGTTGTATGATATGCCCATAAAATTAATAACACTTGATCATCCTAATCGTTATGACTAACATCACATATTTTTATGAGGCACATTCCCAAATATCTTATTAAATGTTTTGGTTGTGCTATTTATTTGGGAATGATATGGGGTAGTTTTGTGGTGCACCACCATGTATTCAACTAGTAGTATTTTCATAGTTTCATTGAGGAAGTGTGTTACTCTGTCACTAGCTAAATTGAGTGGGAATATATAGTGATTTATGATGTTTTACCATATGAATCTTATGGATATGATAGAAATGTAGTTTCTAGTAGGTGCTACCTTGACCCACTTTATGAAATAATCAGTGGCAACCAAAATATATCTTACGCCTATGTGCTTGTTGTAGGAATAATCAGCCCATTTTTAAAATGGCACCTAGGAAATAATGGGGATGAGGGGAATCTCATCCCATCAATTTGGCTTCCCTTTGCACTAGCATATGTCATATGCCTTAGCATAATCCTTTGAATCTTGGAATAGGCTTGGCCACCACAAGCCTAATTACATAAATTTACATGCCATTATGTCTCCAATGTAATGTCCTCTTACAATCCCCTCATGCACCTTGCATAGAAAAAAGTCTTTTTCATGTTCCAAAACACATCAGTGTAGGAATTCATCTCAAATTAATTTATACAACTCCCTATAATTATCAGAAAGGGGGTGGCATGAATGGTGAGCTACTTCTTCTCTTTAGTTTTCATGGTTTACAGCACAAACCTAGACATCATAAATGTGGATATCTCCACCAAATCTTTGGGAACATGATGGACTCTGTAGAGTTGCACATCTAGCATGTCATCTTCAATGGGTGCTACTACATTTCCAAAGTTGATGCAAGACAAATGGTCTGGTTTTGAGTTTTACTCCCAAGTTTTGTCACAATTGAGAACTAGAATTCTTGAATCAAAACTATCCATCTATAAATGTGCCCATAGAGAATGGGCTTATTTAAAAGGTACTTGAGTGCCTCATGATCGGTGAAAAAGATGAATGGGATTGCCAACAAGTATTGCCTAATTTTTTTGAGGGCGTAGACCATGACCAACACTTCACACTCATTAGCTATGTAATTTTGCTTTATCATGGTCAATTTGTGACTTACAAAGGATGTAAGATGATCCATCTTACCTTCACCAATTTTTTCCATAATAGTACCAATTATAGATCTAATACATTGACATGAATTTGGAATAGATTCATCTAATAAAGAAACTAAAGGATAAGCATGCTAGCCAACCTGAGCTTTAGAGTTTCAAAGGCATCCTCTTGCATTGTGCCCTAGTAGAATGGGCCATCCTTGTGAAATAACTCATCTAGCAGTACTATGATCCTTGTATAACTCCTTATAAAATTTATATAATAACCATAATGACCAAGAAATACACGAATGTCTTTCTGCATAGAAGAGATCTAAAGCTATAGAATAATAGTAACATTCACAGGGTCAATGAGTAGACCATCTTTGTAGATGATGTTCCAAAGCAAGGTTCTAAATGGTGTCATAAAGATGAAATTATTAAGGTTTAAGGATATCTATAGTTGTTTTCACCTCTCAAACATGAGGTGTAAGTTATCATAATGGTCTCTCATGAGCCCATACATAGTCCAATCATCAAAGTACACCTAGACAAACTTATGAATAAAATACTTAAATGCAATGATGACCACTCTAAAGAATATGGTGGGTGTATTATTGAGCCCAAAGGGAATCATGTTATAGGTGAAAAAAACCCATTATATTACAAATATTATCTTAGGCCTATCATTCTCTTCAATTTGGACTTGATGGTATTCATAGAAACCATCAGTGAAAGTATAGATTTCACAACCTGAAACTCCATCCAAGACTTCATCAGTGAATGGAGTCAAGAAGGGGTTGGTGACATAGGCAGTATTCAACTATTGATAATAAAAAAAATATGGATGTACCCATAATTTTTAATTATTATAACCATGGGACTCACCCATTTTAACTCTTGAATCAGGTAGATTACTCCTATAGTTAGCATACTATCAATCTCTATTTTGACCTTAGCACAGAGATTGGGGTTCATTATATAAGGGCACTCTTTTATATTTCACACATTATCCATTATATTTATGCTCATTTTCCCAAGGGATGAGTGGGTTCCATTCATGTCCTAGTAATTGCACGGGAATAAATCTTGAAACTCTTTCAGAAGATACATAATTTGTGTCAGCTTTACATTAGACCAATATGTAACAAGAGTAGCCACCTTTGGTTCTCCTTCTGCACTGATATCAACTTGGGTGGTCCTAATTGGCCCATGGTAGGGATTATTTATTTCCTAATGTATGTCCTTAACTTGCCTACTCCCCTCAGTTATTTTGATGTGGATATGCATAAGGTCTTCCTTGTTAGGGGCACTATCATCCACTTGGTGTATGAGCTTCCTCTTTCCTATCAAGGATGTTTTATTTCATGCTTTTCAGACATATATATCTTCAACACTCAAGTCAATATTGAGTGCATAATCTTTGAATAAATTTGGGAGTGCTAATCCTTTCTCCCCAAATATATCTTTTAAGCATTCCTCTAAGATTATAGTATCCTCAAGCATTGCGCTTCGAATGACTTACAATGACTTGATCAATTATAGCTTATGTGAGGAAAAGGAGAAGGTGTGCACAAAATTATCCTTTAAGACATCCCAATTGGATGTCTCATAACATGTTTTTTAAACCACATACCAAGATCATGCCCACATATTTAAGGTTCTATAAAAGGTATGCACCCACAAGTTTCTTGACGTGTTTGCACCATATTCATATATGTTTCTTCGCACAAGTGTATGTGTGCTATTGGGTCCAAATCACCAGAGTATGAAAAAATTTATAGGTCCTCATTTCTTTTTCCAAATCTAGTGCAAATAGATGCTTTTACATCTTTCCAAGTTGGCAAACTAGACCTTTGTGCTACCCACCAATGAGCGGTAGTGCTTCTCAAAGTATACACTAGTGCACCCATCATGTCTACTTCCTTCATGATGTAGGACTCTAGGTCATGGACATATTCTCCTATAGGATTGCTTCCCTCATATCATGGGAACACTGTAAATTTACCTTTTCTTAGGTAAAATTTTAGGTGTGGACCCTAATTATCTTCTAAGATCAGAGGTTAAAATTTTGATGTTATTTCAACTAGGTTTGGATCCCATTTTTTGAATTCCTGATGGCATGGGGGATTGCAAGGGGTAACCCCCTTGAAAGGTGAAAGATCTAGGGATTGTGCACCTTGAAGAATTTTTTTAATTAAAATTGCCTTGTTAAATTGTAATTTTGTAGTCAATATGGGCCATTGATTAAGGCTTTCCAAATCTGATAGTAGAGGTTATGTTTAGGTGTTTTTTACCCTAAAATGTATTGATATATGGGTAAGATGTATGAGTGTGAAAAATAATGAAATATTATACATAGAGGAGGAAAAAAAGGTAGAGAGGTGTAACAAGGTTTGTTATAGGATTTTTTTATCCCTTGTATTGCTGGAAATAATATATTGGACAAGTTTGGTGGATATAGCCCATTTTGGGTGAACCACGTTAAATATGGTGTCTCTTATTATGTGCATATTTATCTTTATTTTTAGAATGTTTTCTTAATTCATTTCATAGTTTCTCTTGTATGAAATTTGGGGATAGATATGGGTTTAATTTATCCTAACACAAAATACTTAGTTTCCCTTCTTCTTATTGTAAGGGACCCTTCTTTATGAGGTGTGATCAATTTGTACCCAAATAGTCCTCATAGGTTTTGGTGCCTTCATGCTCACTACATGGGATCTCCAACTAGTCATCTCATAAGATTATTCAACCCATCAGTTACAATCAACATTGATGGTGTTCAAGGCCAATTGTCTATCCTCCCAAGAAAGCACTTATTGGTCATTGGGGTTCAAAGTCTTGATGCCTTGAATCATGATGTTGTAGATATGGTTGATCTCATCTTCAAGATCAACACTTTCTATAAGGGGTCCTTGGTCACTTGAGAGGGAGATCAAAACCCTCTCCTTATCATTTTCAAAGGTCATATATCACTTCTTAAAGCATGTCAGCATTATTTTCATAGCACCATGGCCTGCCCAAGAGTGCTAGATAATTATCTTTCTCATCCAACTCAATCAATTTAAAGTCAACACAAAATTTTGGACCCATAATATCTACAATGGTGTCTTTTAGAATCTTTATTAGTTATGTCTTGGATTTTTTGGCCATGAAAAGTATGTGAGGTGAAGGCCTTAAAGTTGGCCTACCCATTTTCTCCCATGTATTATTTGTTAGGATATTAACCTTGGTGTTTGTGTCCATAAGGACCTCCCATACAAAACATCCATCAATAGTGGAATTTATCAGGAGCTCTTGATTGTACTCCACATTTTGTGTATGCTTGACCTCTCACACCCTTTCCATGCATGGGATGATAACTTTAACTAGCTTCTGGATTGCATGCTCTAAAATTAAGTTCTTTAACAAGGGTAGCATCCCTTCTATTTGTAGGAGGTTAAAGATCTCCATTAGATCTTGTATCTTAGCCTCTTAACCATCTTATTTCTTATGATAAATGGCATCTTACACTTCTAGGTCTCTTAACAGTTAGATCTCTCTTTGTAGGTTCTAAATCACACTCATATCCTATTGTAATACATATTTTTGACATATAGGGTCTAGATAAAGCATAGCTTTGGGTTCAAGCCATATTATCCACTCAGTCTATCTTGATTCATCATATTCTAGACACAACTCTAGTATTGATGAAACTGGTGGCTGAGTGGTGAATCCACTACGTATAGTTTCCTATACTTTAATTGGCTTTGTGTAGGTTAGTTATGCCTTTAGATTCCATTTATCCACTTTAAGATTGTCCCTGATCATTTTTTTGCCTTTGTATGCACCTATCCTACCTTGGGTTAAATTTTTATATAAGTGGGGGAATTCCTTGACTTTGTGTGTTCCACAACAATACCCACACATTGGATGTGTAGGGAAGCCATGTTGATAGTGCTCAGTTGAACCATACTTGTACATGATTGCAGTGAGAATCTTCCTCCACCACATCCTTTACCCTACCCTCTGGTGCCTCTTTATATCCCATATCCCATATTTTACTAGACATAGATTACATTCTACTAGCCATAACATGCATTCTACTTACTATAGACCTCATTTCTTTGGATTGTCTGCCCTCTAACTATTGTAGTTTATTGTCATGCACCTCTTTTTATGTTCTCATGCATATCATCAATTGCATGATAATTAGTTGCAGTATGAGTGTAGGCATTGCACAACTAATAATATATGGTTATGTTAACCTGATTAGTACATTGCAATAAAGGGAAATTGTGAACATCATGCACCTTATGACAAACCTCATAGCTTTGAAGTGATGTACACACATTCCTTTGAGGGTAGGTATTCTTATTATGTACTTCTATCAATAAATTGATGCACCATAATCTACTTCAATCATCTTGTAATGAACTAGCAATCAATTTTTAGAGTTGGTTGGCCATGGATGTAATCTACACTTACATGAATGGGCTAATCCTAGTGTCAACACTTCTGATTACCTCAGCTCTAAGTGTAGATTCAAATGCTTCTCAAGGATCTATGAATTTCTTCATAGAGAGTGATCTTTTGAATGGTACTAACAATCCTCCAATGAACCATTATGTACACTAGGAGGGGTGAATGTCATAAGGAATCTTATAAAGAAGAATTTTAAACCTAACATCATATAGGTGCATGCTCTCTGATAGCCCTTAGCTAATTTCCTTGAGTGTGGTGATGATTTTTTATTCAAGCTTAGGTATGTCAAATTATTTTATAAATGCTTCCTTTAAGGTGTCATAATCAATCATAGCTTGGTTAGGATCAAATTTATTATACCATGTATGATCATGATTAAAAATTATTTTCATGAACTATGTTTCCTTGCATTCCAATTGGGTTATATCCTGAGCATGCCATTAAAGCTCACATTTTAACACATGATCTACAACATTTTCCACACCATGATATTCTAGTAAGCACATTGCCATCTCATAATATATTTACTATGGGGGGAACTAGCATTTGAGGTGCTTTCACCCTGGTATTTGTCTTAGAGGTGGTCCTTTTATGCCTATAGTAAATGGGTTGGGCATCGACCCTATTATTTTTGTTTTCACTATTTAAGTCAATGGTGTGGTACTACTCACTATGGTGTTGGTCTAGTCCCTATGGGCTATTGCCCAATATACATAGTTGACATTTGCTAAACTAGAATACTTACACTCATATTCTATGTTATCGATATAGCACCCAAAGGTCTAGAAGTACCTTCACTTAGCTCATCATAAGGGATAACTTGTTCAATCAAAAAATTACACTCCAAATGTATAAACCATACAAAGTCAATGTGGACAATAAGGTCAATTATCACTCTTCTTTCTTCTCAAGGTAGATCTAGTAAATGCACTATCACCATAGGTTCAAAGGGGGTAGGTACTTATGGCATATATTCGATGGTCAAATTCTATAGGGACCCAATGCATTCTTCACCCACCAATAATTAAGCTCAATTTATGACTTCATTATTCCTCTCATTACATTATTGTAATTCAAGAGATCCTTCCCCATGCCCTTCCCTCTCATTATAGGTTCTCATAGCACTATCAAGTTCTAAATCTTCCATTAACCTATGCCTTATCTTATTATAAGTCTATCACCTAAGCTCTCGAATGTCAATCTACTCATCCCCTTCCATTGTGCTTCACCTACACATCCCCTTCTTCCTCATTATACTACTCATATGCAAAAGGACTTTAGCATTCCATTCTTATAGTTTCAAAACTATAATCCATCATTAGTTTCTTAAGCTCTATGCCAAATTATTTCACAAACATGCCTCTGGTCTCATGTAAGAATTGATACTTTGCTTCTTCAAGGTAGGATTACATCGATACTATGAACTCAATAATGTAACTATTTAGTGCTCCTTGCCACCATTTGTCTATAGCTCTAGTCCAAGTAGCATCAAGGTTATCAAGATTTTATAAGCACTCCTTCATCCACTCAAGGCACTGTACATAGATTCATATTCTATGGGTTGCATAAGCATCCAACCATTGGTATATATGCTTAGGTAGTTCATAAAATAAGACCTCATATATAGCATCATATGGGTTGTTCTGGACCCACTTCCTAAACCTCTATTCTTTACAAGATGGATGCTTCAGTGTAAAGCTATCTTCCACCTATTACATCTAGTTTTTTATGATCTCAAGGGAAATTTGGAGCATTTTTCTATTATACCATTATAGTAATAAAATTCAACACATGTCCTATCAATAGAACCAAAATGTTGTATAAAATTCAATTATCTAAGTCATTTACTTTGTTAAGTGATTATCTATTTGTCCAAGTCAGTTCTAGACTCATTACAACTAGGTGTAAACCTAGACTAATCTTGTAGTGCTCAAAATTTTTCACTTAACTATGCCAACATCAATTCACATAAGACACAAGCCTTATACACTCACATGAAGTGAAATAGAGAAAGAATTGGGGCCTACATTGGGTTAATTATGCCATAGCACAACTCATTCTTTAAGGGAATTGGTCATTACAATAATGACATTGGTAAGTTCATTGGTGTAATCCATTCTAGGTGGAGTTTGATGGTGTGTAGGTGTAAAGTATATATGGGGTACTTATTCTAGTCATAGGATCACATACCTATATTTGGCTAGTTATGGGATCTTGAGGGTGCAAGCCTTTATATTACTGGGTTTAACAACATGCAATGTTAAGATGGGTCAATAGAAAGTATGAGGTCAAGTTCATTTTAGGTTCATACTTTATGTAAGAGTATCAAGGTTTAGGTGCATGAATTCTCTTATACTTAGGCTAAATCAAAGGTTCTATAGACATCATCACGTACGTAGGGATGCCATTAATGAGATGAACTAGAAGCTCATTGGAACTTAGCATTAATATATTAAATCTAAGAATTACCATTATTAAAAACATTACACAATCAATGAACACTACCATAACTATATACACTAGATCAATACTCATTTAATTGTAATTTCATTATTCATTAAACATTGTTCAGATAAATAGAGTACATGATAAGTGAAATAGAACAAATACTCATCTAAAGTTACTAAAGGCCTAGAGGCTCATAGTAAAGCTTGGGAACTATAATGGGGAGCCTCAAGGGCATCCATGTTAGTCCTAATTTTCAATGGTGATTACTTCATTATGTCTGGAACCAATTATATAGAGATTTGTTATCTCAAATTCACATCATTTACATACCAGTTCAAGCTTGGATTTATAAAACTTAAAAGCATGTTCATGACACGGTGGAGGGTGAAAATTGGGTGCTAATATAGAGCATTGGTTGATCATTATTCTAGATCCATCAACTTGTGCCCTTTTCACTCCATTCATCACATGTAGCCACTTATGAAGATGCCCTAAAAACTTTGACACCAAGTAACTACCTACTAGCTAGTGCAAGATCTATGAAGATTCTTCCAGCTGACACAAAAGGTGATAAAATAGTAATCATTCTAAATGATCACCTTGCACTGAGATATATTCTAATTTTTCATGAATCCATACTTAGCTAAAAAGGGGCCCAACATGAACTAATGTTCGTCTCTCCTCTTACCCATTTAGTATCCCTATGATCATTGGTATCCCTTCTATCAAAAGTCCAAGCATAGTATAGACATCCTCTAGCATGATACCCACCTCGATGATCTCCCCATATACCACCCACCTAAAGGTATTAGTTAAGCATTCTTATATTCGTAATAATATGACTACTAAATCAACGCTCATCGCATCTCCATGATGCCTCCTAAGCCTAGTATGACTAATTTAGCTTGATCTTCCACTGTCAACCACTCTAATAGATCTTTTAGCCATGAAGCATCCACTAATTTCTAGAATCTATGATGCCTCTGTAACCATCAAATAATAAAATATGTATTAGACCTCCATGTCACTTATAATCAAATACATTTTTTTAAAATTTTAACAAAAACAAACCTTAATTTGCCTTAATCTATTCATTTTTGATCAATTTCACCTATTCTTAGCTTACTTGGCCATTTTAGTACTTAATCAATCAACATAGGCCTTACACATACTATTTTATCCAAATTTTTGCTTTTTAGTACTATATCAGCCACTTAGTCACATACTAAGTTGAGCAAATAGTATTGGGTCAACCTTGTGGACTAAATCAACTAAGTTGACACTTTTATTTTTCCCTTAGTACTAAGTTGGTAGTGTGGAATAAATTACGAAGTCAAAACAAGCGTAATAAGTCATCACTTTACCTAAATCAACTAAGTTGACCCATCCCTACTAAGTCAATAGTGTCAAATCAAGATTCTTAACCTACTAGTTCAACTAGCTCAACCTAGTTGATTCAAATTGCTAACTCTTTGACTTGCTCATAATAAATGCCTTTGGAATTTATTACTTTGATTCCTTTTAACCCATTTCCCCATTTTTCCTCTATTACCCTTAACAACTTACTAGGGTTCATTTTGGTTTTTAAAAATGGTCTAATTTACAAATTTAAATAAAACACTTAATTTTCAATAAACTATTCATAACAAGTTTGAAATTCTTAGTTTCCTACATGTGTCATACCTATTATGGCTGCTAGGCATCCTCCTCATCTCATTTTTTTTGTCCTCATCATCTTGGCTCTTTCAGATTTCATTTGGTCTCTCAGATCTCTATTTTTCTCTCCAAATAAGTAAATATTATCAAATGACTTTATTTTCACCCTATTTAAAGTTACTATTCACAATTCTTTACCTTTCAAATGTTTACCATCATATTCCTTATTTTGATTATATCTTTATTTTTACTCACTCATTTTTTAACCATAAAAATTTATGGAATCATGATGTCACAGATAATATTTTCCACTACTAAATGCCTATATTCCAAAATTTTCAATTTTTTGCTCTTTTTAGTACTAAGCTCTACAGGTTCACCTAAATGTTACTCACATTGGATGTCTTCACATCTCTTATAGTCTCATTCTTTATCTACAACATTAAGGTAAGTAAAGGTATGTGTTTTTCAATTATGTCCTTTCATTTATCTTATTTTCTCCTTATTGCATTTTTCTTAGCATTAGTGTTATGTGTTGGCATGTTCTATTCTTGAAGCACCATCCTATGTTGCACTCATATGACACATGATGATATTCAAGTGGGGAATATATATGCACATAATATTTTCAAACTTTTATTAATTATTGATTCTTATTTATCTTGTAGGAACCCATCAAGTCTCAATCTCTCTAACTACACACCTTAAGGGGTGCATCAAGAAAGGGGTGGGTAAACCATTGGTGCTTCACAAGATTATTGTCCTTTTTACCACTTGTTATCTATAAAATTGTCTCATAAAAACCATTCCCCTAAGATTTTTCTTCTATATTGTACACTCCTTTGGTCATTTCCCACCTTCCCTACCCCTTTTCCTAACCTAAAACCCCTTTCGATAGTTTACAATACTAGGTTGACTGGGTTGACCTTGTAATATTATTAGTGAAATTCATTTAGGGTCTAGGTCGGCTCTTAGCCAACATGGCCCATGACGTAGTGAATTTTTATCAATAATAGTACTAGGTTGATTGAGTCAATCTTATCAGTGAAAACTTTCATAAGGGCTTAGGGGTAAATCTACCTATACATACATGATCATTTCACCATTATTTAGAGAAGAGAAGAAGTAAGAGCTATTGCGCATCTACTTATCCACCATTCTAATTGAGAATAAAGATTAGGTTTCATACTTTCTTTGGAGATACAAATATTGTCTTATGGAGAATTCTTTTGGCTACATTGATAGGTTGTGTATCCTAGAGATGATTTATCCTTGTCATCCTTACATACCACAACAACCTTTTGTGAAGCACCCTGGCTAAGGGAGAGATTGAGGCTCAGTGGGTTCATCTTTAAATGTTAGTATTCCTAACTTTGTTCCTCCTTTGTAAGAGTGGATAGATATGCATTTGCACTTTTCTTCTATGCATTAGGATTCCATATACATTTACATGAGTATATGTCTTCTATGAATGTTTAATTTTATTGTTTATTACCCCCACTTTGTGCCAAAAGATTTGGTGAGCACTAGATTAGAATTTAATTTACTCATTATTAGTTTAGTGAATATGAAAATATAGGGCTTAGTTAGGCTTATTGAATTATTTTGCTTGACTAGAGGATTTGGAATCCTCCCTAGTATTATTGTTGTTATAAGAGATCCCCTAATTGGGTCTAGTGGATCTACATATTGGTCATGTTCTCGATTATATAATGTGTCCCCAATCAGAAGTATAGGTATGATCTATCATCTCCAAGTTAGGATTGATTTATAGATACAATACATTTCTGATTGCATACACTCTTAACTAGTTATGGGTTTGTCTAGATTGTGAGAAGCATTAACAAATTCCTCAAAGTCCTTAGGATAAATGTAGACTTATATGTCAATTGTTCATGATGCCAAAATCATTCAAAGAGAGTGCATATGCCTAGAACTATGGTTAAGAATTTTGATTTTTTAATACTAGAACATGCCTACTTACAATACTTCCATCAGAGTCAATAAATCCTTCATGACTATCATAAGTTCCTTCAAGACTTTCTTAGCATAGTACACTAGTTGCAAGACCTCTCTAAGAGCCTTAAAGCCTATAACTAGTGTCATGATTTTTAAATTTGTAGTCATGAACATGACCATGACCTAAAATTCAAGGTTATAGGCTTGATTAGGTGTGAATATAGATATATTTATAAAGTTTCAAGCTCCTCACAATCCTACAACAAGGTTTTGAAGGACTTATTGATGTTTATAGAAGGAAGCAAGCCATTTATGATAATTTCAAGTTTATGAAGACTCTTTAACAAGTTTGTAAGCATGGAAACAAGGAGTGACATAGTAGATATGCCTATAAGTCTACATAAAGATTTCAAACATGATTTTTAGCATGTTTAAGGGTGAATCAAGCCTGTAAGGTGCTACAAGGTCTTTATGACTAACTAAGAGATCTAAAGGCAAAATTTCAAAGGTTTTGGGACAAAAAACTTCATCAACATGCTTGTGATAATTCCCCAAGGTTATTTGATCATGGGACAAGGTTGTTATGAGCATGAAACATGAAGTTATAGACTTATAAAGTGAGTTTCAAACATAAAATATGCACCTACAGGGTTGTTAAGGAAATATCAAAAGTTGTAGGTAGATTTTAAATAATTACCAATTAGTTTCATGGATAGGAAGGTTCATGAAATATTGCAGACACCCTTAAGAATTTGAAAGAGGACTTCAAGTAGGTCTTTATGTTTGATTTCAGGGTATAAATGAGTATAAGGATCCTAAAAAATATGCTATCTAGGTAAAACACTTTTCAATCAAAATAAAAGGAAACCTACATGCATGTGATCAACTTGTAACATGTTTCCAAAGCCTTCTAAAACCCTCCAAGGAGCTACAAACAAGTTACAGACCTGAAATATGATATAACAACTTTTCATGAAGATAATGATAAATCTAAATTCCTAAAGCTCACCTAATCCCACGTGTAGGCCTAAAAGCATCTTAGATACATGCATATGAAGATAAGTTTACAGGTCTTGAATAGGATCTCTATGATGTTGAAGAAAGAAATAGGGTTCTTAAACTTCTGTAAGCCATTCCAAATTGAAACTAGAGATTATTAAACATTAAAAATACATCAAGGAATATCTCAAATCATGAAACCAAGTTTTCAAGCTCTCAAGGCAAGTCTCAAACACTCATCTATAGGCTTGTAAAGACAAAAATTAGGTTGCAAGTAATTTAGCATAGTTTCTATTCTCCATGAGAAATACAAGCATGTAGGGTGTTAAAAAGAACATAAGTTGTAGGTTTAAGATCAATAAGCATGAGAGCTCTCTAAGGTAGAATTTTTAAAGTATATTATTCAAAATATTAGCATATATTTATAATATTACAAGTCTGAGATATTATTCAAGATTCTTCCAAAACTTGCAAGATGATGAAATATTAGAGGTCTTCAAAGAGGTTTTCAAGGCTCTTCAAGACCAAGATACAAGTCTATAGACCTTTTTTCAATGTTCTAAGGGTTTATATTAATCTCTTTAATGTTTTCAAGATGATTTCCAAGCATGGTAAAGACACCTGTATGTCTATTAGTGTAGGGTTTTAGGGTTTGAAAAATGTTTCAATGTTATAAGTGTATAAAACATGACCTAAGGAATGTCATTGGTTTGTAAGGTAGATTTTCATGAGTTTTAGCATATTTTAACTATATATGCAAGTATTTACTCTATTTTTACAAGGTTTTATAACCTATAATAAGTAAGATAATATGATTATTATAGGCCTATAAACCTTTAAGTATAGTGTTAGAATATTGTCTTTGATGTCAAAGGAATTGTAATTGATGTCAATCGAATTGCCAATGGAAATGTCAAAGGAATTATAATAATGCCAACAAAATTGCCAATGGAATTCTCAATGAAAATATCAATGGAATTTTCAAAAAAAATGTCAATAGACACATATTTTAGTGAAGAGGTGCCTCTTGGATGGGATGCCTCCTTTGTGAAGATCCTTTGGAGGTTATATAAGGTAGCTAAAAGATTGGAAAATATATGAGAAATAATTATTTCCATCATTCAAGCATAGGTAGATTTTGTGGAGAAGAAGATAAGATTGACTTTATCATCATTAATTGATGAAGCAAAAATAGTAAGGTGGAATATTATTTCAATGGAGGTTGATACCTCAAAACAAAGAGATTGGTATCTCTTGCTAAGTCAGTGCTTGGCGGTGGGGATTGGTGTCTCCAAGTAGGTTGGTGCCTATGAAATTTTGTAAAAAGATTATTATTTTATGACTAGATTTGGATGATAGATCTAAGAAGCTCTACTTTATGGTTTTTCTTGAGATAGGGTTTTCCACATAAATCTTGTGTTGATTAATTATTAGATCTTATGTTAATTCTTTCTTTGTGAACATTAATTTTTGAAAATTAAATTTTTATTATACACTAATTTATCCCCCCCCCTCTTAGTGTATCATATGCTTAATAATTGGTATTTGATTGGTTCCTTTAGAATCAGTCTAATCACTAAAAGGTAGATCCTAGGAGCACACATGGCTAGTCATCATGTACAAGAAGGTTTCTCCACAAACAAGGCTCTATTATTCGATGTAACAAACTATGCATACTTATTTAATGGCCCTTTGTTTTGATATCTAGAAAATAGTGGTGAATGGATATGTTATACCAACAACTCCACCAATAGATCTATCCAAAAAGAAGGGTAGTGAGAATAATGCCAAAGACATTAATGTTATTTTGTGTGGCTTATCAAAATCAGAGTTTGTCAAGATTATACAATGTGAATCAACAAAGGAAATGTGGGATAAAATTTAGAACATTTATGAGGGTGATAAGAAAGTGAATAATGCAAAACTCTAAACTCATAAATAAAAGATAATTTAAGAGCTTAAAAATGAAATATGAAGAAAATGTTATGGCATATATTTTTTGTGTGGATGAGATTATTAACACCATCAGAGGACTTAGAAAAAAGTTTGAAGAATCCATGATCATTCAAAAAGTGTTAAGGTCACTTCCCTTGAGATTTGATGATTTTTTTTTATTATTGAATAAATAAAGGACTTAGACTCATTAAAAATGGATGAATTGCATGGGATTCTCATGGCATATGAAATGAAAACTGAAAAGGAAAATCCTTCTAATAAAGAAGTAGCTTTTAAAGATTCAAAGAAATTGAAGAATATATCACCTAAATCAAGAAATGACACCATTGATGAACAAGATGAAAAGGGGGCCCTTTTTTAAAGAAAATTTAAGAAATGATCAGGCAAATTTAAAGGTAAGATACCTTTTAAATGTTTTCATTATGGTAAAATAGGACATTTTTCTACTAAGAGTCCACATAAAGATGATAGTGATGATGAGTAAAATCATAATGAGGAAAGGAATAAGAAAGAAATCAAACCTAAATACAAGAAAAAATTCAAACAAAAAGAAAATAAAAAAATTGGTAAACACAAGAAAAGCCTTTATTTAAAAAAAGATAGTAGTTTAGCTAAGGTGAGTGATGAGAACATATCAGATAATGATAGAGAAGAAATTTTATTCATGGCTATAAAAATAAAAAAGTATGCCTCTATAAGTGAAGACACATCGGAAGAGGAAGAAGATGTTGAATATGAAGGAGACGTAGATCTTAAAGAAGAACTCATCTATGCCTTAAGCAAGATCAAACATCTTATGAAAATAAATTTGAAGCAAAAATTGTAGCTACAAAAATTTAAAAAAGAGGATTATGATTCAAGAGAAAAAATGTCCCAAAACCTTAAGGAATCCAAAATAATTATCATCAACCTCAAGATTCAAATTGAAGAATCAAAAAGTATTGAAGAGGAAGTTCCAATCAAATTAAGCAAAAAGGAAAATTATTGTGAAAGGTTAGAATCTGAGATTGTCTCCTTAAGGAAGGAACTAGAGAAAACAACCACCAAGTTCAATAGAAGATTCAAATTTGAAAAGTGTAATGAGATATTAGATGATATTATAAATGGGTATACATCACCATTTATAAATATTCATCTTGGATATAAATAAAATCATATGTACAATAAATAATATCAAAAAGAGCCACCAAAGAAGGTAAATGAGTAAAGGACAAAACCTATGTAGATGTTCTCAAAAGTCCTATCATCAATAAGAAAGAGAATCAAGTCCCACAGAAAATAAGCACTCCTTTAAAAGATAACAAGGATAAATTCAAAAAGTTCTTTCCTCTAAGGCTGGTACACATGACCAAGTTCCAAAATTATTTATTTGGTTATTGATTTTCATGTAATCATTTTGGGAATAAAGCAATGGAGTTTAGGACACATTAAATAAATAGGTATGCATGGGACAATGGCATAAGTAATTATGAAGTTTCAAGTAGAAACTATAACTCATTTGTCTCATTATCAAATTACAAAGAGAGTAACATTGTATGTTATAATTGTAATAACTATATACATATATCATAGTTCTATCAAAGTTTTGTTTTGGAACCCCCCAAGAAAAAAAAAGTGAATGTTCCTATGGTAAATAAAAATAAACCTAAAAATATATATAAATAGAAGCAAGAGGAAGTTAATCAGGCCAAGGAGAAATCTATACTTGTGAAAATAGATTTTCATGAAAAAAATGAAGGGTAGTAATAGTATATTGATAGTGGATGCTCAAGTCATATGACTAGGTACAAGAGAAAATTTCTCTCCTTGAAGGAAATGAGTGAAGGCACAATAAAATTTGAAGATAATGCCATGATGAAAATATATAGAAAAGGTACCCTTAACCTTGATAATTGAAAAACAAAAATAGAAAATGTATTGTATGTTGAAGGTTTGAAGCATCACCTTCTAAGTGTCAGTCAAATGTGTGATCAAGGACACACTCTCATGTTTTATCCTCAAGGTTATGAGATCAGTAAAATAGACATAGGAAAATTAGTTGTAGATGCAAACATAACAACAAACAACCTATACATACTCAGTGAAGTTAACAAAGAGAAATGCTACATGAGTCAAATTGATGAAAGTTGGATCTGGCATATAAGGATGGGCCATATGAACTTCAATAATTTATTGAAAATCATCACTAGGTAAGCTATAAGAGATATTCTAAAGATTAAAAAAAATTCAAACGTTATTTACAAGCAATATCCACATAGAAAATAGACAAGAGTGAGTTTCAAGTCAAAGGAGTACTCAACAACTAAGACATAGAACTAATTCATATAGACCTTTGTGGGCCTACAAGAATACAAATCATATAAGGTGAGAGATACTTTATGTTGCTCATTGGTGATTATTCCAGAATGACATGGGTTGCCTTTTTAAAATAAAAATATGAAGCATTCAATAAGTTTAAAGATTTGATTGAAAATGAAATGAACTTAAAGATCAAGTGCTTGAGATTAGATCAAGGAGGTGAGTTCACCTCAAATTAATTCAATGATTTTTCTCAGCAACATGGAATAAAAAGGCATTTCTCAACAACAAGGACTCCATAGAAAAATGGATTTGTAGAAAGAAATAATTTAACTATTCAAAAAATGGCTAGAATGATGTTAAATGAATCTAAGTTATCAGATAAGTTTTAGAGAGAAGTGGTTAACACCACAGTCTAAATTTTGAACAAAGTACAAATCAAAGTAAATAATAGAAAAACCCCTTATGATTTATGTAATGTCAATCAAATATTTTAAAGTGTTCAAGAGTAAATGCTTCATTAAGAGAGATGAAGAAGACTTGGGAAAGTTTAACTCAAGAGATGATGAAATTATTTTTCTTAAATATTCCTCAAAAAGTAAAGCTTATATATGTTATAATAAAAAGCTACAAATAATAATAGAAAGTGCTAGAGTAAAGATGGATGAAACAAGGCCTCAAAAATTAAGTGCATAAATAAATGATCATTTAGAGGAACCAGACTTCAAAGAAGAAGAAGTATAAAAATAAGAAGAAATGGAGTGGGAAGATACAAGGCACCATCTTGATTTATTCAAAAGCATCATTCTAAAATTTAAATTATTGGTGATATTGATGCTCAGGTACAAACTAGAAGAAGATTTTTGAGTAAACCTAAGCAAGTGAAATTCTTCTTGTTATCTAAAATAGAGCCCAAAATTTTTACATAAGCGAGTAATGACAAGCATTTGATCAATGCTATAGAAGAATAATTGAATCAAATTGAAAAAAATGAGACATAAGAACTCATTCTTAGACCAAAAAACAATAATATAATTGGTACCAAGTGGGTGTTTAGGAATAATATGAATGAATATGGTCAGGTAACAAGAAAAAAATCAAGGTTGGTTTGCAAGGGGTATGCTCAAGTGGAAGGTATTGATTTTGAATAAACCTTTGCCCCTATTGTGAGATAATAAGCCATTAGAATTTTTTTGGCATATTTTGGTTTGTCATGTCCCCTTTGCACTAAAATTCATATTGTGTGAAAATTAGGTAATTCCAATATTCCTCCAACACTATTCTGAAGCACTTTTCCAAATTCACTATTCATAGGTACCATTCACTAACACTATTCATGTGCCACTATTCATGATGACATGGAAAGTGAAGATGTAAAAGTGAGGTGGCTTAGAAATTAGATGGCATGGCACATGAGGGTCCTCACATGGAGCCTAGAGTATGTGCTTGGAGTGAGACCTCCTACTCCACTTGGGAGACTAGTCAAAAGTTACTTTTTGCATCACATGGGTTATCCTTGGAAGGTATAGAGTAATTTATCTTATACCTTCATCATTAATCATGTGAATGGGTCCATATGGGTAAATATGGTGAATTTTCATGTGTAATTACTATTGACATGTTTTGGAAGAATTTAAAAGTTTGTGGATGAAGACATCTTAGTCACATGGGGCACATAGATGCATAATAAACTTGTCTCCTTCACTTTATTCCATTCACATGGGAAGTGGGATGAAAAATTTAGTTGATTGATTTTTTTGGAGGTGGTAATGGTTAAAATTATGTTGAAATCCCATCTTTTAAATGAATGTGCACACTTGTGGGAAATGATGGCATGTTTCTAGCATGATTGCACTTCACATGGGAAGGTTTGAAAAGCATGAAGAGATAGTATTGTTTTTTTTTAAAGTGGGGTTTGTCTTTTGACCTTGAAAATGGAAAGGATTGTAAAATTATTATAAGTTTCCTCCCTTGAGTAAAAATATTCCATACTTCCCTTATTGCTTACATTTCCTCATTTCTCCATTTTGCCTTGTAAATCTATAAATGTGGAGAATCCACCAATGTTATGCATATTTGAATCAAAAAACCAAAAAACCCTATATGATTATTACCTTTTGCATCAAATATTTTATTAATTTTAAGTATGAAACCCCATGGCTCTCTAATATAGGATCCATGGATGAAACCCTATGGATGCTACTTTAGGATCAAAGGATGAAAACCCTACAGTTCTGCAAGATGATCTCACTTAGAGATTACATATGTTATTCATGAGATTTTATTTTTTGATTTATTTATGTAGTGTATGCTCTATATGTGTGATATATCTTGATTATGTATTTGTTCATTTATCAAAAAAATTATAAAAATATTAGTTGGTGCATGGGTTTCTACTTTCATTTAGTGTTTCTTTCATAATTATGGAGTTCAAATTTTTAGCATTTCAATGTTGTTGTGAAGTTGGATTTTTAATTTTATTGTGTATGTGGATTAATATCCAATTTGGGATATTAAAGTGGTATCATAGCCTAGATATTTCCATATTATGAAGTTTCTTTTCAGATTTTGAGGATGGAGGGAAAGATGAATCATAAAATCAAAGACAGAACATTTGATGAGATGATGAAAGAAAATCAATGACTATTTGATCAAATGATGTCTCAATTAAAGCAAAGTTCATTTCCAACCACAACATCTCAAAAAAAGGAGTCTACAATTCCATCAAAGAGAAAAGAGGTAGAGAATTCTATGTTGGATAGTAAACATAAAAACTATGATAGTAAATCTAGTAAGGCAACCATGTCTTTAAGTGAGTTCTTTGGAATATGAAAATACAGAAGAAAAATGTGATAGTTGCAGAAAATCCATAAGAATGTAATCCATAAAAAAGGGTAGAACCATAACCCAAAGAATTTTTTCATATAAGTGCACACAAGGAGAAAACATTATATTTTCAAGATAAGGAAAGAGGTGTAGGTAGAAACTCCTTAGTAATCCAAGATACTTTCTTATACTCTAATTTTTTTACTCAAGAGAATATGTATATTGAGGTGCCAAATAGAATTATGGATGGATTTACATTTGAATAAAATATTTTATTAGTTTTTAATGAATGTATATGACAAGAATATCCTCAATAATCAAGGCAAAAGAGGCAATCCATGATGTGAAAAATGTGGAGGAAGAAATTTTCTTTCAAGAAAAAGGAGAAATGAAACAAGAGTAAAAATAACCCTACCTACATGTTCAAGAGTTTAGAGAGGAAAATGTTGAAGGAACATCCTCTCTTACAGATTTTTAGAAAGAAAAAGAGCTCACCCTTAAGCATACTAAGAATTCATTAGAGAGTACTCAAATGACTCTTTAGGATGTAAAAATTTAGTTGGTTGATGATATCCCAAGGTATGTCTTTGATAAGATTCATATTGATGATATCCCAAGGTATGTCCTTGATTTTGAATTGAAGCATGAATTTATGTTTGAGGATCCTAGCTTCATAAAAGGACACAAGGTATGTGGAAATATTGATATCATGGATCAAATGAGTAGGTTGAGTTTGCATTGGATGCATCTTAGTGAAAAGATGGTTATGGAAACTAAAAAGATTCTTTAGTTTGATAATGTGTGGTTTGTCAGTGACAACTCTCTTTTAAGGGAGACATCAAATGAGACTTTGATGAATTCTATTTTTAAACCTACTAACTTCCATTCAATATTTGACAATGAAAAAGTAATCCATAGCTTAAGAATGTGTTATTGGTAGAATTTTAGAAGTATTCAGCAAACTAGGGAAGAGAATCCATATTTGATTTTAGCCAATAGGATCACACATCTCTTATGTTGTCTAACATATTTCATCTTTGCATCATTTTTTTCCATATACAAGGATTTGGATAAATTGATCGATCTAGAAGAAGGCTCTAAAATCATTATCATAACTCCATATCAGCATCCTCCAATTTTCAAAGATCATGAGAGAGGAAAAAGGGAACTATTGCATATGGGGCACATCAAATCAAGTTCTAGTTCTTCTGTAGTGTTAATGAAATAGACTATACCAATGATCAATGAGTGGTTTCATGTTATATTTTTGTCTAATGTTGATTTGAGGTATAGGTATCATCAGATACACTTGAGAAAGGAAGAATTCAGAAGGTTGTTTTTTGATGTTGCTATAAGGTGTTAGGTAACCATTTGAGAAATTTTGTTTTAATATTTTTTGATGAATTTTTTACTGTTAGTAGAAGTTTAGAAAAGCATCAAAAGTAAGTTTTGAGTATTCTTGAAGAACAAGCATTCCTTGCTAATATGTCTAAATATAACTTGGGATTGTTTGAAGTCATGTACTAGGGCCATGAGATTAGATCTAAAGGATCTCAAGTGGATCAACATAAAGTCCAATCTATTCAAGGTTGGCCATCTCTTACAAATCTAAAACTACAAGATTTCAGTGGTTCATACAATGATTACATGGATTTTTATAAGGATCTAGAAGTTTATCTTTTGATAGATATGGGAGCACTTGAATGGACCGAATAATCACAAGTTAATTTTTTAGAGGAGAGAAGGTAATAAGTTCCTCTCTAATTTTAGATCTTCTAGATTTCTCACTCATGTTGTTGTAGAGTGTGGTGTTTTAGAAGTTGGAATTGAGGTTGTCATAGCTCAATAAGGGCATCCCATAGATTTCAAAATCAGAAAGAATTTTTTTTCATAAGAGTAGGATACAGATATTGGATAAAAGAATATTGACTGTGATGCATGCTTTTGATAAATTTAGGCAATATCTGGTATGTGGGAATTTTATTGTCAAGTTAGATCCTAATAATGTAGAATGCTTCCTAAGACAAAAAATTTAAATGAAAACTAAAAGAAGTGGATAAGTAAGCTATAGGCATATGATTCTATAATTAAATATGTTCAAGATAATGTTTCAATTGATGCAATATTTATGTTACCCACTCTTTGCCATAGTTATGCTATTTCTACAAATTGGATATTTTCTATTTTAGTAGAGTATGTTACGAATACATTTTATGATAACATTATTTATGGGAAAGATAAATATGGTAGGTACTCAATGGCAGATGGGTTGCTCTCATTCAAGAACAAAGTATTCTTTTTTATAGAAGCATTTTATAATACACTTTTGATAGGCCATCCAGGTTTCTTCAAAACTTCAAAATGGATGAGAGAGAGAGATTCTTTTGGAAGGATTTCAAAGAAGATGTTCTTGTGCATATCAAAGGATGTTTGGCTTGCCAACATAATAAGGAAGAAAAAGAGACCTTGACTTGTATGCTACTACCACCATTTCCATTTTTGGGATGAGGATACAATGGTATCTTCATGGGTTTCATTGTAAGATTTCATGAGAAATTATTTCCTTTAATAGGTACCGATCTTACTTCTAGCACCAATTGTCATCTATAGATGGGGTGGAAAATGAAAATTATAATTAGAGTAGTGTAATGGATATATGGTGCATATTTTTGTAGATTTTTTTAGGATCCTAGTATAAGGGAAAGACTTCATGGATGCTATAGATGGGTACACCACCTTGATCTAATGGCTCTGTAGACTATTGATTTATAATTTCTTGAGGAAAAGCAATTTTGAGGAGTGGGATTTGTCATGTCCCCTTTACACTAAAATTAATATTTTGGGAAAATTGGGTAATTATAATATTCCTCACACTATTCTGAAGCACTTTTCCAAAGTCACTATTCACAAGGTACTATTTACTAACACTATCTATGTGTCACTATTCACATGTCACTATTCATGGTGACATGGAAAGTGATGATTTAGAAGTGAGGTGGCTTAAAAATGAGGTGTAATGGCCCATGAGGGTCCTCACATGGATCCTAGAGCATGTGCTTGGAGTGGGACCTCTTACCCCAATTGAGAGACTAGTCAAAAGTTACTTTTTGCATCACATGGGTTGTCCTTAGAAGGTATGGGAAAATTTATCTTATACCTTCATCATTAAGAATGTGTATGGGTCCCTAGGGGAAAATATGGTGAATTTTAATGTGGAATAACTATTGAAATATGTTTGGAGAAGTCAAAATCTTGTGGATGAAGACATCTTGGTCACATAGGGCACATGGATGCATCGTAAACTTGTCTCCTTCACTTTATTCCCTTCACATGGGAAGTGGGATGAAAAAGTTAGTGTAATCAGGTTGTGGGAGGTAGTAATGGTCATAATTAGGTTGAAATAATCTTTTGAAGGCATGTGCACACTTGTGGGAAATGATGGCATGTTTCTAGCATGATTGCACTTCACATGGGAAGGTTTGTAAAGCATGAAGATACAATATTGTTTATTTTTTAAGTGGGGTTTGTATTTTAACCTTGCACATGGAAAGTATTTTCAAAGGATTCAAATTGTCCTCCCTTGAGGAAAAATATGCCATACTCCCCTTCTTGCTTACATTTCCTCATTTCTCCATTTTGCCTTGTAAAGATATCAATGTGGAGAATCCTCCATTGTTATGCATATCTAAATCAAACAACCAAAAACCCACATATGTTTGTTTCCTTGTGCATAAAATATTTTATGAATTTAAAGGATGAAACCCCTTGGATTTCCAATTTAAAATTAATAGATGAAACCCTATGGATGCTGCTCTAGGATCAAAGGATGAAAACCTTGTGGTTCTGCAAGGTGATCTCACTCAAAGATTACATATGTTCTTCATGAGAGTTTGTTTGATGTTGTATTCTTGTAGTGTATGATATATGTGTGAGATTTATTGATTATGTATTTGTTCATTTATCATAAAATAATAATAAAATTAGTTAATGTGTGGGTTTTTACTTTCATTTAGTGTTTTTGGTTTGCAAATTTCTCAATCTAACAGAGGAATATTTATCTCCCAAACCAAGTATATAAACGAGATGTTGAAGAAGTTCATAATGGAATATTTCAAACCTTTTAACACACCCATGATTATAGGATGAAATTTAAGTAAATATGATGAATTTACTGAATTGATTTAGATGCTTTATAGATCTATGATTGGCAGCTTGTTATACACCATGGCATCAAGGCTAGACATCATATAAGTTATAGGCTTGGTAACACATTTTCAAGCATCCCCATGGATATTTTGGTGATATCCATTGTGATTATGTTGTATGTATATTTTTTTTTGATGTCAAAGGGGGATAATTAAAGAAAGGGAAGCAAAAGAGGAGAACTATAGAAAGGGGGAGTTTATGTACTATTTTTCTATAAGATTGCCATCAATGACAAAGGGGGAGATTTTTAGAATATTATCATTGATGCCAAATGAATTTTAATTTATTTAAACATAATTTACAATGATATTTTCAAAGGAATTGTAATTGATGTCAACAAAATTACTGATGAAATTGTTAATATATTTATCAATGGAAATATCAACGAAAATGTCAATGGACACATATTTTGGTGAAGAGGTGCCTCTTAGATGGGATGCCTCATTTTTGAAGAGCCTTTAGAGGTTACATAAGTTGACTATAAGATTGGAAAAGATATCAGAAATAATTATTTCCATCATTCAAGCACAAGCAATTTTTTTTAGAGAAGAAGAAGAGAAGATTGATTTTTCCATCATTTGTTGATGAACCAATAATAGTAAGGTGGAAGATTGTTTCAGTAGAGGTTAGTGCCTCCTAACAAAGACATTGGTGTCTCTTATTAAGTTGGTGCTTGGAAGTGGGGATTGGTGTCTCCAAGTAGGTTGGTGCCTACAAAATTATGTAAAAGGATTATTATTTTAAAGCTAGATTTGGATGGTAGATCCAAGTATATCTACTTTGTGGTTTATTTTGAGAGAGGGTTTTCCATGTAAATATTTTATTACTTAATTATTATTTCTTGTGTGAATGTTTTCTTTGTGAACATTAGTTTATGAAAGTTAAAGTTTTATTATACACTAATTCACCCCCCAGTGTATCATGTGATTAACATAGAGTTTCCATGAGGAAGTAAAAGGTTTATGGCCTTCAAGACCTTCATCTAGGCCTTACATAAGGTTTTTGGTAAGTTTCCTAATATATTTATCATGTGTGCTAAAGCTTTGAGATGCCCATAGTCTTAAAACCTTCAACTAAGTCTACAGAGAAGTATACATAGTTCCCAAGACATAATATTTCCATCCAAGCACCCCCCAAAACCATTTGCATGTCTACAAGGTGAAGTGTTGAAGGAGTGTGTAGGTCTAGGAGACAAAGAGATTGTAGAACATCAAAATTATAGGTATATGAGAGAATTAAGACAAAAGCAAGGTTTTTAATATTCCTAATGTTGAAAGTTAAAGAAACCATGGCTTGTAAGTGAATAGGATTAAGGATTTAAAATGTGATTGGGAATATAAGGAGGTTTTAAGCACTTTTAAGTGTGAAGAAATAGGTTTCTTAGATTTTCAAGGAGTTATCATGAGTAAATATGAGTATATAAAATTTTCTAAACCCCTCTAATAGGCCTTCAAATAAACTTCAAGTTTGATTTCAGGTAATTCATGCTTGTATAACATTTCTATCACTATTAGGGATGGAATACGTGGTCATAAAGAGCATGAATGAGGTATAAAAGCATTAAAAACTGCCCCTAAAAATGTGTAACTTCCTCCATGGGGTGGTATTCATGGAAATTCAAACTATAGATCTAAATGGGTGTATGAGGTATAATTCCAAGTCAAACATTCTATAAGCATGGCAGTTAAGGAGGCAAGTCAAACTTGGGCTAGATTCTCTCTATCTTGCATTCATGAGAAGAGGATATGGGTGAGTTAAAGTTGTTAATATAGGAGTTTTATAATAATATAGTAGCTTGAGGGAGCACATCCATCATCCAAAATCCTTCCTAAAGACAAAGAGAGAAAAATAAAGCCTCCACTTCTACCACTATGCTAACCTTCTTTGAAGATCTTCATGGAAAAGAATTAATGTATCCATTTTCCTTGTCTATTTTCCTTGCATAGGTTGGATTGATGGAGTAATAGCAGCATTTATGAGGTACACTTGTCACTCTCCCTTTTCCCTCATTTCTATTTCTTATATATAGGTATAAAAAAGACTTTTTCAGCATCCCTCCTCTTGGGTATGACAAAAATCTGCTCATTTTGAGTCTTGTAATGATGGCTTATGCCTTGAATCTATTATATAATTAATGTTTGTCTCTTCTACATTGTCAATTTTCATAAGTATTATGTAATTTTTAACTATTTATCTTAATTTTTAGATGTTTTAGTCCCTTTTTTTATTGTCCTATCATCTTACACTCCCCTTAGTAGTTTGTATGTTGTGTAGATTCCTACCTTCATATGAAATATGTATGTAAAGGTTAGAAAAGTTATAAGTTATGAGAAGTTGTGTAATTCCTAATCCATTATGAGGATTTATTTTTCTATTATAATGACTGGAGGAGATGTCTAAACTTTGGTACATTAGCTATTTGTGATTTTAGTTCATATTCTTCCCTTTTCTATGACAAAAAATTATAGTCTTAGCATTAAATAGGTCTTTTTAGGAATTATTTTAGGAATGTAGCTGATATTATATCAAGTGCACATAATTTAATATGGAATCCAACCTTCTCCAGAAGTTCATCCCAAGGATCCAAGGTCCTACACCTTGGAGATGATCCCATTGTTTCACTGGATCAACTGACTGATCAAATGGGTGCAAGATCCAAGTGATAACACTTACCTCAAAAGGATAAGATAACCATGTAAACTATGAATGTATCATGTATAATACAAAGGGAATGTGTCTAGGTAGATATATCATTGAATCATAAAGAATGTGATCAAATAAAATCCTAAAATGCATGATGTAGATCATGGCAATAACTAGATAGTAACAATATAAGATCAACAAACAATCAAGCACACACACAAGATCACTCAAAATTAAATCAAAATATAATGCTCCAAGGATACATCAAACAAGGGGCATGTTCAAATTTTATAAAAATCTAAGGGACCTGACCTAGTCAAATATACACAAAATAAGAAATGACATATTCAAATGTCAACATACAATAGGCAATGACATATTCAAATGTCAAAAAGGAAAACAAAGGCATGGGGGTCGTAACCAATGGATCATATTCACATAATCAAACAAGAAATACAATACACTCAAGGAAAACAAGACAATAAGTAACTAGCATAACATAGCATCCTAGTCTATGAATCATATGTGTTAGTAAAAAAATGTTAAGTACCTAGCATATCAAATACACTACAAAATATGTAAGTATGGATAAATACATATAATCTCAAACATGATAATGTAAAATGATAATAAAATGATATAACCTATATGTATCATGATCAAATAAGTGGATACCCCTAATTTCCACATGCATGAGTAGAGGAAAGGCCCAACATTTGAAAGTGCATATCATGTATTTGCATATCCATGTATCATACTCAAAGGATGCATGAAACAAAGGTATATATAAAATACTAATATTCCATTTACCAACATGGAACTAATAACATACATGAGAATGAACTAATCAGATATGTAAACATTGATGATATTTTTTGATTGATGCTTGTAAATGAACCACATATGCTCTCTAGTGTTTAAAGAACACTTCTCATTTTAGAATCCAAAGATTTAAGGCGTGAGTTGTAGGTGTTTGGAAATTAAGATGCTTGTGGTGGAAATAAAAGCAAAGCAACATGAACTGTTCCATAATATTTATAAATTTTGATGGTAGGGGCCATCTTGGTTCTTTTCTTGAAAAATATAGATAAATTGACCTACATCCAAACCATTGACTAGACCAAAAATGATTTGGATAATGTATCTAAGCAAATGTGATTTTTTAAAAAGGGAAAAAGGAAAGGTAGAGTAAGAAAGAGATGGTGATTTTTGATCTTTGACTATGAACATATTGATAGAGTTTCAAGAATTACCCAGCATGATCTTAACTGGTACATAGTAAAAGGTAGCCTAAACTCACATTTCACTACAAACCAGGCTTGATTCTAAAAATGAAATGATGATACAAGTAAAAATTGGATCCACCTTTAAATTTCTACACCAAATCTAGATAGTGAATACACATCCTTGATGCAGAGCAAATAGAATGAAGTAAACTCGATCTCATTCAACTAACTTAGCCTTACACAAGTTAGAGACCCTGTAATTAATAATCTAACCTAGTATTTATAGAAAATATTCATATTCAAAACTTAGACAAAAAATTGAGAAACTTTAGCAATTCAAACACATCAACCTAGATAATCCCTATACAATTCCTTGATCCTTTGTATTAAATGCTTACAAGTGGTATTAATAAAATTTGAAGTTCCTCTTTTTATAAATGGTAATACATGCCATTTTATAGGAAGCCAAGTAGTATATCAGTCAGTTTTATAGCTAAAATTGTACAAAAGATAATTGTCTTTGTTATAACTATAATACAAGTATCTTTTACAATCCTACTAACCTAGATTCAATCATGCTAACAAACTAGCATGTGCCTTTACAAACTAAATGGGTTACCCTACTAGAAATCCAAAATTAAGATGCTAGAGGTGGGTCCCTTCACTAATGCAAGATGCCATGTCTCTTATATGTTGTTCATACACTAGGCTTAAATATATGGCAGGCCTAGTGATGTTCCCTTCTTCTTGGTCTGCCAATTCATTAAAATCTTTATCATTCCTAGCCAAGGCTTCCTTAAATCTCTTAGCTTCTTTGATTCTTTCCCCTATATTGAAGATCATATTTAACACTCTATTACTATCCTTTCTTGATTTTCCTTGACCCTTGATTTTTATTTCCTGAGTCACCAAGGTAGATATGTGATGGAATTCTTCATCAATTATAATCCCCAGGGTGGTAGTTTGTGCAGGATCCTCGAGCATGATACCTAGGAGCTTTTCAACTTTGTTAATGAGCTCCTCAACTTTGACATGCCAAGTATTCAAATCCTAAAGTTTATCTCCAATAATCCCCAAATTAGCAATTAAATGTCCTTTATTGATGTAATTGAAGTTTGGTATTTTCTTCTTAATATGGATATCAAGAAGTTGGGTAATTTTATCTTTAGAAGCCTGCCACTGAGTAGCTAGTTTCATAGCTAAGGTAGCTTGATATTGAAGGGAATTATGCCTTGAATTCATGGATTTTAATGCTCTGAACATGTCAAAAAATTACTCATCTATCATTTTGATCTAGATCCTAGGACTGAGAGAACAACTTGAGTCTACCAATTTTCCTTTTCCTCTTCTAGGTTCTTAATTCTTTGGACTAACCCCTGGACATCGGCTATGGCCTAGTGAGACTGAGCCTCAATTAAACTTACCACATCTTCCTCATGAATGGTATCTTCTCCAAGTTTATGTCCTCTAATAGGGGTTAACCTTGTAAATGGCTCCACCTTCTAAAATGTGAACTCTTCCTAGCCTACCATGGCTACCCTCATTATGATCCTCTACAAGAATGTTGTGTATAGGTTATATTACACCTTAACCTCTAGTTCCTTGAATTTTAGAGGCTTAGGCACTTCCACATTTATACTCCTAGAGGCTCTTGATGTGTCAATTCTCTATTTCTCCTAAATGTGTTGAATTTTCATTCTTCTCTCTTCTTATTTTTTCACTATATCTTTGATCCATCACTTGATATTATCATCCTCAGTCAAGCCAATCCATGTTAAGGCCCAAGAAGGAGAGAGGGATGGGATCTTTTGAAATTTCCCATAGACAAACCAGTCAAAGATGACTGGTCCATAAATTGGTTTCTCATCACTAAAGAGGTTGACTTCACGTGTGGGATGAGTGATGATCAACCTAGGCCTGTTTCTTAGATCCAAAGGCACCAAGGCCAATTTTTCCTTCCTCTTTTCTTTATCTAGTGGGATCAATTCTTTACTTACTTTACCAGAGGGATCCTCCTCCCTATCAGAACCATATGCAGCTGCTATGTCAATAAGGGCACCTTCTAATGTTTCTCCTTATTTAAGGGCAACCATAATAATGAATTCCACTAGGGAAGAAGGTTTTTGTGGGAGTGTTGAAGGTACAAGGACTTCTCCAAGTCTTTCCTCTATCTTTGGTTCCTCAACCATAGCTTTTCCTTTTTCCTTGATGTCCTCAATATGCTTAACTTGGGTTTGTCCCACTAGTTTTGCTTATTGAGGTTTAGATGATTGTACCTTATTTGGTGAATTTTGATGAGTAGTCTTAGATGGACTAGGAAACAAGTGATAATTTAAAGGGTGTAGTTATCATTTTTCTCTTGAGGGCTTGTTGTCCCTAAGCAACCTGTGTTCCAATTGAATGATGTGACCTCTAATTCTAGAAAGTACTTCTTTAAAATTCTTAGCCTTGATGTAGATGTCATCACCTACACCTAACTAATGTCCATATTCAATCTTTGGGACCTTCTTATCCTGGATGTGATTGATTACCCTATTCTTAGGGTCCCACATTTTTATGTCATCCAATTGAAAATAAAAGGAATTCATATGCACCACCATGACCTCCAACTGCTTCCAATCTCTGATGATGATTTTGCCAATGTCTAATGGGAAGGGATGGACTTGATATTTTTTATTTTATTTAAATTTCTTATCTACACCTTGAATAATCTAGGAGGCAATATCCTACTCTGCAAGCTTGTTGGGGACATGAATTGGTAATTTTTAGGGCTAAGTCAAGATTCCCTCTATCCTTATCATGGTATAATTTGGGTAGTACCACACATCCCCCATGGTTTCCACTTGTTTTTTGATGAGAATATGTAGCCTTAGCATATGGATGCCTGTGATTTCCTCATAAATGGCTAGAAAAACACCATCACAAATAAATTGCATGTGGTTCCTGTACTTAAATATATGCAATTTAAAGTAATGATGGGAGATTTTGGTCCTGCCATTAGGGGACGAGTTTCTTATGCCAAGAAAGGTCACAGAGGCTAGGAGGGAATCCAATAGATAGGACATCATATCAAACTTCTTAGAGGTCCTTCTTTTAATGGACATGAATTTCTTGGTCAAGAAAAATCTTATTAAGCCTCTTATAAGAGGGGTATTTTTTTCTCCTAGCATAAAGTGGACATAAGGTACCTAGAATTTGTTCACATAAGTAGTGGCAGGGGCACCAAGGGCTCTATTTATAAATGTCATGGCTATCCTAAAGCCCTCTCTAAATTGGACAATAGGTATTTTTCCATCAAGGGTCTTGAAAAACATGGGATTTGTTAGATTAACTAAGAAGTGAGGACCGAATTGAGGTCATGGGTGTCAGTCCAATCTCTTATGGATGGGAGCTTGAGATGGGGAAAGGGAAGCTTGTAATAGGTTTCAAAGTCCATGGGGGTAATACAGACAATCCTTTTGGTGATTCCCTCTTGAATAATCCACTCCCCATATATTCTACAATCCACAAAAATAAGATCAAGGACATCGATACAATGTATTACCTCTGGTTTTGTTGTTGCATGGTGAAGACCTACCATCTGAATTACAAATATATCATTGTATATTTGATGTGTGGTATATTTTATCTTCTCCTCCTAAGAGATGGGAAATAATTATTCTACAAGGAAGAATAATTTTGACCAGTTCTTGACCCTACGAACATTTAGGGATGCCAATTCTAGCTTGATATCTTTGAAAACCCTTCATTGTTGGAGGTCAGAGAAAGCTCAACTTCCATCTTCAATTATTGTCTACCTACCACCATTGATGATACAATATTATCTCCTTAGGATTTCACTAAGACATTTGTTTCTCAAATCTTAGTTACATTATATTGACCAGGTGAAGTTAATTAAGTCAACTTAGATCTTCTTTATAGAGGGTTTAGGGCTTTGAGCTTTAATGGTGAATTTATCTAGGTCTTAACTTCATACATACCACAAATATAATGGGGACTCTTTCCTTCATGCCTTTATTTTTTTGAGCTCATAAGATCTTTGATTTTGACCTTTTATGCTTATGTGGAGCCCATGTGGTAGCCTTCTAGACTTTCATAGAAATTTTCGTAACTGCCCTTCAGATACTAGCCATTGGATTTTAAAAGCCTCCTTTATTTCACTCCATTAGATCAAGATCTTGGGCCTAATGTGGTTTTTTTAATCCAAATTCAAGTCCCAGCATTCTTATTGACTCTTTGATCTTTTGACTCATGGTCATGACACTTGGCATTCTCATAGATTTCTTCTATACTACATATCTTTGTCAGTTACCTTCTTGGTCATCCGTTAGCCACGTGTCAAGCTCATAGATCCTTGAAAACTCATCAAGATCTCTATGTTTTTGGATTAAATCTTATGAGTGGAAAATCATCATTGATCTTTGTGGGGCCCTTTTATTTAGTAGATATCCTCTCACACTATTAGATCAAATTCAGTGAGTGAGTGATCACCATTGATCTTCGTGGTGAGCCCAATCATTAATTTAACACATTTATTAAGTGGGTCCCATTGGTTTTCTTTTTTTGATTAGCAAGTCACTATGCATCTGTCCCTTGAGGATTTATGTAACTTTTGACTTTTCTTCCTATGCCTCACATCATTGGATCAAATCTAATGAGTGATTGTTTGTCATTGATCCTTTCATGATGCACACTACTTAAACAAGAGCTTTTTGGTTAATAAACTCTATTTAATCAAATATTTTGAGTGATCACTACTAGATCCTATAAGGGATATGAGGAATAACCATTAAGCTCAAGGATATAAATACTTAGGATAGATTATTAAGACTAAGGTCAAGATTAAATATCACTGCCTTAATATGAATTACCTAGTCTAAGTTAGGTGACTTAAAAAGGGACTACATAAAGCACATTAGTTAAGACCCAAGGAAAAATAAGAGGGGAAAGGATTAAATAAAGGCTTAGGTTGCATTTAAAAAACATGATATACCCTTTATTAACCAATTTATTCAATCATCCCCATCAACTTGATTCCCACCAATATTTGAATTTAAACTGAGGACCACCTAGGGTTCATCAACACCAAACCCTAGGCCTTCCAAATAACCTAAAATAACTTAATCAAATTTATTAGCTTGGTCATTAATTAAACAAGAGGTTTTCAAGATACACAAATGTTTAATTCATGAGTGGATGGTCTTCAAATTCTTTCACAAGGAACTTTAATGTTCAAATAATTCAAACTTGGATACACAGGTCTCTCAAGGGTCCTTAATTTTAAAATGAGTGGGGATTTTTTGGTCCCAACAAATGGTGAATTTTGATGGAAACATATAAATATGTTAGAACTTCTAGACTCTGAGTTTAGATAAACATTGAGGTCACCATTCCATATGACCTAAGAAATTACCATCTAGATCTAATTATAGTTGAAACAAACCTTGCACTATTGGATTTAAGGTTAAACATCAAGACATACCTGAGTTATGTGTGTGATTTTATTTCACTTACTCTTTTCCATAGGGCTCAAGAAGTATTCCTTAGCTTTCTTCCTTTAATCATTTATGTTGACTTGGGTGTACTGAACATTTTTTTTTTATAGAATTATGGTTTAGCTTAGGGAAAGCTTGGGCATTGCTCTACTACCAGACAAGCATCTAAATCCTTGATAGAGATACCTTTGGCTCTAGTTGTGGCTTTTCTTTACTTCCATCCAGGCATCCATAGCCCTGGTGGAGGTTGCCTGACTCACCTTTTATGAAAGCTTCAATTTTACCTTGGTTTTATCATATTTTTGTATTTTTTTATCTTTATGCTTTTAGTAAGGTTGGGGACTAAGATATCCAAGTTTAGGATTTGGTCAAATATTTTATTTTGGGGATTGATTAGGGATGAAACTCTTTTCCTATGTAAGGATGTTGATTATGTGCTAGCTATTGGCATGCTCTTGATAGTTCAGGTCTCAAGTCCTAAGTATAAATCTTATTAAAACTAATATGGATCTAGGGTCATGACTTAAATCTTATGGAATGACTTCCCATTTATCTGTTTGTATTCATCTTCTCAAATTTGTATCATAAATTTAATTTATAGGACTAAGGTTGCCTTTGTGTGGGGTGCACACCTTCCTTTTAGTATTGGGGCCTATTTTGAGAAACTTTCATAATCTCTAAGCTTTAGGGATGACTTAAAAATACCTTGAGATCAAGGGAGAACCAAATGAAAAGAAATATAAAAAAAAAATCAAAAGCAAGCAAAATAAAGGAACTAAACAAATATGAACAAACTTATATATAAACCAAGGACAAGAAATAAAAGAGACATAAAGAAAACTAACTAGCCTACCTACTTCTAATCTAATCCCCTTACACCTTACTCCATAAATATCTTAGGAATGGTGATAGAGAATTAATGCTTGATGTACTTCCCATTAGTAGGTAATATGAACTCTACCCCTTGTAAATCTTTGAGCTTAAAGGTGGTTTTCCACAATGTTTCACTAATATGGTATGGGCCAATCCACAGGGGTGTGAATTTGTTATGCTTTCCTTTGGGTTCAAATGATTTGTCCCAAAGTAGGACTAAGTCTCCCTACCTTAACACCTTGATCTTAGACCTTTTGTTAAACCATCTTTTTACTATGGCCTGGTGTTTGCTAAAATAAAAAAAAGTAGTTTCCCTGTCATCTTCCATTTAGATGAGGTATAGTAGCCTGGAAGCTACATGTTCTTGGCTATTCTCCATGTATTCTTACATGAACCTATATGTAGGTAATTTGAGGGTGGTGGGAAATATGGGATCTATGCCATACACCAACATTAATGTTAAATATTTTGAAGCTTGATTGATTCTTATTCTATTAGCCTAGAGTACAAACTTGAGCAACTTATGCCAAGTATTAGGCTTGTCTTCAACAAACTTATTGATTGTCTTCATATCAAGTTCTTATTTATGGAATCTGAATGCCATTTCCTTAAGGATAATGATTGGAAGCAAACCTAAGGTTGATCCCATTATTGTAGGCCCATTAAATCATCTTAATTGAAATGAATGTGAATCCATTATCACATACTAGAGAGATTGGGGTCCCAAATCTAGTACATAGACTTTCTTCTAAGAAGCCAATTACTTCTTCCATTCTACATTTCTTGGTAGTTACTACTTCTATCCACCTGATATAGTAATCTGTGGTAGTTAATAATACTTGTGGCTCTTAGATGAGTTGGGGTTAATCACTTTAATGAAGTCTAGACCCCATTGTGTGAATGGTTTGTCAATCATGACTGGTTGTAGAGGCATGGCTACTTTTAGCTCTTTGGTGCTAAAAATTTGGAAAGAGTGGCATTATATTATGTGATTTTGGTCATCCTTAAATATAGTGGGCCAATAGTAACCCACCCTTAAGATCTTGTGGTCATTAGTCCTTCTAAAGGGATGTCCACTACCTAACTTTTCATGGAAGGTGGCCATAATTTGGGAAATTCTTCTTGTGAGACACACCTTAGGTAGATTTCTTTGAAGTTATTTCTATATAGTATTTCATCCTTGATTAGGTAGTGGGTTTCCTTAAGCCTTAAGGCCCTCTTTTATTCCTTGATTAATCCTAGAGGACAAACACCATTAATCAACAAATACATGATTGAATCATACCATTCACTAGTTTGAAAGCTTTGTTGGTCTACTTTTATAATAATTATCCTAGGGATAACGTTGGTAATCATTTGGATCAAACCTTGGCACCTTAATAGTTTTGTTATTTTCATCTCCAAGTCATATTCTTTTAGAATTGACATCCACTTACCTCTACATTCTTCTAGCTCATTCTGACTCAACATAAGTTTGGTAGCAAGGTCAGGTAAGATGGCATGAACCTTATTTCTAAGGATGTAGTGTCTAAACTTATTTATTGCCTTTAATAATTAATATTCCTACTTATCAACCATATAATAGTTTAGATCATCATTCTTGAAATTGGTACTCATGAAATCTATTGGGTGATCACACTCATCAACTTTTTGAGTTAATATAGTAGCCATAGTATGATCAGATATAAAAGAGTAAAGATAGAAATCTTATAAGAAATTGGGACTTGTAAGCATTAAGGCTTGGATAATGGCTTCCTTGATGTCATTAAATTCCATTTTGTATTTTTCCTATCAAATCACCTTTGCATCTTTCTTGTGCATGTCATTTAGTGGCTTGATAATTTCTACAAAACCAGAAATAAACTTCCTTACAAAATTTATCTTACGAAAGAATTACTTCAACTCTTTCATATTGTTAGGGAGTTTAATCTTAGATATTTCATTTAATCTTTTAGGGTCTATGGATATACCATATTAAGTTACAATGCTCCCTAACAATCTACCCTTGATTACACAAATGATGCTTTTCTTAGGGTTCAAATAAATGCCATACCTTCTACATCTTTCAAAAACTTGTTGCAAGTTCATCCCTATTTTTAGAAAAAAATGTTAGATCATCCATGTAAATAATGATGCGCTTGCCAATCAAGCCTTGGAAGGCATGATCCATGGCTCTTTCAAAGATGGATCCTGCATTGATTATCCCAAAGGGGATCCTTTTGTAAGCAAAGGTTCCCCACTTTGTTGTGAATATTATCTTCATTGTGTCTTCTCTATCAACTAGTACTTGGTTATAGCCTTAAAAACCATCAAGGAAGGACATCATAGCTGAACCTAAAATAGTTTGAATTACTTGATCAAGGGAAGGTAGGGGATAATTTTCATTCTTTGATGTTTTGTTCAAATTTTTGAAGTCAATACATAGCCTAATCTCACCATTCTTCTTCTTGACTGGCACTAAATTGGCCACCCAAGTTGAATGTCTGATGGGAAAAACTATCCTTACATCCAGTAACCTTTTGACTTCTTTAAATATCATAGGTTCCAACATGGGGTTTACTGGTCTTTGTTTCTGTCTAAAAGGTTTACAACTTTCTTTAGGGGTATGGTATGGCTAATGACCCTTAGATCAAAGATTTTTAGGTCATCATAGGACCAAGATAATATATCCTTATATTTAGTAAGGAGTTATTTGGCCTTCCTATTCTCATAAATTGTATAATCCTTTCCAATGTTCACTAATTGAGGTTGTCCCTAGGAACCAAGATTCAAAGCATTTCAATCTTTTCTACTTACCTTGGGAACCTTGGAAATCTCAACTAGTTTATCCTAATCAAACAATCTCTCTGGATCAATCATTCCTTTAGGGATTTTATTATCATTTAGTTGGATGACCTTTCTATCAAACTTGTTCCCTCTAGTTACATTCTCATCAGCTTCATCCATAATATGGGCCTTAAATGCCCCATAATTGGTAAAGAAATGTAATATCTACTGGTTATCATTGAAGACTTGAAAATGGTTAACATTGTCAAGCATTGATGGACATGGAACCAATTCAATACTGAAATCATGGGAGTTTGGACTAGGCATGAGGTTCACTATAGCTAATGCCAGTTCATCGACAGTTTGGTTTTCATATTGGGGAATGGAAGTGATGTTGAAAGCATCAAAAGACTTAATTAGGTCCCAAACTCTAAACTTATACTTCTTGAGGTATGAGAGTTTGCATTGATATGTACTTCTAACCTAGTTGATTACTAGTTCTGAATCTCCAAAAATTAGTAGCTCTTTAGCTTTATTCTTGACAGCAAATAACAAACCAAGGATGAGAACTTCATACTTTGCAAGGTTATTGGTGTAGGGGAATTGGAGTCTATAAGAGGCATGATACCTTTTTTTGGTTGGATTAGTTAAGATAATGCCAACACCCAATCTATCCTTGCACCTAGCACCTTTAAAGTGTAATTTCCATAGCCTAGGAGGAGGTTCTATGTCCTTACGATCATCTAATTTATTATCTTCTAGGGTAAAAATTCCTAAGTATGAGTCGATTATGTTGAATCTTTCATTAATAACATTGTATTATGTTATCATATGTTTCATCTTTGGTTTCCTCTAAACTCTAATTTGGTTGGGACTCCCTTCCATGGTAACCATAAGTGGCAATAATTAGTATACATTTACCCATTTAAATCTTTGGTCCATTCTCTGCTTAATAGGATCTTATAGTCATCAGGATTATCTACTACCTAAATATCAGTGAATTGTTATACCCTAGGCTCATAGGCTATCTGCATGTGAATGTTCAAAATTTCTCCAACCACTTTAACCCTTGACTTGTCTAATTGGGTGACAATCCTATCAGACTTGATGGGAGTTAAGACAAGTTGTTTACATATGCCAAAAGGCATGATATTGGTGGAAACACTTGAGTCTAATAAGCAATTATGAAATTTTTTATTGAATATTAAAATTATGAGCAAGAAAGGGGGAGATTTGGCTTTGGCCTTATATACTCTTACATTAGCATGATATGTCTTGGGAGGTTTGCTAAAATTTAAGGATTCTAGAAATAAATCCCTTTGTTCTATAATCTATGTTAACTCATGCAAGGTGATATTATCCCTTATCTTCTTCATGTCCTCAACTATGTTGTAACTAATTTTTGGAGGATTGGGGAATTTAGGGCTATGCTTGGGAATGTTCACTCAGGGGGGCTTAGGTTTTTTACTTTAAGAAAGATCTGGAGGAGTTTAAAAGTTATTTGAGGGGGTTGATGTAGTCAAGGGATGCCTCTATTCTATGTTCCCTAATGGGTAAATTCTTTTTAGGAACTATTGAAATGCATTGATTTCTTTAGGGATCTCATCTGGTTCATTTTCTTCCTGAAAGGGGAAATCAAAGGTTTATACCATGAAAGCCTAATCAGAAAGTTTTGGGCCAGATGTATATGTATTATTACCTTACTGGGAACTACCTCAAACATGTCTAATGCCTCTTGGAATGCTTCAAATTATTTGTAGAATTCAATGCAGTCAATCTCCCCATCATTAGTTGTGTAATACACCCTAAAATAGTTAGGAAATATAATGCCCATGAGGTTAATATCCATGGTTTTCTTCTCTAAGGAGGGTCATGATTTTTATTATTGTGGAAACTATCATTCTAGAACCTATTTCCTAGCTTATTATATCTTTGAAATGAAAAGTTTCTTCCTAAAATTTCAACAGTATTACCCACTTATTTTTGTAATTGGAGGAAATTAGTATTTAGCTTCTAGACCATTTTTAGGATAGATTCATTTTCACTTTTAGAGGTCTTAGAATTATGTACTTGATTATTAATAACATTAGCAGTTGGTACTAACGCCATCTGATATCATGTTCTAAATCTATAATTAGTGGGCTAGCTCATGAATCCTAAGTTTTGACTAAGGCCAATATGATTCAAGGGAAACTAAGTGAGGTTTGTAAGTTAGTTCAAAGTAGGTATGTTTTGAATGTTATGGGGAAATAATTTCACCACTGGCCTTTGGGGGTTAACATTCAACACATAATAAGCCATTTGTCCTTGGGGTTGCATTTAATCATTGATAGTTACCACTTCTGAATATGCCCTGGCCAAAGAGGTCATGGCTAGTATAAACCTTTTCAAGAATAGTGAGGTCATAGGATCTACTACATCCTTATAGATCTCCAAAGCTAAAATATCATCTAGATTATATGGATCTATGGTTTTACTAAACATCTTCTAAAACCTAGCATTAAAACGCCTGATAGGTTCATTAAAATCTCTTATAATAATTGTAAATTGATGATAAATGATGTAAGGACTAATGATTTTTCCAAACTGATCTATGAACACACTATTAAAATCTTCCCAACTAGTAATGTAGTTATTAGGCAAGTTTAAAAACCATTCATAGGTAACATCATCAAAAGTGAAAGGGAATAACCTACATGCTACATCTTCATGCACAATGTTGAGTAATCTCAAGGCAGACTTGAAAGACTTTATATGTTATTCAGCAGTTACTATGCCTATGGGACTAAATGCAAGAAAATATATCTCTAGATTATGTGGGAGGTTATGGACCACCCTAGGCACGTTGATAGAAGAATCACCTAACCAAGCCATTATCTTATGAGGGTTAAAATTAAATGTACCTTGAATAGGTGATGTTGGGAGGGATTTATATTTTGTATGTCTACCTTTTTCCTATCTTGTTGTCTTATGTTCCTAAAGTTAAAGTAAAGGTTATCAAATTTTTGAATGTGATCTTAACCTGATCCTAGGCAACTCCAGCATGAGATTTGAAGATCCTATTTAAGATGCAATATACCATGTTAAATTTCCATGAGGAAGGGAGTTTGATTCCAAATGTGGGCTAATATTTGCAAAGAACATCAATATTTGGTTAGATCTTGTCAATGATGTACTTAATTTAATGAATATATCCTATCTTAATGCATCCCTACTTAAATAAAATCAATTTTTGGCCTATGGTAGCCTCAAATGCTTCGTAAAAGGTGAAGATACATGACCTTTCCAATTTCAAGTCAACTTTACCATATAAAAAATATATATCTAGCCCCCCTTCTAGCACTAGTGGAGCTTTCTCCTATTGATGCTTCTAAATGAACCACAGGTGCTCTCTATTGTTTAAAGAACACTTATCATTTTAGAATCCAAATATTTAAGGCATGAGTTATAGGTGTTTGGAAAATAAGATGCATGTGGTGGAAATAATAGTAGAACAACATGAACTGTTCCATAATATTTATAAATTTTGATGGTAGGGGGCCATCTTGGTTCTTTCCTTAAAAAGTATGGACAAATTGACTCAAATCCAGACCATTGACTAGACCAAAAATGATTATGGACAATGTATCTAAACTAATGTGATTTGTTAAAAAAGGGAAAAAGGAAAGGTAGAGTAAGAAAGAGATGGTTATTATTGATCTTATACTGTGAACATATTGATAGAGTTTCAAGAATTACCCAGCATGATCTTAACCACTATATAGTAAAAGGTAGCCTAAGCTCACATTCCACTACAAACTAGGCTTGATTATGAAAATGAAATGATGATACAAGTAAAAAGTGTATCCAATTTTATAGTTATACACCATATCTAGATAGCGAATACACATCTTTGATGCAGATCAAATAAAATGAAGTAAACTCAATCTCATTCAACTAACTTAGCCTTGCACAAGTTAGAGACCCTATAATTAATAATCTAACCTAGTATTTCTAAAAAATATTCATATTTAAAACTCAAATAAGAAATTGAGAAACTTTAGCAATTCAAACACATCAACCCAGATAATTCCTATAAAATTCCTTGATCTTTTGTATTAATTGCTTACAAGTGGTACTAATACAATTCAAAGTTCCTCCTTTTACAAATGGTAATACACGCCCTTTTATAAGAAGACAAGTAGTATACTGGTTAGTTTTACAACTACAAGTGTACAAAATATAGTTGTCTTTGTTAGAACTATAATACAAGTATCTTTTACAATACTATTGACCTAGAGGTAATCATGCTAACAAACTAGTGTGTGGCTTTACAAACTAAATGGGTTGCCCTACTGGCAAGCTGAAATTAAGATGCTATAGGTGGGTCCCTTCATTAATGCAAGATGCTCATGGCTCTTATATGTTGTTCATCCACTAGGTTTAAATTTATGGTAGGCCTAGTGATGCACCCTTCTTCTTGGTCTGCCAGTTCATTTTAATATTTATCATTCCTAGCCAAGGCTTACTTGATGCTCCTAAATTCTTTGATTCTCTAAAATGCCTAGGAGCCCAACTTTGCACTTTCATATTTGTTGATGTGATTATATTAATGATCTAAAATTTATTTCAAATTAACTAGAGAATAATATTATTACAACCATATGACCAACTCAGCTTAACTCATTCCAACATGGTAATAACGATGTCATCAAACTACCTAATCAAATTTTCTACCACTAAACCCAAAATGTCAAGATGAAAACTATGGAAAACCAAATTAATCACACTTATGCACATAAGAAATCAAAGCATATAAAACCTTTCACATCCTAAAATCACTATACTTATCCCTAAACATCTCTAATCATGTCAAAAATGAAGATCAACCAAGCCAACTTCAAGCACACTAGGACAAGCACATTGCACACTTTGTCATTATTACTTAGGCTATTAAATCACTTCATCCACTCACTAGGACACCTCCATGACATCACCATGACATCATTAATAAATATCTAATAGTTTTTTTAAACTTATCAAGATGACTATATCAACCTGGTTGGCATAGTATGTTTTTTAGAAGTTTGTAAGATGACTATACCAGCCTAGTTGACCTAGTTTGTTTTCTAGAAGTTTGTAAGAGTATTGTGTCAACCTATTCAACCTAGTAGCATATATCTGATAAAGAATTGTATATAAATAATAGTCATTTTTTATGTGACTTTGTGTTAAACTTATTCACAAAACTTATAAACTATACTGGCACTATCAACCTAGTATTGTAAATATAGAAAAACAATAAATAAAATGATAAAAAATGTAAAATGTGAAAGAAAACTTGCAAGGGTTAGGTTCACCAGAATGTATGCAATCAAAATAGCATCATATCTATTAATCAGTCCTAACTCAAAGAAGATATATCCTACTTAAACTTTTGATTGGAAATACATTAGATAATCAGGAACATGACCAATATGTGGATCCATTAGACCCAATTCGGGGATATATTGTCATAATAATAATACTAGGGAGGGTTTTAAAGCCTCCAATCAAGAAAAATCATGTAATAACCCTAACTAATCCCTATGTTTTCATATTCACTAAAATAATGACAAGTAAAGTAAAGTCTAATCTAGTGCTCACCAAATATTATGGCATAAAGTGGGGGTAATAAACAATAAAATTAAATATACAGAGAAAACATATACTTACATCAATGTATATGGAACCCTAATACATGGAAGAGAAGTGAAAATGAATATCTATTTACTCTTATAAAGGAGGAATAAAGGAATACTTCCTTTAAATATGAACCCATTTAGCTTCAATATCTCCCTTGGCCAAGGTGCTTCACAAGAGTTTTTTATGGTATGTAAGGATGACAAGGATAAATTAGCTCTAGGATACACAACCTATCAATGCATCTGAAAGACTTCTCCATAAGATAAGATCCATATCTCTAAATAAAGTATGAAAACCTAAGATTTATCCTTAAGTATAATTATGGATAAGTAGATGCAAAATAAATATTAATTCTTCTTATCTTATCCAAATAATGAAAAAATGATCATGTATATATAGGCAGATTTAACCCTAATACCATCTAAAAGTTTCAGCCAATAAGATTGACCCAGTCGACCTAGTATTACTATTGATTAAAATTCACTAGGTCATGGGTTAGGTTAACCAAGATCCTACCTAGACCCTAAATGAATTTCAACAATAAGAGTACAAGGTTGACCCAGTTGACTTGGTACTATAAACTATCTAAAGGGGTATGGAAGGTGGGAAATAACTAGAGGAGTATACAAGAGAGAAGAATAAGCTTAGGGGAAATGTTTTTAGGAGACAACTATGTAGATAATAAGTGGTAAAAGGTACAACAATTTGATGAATCACCAATGGTATTCCCACCCCTTTGTCAATTTTACCCCTTAAGGCATGCACTCAGAGAGATTGAGACTTGATGTAGGAGCATCAATCAAAGGTTGTCATTTCTATATTTTGGTTAAGATGAAGTAAAAAGTGGTAAAATTTGAGATTCAATGTCTGTATGGGACCTTCTTAAGTCCATTTTTTCCTTAGGAGTCCTTTGAAGTCATAGAGTTATGTTAAAGGGCTTCTAGGAGTTTTCCCTCCAAAACTTGAAATTTGAAAATTCAAATGTTTCCAAGAGCCAAGGAGGGATTAAACATGGTCTAAGAGGTTAGGTGAATGAATAAAGGTTTAATAAGACCAATATGTGGTGTAATAAGGATCTTAATTCATATATGTCATGTTTACAAGATGAAAATCATGTTTTGGTTTAGTAACCCTCATCCATACTACGTTGGGTTGATGAAAAGAAGTTGCTTTGTAACTGAATTAGATAACCACCCTTAAATTTGGTGGAAATAGAGGTTGGTTAATAGGTTGAGAGGTCAGAAGAGGTGAAAAATAGGTTGGAAAGGTTCCAAGAAAGAATATCATGGAGCAATGTCAAAGAAACTTTGTAAACCTCTCAAGAAGGTGATGGAGTCCTCATATGGATAGTTTTGTAATTAAGAATGTATAGAATGAGTAAAGATAGAAATTTTTTATATATTATACTTTTTGAATGATATTGATATGTTATGTATTGCTCTATATCATGATAGGTCCTTGTGATTATGAATAGGTGGGTATGTGTATTGTGTTGTAGGTTAAACCATTGGGTTATTGATCACAATCAAAGGAATGATCTGTATAGTTGTTTTAAGAGACAATAAATAAGAAATTCTTGTTTTATAATGTGGGTTGAAGTGTCATGAACTCTTAAATGTCATAATAAAATTCTCAAGATGATTGGTAATTCAAGAAAGTAATTATGGTTCTCAAACCCCTATTCATATGCTTGAAAGGTAAGGTATGCAAGTTTTGTGTCCAAAGATACCAGTATTGGAATGTTAAAATGATGATTCTTAGTCAATTTTTATAGGAATGGTGGCTAATATTATAGTGCTAAATTGAGGTGGAAAAACCCTATTAAAAGAATCAAATCTTGGTTATTCGGTTTAGAAGATTGTTAAAGATCTTACATGTAAAACAATGAAAATATTGTGGGGGAATTTATTTATTTTAGTAAACAAATAAAGGATAAAACCTAGTTAAGGATTGATATCCATTAAATGTTCTTTTGAATCTAAGGTTTTAAATACTCAGTTTGGAGATGTAAACCCTGTTTCTATAGGATGCCGTGTTCAACATAGTTTGGTCTTAGAATGAGTATGTTAACATCTAAATACAAGGAATATGTATGTATTTAGTTTTTTGTAAGATTATACTAGAATTTTCATAATCTTACAAACTTGTATTGACCCTTATAATAGTTAAAGGTGCTTCATGATAGTAATACAACCATGCTACAATAGTGAATCCAATATTCCATAAGACTGAGAACTTTTAAGGTTATTTAGGTATTTGGAATATGTGTGACTATAGTATTAATATACACTTAACATGTTAATAAGTTGTATTCAAACTTTTTAAAAACCTTTTGAGAAGATACATTGTTTTTGGAAAAGAACTGACTTCATAAGCCCTGACACAGTTAATATTAGCATATAAGTTTACTTATTTTTCACCATTTTAAGAATGAAATGAAAGATAAAGAGACTCAAATATATTTTATAGGATTTAAGACCTTAAAATATACATTTATCAGGTTATTTGTATTTTAAAACTCAATACAATTCAAGTTATAGAATTTCTAAGCCTCTTGGCCTATATAGTGAGCTAAAACCCCTAGGATTAGGGTTTTACCTATAAAATGAGTTTCCACCATCATAAGAAGGTAAAAAATTATATTTTTTCTCTTATACACATTATTAATATGAATAATTCATTTTGAGTTGAAAGGGTATGGATGGTATGAATTATAGGAATATGTTATAATACTAGGTCCAAGGAAGGCCTAGTGGAGTAAGAGTGGTGAATAAAAAGCACATTTTTCTAAATAAGTAGGGTAAAAAATTATTTATTAATTTGTGGGAGCCAAATTGGTATCCAAATATGTCAATATATTGAATTTAAAGTATGTACATTGCCCAAACTAATGAGGTTTATCCGTTTGGAGGGCTAATTAAGGGAAGTCTTAAAGAAGCAAGTACCTAGTGTCTTGGAAGTTGGGTCAAGAGAAACATGCAAGAGTTTTATTGTCAAAAATATTATTTTTAAATTTATTTAGTTTCTTTATAATATCTATTAGTTTCTTCCAATAAGGAAAACACAAGAAAAATAGGGCCACTAGCCTAGAGAGACTTTGGAGGGGGAAATGTGTAGAAAGAAGTGATGAAGGGCGAGTTGACCATTTAAAGAGGTATGTATAGGTATGATAAGATAATTTAAGATTATATAAGTAATAAAAATTATTCTTTGAATCCTACTTATTTTTTTGGACATAGAGACCTCAAGGGTTACATAGTGTGAAAGCTAGTGAACACCAAAGGAGAGGAATGTGAAGGGAAAGAATTGTATGAGATGGTGTATGAGTTGTAAATAATTGTAGATATGTTATGGGAATCATGAAAGTATTTGAAGATTATAATACATATTTAAACATCTAAGGGACTATTTCAACCTCATTAAAGAAGGGAAAGATTTGAAATATAGATAAAATCTTTAAGATCAAATCAAGTACATTATGACCAATTGGGTTGAAATAAGATAGTGATGATATTGGAGAATTATCCCCATATCTATGCATCATTTGGTATCATATCAAGGTAAGTTTTAATTGATTTATTTATTTATTTTCATTTGTCTATTTGACATTGGCAAAGCATATTATAAGATATGCATGAGAAGTAACCTTGTAAGGTATTAAGGGAGAATAAGGTAATAGGTCTAATATGATAAGGTCATTATAGAGGAGAATAAGAGTGATAAATAGAAGAGATAAATCCCAAAAGTAATTTGAGAAGGACAATAAGCTAATTAAGATAAGACTATAAATGAGAGAGAGGAAAAGAGAGCATTGAAGCTCTAAGAGATAAGAGGGAAGATAAAAGACTCCAAAAGAGAGTCAAAGAGGATAAGAAGAGATATCAAATAAAGGAATCAAGAAGAGGAAAGGCCAAAAGGAGGTCTAAGAGGCAAGGTTGATATACTTTCTAAGATAAAGGTCTAAATAGGCCAAGAAAGCAAAGAATAATGGAGGATATGGATATAAAAAGGGAAATAAAGTACATAGGAAGATAATTAAGGCAATGTATAGAGAGGATAGAGCTCATGATGAAGATCATAAGAGAATAAGAAAGATAATAGTGTGGTTGGAATGTGAGAATAAAGGTGAAGTGGCCACTAGAGTCACTTGTGAGAAGAATAAATCATAATAAAGGTGTCTTTAAAGATGAGAACAAGAAAGAGAGAGCAGCCAAAAGAGGAATGATAATAGAGATGTTGCCAAGTGAGCAATAAGAAAAAGAGATAGAGAAGAAGGTTCTCACTGAGGATAAAAATAATAAGATATAAGTTTCAAGAAGAGAATATTAAGGTGAAGAAAAGAAGAGAAGATGGACAATGTTTATGCCAAGGATATTCGAAAAGACTATATGGTATCTCATTTTATATGCTAACATTGCTTTCAAGTTTGTGTTTGCAAGTATAAAGACAAATGTGGTGAATTCCAAGCATGATGCCTCAAATTTGATTAATAATGGTCTAATAATACCACCCATCAAGTTTAAAAAGGATGATAAAGGAAAATAAGCTCTTGAAGAAACTAAAGTGAAGGAGATTTAAGATATCCCACATGATGAAGATGAAGAGAAAAATAAGTTCTATGATGCATTACCATGTATAGTAGTTAAAAACAAAAAAATGGTGCACCAAGAGGACATGAATGTCACACAAGAAGATAATAAGATCATTCATGAAGAAATTGAAGAATAAATAATCTTGCATCAGTTGCCATTAGATGTAAATGAATGTCTCTATGTTGATTTTGATTGCATTTATGAAGAATAAAAAGCTAATGTGCAGATTGGTAGAAAGAATGATAGATTGCATCCCTCAAGAGGAGAACAAGGGCATGGATATGTGTGGCCTAAATGGATCAAACAAGTATGTTATGATAATAAAGAGGAGAAAATCAAGCAAGAGATCAAACAAATCAAAAGCATGAATGGAAATCAAGTACAAGTATGGAGGCAAAGTACAAATGGCAAAGTTCATCAAGTTGGCATAGTAGATAACCAATGCAAGAAGAATGAAAGATATTAAAAGATAAAAAAATGGCATCCCAAGAAGGTACAAGGTAGTAAATGGGTGGTGAAAATCATGATAATATCACAAGAGGATCAAGATGAAAATGTACTCCAAGAAAGCATGGAGATTGAAGAAGATAACAAGCCTACAAAGTAAGCAAAAGTGATGATGAATGCAAATTAAGCCAAAGAAGTAAAGTTAAATAAATATAAATTAATAATATAAGATAATTTTTTTTAAATATGTGTTTTAAAATGTGGTTTATGATGATTCATTTGAAGTTGACTACAATAGTGAAGATATCTTGTACATGGAAACAATGGCATTGATTAGTGGGTGTGTAGCAAATAAATATGAGAATGAAGCACCTTAAAGAGTTATTGAAAATCATGGTATGAAATGAAATTAATTTTATATTACTCTCAAAAATTACATAATCCAAGGATAATACAAACAAGAAGTTACCCAAGACCAAAAAGAGCAATGCACACTAAGGTTTGATGAAGATTTGGAAGAGATGGATGCACTAAAGTTACAAAAAGAGTTGGATATGATAGCAGACATGTTTATTCCACATAAGGGGATAAAATAAGATTAATTACATCAAAAATGAGTCAAATAAAAGACAGGTGAGGAGTATCAAGAAGCAGCACAAAGAGCTGTGCACACAAAGATGTAAACAAGCAAGCAAGCAAATAGAGGATGAACAACCAAATAAGGTAATTTATTCATTCGGGAAAGATAATTATGAGTTTAAATTTGATAAAAATGCATATATGAGGCCAAATAATGCTCAAATAACAATTTACTATGGTGAGGATGAAAATAACAAGAAGTTGCTCTTGCATAGTGAGCAAAACTGATGGGAAAAGGCATCAAGATGTGAAGAAGTTGAAAGAAGAGGAAATAAAAGGAAGTATAAATGAACAAAGGATAAATATTGAGTTACATGAGAATCCATTAGAGCCTAATGAATAAGATAATAGTAGGAACAAGAAGTAAAACCCACTAATAAGCAAGAATTAAGAGGAAACAATGAAAAGACAAGCTATCAAACAAGCATGAGGAAGAAGAATGAATACAAATTGGTTGCAGCTGAGTATGAAAAGGTCCAAGATGACATGGAATAAGTATTATATTTTTAAAATAATAGAATAAAATAGTGGGAACATTTCATGAAATTGGAGGATGCATGGACACAAAGATTAGACAAGGCTACAAGGAAGAAATGAAAGCATTTAGCAAAAATAAGGGATCAAACAAGGATGAACAGTTAAGCAAGTATGAATTACCCTCAAAAGATTAATTTTAAGTCAAGAAAGAATTACAGAGGCTCAATTTTTCTCCCTCCTAAGTAATATGATGTAGGAACATCAAGAAAAAGTTGTTATTTTTGTGTTTTGGTCATTAGGAAGTCAAAGGTGGTCAAAGTTAAGAGTCAATGTGTGTATGGTACCCTCTTAGGTCCATTTTTGCCTTAGGAGTCCATTTTAAGTTATAAATTTGTGTTAAAGGGATTCTAGGAGTTTCCCCTCTAAAACCTGAAATTTGAAAATTCAAATCTTTCCAAAAGCCAAGGAGGGATTAAACATGGTCTAAAAGGTTAGGTGAATGAATCCAAGTTTGATAAGACCAATATGTGTTTTAATAGGATCTTAAATCATATGTGTCATGTTTACAAGTTGAAAATCATGTTTTGGTTTATTAACCCTCATCCATACTATGTTGGGCTAACGAAAAGAAGTTGCCTTGTAACTGAATTGGATAACCACCCTTAAAGTTGTTGGAAATGGAGGATGCTATGTAGATTGAGAGGTCAGAGGAGGTGAAATAGAGGTTGTAGAGACTCCAAGAAAGAAGATAATGGAGAAATGTCAAAGAAACTTTGTAAACCTCTCAATAAGGTGATGGAGTCCTCATATGGACAATTTTGTAATCAATATAGAATGAATAAAGACAAAAAAGTTTTGTATATTATGCTCTCTGAATGATATTGATCTTTTATGTATTTCTCTGTATCATGATAGGTCCTTGTGACCATGAATAGGTGGGTATATGTATTTTGTTTTAGGTTGAACCATTAGGCTATTGATCATAGTCAAAGGAATGGTCGGTATAGTTGTTTTAAAAGCCAATAAACAAGAAATTCTCAATGTAGAATGTGGGTTGAAGTGTCATGAACTCTTAGATGTCCTAATAAAAGTGTCAAGATGATTAATAATTCAAGAAAAGAATTTTGATTCTCAAACAACTATTCACAAGCTTAAAAGGTAAGGGAAGCAACTTTTGTATCCAAATATACAAGTACTAGATATGTTAAAATTATGATGCTTAGTTGGTTGTTATAAGAATTGTGGCTAAGATTATAGTGCTAGATTGAGGTGGCAAAACCCTATTAAGAGAAGAAGATATTGGTTATTTAGTCATACCTATGTTACACATATAAGAAACCTATTTTTAGAAGACTGTTAAAGATCTTGCATGTAGAACAAGGAAAATATTTTGGGGCCATTGAGTTATTATAGTAAACAAAGAAAGGACAAAACCTAGTTAAGGAGTGATATCCATTGAACATTCTTTTGAAGCTAAGGGTTTAAATAATGAGTAAAGAGATGTAAACCTTATTTCCATAGGATGCCCTATTTAACACAATTTGGTCTTAGAATGAGTATTTTAATGTCCAAATACAATAAATAGGTATGGATTTAGTTGTTTGTAAGATGAGATTGGGAGTGGAGGAATCTTATAAACTTGTATTGACCCTTATAATTGTTGAAGGTGTTTCATGACAATAATACAACCCTGCTACAATAGTGAATCTAATCTTCCATAAGATTGAGAACTTTGAAGGTTGTTTGGACATTCGGAATAGGTGTGACTGTAGTATTACTTAACTTGTTAATAATGTGTATTCAAACTTGTTTAAATCCCTTTAATAAAATACATTATCTATTGAAAGGAACTGACTTAACAAGCCCTAACATAGTCAATATTAGCATACAAGTCGACTAAGTTTTTGACATTTTAAGCATGAAATGAAAGAGAAAGAGACTCAAATATATTGGATATGGAGGATGACCTTAAAATAAACATTTCTCAAGTGATTTGGTATTTTAAAACTCAATAGAATTTAAGTTATAGAATTTCTAAGCCTCTCGGCCTATATAGTGAACTAAAAACCCTAAGATTAGGGTTTTACATATAAAATGAGTTTCCACCATTATAAGAGGGTAAAAAAAATTATTTTTTCTCTTATACACATTATTAAGATTATCCAAGTGGTTTTGAGTTGAAAGGGTACGGATGGTATGGATATTAGGACCGTGTTCTAATACTAAGTCTAAGGAAGTCCTAGTGGAGTAACAGTGGTGAAGAAAAAAAAAATTGTCTAAAGAAGTAGGGTAAAAAATGATTTATTAATATTGGGGATCCAAATGGGTATCTAAAAATTTCAATATATTTATTTGAAAGTTTTTACATTGCCTAGACTAAGGATTTTTATTTGTTTGTAGGGTTAATTGAGAGAAGGCTTAAAGAAGCAAGTGCCTAGTGTCTTGGTATTTAGGTCAATAGAAAGATGCAGGAGTTGTATGGCCCAAAAGGGTATTTGGAAATGTATTTATTTTATTTAAAATATTTTTATTTTCTCCTAATAAGAGAAACACAAGGAAAATAAAGCTACTAGCCTAAAGAGACTTTGGAGGGTGAAATGTTTAGAAAGAAGTGATGAAGGGTGAGGTGATAGTTCATATAGGTATTTACATGTATGATAAGATCCTTTAAGATAATATAATCAATAAACACGATTATTTGAAACCTAGTTCTTGTTTTAGACCTAGAGACCTCAAGGGTTACCTAGTGTGAAAGTTAGTGAACACCAAAGGAGAGGAATGTGAAGGGAAAGGATTATATGAGATAGTGTATGAGTTTTAAATAATTAGAGAGAGGTTATGGGAATAATGAATGTATTTTAATATTTAAAAACATAGGTACACATCTAAGGGACTATTTAGACCACATCAAAGAAGGAAAAGATTTGAAATAACGACAAAATCTTGAAGATCAAATCATCAAGTACATTGTGACTAATAACTGGGTTGAAATCAGATAATGATGTTATTAGAGACTTCTCCCCATATCTCTACATCAAGACTTGATGGGTTCTTATAAGATAAATATCATCATTAATTGATAAAATTTTAAAAATATTATGTGTATACAAAGACACCCTCAGTGGATCTTTAAAAATTTAGGTTCTTTGAAATATCTATTTGTAATCCTTCAAAACCTTATATGAAGACATTATTAGTGATCTAGGTTGGACCCTTTATGAGGAAATTTTTTTCATTTCTTCCTCAAACCTAGGCCAACATGGGAGTGACCTTAGACTGTGGGATGCCTAATATGCATGTCACACCTCTAGATGTTATGGGGCTAGCTCCCTTGATTTGCTCATTCGGTGCTATCTCTAAGTCCTAATGTGCTGGGATGAAAATGGTAAATGAAATTTCATAAATGAAAGCCTATTATAAATTAGTGATGCACCATGATGATAATTCCATCCACTCAACTCATTTTGGACTCTTAACACACTAATGGATAATATATAGAGCTAAATTATTATATTCAATGACTTAAGCAAAAATATTTCATATAAAGGTTAGTTTGAATGATTGAATCAAGAGGGTAATGAGAAGGAGGATAGGTTCAAGGCACTAAAAATATGATTTTTGCTTCAAACTTGAGCTATCAACATCACAACACACTAGACAACCTACCAAGGAAGTGTGTCTATGTCTAAGTGAATTTTGAACCTACAAGGGAAAATCATACCACTATGCATATCAATACAAGAATGAAAACACTAAGAATAGATCATGAATAAGATAAAAATTCTCTATTTCTTAATCCAAGAGGTGCACAAGTATAATTACTAGCAGAGTTTCATCATACCAACCTGAGGGATACCATACAAGGCCAAAAGCTTATGATATATAGAAGTAAAGGGGAAAGAATAAGGGGAATGTGGTGTGGAGGTGAGAGAAAGAGGTCATAAATGACCAAGGACAACTGAATCCTATAGTTACATCAGTTACATAATCCTTCTTCAACTCTGCCATGCGGTGGTCTTCTTTGATGGTTCTTTGAATGAGTTATTGGTGTTAGAATGAGGTGGTAGAGGATGAGTCAGATTCAGTTACTCTTTATCAAATTATTTACCATGATAAAATAATCCACTATTCCTCTATATGGTAGTTTTAAGGTGAATTTAAATTTAGTTAGCCTCCATGATGTATTTGAGCAACCCACTAGCCTTCACAATGAAGATCAAATCTTGAAACTACCTACTTACACATGATGACCATAGAATGTGAACTTACCTTTTTCAATTCATTAGTTACATGGTGTTATCCCCTTCATTAACTCTCTTCCTTATCCCCTCTATGCCAAACTTGAGTTCTCTTATTGACTAAGTAGGCTAAATAGGTCAATTAGGACTAATTGCCTACGTGTTGGTATATGGATACCATGAAAGCCTACAAGAAAGCTTGATAACTAGTGGATAAGTGTGATTCATGCTTGAAACAACATCATAAACTATAATATATGTGTTACAAGCGTTAGGCACTTGACATATCACTTCTCTTAGTTGATTGGTCCCCCTTCCTTAAGCATTTATAGACTGGCAATTTTGAATGCACTTTTTAAGGAATTTATAAATGAAATTTTAGGCATATTATTATTTGAGGGGATGTAAAAAGTCCCAAACCATCCATTTTAAGCATTAGAATCATTTTTTACTATCATATACCCTTATTTTTTCTCAAAACTATAAAAACATATGGATTTATGACACTCCATACCATGTTTATACAACTAAAACCCATGAACATGTTCTCTTCTAAGTTTTTTGACATTCCAAGTGTTGTTCAGGTTATTCCAAGGTGCTAAGGTGCCAAGGTATCAAGATTTCTAAAACTAGGTTTGTTTAGGGTTTTAGGGAGGTTTAAGAGTGCTTATGAGTCTTATTGATAGTTCATACTATACAAACATCCAATTTTGGAACAAATTCCATGAATCTCTAGTGCACTAACCTACTCAACTTCCATGAATGGCCTAAGTTCCCATGCAAAGGGTGTATGGAGATATGAATGTTAGAAAGTGACCCTAGGGTGGTTTGTAGGCAAATTTTTGAGTGTTTATATTCTTTAGGTTCACTCATATAGGTTTTCATAACAATGAAAACCAATCCTTCATGGATTCTTACTTTATATGGAGACTTAAATCTCCCTAAGATCTTTGGTCTTGATTACCCATGTGGTGGAGTGGGTGAGCACTTGAAGTTGGCACTTGGGTGGACTGTGTATAGGGTTGAGCATTTCAGGTAAGGTTTTGGGGATTATCTAATTTTTCCCACATGTAATTAATATTTAAACCTATCTATAATTTATTAAACATCCTCATGTTCCCCTCTTTGATCATACAACTTGTTGCAAGATCTTGAAGGAACCTTGAGGTGGCACTAAGGTTTATGAGCAGACTTATGTGCTTAACTATTTAGTATATCTCTAAGGAACTTGACTATAGTCATGAATTCTATCCCTTTTTAATAGGTTTTATGACCCTTAAACATAATTATTCACTTTCCAAAAACCTTATGTGACACCAAAATCACTTTTAAACCTTCCAAAACTTGATTTTGTCCATCTAGCACCTAGATTATCTGTCACAAACAAGGCTTGGTCTAAGATAAAATAGTGAGTATACCCACTATTTTTATATAAAAATAATAGAATTGGTGAATTTTATTACTCACAAGTACACTTTCCTTCAAATTTTAATACCTAACTATTCCTACAAAGGCCTCAACTAACCATTTTGCTCAAATTGGCTACGAACTATGTATTGACAGTAAGGTTGGATTGCAAGGTTGGATATTAAGAATTATAAGGTGACAAGGGGTGACTTGATGGAATAAACACCATCACATCATCTTCATCCTTATCTTACATCCATCATTATTCATCACTCCCTATGTTTCCATGTCTTAATTAACTCCTCCAAGCATATCATTTACTATTGTGTTCTTTTACAGGGTTTGGGAATCAAGAGCTCAATCTGACCCTCAAGGTCTACAAGCATACTTTAGTAAGGATACTTGAGTATAAACCCATTTAATGGTGTTAAGGAATCTATATTAACATTTATTTAGTCTTATATTCTTATATATATCCTCTATCTACAATTATTTTGGTGCTCCCAATGCATCTGTATACTCTCTTAAGACTAGTTGATTGAATTTTCTTGAAACCTTATGCCTTCTCTTCATATGAGATTTGAATGAGAATGGGATATTATTTATAAATAAACCTCATTATATTTTTTTATGGTTCAATATCCTCTAAGGTATGGAACTCATGTATTAGGACCTTCTGCTTGTCTTGGATTTTGAGCCATTAAAATCATTATACATTTCCATCCTTAAATTTGCCTAAATGAGCACCCTGTAGGTACTCTCTTTGTATTTTTGACTAGGTAAGTTTGTAAACCTTCTTCATATGAGTTTTTTATACCTTTTGGGAGCAACATTACCTTTATAAAATCTCTATGAGTTCATCCTTTTCACCAATTTTCCTAAGACATTGACCTCCATCACACAACACTCATTTCAAGTAAGCCAAATAGAGTGGTTACAAGTGCATACAAAGAAGGGTTTGAGAAATAGAGTACTCTATTAATTATATTCATTCCACCATGGTATTATGTAGGTGATGTGATCTCATCTCATGATCACCCTTCCTACATCACTATTGACTTGATCATTTGAACTCAGTTTGCTTGCATAGTAAGAAGGATCTAGTTGTAGATGCTCATTTAGGTTGACTCTCAACCATCTACAAATGAAGTGAGGCTTTCAAACCTATAATAGGTCCATTCATACCTCTTCATTATTTAACACTTCTCATGATGGATTTTTTAACCCCTCAATCCTACCTCATAGGTACATATAGTGGTTGCCAAGCTATCTCACTGTCTGAATTTTATACCTCCACTACCTGAACACTAATACAGGTGACTTGATCTTGATTATGAGAGGAATGATCTCCCTATAGGTGTTTTAAACCACTTATACATCACTCTTTTTTTATTCCTTCATAGGGACACTCTTAGAATCCTATACACCCTCTCTATTCAACTTTACTCACACAAAATATCTAAGCCAACTTGTTGTATAAAATTTCTTTTGCTTAATCCATTTCTTTAGTCAAACACTTATCTAGTTGTCCAAGTTAGTTCTAGACTTGTTACAACTAGGCATAAACATGGAGTAATCTTATATCACTCAAAATTTATCACTCAATTATGCCAACATCAATTCACATAAGGCACAAGCCTTATGCACTCACCCAAAGTATAGTAGAGAAAGAACTAGGGCTTGTGTTGATCTAGTCGTACCTTGGCACAACTCATTCTTCAAGGGGATTGATCATTTCCACAATGACATTGTTAATTTCATTGGTGCAATCCATTTTGGGTGAAGTCTGACTATCTATAGGCATAAATCCTATTTGGGGAACTCATTCTAGACATAGAGGCACAAGCCTATATTAGGCTAGTCCTAGGTTCTTAAGGATGCAAGCCTTTGTTTTACTAAGATAAGCATCATTCAGGTGCTTGGGTGGATAAGGGAATTTCTATATCAATGGGTTCATACTCAAGCTAGCGCTCTTAGTGTAGGTGTTAAAATTGGGGTGCATTCCTTTCCTACACTTAGGCTATTTTATAGTTTAGGTTGACATCATTATTTATCACAATGATGCCATAATGACTTGAAACAAAACTTTGCTTAATAACACATTCATATATTGAAATTACACTAATGTAACTATTGAATTGAATTTAGATTCAAAGAACCTTTCTATAAGCATATAAACTATATCAATACATAGATAGGTGTAATTCCATTCTTTAATCACCAAGTTTTTAATAATAGAGTTGATATTAACATAAACAGAGCACATGATCATCTAAACAACTATCAACTCAGAGGTTCACAAGAGAGCTTGGGCACTACAAGGTATCTAGATCTTTATAGGTATCAATGCTAAAAATAAGTTTTAATGGTAGTTACTTCACTATGCCTGGAACTAATTCTACAAAGCTTCACTATCTCCAAGTTGCATCTCCCTACTCATTAGCTCAAGCTTGGTTGTATAGCACTCATGAGCATATTCTGACTAGGGTAGAGGGTGCATGCTAGGTGTTAAGCTATAACCTTGGTTGATCATTCCATCAGCTCCATCACCTTGTACCCTATGCACTCTAGTTTCCACATATAGATACTCATGAAGATACGCCACAAAATTTGGGCACTAGTTAACTGCCTGCTAACTGGCACAAGATGAGCATTGATTCCCCTAGCTGACACAAAACATACCAAACTAGAAATCATTCCATGTGATTACCTCATGCCAAGATGTTTGTTGAGATATCACAAGTCTAGACTTAGGTAAAAAGGGGCCAAACATTACCCTATACAAAATTGCTAGTCTATCCTTAGACTAGTCTTTCAATGCCTTAAGCATGCATAACTCCAGTGTGTTCTCCTTTAATTCAACACTAAAGTCCTCAAATCCCTTGATGGTAAGATTGATTTCTTCAATGGTGTTGTCAATATTTTTTGAGGTAGTGCTAAGCATGAGCACATCAATTTTCTCTAACTCTTTTCTAAATGCCTTTAGCCTTTCCTTTACCCTTATCACTCCTCTATCTAAGATTAATCCTTAATCTTCAACCTTTGTTTACAAGGTGAAAAAGAGTTATTATAGGTTCTACTCCTAGTTCTTGATCTAGGTGCTTAGGGTATGAACTTTTATCATGATCTGTATGCACTCAATCCTGCTAATAGTGTATATATTTTCCATCAGATCTTCCCTCTCAAAATTTTCCTGTTTGAGGCACACATTGATGACCAATGCTTGGTTGGAGAATTTTATGAAGATGGAATTAGCTACCTATACACCTTATTATAGTTATATGAATAGGTATTCTACCTCTTTGATCTTGTCTTTTATCTCCTTCTATAGGAAGGTGTTAGGGTCTTCCTCCTCTTCTTCTTATGCTAGTTTTGGTTTTAACCTTGGGAGCATCTGCTCCACTAGCATGCAAACCTTGTTAACCTATGAAAGATTTGATGTGTCGACACCATCCAAGAGGGATGGCTTAGCTTCCTCTACATGCTTAGCTAGTTTTTACATTTTGAACTTTGTCTTTTACTTCCTCTTCTTATAGCACAATCTTCTTCTCTAAACACTAAAATTACATCACACACACATACACAACTCCCTGTGTCGAAACCCCCCTAAGCCTATTTTAATAATAATAATAATAATTAATCTCCCTAACCCATAATTTTACCCCTCACACATTTAATTAATTTTAAAAATTTAATCAAGTTAATTAAAAACTCCTATTTCCACCTTACCTAGCCACCTCACCCTATGACTAATTCTCCCTTGATGAGTCACCTCAAGACTTGGTCTCCTCACCCTAACTACCCAAGGCTTATTCCCACTTCCAAACTAAATTTATAAACAACTAATTCCTTCCTAACCTCTTATTTTTACCATTTTATAATGGGTGTCACACTTGGCACGTACAACAATAGAAAACAAGCCAAGATTAGAAAGGTTTGCCTATTCTAGGGCCATCGACATTAGTCAACCCATGGCTGATGTTGATGGGATCCCTACCAAAATCAGTGGGATCACTGATGTTAGTAATATAAGCCAAACTCTAACTTATAGCTAAGGTCAACAAAAATTGAGAAAATCAATTTTTACTCTCATTCAGGCTCTCAACATTCTATTTTTTGACATCTAGACTTACAATCACTCTATGTAATTTAATCACCATCAGCAACTGATCTCTTGAGGGCCAACATCATCTGCTTGTTCTCTTTATGTATGCATTCAAGTTCAAAATCCTAGATAGAAACCATCAACCTGACACTTATCATTCAGTGACCACCATAACTAAGTATATCACTGATATTGTAGGTTGTTTAAATATTTATTCTTCCATTTCTTTATATCTACCCTGAACTATATGCACTTTTGACCATACCCCTATGAGGGAGTTACAAAGCTTCCTTACTTATTTCCCCTTACATGTATACCAAACCTATGACTAGACTTAACGAAGCCATAAACTCCCTCTCCTAACTCTCTCAATCTCTCTGACTTGATCCAAACCATTTCTTAGACCTAGAAAATCTTTCTACAACCTCCTAGACAATTATTTCCCCTACTGACCTCGGTAGCCTAACCAACATCAGTCACCTCACTATCGACCTTGGTAGCCTAACTAATATTGGTCACACTCCTACCAATGTCAATGACTATTAATTCCCTATCCTCTTTAAAACCTATCCAGACAACTTCTAAAACACCAATAAAGCACCTCACCTACACCCTATCACTCTCTATTGTGTACAGGTTGTTTAAAATGGTAATTTTATCTCTAGTTTACTCTTTATTTACCTCTCTTTCAGTTATTATTATTTTACCTCTCAAGAGTGGATTTTCATCTCTATTTAAGTTTCACACTTCCTAGAACAAGCGCATACCTTGTCAGCCCATTCATTTATTTGCTAACAAACATCTTGTGGTAGTGTTTTCTTATTTGCAGGTAGTCCTCCCTAGCCAAAGAGGAGTGCTCACAACATCTAGATATGGCATGCAAACCAAATCTAGGTTCATTCTAATCACTTATCCCCATCCTTCTCTTTGTTTACCTTTAGAATTAAAATAGACAAAATTTAGTGAAACATTTTTGGCAAGCCTGGTGGGACCCTGGAGTTTTCCTTGGGTTCATTTCTTGTTTTAAATATTCATATAGGTGCATTATAGTGAAATTTCATTTCTTGTACTTCTTCCTTATATTTTTTCTTAAAAATGAAAAATTCAATATCTTATTTTTATGTTTAAAAGGCATTAAAACTAAAATCTTCTTTATTTTCTCCTTGCCTCTAAAAATAATTTGTCATTTTCTTTTACAAAAAAAAGAGAATCCCTTCTTTACTTCCTCTTGCATGCACATTAGGATAGTAAAGCTCATACTCTATCCCTATTTCCTCTCTATTTTCATTTGAATATCAACATTTCAGATTTGGGTTTAAAACTTACTAAATTTCATAGTTTGCTTATTGCATATTAACTCACATAGTTAATTACAATCATTTTAAATAAATCATAGTAAACCTATGTTACACAAAAAAATAACATTCATATAAATAAGCATCTAAACTCACCTGAGAAAAGGCCCATCAAGATTTCATCACCAGGTAGATCACATTAACCTATTCAGCTATCTTACTTGGATTTCATCACCAAGGGGAGAACCCACTCCACTCTCTGGTGGAGTATAATCTCTAGAAAAAAGGCATATTTTGGCTAAGCAGCCTTACTTGGCTCTAATTTCATGAAGTGCAGAGAGAAATATCATATAACAAGCCACATACCTGATATAACATAGATTCCCTCTTGAACACCAAAACAAATATGAAACTAGCTCTAGATTGCTTTCTAGTACCTTTGATAACCGGATTTTCTTCTCACTATCTGATTAAGGCATAAGCCAACACGAGACTTAAAATTAATATTTAGGACTTAATATTTGTTGACTACATATTATTTTTCTCCTTTTCAATTGCCTTCTATATTTTTGAGTTGGTAAGGATGCTTTTTATTGATTCACAAAATCAATATTATTTATAACACTTCGTTTGTATAACCTATTATTTTAGGTTTTCTAAGTGTTATTCCTTCTTACATAGACCTTTTACATCCACTATTTTACCTATTTTCAGCCTCTGATATCTTAAAACATCAGATTTTCCATTTTTAGGATTTCACATTGACTGAGATCGGTTAACACTACCGGTATCAACAAACTTTACCTACCAACATCGGTTGTTCCACCGATGTCGATGAACTTTTCCTACCAATATTGGTCATCCCTATTGATGTTGGCAGTTGTGTAGTTTCATCTACTCAAAATAGCAAGCTAAAATAACCCATTTTCCTCAACTCAAAATTGGTTTTTATTTATTTTATTTCAAATAAAGGGTAGTAAGACTATTTAAACCACCTCTTTCATGGTATTGAAATGAGCTCAAGGCAAAATTATTACCGATTACACAAGCTGACAACCACTCCCACCTTTTACTCTTACTTTCAATTTTGTCATGGAGCATACTTCAGATATAGAGCATACTCCCAGCCTGAACCAAATTCCCATTATCCCTGAGGGAGATCAATATTTTTCTAAATTTCTTGATTTTAATGTGGTAGCCCTTCAGCATTACCTTGCTATGAACTGAACCTATAATACTACGGGTGACCCAATCTATGGTATGCCAACCTCTTTGATGGAGACAAGCTCAGTTTTGATTGCATCCACTATTTTTCCCATGGTTATCCAAACCACCACTTTGATGAGTAACCCAACTATAAATAATCTCCAAAATGTGGCATCTCCAATCATCTAATCCTACCTAAACACTGGTGTAACTTCCCTACTTTCACAACCACAACTAGTTCAGCCAATTCACACCCCATTCCAAAATTTAGTCATACCTATTCCATCCACACTCACGCCTATAATTACCCAAGTTATGACTCACCCTCATCTAGTCTAACCATGGAAATAATTCAACCTACAGTAACAACAACTAACCAAGGCATAGTTTCCAACCCAATGGGACAATTCCCTTTTCTTTCTGTACCTTAGCCTGTGACTCATTATCCTTATGTTGCCCCAACACAACCTCAGCAACCTATGTCATATACTCCCTATGCTTCCTATCAACTTCCCTATAATTTAGGAAGAATCCCCCAAACTAATCCCCCTCCATACCTCATTAAGATGCTTATGGACAAGACGTCTAATTTAGAGACATCCATTTTTGGTTCAAAGAATGTATTATCTTATGATCAAATATGAAATGAACCAATCCACCCTTATGTGCCTATTCACCCTTATCTAAGTCAATGAGAACTCCCTAAATTTACTCATTTTTAGAGTAAAGAGGACCCACAATAACACTTGCAAGAATTTTGACATGCTTGTTATTTAATAGGACATGATGATGCATTACTACTTCACACTTTCCCTATGTCTCTTTCAGGTAATGCCTTGGATTGGTATAGCTCTATACCTCAGCTCTCTCTTTTGTCATTTACCCAACTTGCACAAATATTCCTAGAACATTTCTCTATTAACATTTCTAAGAAGGTTTATATAACAGACCTTTATTCTATCAGATAATTTGATAATGGGTCTATTGCTGATTTTATCTCTCATTGGATAAGCTCGATTAATCAACTCTCCTTCTCCTTACCCCAACATGAGCTTATTGATATTTTATTAAGAGCATGTGCTAATCACATCTCATCCACACTATGGGTACAAACTTTCCACACATTTGATGAAGCTTTTACCATGGCACAGAAACTTGAGGTTCACGCTATTGATGAAGGCCAAGTCGAGTTACATAGTAAGAATCCCAATACTAAGACAAATGACTCCTCATCCTCTAAAACCTCTCCCTCTAACCAAAAGGCTAAAGTTTTTGCTAATGTAGTCATCATTAATTTAGCCTCTTTCACAACCACAAACCAATCAAATACTTCAACTTCTCAAAATTTGACCAAGTAATTCCAACAACGATATGAACAAAGACAATATACTCCCATTAGGGAATCATATACATCCATTTTGGAGAAACTATTGCAGCAAGGTGTCATAACCCTTCCTTAGATTAAACCTCTTATATAGTTTAACCCTTCCTATCCTATCCCAACTTGGTATAAGGAAGATGAGCTTTGCAGTTACCATCGAGTTAAAGGTCACAACTCTAATAATTATAAGACATTCAAGAGAATAGTTCAAGATATGCTTGATAGAGGTGAGCTTGTCTTGGATAATCCTAATTCACCTCCTAATCAAAGTATGGATGTGTTCAAATATCCCTTTCCTAACCATTCACCAGATCAAAATATTGTCTAATCCACAACTAACTCAGGTGATCATAATATCCATACAGTTAATATGGTCTTTCCTTTATCTTTAGTTCAACCTACCCCTCAACAAGAGACATCTATTTCATCCACTCTTCCCCCACATTCAGTGGCACCTATTTTTCCCATTCTTCCTCCTCAAGTAGAAGAGCCTCCTTTACCACTCCTTTTGCATCCTGAGGAGCCTATAATCCAAATTCCATTTGCACCAATATTACCTATCCTCTTACCACTTAAAGACCACACCCTACTTGTTACTCAACCACAAGTTGAAGGGAACATCATTCCTATATTATACCCTCTTGAGGAACCTTCTTCCCCTACTTCTACTCTACCTATAGAGTGTGGTACCCCACCCACTTCACCTTTGTACCTAGAAGAATCCATATTATCTACTCCTATAATAGACTAGAGAACTATTATGCCTACTCCAATTGCAACACTTTTACCCCTTCATTTACCTATGGAGGATCATACTTTACCCATGCCTCACCCACATGTTGAGGGAGCCATAATACCTATGCTTTACCCTCTTAAAGAACCTACTTTGCCTACCTCCCCTCCACCCATGGTAGATCAAATCTCTTCTTTCGTCTCTATCGAAGAAGACCCCATTACAGTTCTTTCTCATCTTTGGCCCAAAGTAGCAGAAACCAATAATTTCCCTCATTCTCAAACACCACATCTTTCTAAATACACAACTGTAAGGCCTAAATCAACTTCATCAAAACCCTTCTCACATCTAGTAAAAATTCTAGAATTTCTTGACTCCATGAAGCTTGATCATATAGCATTTTGGGACTGGCTTAAGACTCCATATCTAACATAATGAATGTCGACCTTTATCACCAATCCCCTTACTACCCTTTACCCTAAGGTCTTTGACAAAGTTAGAGCTTCTTCACCAAAATTAATTAAATTTTAGCCATCTATGTCAGAACCCTCATCCTTGCAATATTTTTTTACATTAAAGCAGATCAAGCCCTTGGGTGTATGCCCCATTTCTAATTTAATTCATCCACAGTTGAAATTAGATTTAACTCCTTAACCAAAAAATGGAGTTTCTCACCCTAGAATATATAATAATGTTAAGTCATTTAGACCTCATTGATCCCTTCTTCAACCCTCAACTTTACCATCTATTTTGGGACTGTACCCTTCTACTTTAGTTGGAATATAGTCTAACCAAGCCAAACAAAATGTTAAGCTACCTCCACTCCTACCTCTGCCATCTGGTAGGCCTCTCACATCTGACACTAATAAAGTGACAATAAAACATGTAACTCCACCATCACTAAATAAGACACCACATAAAATTACCTTTCCAACACCAAAACAAAAGGTGTCCACTCCTATGAGTACAATAAGCATGAGCCCACTTGTAGGATCCCAAAGCTTTTTCTTACATTATTTATTGCAATCTTTGGTAATAACTCTTCCTCCCATTAAGCCTTATAATCCTCTTGGAATGAAGCCATTTTGGTTTGATGATACACAAGTTTGTTTATATCATTTTTCACCTAGACACGATATTGAGAATTGTAAAGCCCTCATAGTAGTTATTCAACAACACTTTAGTGTTGACACCCTTTTCAATGACATTACCATTAACCTTCATGTTATTCCACCTTTGGCATCTATAGTGCCTCTACCATTCTAGTAAAATTCAAACCCAAAGATGTCATCATAACCCTTTACCACCTCCTTCACTAATTTTTCAAATCCACATAGTTAATGTGGCCACACGATCACAAAACCAAAAGGATAAATCTAAGGAAATGGTCACTATACCTTGGACCCATCCCTTCACCAAAGACACTCCCCCTACTAATCCTAAGATTTACATCTTGGGTGTTCCTAAAATAACATCTTCAGATGTTATTCAAAGCTTAATGGTGAAGCAGCTTCACCAAACTCCTATGAAGATGTCTTTATATGAGTTAATCCAAAGCTCATCCCAAAATCGTCAAGCTTTGACTAGTGCTTTGCAAGTGATTGAGGTACAAACAGATGATCCCCAACCTCTTGTATCTTTGGTTGGCTCCCTTAATTCTATCTCCCTAATTTCTTTTAGTAATTCAAAAATTCCACTTCCACACCCTGAAGATCAAGATTCTACCATTTTTATTACCACATAAATTGATCAACTCATATCAATAGAGTTGTGATCAATGGGGGAGCTAGTATTAATATTATTTCCACCCATGTCTATAAATAGATAGCCCTTCCTAATAATTACGTGTCTCAAATTGATGCAGTACTTCATTCCTTTAACAATACTATAGCTACTACAATGCCACTATTGTTTTATATATTTATAGAGGTCCCCACATAATTCATAATCTCTTATATGTTGTGGAAGGAGAGTTATAATATATCATACTACTTGGATGAGCTTGGATATGTGTTATGGCATGTGTACCCTCAACTTTGCACTATTGTTTCAATTTTGAACATGATGGATAAGTACATGTTATACCTGCTAATCCACCTCTATTTAAAACATGTAATATGACCTATAGTCCCAATGGTGTTCTCATCCCATTAAAAACATCATATTCTTCACATGATGCTTTTGAAGCTTCCATAAGATCCACTCTCATGGTTACACAAATACCAACAACATAAATTCTTGACAAAGATCCAATGGATGATACCTTAAAATGATTGTCACTAGGTGACTATCATTTGTTGACACTCAACATGTTCTATACTCCACAAGAATATAGACAGCTTCATATGCACCAAAATTATGACCCATGTATTGGGATGGTAATCCCTTATGGTCCCCCTAACTTTTGAACCAATTTCACATATGGAGGAATTGATCAAGCTCCCACTGTCAGCAATCCATCTTCTTTGCCACAACCATTTACCTATAACTTCTCTTTCTTGAGTAACCCTAGATTCACTCACACCTAACTATATAGGTGTGCCTAGAAAGGAATTGGTTTGGGTCATTACAAACAAGGTGTCCATACACCTATTGAATATCCTACTAGAAACACCATTGAAAATGCCAAAAAGAGGCATGGGGTGGGATATGATGAACCAAATAAACTCACTAAAACCTCTTATGAACCAATTATCAAAGAACCAATCTCTCCTTCTCCACCATCACCTATAAAATTAGAGGTATCTATACCTCATAATTTTTTTTAATAAATGGCATCCATTTCAGGCCTCTCACCTATCATTAAGGTAAGGAAACAAGGTCCCTTCCTCTCATTCATCTTGAAATAATTGATGATGATTCTCCCACTATTGACACTGTCTAATGTCAAGATGATGATGCAATTCTCACCGACATAGGTGTAGATGATTATTATATCCAATGATCACTCCCATCTAAAACCCAAGCTATGTTAAATGAATCAACCATTAACATCAACCTACCCTCCCATGATAACCTCACCTCTTCAAGATTGGCCAATCTTTAGATTCCTTTGAGAAAGCTAATTATGCCACATTTCTTAATGATAATATCAATGTCTTTGCTTGGTCTTACAATGACATGCCTGGTATTGACCCCTCTATCATCACCCATAATATTGTCATTAATCAAGATACTAAACTCGTTAATTAGAAGATTCACAAAATACATCTTCGTATTGCTCTCATTGTCAAAGAAGAGATCCAATGCCTCCTTTCTAATAACTTTATCTAAGCCATCAACTACCTACAATGGATTTATAATATTTTTCTTATCACAAAAATGATCAGGGGAATTTGTATTTACACTAACTATCATGATTTAAACCTCACTTGTCCAAAAGATGATTTCACATTGCCTAGTATCAACCAACTTCTTGATCTAACAATTAGCCATTAGATGCTATCACTTATGGATGGACTCTCTAGATATAATCAAATCCTAGTTGCTCCTAAGGATCAACATAATACCACCTTTATTACCCCATGGGGGACTTTCTATTATCAGGTCATGCTTTTTGGCCTAAAAAATGCTGGTATAACTTATCAATGTGCCATGGCCTACATTTTCCATGATCTCCTACACAAAATTATAGAATATTACGTGTATGATTTACTCAGTAAGTCTAAACTTCATCAAGAACATTTGAAAATTATCAAAACCATATTCACTCATGTCCTCTAATATAATATTTGACTAAACCCAAAGAAATGTGTCTTTGGTGTTATTTTTGGTAAACTCTTAGGTTTTATTATTTGTCTCCATGGTATCAAGTTTGATACTGCTAAGGTTAGAGCAATCCTATAAATGTCTCCACCTACTAATATCAAACAACTCCATAGCCTACAAGGCAAACTTTAGTCAATTTGATACTTCATTTCCCAATTGTCAAATCACTACCAACCCTTTCACCATCTCCTCAAAAAGGATGTATCCTTATAATGGAATATAGATTGCCAAGAAGCTTTTGACACACTTAAATAATACCTCCTTTCCCCATCAGTTCTTATTCCACTTAAGGAAAATCAACCTTTTTACTTATACATCTCTGCAACAAACCATTCTCTAGGTTTTATGATTATACATAGAGATGACCATCATCGAGAGCAAGCCGTTTATTACATAAGCCACATACTTAATGATTATGAGAATTGATAGACCCATAAAAAAAAACTTTGCCTTGCATTGGTCTTTTCTACCTCTAGGCTTCACCATTATCTCCTAAATCACAAAACCTATGTGGTCACCCATACTGATCCTCTCAAATACATGCATTCTAAACCTTATCATAACTAATGTGTAGCATGGTGGTTCATGCTTCTTGCTGAATTCAACTTAGATTTCATTCAAAAAATCTATTAAAGGGAAAACAATCATTGACCAGTTAGCTACTACCCCTTTACCTAACAATCAACCTTCAAACCTTGAATTCCCTTATGAATCTATTGCAACACTCTCCATCGATGACATCTCCTATCAAATGATGATGTTCTTTGATAGATATAAATGCCAACATCATGGAGGTGTGGGGGTCATTCTTATTCCTCTAGATGGTGATCCTATACCCTTGTCATTTAAACTAGATTTTAAATGTACTAATAATATGTCTAAATATGAGGCTTTGATTCTAGGACTTCAAACATTTTTCTTCTTGGGTATCAAATCCATAACCATTTTTGGTGATTCTCAGCTAGTGGTTAACCAAATTAATGGTTCCTACCTATGTAAAAATGAAATTCTATAGTGGTATAAACATTATGTAGATACACTCTTTAGATTTTTTGACTCTTATCTCTTACAAACTATTCCTTGATCTACAAACAAGTTTGTTGACATGATGGCTTCACTTGCTTCACACATACCCTCTTCATCCTCCTCTTCAAGAATCTATGTCACTGTGCATCACTTAACATTGCCCTCCTATGTCTCAGTCAACATCCTCTTTGTCAAAAATGTAACAACCAACCCACAAGACTTATTGTATAAACAACTCACAAATTATCTTTCCTTTTCTATTACCCCTCTTGATCTTTCTAATAATGGGAAATGGGCCTTCATAAAATGTGCCACTCATTACACTATATTAGGGGGACTTCTCTACAAGCAAAATTTTGATGGTCTTCTCCTTAGATTCCTAACTAGTACTGAGATTCCCTTTTCTATTAAGGAAGTACATGATTGGATTTGTGGTGGGAATTTTAATGGTCACACCATTTCTAAACGTATTCTTTAGCTTGGCTATTATTGGCCCACACTTCATCAAGACTATGCTGACTACATTTGGTGTTGTATCAAGTGTCAACAACATGTTAATGTCCTTCACATTCCCAGTCATGCATTGTAAGTTACCAAAGACTTTTGGCCCTTCTCCCAATGGGGCATAGATCTAATTGAAGAGATTAACCCTCTTCATCATTCTATCATCACTCTATCATTACTGTCATTGAATACTTCACCAAGTGGGTTGAGGCCATCCCTCTCATCTCCACTAAAGCTAACAAAATTATTGACTTCATTAACCATCACATCATTTATTGTTTTGGTTTACCTCACAAGATAATAACGGATAATGGTAAGTCTTTCAAAAATAAGATTGTTTAGGGTCTTTATGATGCATTTGGAATGAAATTAAGTTTCTCATCACCATACTATCTCCAAGCTAATGGATAGGCAAAAGCTTCTAACAAAAAATTGACCAAAATTCTCATAAAGGTAGTCAACAATATGGGCAAGGACTGGCACACACACATTCCTTTTGCTTTATGGGTTTACCACACTAGTATTCGAACCCTAACAAGTGCTACACATTTTTCATTAGTATATGGGATGGAGGTTGTTTTGCCTCTTAAGGTCCAGATTCCTTCTCTTTGCATCTCTCTACATGACATACTTACTAACAATGACTTTCACCAAGAACATTTGGCCCACCTTGAATTGATTGATAAGCGTCATCTCATAGCCCTCAACCACCTCCAAATCTATGAAGAACATATCAAATGTGCTTATAACAAAAACCTCAAAGAGTGAGATTTCAATATAGGAGATCTTGTCTTGAAATAAAATTAACATGTGACAAACATGGAGAAAATCAAATAGGGTAAATTTACTCCTAATTGGCTTGGACCTTATATCATAACTCACAAGTATGGTTCAAGAACTTATTGCTTGTCTTCTCTTGAAGGAATGCCATAACTCGAGCCTTTAAATGCTTTACACATATGACCATTCTTTTGTTAAACCAACGTCACTTTATTTCATATTTAACTTGAGCATCCTTATTACATTCATTTCTCTTATTTTTCACCCTTACTCCTATACACTTAGACAACTTATACAACAATATGGTTTTATCCTCATAGTGGAAAACTCCTAAGCCTTTATAGTTTTGTCCATAACTAAAAAATAAATTTAAAAAATGGGATATTTAAAAAGGTTATAAAATATTAGGTCATGTTTTTTAAATGTAGACTAATCCCTTGAAGTATAGCTATGTAACTTCCCTCTGCTATTATCAATACACTACTCCCTTGAAGGACAACTATTTAATTTTTTTTTTTTAAACACTTAGACCACTCCCTTGAAGGATGGCTAAGCCAAGATTTTTTCTCAAAGGGAAAAACAAATGCAAAGGGATCCTCACCTCTTTACATGACCTTAACCTATATAAAATCCCATTGTAGGCTTCCCACATTGATCATCTTACACCCAAAAAAAAAAAACACTTTAAGTCATGGACTTGCCTATATTAGCTCTCGGGTCACCCACAAAAGGGACATCATTTCTACTTGGTAGGTTATGCTATCTAAACATTTTCCCTCATTCTCCCCTTTTTCCCCTCATACTCTTTCAAGGGACTATGAAGCTCACTTAACATGAGGTAAACATGATGCTTATGTAACAAACACAATGGTTCAAAGATATAAGGCATGAAAGAGGTTCATTTTCTTGAGCCTATTTATGTTCTAAATTATGGTCTTTGCCAATGCATGAGCAATCTAACTTTTTATTTTTTCCATCCACATTACATGTTGATATCTCTATTTGAGATGCAGAAACAATGTCATACCAACATTAACCTAATCAACCTATTTATTTTATGCATACACCATAACACATATGGAAAAATACTAAAATAAACTAACCTAATCAGCCTATTTATTTTATGTATACACCATCACAAATATGGAAAAAAGATGAAATAAATTAACCCACTAAATTTACTCATTTAAGCATACACCATCACAAATATGGAAAAATTCTAAGATGAAGCTAACCAATAAACTACACATATACCATCACATAAATAGGTAAGGCTAGTCTAACATCAAATAACATGATTAATATTAACATCCAAATAAACATAATAATAAATGAACATCATCCATATCAGTATTATAATCATAAGCAATGCATCTCAAATAAACACATGGCAATAAATAAACATCTCATATATGAATATGTGATCAAATACATGTTTATCATCTACATCATCAAAACATCATAAATCTCTCTCAAAATGTACATCTTGCATCTTCAACTCATAGGCCGTTATACATGTAAAATATATAAACAAAAACTAGAAAACATTGATACTCAAGATCCTTGAGGCTCTCCTTGAGATTGTGAGGATGCAGTATCATCACCCCTCTCTATCTGTCTACATCGACATGAACTATAAGCTATCACACGTGATATTGTCCTCTCCTGCTCTCTAAACTCTGAATATCTTTATATCTGCAAGAACTCCCTAATCACCCTCTCATAATAAGCAATATCATCTAGGTTAGTCAAATACCTCATCATCGATATAGTCTATGGAGGACCCATGGCACCTGATGATGGCCTAGCCTATACTAGTCCCTATGGTGGTGGTGGAGGAAGAGGAGTGGCCTGACCTACTACTCTCAGACTGTCTCTCTCTACTATCACTACAGTCACCTAACCTTATAAAATGACCACCTAGCCCTGTAGTGTTACAATCTAACCCTACAGAGCCCCAATCTAACCTTACAACATCACCACCTGCCCCTACAAGTCTAAAACCTCTACCTAGGCTATCTCTCAAGCTTGCACCACTGCATCTCAAGCTGTACTACTATATGTCATGCCTATATCACTACATCTCTCTCCCTAACTAACCCTTGTAAGTCTACTAATGGCCTCTAGACCTCCATCACCAAATCCAACCCTACCCACCAAGCTCTATAGGTAGCTATACACCCTAGGTACCCAACACCTAGTCTTACTAGTAGCTCCTCAAAATCCAACTCATTAGTCTCATGGGGAAATGGTAAAGGTGCCTCTATGTCATCCCTCCTATATCGAGGGAAGGTAGGTAGAATATCCTATAATAGCCAAAACTATCTCCTGACCCATGCAAAGGTACCATCTCTAGCTCATCGACCCATCTCCCCCTGACCCATAATGAGCTTTGCAACCTAATAAGCTACTCTACTTACCATCTAAAAATTAGATATGTCAAAAATGGTCTCCACATGATATCTATAGGGATCAATCCCTCTATCATGTTCCTATAATAGGTGATGTCTCGCATGATTCCATCCACTTAGGTTTGTGCCATCCCATTCTCTAGGGTCCCCAACACTTGGCCCTACTATCAACTCCTAAAAATCTAGCCCATCAGTCTCCTAGGGTAATAGTAAAGGTGCCTCTATGTCATCCCTCCTATATTAAGGGAAGGTAGGCAAAATATCCTATAATAGCCCAAATTGTCTCCTGACCTATGCTATGGGTACCATCTCCAGCTCACTATCCCACTTCCCCCTAACCCATAATGAGATCTACAACATAACAAGCTACTATGCCTGACCTCTAAAGACTAGATATGTTAGATATAGTCTTCACATGATATATGCAAGGATTAAGCCCTTAATCATGTGCCTATAGTAGGTGATGTCTCACATGACACTATCCACTCAAGTCTGTGCCATCCTATCTCTCCACCATCTAAATCCAACCCTAAAGCTAGCTAGGATAGTGGTAGGTAACCCCAGTGGTCATGTCACCATGATGTGCTCATATGTCTAATAGTGTAGGAGATGGCTGACACATAAACTCTATCAGTGATGCAACCTCAAACCCCATAGCTCTCTTTATAACTATGCCAAAAATACTGGACCGTAGGTAAAAATGATCCACTACTCAATCATTTGTGTAAGCATACCTATTAGAGCAATCAAAAATCTCCCTCCATCTGCATTAGGTAATGCATAAACTATGATCCCAATCATCATTAGGATACTTAGATGATGTTGATCCTCATCAACCATGTAGAGTGGCTCATATGCAAAACTCACAGAGTGATAGGTCACCTCATCGACATGTTCCCCATATAAACTGACCATATGTATATCATGCTCCTCTCTCAAGCATGAAAAATCTCTTCACCCTAGATTGGTAGCTGTATAATCTTATAGACATCCTCCTATATCACTGTCAATTCCTCAGTCGGTAGATGGAAGGTGTTGGAAGAATGATCCCACCTCTTAATAAAAGCTATCATTAATGATATATCCCATGTAACATGAGAGTATCATCACACTCCTAAACTGATGGCTGTCATATGTTCCCACTCATCTAGAGTAACATCTCTCCTCATGTATGTCAATAACTTCGGTAGATAGTCTCATAGTGTAAACTCCATCCTTGCCTGCATCCATACACAAACAAATCAAGTCACATCCCTTTTAATCTACTCCTTCACCACCTTTTTCCCTTCTCATTGGGATAACTACATTGGCTTAAGGCCCTAAATCAAGCTATGTAGGCATCACTCAATCAATATGGGGTCTTTTGAGGTTAGCTCAGCCATATACACACCTTAATAACTACCATAGGCTTCACTACCTCTCTCTCTACCCTAGGCCTACCCACTCATTCCAACTCTAGGCCTCACTACCTATATTCATGACTCTTAACACTATGACCAGACTAATAAGACCTAGATATCTCAGCTATCTTATTTTACCTTTTTCCCTAAAACACACCTTTTTTAGATCTTTTTTTGAGGTTTTGGGAGAACTACATTGGCCTGAAGCCCTAAACTAGGATATGTAGATAGCACTTAGATGATAAAGGGCCTTCTGAGGCTAGCTCAGCCATTAGTCTAGTTAACTACTTCTACTAGAGTTCAAAACCTCACCCTTTCTCTTGTTTGCCACTTTTCCATAGTAGTTAATGTCAGCATTAACATCGATGTCAGTGCTTTATTAGCCTATGTGACGAATGACATTGATAGCACACTACCAACCTCAATGCTATACCAACTAACATCAATCACCGCAATGCCATTTCAGCTGACGTTGATCAATCTCACTAATGTTGATGACTTGTTTGGCCCTAGGGCTGAATAACCTAAACCCAACCTACCCATTTCCCCTAAAAAAAACTACCCCTAAACCCCCCTAACTTATCCTACACCTACCCTAACCTATTTTCTACCCCCTCTCAATCCTATTTTTTACAAATCTACCTTTCATTTAACCTAAAACTTGCAAAAACAAAATCAAAATATCTTGGCCTCTTACCTCATCTCATCATCTCCTCCTAGGTGGCATTACTGGCTCCTATGGTCATGCACCTTTTGTTGGGTCCCCTCTTTGTGCTACCATCTCAAATCACTCTCAAAGCCATATTTCTTCTCTCCAATCACAAATTTTTAATTGAGTTTGGTCGGCCACCAAACCCCCTTTTGTCAAGTTTGGTTAGCCACTGACATCGACACTCTTGACCTAACCTACTGATGTTAGTGCTTACACTTCTTGACATCAGCAATGTTTCCCTAGTTATTCTAATATTGACACTTTATCTTACTGATATCGACACATATTACCAATGTTGGCACCTTTCTAATCATGTTTTTTAACACAAAAACACCCAAATTTGCACAACCTTACCCATATATTAGGGTGACTGAAGATCACATATATCTCCCCTAACCATGATACAATGACATTGATGATCACTCAAATCTTCACCCTCAATGACTATGCTTGGATATCATGAATATTTCCTCACTCATTGACCTTTTTACACCAAGTGTGCATTGCTTGTCCTAAATACTTAGGTTATTTCACTATAGTTGGCTATTATTCACATGTATGTATTTTAGGTATTGTGGATGGCAACCAAGCCTATCTGATCACCTTCACCCATTTTGTGTTTCCTAAGGGCACTTCCTACTTTGGATACCTAGGACATATTAACCATTGGAGTTATAACTTTGATTGATTTGGCTTGTCAGCTATCACTTACAAGCTATGCTTTGGTTAATTATATCTAAGTCCTCCTTAACCTTGATTTCTCTTGATGTTGTCAACTATAGCTCATTATACAAAGCGATGCTCAATTCTCCACTAGTCACCCAATTACCTTTCTATCAAATTGGTACCTGATTCTAGTTTCTCCTCCATTGATTCCCATTTTGAGGGGGGATACCTCATCCAATACTTGGAGCATCTAACTCATATTTTTTTCTTATAACATGTCGATACAAATTACAAGATAAAAGGGGGCAAATGTAGACACTAAAATTATGTCACACATGTGTGTGCAACTCCCTGTGTTGAAACCCCCCTAATCCCATTTTAATAATAAAAATTAATCTCCCTAACCCATAATTTTACCCCTCACAAATTTAATTAATTTAAAAAACTTAATTAAGTTAATTAAAAACTCTTATTGCTACCTTACCTAGCCACCTCACCCTATGACTAATTCTCCCCTGATGAGTCACCTCAAGACTTGGTCTCCTCATCCTAACTACCCAAGACTTATTCCCACTTCCAAGCTAGATTATTAAACAACTACTTCCTTCTTAACCTCTTATTTTACCATTTTATAATGGGTGTCACACTTGGCACACACAACAATAAAAAATAGGCCAAGAATAGAAAGGTTTACGTATTCTAGGGCCATCAACATCAATCAACCCATGGCCAATGTCGACGAGATCCCTTTCAACATCGATGGGATCACTAAAGTTAACAATATAAGCCAAACTCCAACTTGTATTTTACATCATTAAAAATTAATAAAATCAATTCTTAATCTCAGTCAAGTTCTCAACATTCTATTTTTTAACATCTAGGCTTACAATCACTTTGCATAATTCAATCAGCATCAACAACTAAGCTTTTGAGGACCAAATACATCTTCTTGTTCTTTATATTTAGGCATTTAGGTTTAGACTCCTAGAAAAACTATCAACTTGGTACTTATCATTCAGTGACCACCATAGCTAAGTATATCACTGATACTATAGGTTGTTTAAATATTTATTCTTTCATTTCTTTATATCTACCCTGCACTACTTTACACACTTTTGACTGTACCCCTATGAGGGAGTTACAAATCTTCCTTGCTTATTTCCCCTTACATGCATACCAAACCTCTGACCAGACTTAACTAAGCCATAAACTCCCTCTCCTAACTCTCTCAATCTCTCTGACTTGATCCAAACCATTTCCTAGACCTAGAAAAGCCTTCTAAAACCTCTTGGAAAATTATTTCCCCTATCAACCTCGATAGCCTAACTAACATCAATCACCTCTGTACCAACCTTGGTAGCCTAACTGATATTGATCACACTCCTACCAATGTCAGTGATTATCAATTCCCTAGCCTCTTCAAAACCTACCTAGACAACTTCTAAAACACCAACAAAGCACCTCACCTGCACCTTGTCACTCTCTATGTTATACAATTTGTTAAAAATGAAACTTTTATCTCTCTTTTACTCTCTATTTACCTCTCTTTCAGTTATTTATTATTCTTTTACCTCTCAAAAGTGGAATATCATCTCTAGGGAAGTTTCACACTTCCTAGAACAAGCACGTAACTTGGCAACCCACTTATTTATCTGCTAACAAACATCTTTTGGTAGTGCATTCTTATTTTTAGGTAGTACTCTCTAGCCAAAGAAGAGTGCTCACAACATCTGGATACAGTATGCAAACCAAATCTAGGTTCATTCTAATCACTTATCCCCATCCTTCTCTTTGTTTTCATTTAGACTTAAAATAGACAAAATTTAGTGAAACATCTTCCATCTTGGAGCTCTAACATCATTAATGATGTTCTTCTGCACTACTTTAGAGACCATCCAGATGAGTGTATTGGCTGACTTGATTGGGTTTATTACATGGGGTTTTATAAGATGGAAATCATGCCCTTCTTCTAGTTCCTCCACACCTAGTATGGCATTCTAAAACACCTCAAAATGAGGTTCATCCATATAACTATCAAAGGTAAATGATAGCTATTGGTGCATCCTTTTTATGGTAGCTTTGGGAGGCATGTATTCAAACATATAGTAATCTTCGTTAGTCCACCCCTTTTGTGCCTTTTCCTTAAGCTTCGTTTGATGCCTTCTTCCTTAGTGATGGCTAACTCTGTCTATTCTCCTTCCTCTTCATTGGTGTTTGTGCTCTCTTTAAAACTTCCCTCTAAGGTTACTTCCTCTTTTTCCAATAGGTATTCTTCCTCGAACTTGTCCCCTTGGTTTATTTCTTCTACTACCTTGGCACTAGCTTCTCCCTCTTATTTCTAATATATTTTTTCAGAACTCTTCATTTTCTCTTTCAAGGCACTAATATTGCCTTCCTTTTCTTCAAATGCCCTTTCACTACTTGGGCATGCCTATGGTACAACTTCTTCTACTGTGCTAGTGGGGGTGTTAGGTGCCTTTGATACTTTTTCCTTCATTGGTTTCATGCTTGTGATAACCTTCTTCTCTTCCTTTTCTCTATTGGCCCTTTCCTCTTGGGCCTTATTTTTCTCTACCTTATTCTTTATTATTGCTAAGATATTTTCTTCCTCATCCCCTATTTCCTTGACCTTGACCTTATCAATCTCTTCTTGGGTCATACCATATGCCTTCATGGCCACTCTTTTTTTCTCTGACTCCAGTGCCATCTCTATTTCTTCCTTGTTGAGGCCTATTTTCTTCCATCAACTTCTCTTTTCCTCCTCAGTTAGTGGAGGCTTTGTAGAGGTCTCTTTTGATGAGGTGTTGGGTGGCTTTTCTACCTCTCTAAGCGTAGTGGTAGTGCCACCTTGGAGGGCCTCCTAAAATTCTTTGGCACTAGGCTCTTCTTCTATTATTTCTTCCTAGATGATGTAAAATTTCATTCCTCCTTCCTCCTCCATCTCTTCATGTTCCTCTTATGCTTCTAATTCCTCATGCATCTCTTGCACCTCCATCTCCACCAAGGTTATTATGGGAATTACAACTAACCCCTTTGACTTATTTTTAATCTCCCTTTACTTGGGCAAATTAATCCCTAACATGAAGGCCACCTTCTTCTCCTTTGGTGCATAGGGATTTGCTTTATCAACATAGGTTATCTTCAATCTAAATCACTCTTATATCTCCTCAAGTGTCTCCCCCCTTTTATTTTAGGGAGACTTCTTTTGAATTGTTGGAGTCATATTCCCCTCATCATATATTTGAAGGGGGAGGTTATTGTCCTTCTCGGTGTTCATGCCCTTCTTCCTTGGATTCATCTCATAATAATGTATATGGATGTGTCTAAGAATAAATTCTTTTTGGAAGGGATGGATGTCAGTAAAATCTAAGTCATCCTCTTCATCCTTGGTAGATTTCCCTCCTAGGTGCACATATTGGTCCTGAAACCTTCTCCTCTCTAAGTCCAACTCCATCACTAGGATGTCTAGCTACTACACATTAGGTATCATTCTTAGTGCCTCCTTGAAGCATTTCATGAATAATGCATAAGGAAGATTAATCCAACCTGAGTGGTTTCCATCTATTAGCACCAAGTGCACTACACAGAAGTTTTTCATAATGGTGAAGGTCACCATTAAAAACATGTTTTGAGGGATCTCTTTGGGGATGTGCCATTTTAACCTAAATTTTTTGATATACTATGTGCACCACCCCATCACTTTGGTCTTGTACTTTTTAGAAAATGAATGGGGAAAGTGAAGTCTTGGTACATTAGTTTTGGGGAGTATTTATGTTCCAATAAGACCTAGAGATCATCTTCATTACCATTAGGCACACCTATCTCCTCTATGACTATCAAAATCAATATTTAACCCTATATGAAGGTCTCTTATAATATATGACACTCTAGTACATTCTTTATCATTTCTTTTGTAACAAACTTTATGATGTTAAAATTGACCCCCTATGTCATGTGATAGGTGATGCATAGGTAGGCCTTAGTGACATTTATCCATCAACTACTAGGGTAAAGTTTTGAGTTCATGAGGTGCACCACCACCCTCATGTTGGGGTATTTAATATCTTTTATATGGAATGTAAATTCTCCCTTTTATTACCCAAGGAGTTTCATAACCCTTTCAAATTCAGCATCATCCACCATCATTTGGTGGATGTTTGTGTCAAATTCTAGGAGCCTAGTAATTCTTCCTATTAGGCAAGCTGATATCCACATGAACCTCCCTAAAAAATAGATGTGATATCCATGGATGCATGAGAAGAGGAACTATATGAATTCCTTTAGCTTCCCAAAGCATGGTAACTTATAGAGCTGAGTTGCATCAAAGGTCACAAGTCTATCTCAGATGAAAACATCAAACAATACCATGCTTGATTCTATTTTGGCCCTCATGTCCACCATCCAATCTTATGCTAGATCTTGTGCATGGATCAAGTTATGGTGGTTATATTCTTTCAATCAACAGGTGTACATGAAAGATGTATAATTATCCCCTACCAAGACCTCTAGAGTAAACTGCATCACTTGGTATGACATTTTTACAAGCATCTTTGTGTCTACTTATATGATGCTTACTCTTGTAATGAGTTGTGCCTTGATCTTTACAATAGCTATATCTTCTACTATCCATGCCTTTTTGGAATCCTTTTACACCTATTATAGACTAAAACTCATGTGCTTCTTTACCATCTTGAACTAACTAGTGTTGAAGCATGGTTTGTTTACTTTGTTGAATCCTCTAATGTTTGTTAGTACTTTTCACAGTTGTCAGGTCTACAATTATGATTTTAAATCTTGAGCTTTGTGTGCCATTAATGGTGACCTCAATGTCACTCTATTTTTTTATGGCCTAGTTTTTATATAATTCATGCCCTGCACTTCCCTATGCCAAGCTTAAATTAAAAACAATGCCTTTCTCTATTCAATCATTCACTTTTGGCATTCATGGGTAATCAAGGGCTAACTCTAGTAGTAGTTGTTTGGTTTAGCTCTAGTTTGTCGGTCTATGTTTTGGGTGCAAATTATCTCAAGGTATGTAACCTAAACTAGTTGGCCCTTTGCTATTTTATACCCTTAATTTAGCTACCTTCTTAATTGTAAGTGATTAATGGCATGGTGGCACCTCAATTTTTTAGAATTCACTAAAACCTATGAAATCCATGAAAATCCTCTACCATACATGCATTTAATGTAGATATTTATGCATCCACCATCACCTCAATAAATTATCCTAATGGTATTTTTGGTGAAGTGATGTGTAGTTCAAATGACCACTTACCACCTCACTTTAGGTGGATGACACGAAGCATGAACTTTGCCTTCCTTATAGAAACCAAGGCACAATGCCTCACATGCACATAATTCAACCTTCATTATTCCATCTTCTTTTCTTACCACACTTTCATTTTAAGTATGCTTTCTCATCTTGGTTGATTTCTATGTGCTTTCATCTCTTTGCCTTGGCCAATCCTACCCCATATAAATCATTTGTTTTGGCCTTCTAGTGCTTCACTCTCTTCTTATATCTCTTACATGTGATCATAGTGTATGTCTTATTTCTACCTCTTATGTATTTGCATCTTGTACACCTCTCTTTATTAATTTGTACTTATATTTTCAAAGTCTAACGAATTTCATACACCCAAAAACTTAGGTGTGTAGCCTTAAGTTATTTAGAAAGCATCTATGCTCAAGTCACCTAATTAGAGTTATGTGTAAAAGCACTCAAATATTTTTTTTATGGTCCTAAAATAACCACTTATTCAATCTTCAAGAATGACAATCACAAAACACAAGGAAATGTTTGGCTTGTGTTAAATGTCATTCAAGTCAGCACAACACAACTGAATTATGATCGATAAGTTGATGTCTTATGACACAAGTTTTATCTTATTGCCTATACAGATTCAATCTATTACCATTGAAATGCCTAGAGAGCATTTCACCAATGTGTGTATCTTGTTTATGCTAGTTTCTAATATATTATGGATAACATATGCACCCATCCACCTAATTTATAGCTTTCCTGGGTGATTGAGGTACTTGGATTCATAGAAGAAGACCAATACTCCTTCAGTCAGTACCTTGTGCTTAATATGCTTATCATTCCATAGCTTTTGGTGTACTTTTTCTATCTCCTAGCTCCACCTTGCTTTAGCACACACTACATCCAAGTGATCCAAGTCTTCTATCCTTGTAATCAATGATTCTTGGTCATCAAAATGATCAATTTATATAATGCACAATGATGGCACCAAGAAATCCATCAATAGAATTACCTTTATGTTAAACACCAATTAGAATGGTACATCCTTATTTAGGTGTTTATAGGTTGTGTAGTATGCCCATAGGACTGTTGATACTTCATCATCTTAATATTTACAACCAACATCACATATCTTCATGAGGCATGTCCCCATTATCTTGTTTAATTCCTTAGTGGTTTCATTTACTTGGGGATGATATGGGGTGGTTTTATGATGCACCATCATGTATTATATCAACAAGATTTGTATAGTTTCATTAATGAAACATGTGCCTCTATTGTTAGTTAAACTAAGTAGGCACCCATAGTGACTACTGATGTTATCCCATATTAATCATGTGGTAATGATGGTAGTGCAATTTTTAGTAGGTACTACTTCAACCCACTTTGTGAAATGATTAGTGGTCACCAAAATATATCTTTTTCTTGTGTACATTGATACATGGGTGATCAAGCCAACAAAATCAATGGCCCATTTTTCAAATGGTGCCTAGGCAAGAATGGGGAAGAGAGGCATCTCAACCCATCAATTTGGCTTCCCTATACATTGGCATATGTCATATGCCTTAACACAATCCTTTGAATCTTGAAACAGGCTTGGCCATCACAAGCCTGATTGTAGCACTTTACGTGTCATTGCATCTTCAACATAATGGTCTTCTATGTTTCCCTCATGCAACTCACATAGAATGGAGTCTCTTTCATGTTCTAAAACACATAGACATAGGACTTCATCTTGACTTAATTTATACATATCCCCATTAATGATCTGAATGGGGTGGTATGAATGATGATCCACTTTTTTCTTTGGATGTCATGTTCTAGGGTGCAAAACTAGATGTTAGAAATATGGTCATCTCCACCAAGTCTTCAGGAACATGTTAGACTCTGTAGAGTTGCATGTCTACCATGTCATCTTAAATGGTCATTGATGCATCACCAGAGTCAATGTGGGATAAATGGTCTAGTCCCAAGTTTTACTTCCCAAGTTTCACCATAACTAAGAACTAAAACTCTTGAAATAGAACTATATATCTACAAATGCACCCATGGATAATGGGCTTATTCACAAGGTACTTAAGTGCCTCATGATTATTGAAAATTATGAATGGGGTTACCAGTAAGTATTGCTTAAATTTATGGAGGGTGTAGACCATAACCAATACCTCATGCTTCGTAGTTGTGTAATTTTGCCTTGAGGGGGTCACTTTGTGACTTGCAAAGGAGATAGGATGATTCATCTTACCTTCATTGGGTTGCACTAGAATAGTACTAATTGTCTAGGTAATGCATCAAATTGTATGTGTAATGGATTCATCCAATTAGTAAAGTGAAGGATAGGTGCACTATCCAACTTGAGCTTTATAGTTTCAAAGGCATCTTCTTGTATTGTACTTAAGTGGAATGGGCCATCCTTATGCAACAGTTCCTCTAATGGTACTAATATCCTTGCATAGCTCTTTATAAACTTTATATAATAGCCATAATGGCCAAGAAAGGTGCAAACATCTTTCTATATGGAATGGGTCTGGAGCTATAGAATAATAGCAATCTTCATGGGTTTGATGAGTAGACTATCTTTGTAGATGATGTGCCTGAGCAAGGTTCCAAATGGTGTCATAAATACATACTTCTTAAGGTTTAAGGATATATATAGCTATTATCACCTCTCAAACATGAGGTTCAAGTTATCATATGGTCTCTCACAATCCCATACATAGTCCAATCATCAAGGTACACCTATAAAAACTTATGGATTAAATCCTTGAATGCAGTGGTGACCACTCTTAAGAGTATGGCTGGTGAATTTTTGAGCCTAAAGGGCATCATGTTAAATGCAAAAAAAAACATTGTATTAAAAATCTTATCTTAGGTATGTCCTCTTCTTCAATTTGGACTTGATGTTATCTAGATAAACCATTAGTGAAAGTATGGATTTCATAGCCTATGACTCCATCCAAGACTTTGTTAGTGAATGAAGTCAAGAAGGGGTCAATAACATAGGAGGTGTTTAATAGTTAGTAATCCACACAAATGCAGATGCACCCATATTTGTTAATGATAATAACCATGGGGATCACCCATTTTGACTCTTGCATTAGATATATCACTCTTATGTGTAGCATACCATAATTCTCCATTTTAACCTTGGCATGGAGATTAGGGTTCATTCTGTAGGGCCACTTTTTGATAGGTCACACACCATCCACTAATTTTATGCTCATTTTTATGAGGGATATGTGAGTTCCCTTCATTTCCCAGTAATTATGTGTAAAAAAATATTAAAACTCCTTTAGGAGTTTTAAAATTCATGCTTACTCCATGTCAGACCAATATGCACCAAGAGTAGTCATCTTTGGTTCTTCTGCATTGATATCAACCTAGGTGGTCTTGAGTAGTATGTGGTAAGGCTCATTTCTCTCCTAATGTCTATCCTCAACTTTCCTAATCCCTTCAATTATTTTTATGTGGAGATGAGTAAGGTATTCCTTGTTAGGTGCACTATCATCCACTTGTTGAATGATCTTCCTCTTTCTTGTCAAAGATGTCTAATTTTGCACTTTCTAAACATTCATATCTTCATCACTCAAGAAATTATTGAGTGACTACTCCTCAAAAAATGTTTTTATTTTTAATCCTTTCTCCATGAACATATATTTTAGGTGCTCTTCTAAGATTGTAGTGTCCTCAAACACTACCTTTCGAATGACTTACAATGGCTCGATCAATTCCAAGTTATCCAAGGAAAAAGAGAAGGTGTACACAAACGTATCCTTCAAGACATACCAATTAGATGTGTCACAATGTATTTTTTTTACCACATACCAATATCACATCCACATCCTTAAGGTTATCTATAAGGTGTATACCCATAGGTTTCTTAGGGCATTTGCACCACAGTCAATCCATGTTTCTTCACACAAGCGTATGTGTGTTATTGGATCCGAATCACCAAAGTATGGATAAATGTCTATGACTTCATTAATTTTTCCAAATCTATTGTATATGGTTGCCTTCACATCTTACCAAGCTAGAAAGCTAGGCCTCTGCACTACCCACCAATGAGTGGCAGTGCTTCTAAAGTATACACCAGTGCACCCATTTTATCTAATTCATTCGAGATGCATGACTCTAGGTCATGGAAATTTTATTCTATACCCTCATATCATGGGAGCATTATAATTTTACCTTTGATTAGGAGAAAAACTTTGTTTCCCTTATTTATATTATAAGGGTCCCTTCTTTATGAGGTGCAATTGATCTGGACCCAGCTAGTCCTCATAGGTTTTGGTGACTTGGTGTTCACTACATGACAACTTTGGCCAGTGGTTTTGTAAGCTTCTTCAACCCATCAGTCACAAGATACATTGGTAGTGTTTGAAACCAACTATCCATCATCCTAAGAAATCACTCCTTGGATGTTGGTGTTGATAGTCTCAATGCCTTTCACGATGATGTTTTAGATATGGTTGATCTCATCCTCAAGATCAACACTTTCTATATAAGGGGGTCCTTGGTCATTTGAGAGGGGGATTACAACCCTCTCCTTGCAATTTTCAAAAGTCATATAGCACTTCTTGAAGCACTTGTTGGCATTATTCATGTAGCATCATGGCCTACCCAGGAGGGTTTGATAATTATCTTGTTTAGCCAACTTGATTACTTAGAAGTCAGCATGAAACTTTGCACCCATAATATCTACAATGGTGCCATTTAGAATTCTAATTGGTTACATACTAGATTTGTTAGCCATGAAAATCACATGAGGGGAAGGCCTCAAGGTTGGACTACCCATCTTCTTCCATTCATTCCTTGTCAAAATATTGACCTTGATGCCTATGTCCATGAGGACCTTGCATATGACCATCCATCAATGGTGGAATTCACTAGGATATCTTGATCATACTTTGTATTCTATGTATGCCTAACCTCTCCCATGATTTCCATGAATGGAATAGAAATTTCAATTGGCTTCTTCCTAGCATGCTCTAACATCAAATTATTTAACAAGGAGAGCTTCACTTATGTTTGTAAGAGGTGTAGGATCTTTGTTAGCTCTTGTACCTTAGCCTCTTGGTTATCTTGTTTCCTGCGAGAGGCAATAGTTTGTGCCTCTAGATCTAATGCCAATTGGATCTCTCCTTAAATATTTTGAATCACACTCATATCATTTTGCAATACATATTTATAGCATGTAGGGTTAGGGTAAGGTAGAGGTTTATGTTTCAACCATGTGATGCACTCAGTATGACTCAATTTTCCATATTCTAGGTGCAACTCTAGTACTAGCACAATTGGCAGCTAAGTGATGAATCCACCACAAGTAGTTGCCTACACTTTTATTGGATCCATGTAGTTTGGTTGTGTTTTTGGAGTCCATTTATCCACTTTTAGCTCATACTAGATCATTCTTATGCCTTTGTCTATGTTAGGTCAGTATTGGGTCAAAATTTTATATAAGTTGGGGCATTCCTCAACCTTATTTTTCCTTGATAATACCCACACATTTGATGTGTAGGGAATTCATGCTGATAGTGCTCAGTCAAACCATACTTGTAACATGATCATGATGGGAATCTTCTTCCACTGCGTCCTCCACCCCACCCTCTAGTGCCTCTTTATATCCCATAGCCTACATTCTAATGGCCATATCTTGCATTTTTTTTAACCATAACCCTCATTTCCTTGGATTGCCTACCCTCTAACTACTTTGTTTGCTTGTCATTTTCCTCTCTCCATATTTTCATGCATCTCATCTATTACATGGCAATTTACCATGGTATGAGTGTAGGCATCACCCAACTGATAATAAATAGTTGTCTTAACTTGACTAGCATGTTTTAATAAAGGGAAATTCTGAACATCATTTGCCTTGTGACAAACCTCATAGCATTGAATCAATGTGTGCACATTCCTTTGAGAATAATTATTCTTATTATGACCTTCCATCTCACATTTAGTACACCATAATCCACTTTGAGTATCTTGTGATGAACTAACGATCAGTTTTTGGAGTTAACTAGCCATGGATGCAATATGTGCTTCTGTGAATGGGTTGATCTCAGTGCCAATGCTCCCAACTACCTCAGACCTAGGAGTATATTTAAGTGATTCTTGAGGATCTATGAATGTCTTCATAGAGAATGCTCTTATAAATGGTACTATCAATCTTCCAATGAACTATTACGCATGTTGGGAGGGGTGAATGTCATAAAGAAGCTTGGAAATAAGAGTTTTAGACATAGCATCATATAGGTGCATGCTCTATAATATCCCTTTTATAATTTATTTAATCATTTAGGGGCACTATCATCCACTTATAAAACGATCTTCCTCTTTCCTATCAAAGATGTCCAATTTTGCACTTTTCAGACATCCATATCTTCATCACTCGAGTCACTATTGAGTGCGTTTTCCTTGAATAAAGTTAGGAGTGATAATCCTTTATCCATAAACATATATTTTATGTGTTCCTCTAATATTTTAGTGTCCTCAAACACTACCATTTGAATTACTTGCAATGGCTTGATCAATTCCAAGTTATCTAAAGAAAAGGAGAAGGTGTGTACAAACGTATCCTTCAAGACATACCACCAACTGGATGTTTTGTAATGTATTTTGTTAACCACATACCAAGCTCACACCCATATCTTAAAGTTTATATATAAGGTGTGTACCCATATGTTCATTGGGGCATTTACACCATAGTCAATCCATGTTTCTTCACACAAGCATATGTGCACAATTGGGTCTAAATCACTAGACTATGGAGAAATGTTTAGGTATTCATTACTTTTTCCAAATCTAATGTATATGGTTGCATTTACATCTTGCCAAGTTGGCAAGCTATGCCTTTGAACTACCCACAAATGAGTGCTAGTGCTTCTCAAAGTATACACCAGTGCACCCTTCATGTCTACTTCTTTTGGGGTATAGGACTCTAGGTCATAGACATATTCTTCTACAAGATTTCTATCCTCATATATTAAGAGCATTGTAAGTTTATTTTTGATCAAGAGAAACACTATATTTCCATTATTTATATTGTAAAGGACTCCTCTTTATGAAGTGAAATCAATATAGACCCAGCTAGTCCTCATAGGTTTTGGTGCCTTGGTGCTCACTACATGACATCTTTAGCTAGTGGTTTCATAATCTTATTCAACCCATCAGTTGCAAGCTACATTGGTAGTGTTGAAGGCCAACTATCCATCATCCTAATAAATCACTCCTTGGTCATTGGGGTTGATAGTCTCAGTGCCTTGCATCATGATGTTATAGACGTGGTTGATCTCATCCTTAATATCAACACTTTCTACCTAAGGGGGTCCTTGGTCATTTGAGAGGGGGATCATGACCCTCTACTTACCATTTTTAGAACTCATATAACACTTCTTGAAGCACATGTTGACATTATTAATGTATCATCATGGTTTACCTAGGAGTGTTGGATAATTATCTTGCTCAACTAACTCAATTACTTCAAAGTCAACATGGAGTTCTGCACCCATAATATCTACAATGGTGCCTTTTAAAATTTTGATTAGTTGTATCCTAGATTTTTTATTCATGAAAATCACATGAGGGGAAGGCCTCAAGGTTGGCCTAACCATCTTCTCCCATGCATTCCATATCAAGATATTAACCTCTATGCCTTTGTCCATAAGGACCTCACATATAAACCAGCCATCAATGGTGGCATTGACTAGGAGATCTTGATCATACTCCACATTCTATGTATGCCTAACCTCTCACACCCTTTCCATGCATGGAATAGAAATTTCAATTGGATTCTTCCTAGCATGCTCTAAAAGTAAATTATTCAACAAGGGGAGCATCCCTTATGTCTATAAGAGGCATAATATATTTGTTAGCTCTTATACCTTAGCATCCTAGTTATCTTACTTCTTGTGGGAGGCAATAGGTTATGCCTCTAGATCTCATGCCAATTGGATCTCTCCTTGAATGTTCTAAATCACACTCATATCATTTTGTAATGCATATTTCTAACATGTAGGGTTAGGGTAAATTATAGGTTTAGGTTTTGACCATGTGATGCACTCAATATTTTAGGTGCAACTCTAGTACCAGCACAACTAGTAGCTAAGTTTTGAATCCACTATGAGTAGTTACTTGCACTTTGATTGACTCCATGTATCTTGGTTATGTTTTTGGATTCTATTTCTCCACTTTTGGCTTGTGCTAGATCATTCCTATGCCTTTGTCTACATCAGGCCAGCCTTGCATTAAATTTTTATATAGTTTGGGGCATTCCTCAACCTTATTGTTCCTTGACAATACCCACACATTCGATGTATAGGTTATTCATGTTGATAGTGTTTGGTTGAACTGTACTTATAATATGATCATGATGGGAATCTCCTTCCATCACATCCTCCACCCCACTCTCTGGCACCTCTTTGCACCTCATAGCTTACATTATACTATGCATAACCTATATTTTGTTGACTATATCCATCATTTCCTTGGATTACTTACCCTTCATCTACTAAAATTGCTTGTCATGTACCTCTCTCCATATTTTCATGCATCTCATCAATTATGAAATAATCAACTATGGTATGAGTGTAGGCATCACCCAACTGAAAATATATAGTTGTGTTAACCTAACTAGCATGTTGTAATAAAGGGTAGTTATGAACATCATTCACCTTATGATAAACCTCACAGCTTTGAAGCAATGTGCACACATCGCCTCGAGGATAATTATTCATGTTATGACCTTTCATCTCATATTCAATGCACCATAATCCACTTTGAGCATCTTGCGATGAACTAACAGTCATTTTTTTGGATTTGGCTAGTCATGAATGTAATTTGTGCTTTCATGAATGGATTGATCTCAGTGTCAGGAACTTCTAACTACCTCAGCTCTAAGCATAACTTCAAGTGGTTCTTGAGGATAAATGAATGTCTGCATAGAGAGAGCTCTTCTAAATGGTACTATAAATCCTCTAATTAACCATTATGCATGTTGGGAGGGGTGAATGTCATAAAGAAGCTTAAAAATAAGAGTTTTAAACTTAGCATCATATAGGTGCATGCTCTCTGATAATCCTTTGCTAATTTCCTTAAGTGTGATGATGCTCTATTGTTCAAACTCAGGAATATCAAATTCCTTCAAGAATTCTTCCTTTAAAATGTCATAATTGGTTAGGATTAAATTTACTATACCAAATATGAGTGTGATCAAGTAGACTTGTCATGAACTTTGTTGCCTTGCACTCCAACTAGGTTATACCTTGAGTGCACAACTGAAGCTCACATTTTAACACATGATTTGTGGTATTTTCCATGTCATGATATTATGGTAAGTGCATTGCCATCTTGTAATATATTTGATGTGGGGGGGACACTAGCATTTGATGTGCTTACCCCCTGGTACTTATCCTAGAGGTGGTCCTCCAACACCTCCAATCAATGGGTTGGGTGTCAACCCTATGTTTATTGTTTATGCCTTTGAAGTCAATAGTGTGGTGTTACTCAGTTTTGGTGATGAGTCATTCCCTATTTATTGCCTAGTCTGTGTAGCTAAAATTTGTTGAACTAGAATGTTTGCACTCACATTTTGTGTTATCGAGATAGCACCCAAAGGTTTAGAGGTACCTTCACTTATCTCCCTATAAGGGATAAATTTTTTAATCAAAAATTAATAATCCAAATATATAAATTGGTCAAAGTCAATGTGGACAATAGGGTCAGTTATCACTCTTCTTTCTTTTCATGGTAGATCTAGTGCATGAGCTAGTAATGTAGGTTTAAATGGGGTAGGCACTTTTGATGCATCTTCAATGGTCAAATTCTTTAGGGACATAACATATTTTTCACCCATCAATACTTGATCTCAATCTATAGCTTCATTTTTTCTCTCCTCGCACTACTAAAATTCAAGATATCCTTCACCATGCCCTTCTCACTTGCTATAGGTTCTTTCAACACTTCTAAGTTATATATCTTCCATTAGCCTGCACTTTCTCTTGTTATAAGTCTATTACTTGAGCTCTTTAGTGTCAATATGTTCATCCCCTTCCATTGTGCTTCACCTACGCATCCCCTTCTTCCTTGTTGTAATGCTCATACACAAAAGGATTTTAGCCTTCCATTCTTATGGTTTCAAATTCATAATCCATCATCAATTTCTTAAACTTTGTTCTAAGTTCTTCCAAAAATGTGCCTCTGGGCTCATGCAAGAATTTATACTCTACTTTTTCAAGATAAGAGTACATCAATACTATGAAATCAAGTATGAAACTATTCAACACTCATTTCCACCATTTGTTTATAGCTTTGGTCCAAGTGGCATTTATATACACATGATATTTTCAAACTTTTATTGATTACTGACACTTTGTATCTTGCAAGAACTTGTCGAGTCTCAATCTCTTTGAGTGTATGCCTTAAAGGGTGCACCAAGAAAGGGGTGGGGTTGTCCCTTTTGCCACTTTCCATCTACACACTCATATCTTAAAACCATTTACCCTAATCTTATTCTTCTCAACCTTACCCATTCCAGTAATTTGCCATGCTTTATCCTCCTTATTCTTTCCTTGGCCCCCTTTCAACTAATTGAATGTATTAGGTCATCTGGGTCAATCCTGTATAGTTTTTAGCTTCTGATTACTATATAGGGTTGACTAGGTTGACCTTGTATTATTTATGGGTAATTTTCATTAGGATCTTTATTAGCTGACATATTCAAAAGGATTTAGGGAAAGATCTACCTATATATACAAGTTCATTTCCCACCATTTGTAAGAAGAGAAGTGAAGAATAATAAGTATGAATAAACATTTTCTTATTAACCATTCTACTTGAAGAATAAATCTTAGGGTTCCATACTTTCTTTAGAAATATAGATCTTGTCTTATGGAGAACTATTTTGGATACATAGATAGGTGATGTATCCTAGAGCTTATTTGTCTGTGTTATCATTACATACCACAACAATCTCTTACAAAACACCTTGGCCAATGGAGATATTAAGGCTCGATAGGTTCATATTCAAGGTAAGTATTCCTAACTTAATTTCTCCTTTGTAAGACTAGATAGATAATGTAGTTGTGATTCTTTCTTCTATGTATTAGTATTTTGTATACATTAACATGATTATATGTCTTATATGCATGTTTATTTTAGTTAGTTTTGTCTTTAATCCCCACATTGTGCCATAAGCTTTGGTGAGCACTAGATTAGATTTACTTTATTATTTATTAGAATAGAGTGAGCATTAAATCTAAGACTCTTTTAGGGTTGTTGCATGATTGTTTTAGACTGTAGGCTTTAAAACCCTTCCTAATATGGTGTATTATGACAAGTGATCCCCTAATTGAGTCTAGTAGATATTCATATTGGTCATGATCTTGCTTTAAAAATGTATTCCCAATCGAAAGTGTAGGTATGCTCTATCTTCTCTAAGCCAGGATTGATTTATAGACATGATGCATTTCTAATTGCATACTTTCTAGTGAACTTGACATGAACTAATCCTTATAGGATTTGTTCATCTTATTTAATTTCTTTCATTCTTTCATCATTACTTTTATCATATATTTATGATATTTAATCGACTCTATTGACCTAGTATCTAAATTTTATGTGTAGGATTTTACGTACAGGCTATTGGATTGACACAGTCTACCTAGTATCGGTCTCAACTTTTCATAAATCCAATCTAGACTACTAGGTTGACCCAGTTGACCTAATTAGCAAAATTTGAAAGAATAAATCAAGGTTCTTGAAAAATAATCTTCATTCTATGCATCTCTGTCCACCAAGGTTCCTTTCTATCTTTCGTTCTCTTTTTTTACATTCTTTCATTTCATATTTTGTAGTTTTCAAAACTTCCTCTACATATTTAACTAGATTGACCCTGTTGACCCTGTTCTATGTTCTATGTGTTGTTTGGATAACTAGGTTGACTTTGCCAACCCTATTCATTTTCAAACCATATTTATGTAGTATAAGATCAACCTTATCAACCCTATTTTATATTTTATTCATACATTATTAACTATATCAATAATTTCCCTTATTTCAAAGTTATAATTAACCTTATATGCTAGTAATTAGTTCACACTTTCATTTCTTGTTACTTGCATTCTTAGAATATATTGCATAGCTTAATTATGTGGTTTTAAATTAATCATTTAGTTTTACTATTTTCTATTTTATGCACACATGTCCAAATCACAAAATCTAAACAAGCATTTTAACATTTGTCTACCCAAGGCCAACCTTCTTGGATTTGACCACCAATGGGGAAGTCAACTTATATTCTATTCAAGTAAAAAGCATGGTTAATTGTATATTATAGCTAATTACCTAACACCCTTATCACTGTGGTGTGTGAAGTGAGGAAGTAGGCCATAATACTAAGCATGTATCATTGCCACTATAGTCCCTTTCAACTCAAACTACTTGAAACCATCCTTAGATGTCCTTCTAGTTCCTTGCTTACAACCAGTTTCCCATCACATTTAAAAACATTTTGTAATAATTTAATAAACATTCAAGTTGACCAATTAGTCATTTATTTACTTTTCAAGTTGATTTCTTGCTCTTTGCTCAATTACATTTTGTATTGTAAAAACATCCATTAACTAGCATTGGTGCAAGGTTTTGTGTTGTGTGCCTCAATTAGATTGGCTAGTGTTAACCCAATTGAATATTTGTTTCCTCTCATCTATTTTTTTTCAAATTACTTGTAAAATTTATCTTGTTTTAGTCCATAAATCTATCATAGGCTTCTTAATTTTCCCTCTCTACTGTACTGGGTCAATCCAGTCAACCTTGTACCTTTTTCTAAACTTTGTTCATTATACTGGATCAACCCAATCAACCCTATATAATTTTCAAACCCTATTTCCTCTTTTTTCAACCTCTGTTCACTATATTGGGTTGACCTAGTCAACCATGTACTATTTTCAATCCCTATTCTCTATGCTAGGTCAACCCAATCAACCCCGTATAGTTTCTTACCTTTTCATATTTCCTTATGTGGTTATCTAGTATTATCTCATCATGATGACATATATTCAGCCTTATTTTAGTCAAGAACATTACATAATTAAGGATTTAGATTATAACCTCATTTATTTCATTACTTTAGATGAAACTATCTAATTTCTTCCTTCATCTTCTCCTAAGCCAAAATTAATTACTACAAAACATAATGTAGTTGAGGTCATTCATCTTAACCCTCTTACCAATACAAATTATGGGAATATTCCACCAACTAATCTCTCTCCTATCAACACTCATACCCTTACAACCAATGTTCACAATCCTCTTGTTACACCCATAACAAGATCACTTAACATTATCACTTCCTAAATTAACATGGTTTAAACCACTCAAATTAATAATCTAGATGGTTCCCAATTATTCAAAAACCTTGATGATAATACTATTTACACTCCTAATAATAATGGTGGATTTACCAATCTTCCTTCTTCTACCACACTTAAGATAACTAACACTAATGTTGGGAATCTTCCACTTAAAAAAAATCTTCCTCCCACCAACACTAATAATCATCTTCCTAACAACACTAATACCCCACATTTAAATCCACCAATTGATATAACTCAACTTCTTGCATAAGTCATATAACAAATTAACATCATGAAAACATCCAATCAATCTCAAATGATGAACATGCAACAACATTTATGTAATATGATTAGTTAACCACCTTAAGTCATCATGTTTCAACCAAATCAAAATTTTATCCCTCCTCCTCTTAGAGATGCCAATGGGAATATCATCCCTCAACCTCCAATAAATAACAAAATACTTCAACATCTTCAAAATGAACCTTTAACCCCATTCATTGCATCTATATATATTGGAAACATTTCTCCAACTATCACATATAATGGGACTAAGGACCCTACTATCTTTCTTAAGTCTTTTGGTAATCTCTATAAGAAATGGGTCCAAACTAACACCTTTGATACCACCAAGCTCTTAGCCAAAACCTTTTTTGGTGATGCACTAGAATGGTACAACCAACTTCCTAGACATTCTGTATACATAATCTTTTCAACTTTTATCAATTATTGATGCTTTACATCTTGTAGGAACCCATCGAAACTCAATCTCTTTGAGTACATACCCTAAGGGGTGCAGTGGGAAAGGGGTGGGCATACCTTTGGTGTTTCATAGGATTATTTTCCCTTATTTCCACATTATTACCAATCCAACCAGATATTAAAACCCATTCCCTAAGCTATTACTCCTCCCTTGCATACTCCTCCAGTATTTTTTGTCTTTCCATCCCTCTTTTCCTCACCTTGATCCCCTTTAGCCAGTTGATTGTACTAGGTCAATTAGGTTGACTTTATATAGTTTTTAGTGTTTGACTACTATACAAGGTTGATTGTGTTGACCCTATATTGTTTAGGGTGTTTTTCACTTTGATTTTCATCATTCCTTTGGCTGACCTAGCTCAGGACCTAATGATTTATCTCCTAAAAACATATAGGGTCAACTAGGTTGACCCCATATAGCTGACATATTCAAAAGGATTTAGGTTGAAATCAACCTATAAATACAAGATCATTTAATTATTATTTAAAAATGCAATCAAGAGTTATTATTCGCTCGCACTTCTTTACAATCTGCTCTTCCACCATTCTACTTGAGAATTCTTAGCTTAGGGTTTCTACTTGGAGAATTTAATCTTATGGATAAGTCTTTGATGCTTTGGCCTTTCTTAGTTATCTTTACAAACCACAAAAAACTATTTTTAATCCCCTTTGTCCAAGGGAGAGATTGAGTCTCAATGGGTTCACATTTAGGTAAGTATATTCTAACTTTGTTCTCCTCTCTTCATTAGATAAAAGTAGCATAAGTATTGGCTTGAGTAATATTAATCTTCATATTCCATGTGTTAAGGTCTTACTCATAATTAGCTTAATTGAGATTCTCTTATACACTTTTTTATTTATTTACTAACCCCCTTTGTTGTGTCACAAGATTTGGTGTGCACTATATTAAATTTACTTTCTTATTATTAGAATAGAGTGAACATTAAACCTAGGACTCTTTTAGGGTTTTTTCATGATTGTGTTATATTGAAGGCTTTGCAACCCTTCTGATGTAGGGGCATCTTGGAACACTCAAATTGGCCTAAAATGAGTCTGAGGTGTCTTGATTTTGGTTGCAAATTTGAATTTTATTTTGAACTAGTTTTCCTGCCAAAAGGGAATTTCAAATTTTCATGATGTATTTGGGGGTCTAAGTGAGTCTAGTTGATGTATAACTGATAAAAAAAAGTTTTAATAGACCTTATATGGTCTATTTAAGGTCCTAAGTTGGTTTTAAGTTTATTTTTAAAATTTGTCTGAGGTGGCAGTCCACCACCCCATGTAGGTTTAGGAGGTTATTTATAAATCTTGATCAAGATTCAGTTATGAATCTTGTTTTGAGAGTATTTATTATAAATAGGATTTTTTTTATTATATAAAATAATTTTTTTAATATGAGGACCTCTCATTCCACTCGAGGATGATAGAGAATGAGATGGAAAATAAACTTTGTGGAGAATCAAGAATGTTTGTATAAAAAGAATTCTATGTAAAGAATTTACAACATGGGGCAGAGCATAAATTGTGTTTAAAAACTCAAAATAGTGAGTCACTTATTGGTATTAGTTATATTGTTCATAGTCTTGTTATATATTTTTTTATGTTACAAATAATGTAAGCTTGAATTGGATGTTGTTCCTTATATGGAGATAGTCAGATTTGTAAATAGGAAAAGCATTATGTAGACTTGTTCAAAGTTGTGATGTGAGTGTTTAATTATTTTTATCATTGAGTAATATGTTGGATTATAAATGGAATGTGAATTAAAATTTTAGAGTAATCTGGTTGAATTATACAGTGAACTAAAGATAGAGTGTTTCACCTTGATCATTGTTATTATCCTTGTCAATATATAGTCCATAAAAACTCAAGAAATCTATGTCTTCTTTGCATAGAAGTTTTATTGTTTTAAAGTGACTAAGTAAGGGGTTTATATTACATATTGGAGGTGATGAGAACCTTTAACTAAGATTTTTATTCCTTAGGAAATGAAAAAAAACCTTGTAAACCCTTATTTCTTGTAATAGAATATAATCAGTAGGGTTGATTCAAGTTATGTTGAAACTTGTTTAGGATTATAATGTGGTTGATAAGGATTTGAAATGGTCATTGAAGTTATTAAGAACATAATTTTAGTAATTTAAGTCTTTGGATGTTGACAATATTGGCGAACCCTGCTTAACCCCTGTTTCCTATGAATGGAACACAATATGCAAGACTAAGATTTTTGAATTTGTAATTGTTTTGTAGGTTTCGGAGACATGATCATTAAATGATAAATGTGTAATAAGGTTGGGTAGAGATTTTGGAACTCATTTTACCTCATGAAATTTTTTGAAATGTACCCAGTGTAATTATTTACACCCTCGGCCTGCATATTCCCTTCAAACCCTGGTTTTTAGGGTTAAGTCTATTAAAGGAAAAGTAACTATTGGAAAAACCCAAAAAAATTTAATCTTGCATAAATTTATGTTTGATAACTAAAGGATGTGGTTTTATAGTTATCATGTATAGAAAAGTATGGAAATGAGGTTGTGTGTTAGTGTTAGGCCTAGAGAAGGGCTAAAGGAATGAGGGTGATATAGGAAAATTGGATTTTTCTAAATAAGAGGGTCTAAAAGTGATTGATTCACCTAGAGGATACTAATGGGTATCTAAAAATGTCAATGGTTTTCATATAAATTCTATACATAGTTTAAACTAAAGAGGTTTACTCAAATGAAAGACTAATTGAGGAAATACATAAAGAAGTATAGGTTACCTTTGGATTTGTGTCAAAAGACTTAGGTGGGAGTTATATGGGACAAATGGGTACCTAAATATATAGTTATTTTATTATGTAGGTTTTTTAGATGATCCCAACAAGGAGCTTTACCCATAAACAGGGCTAATATGAGATAAAAGCTAGAAAGGAACTTATGAGGAGAAAGTAAACATAAAGATTGAGTTAGTAACCTAATCTGGGTTAAATAAGATTGAGATAAGAATAGAGGGAGGTATTGATGTGGTTTAGATCAGAATTGTGATTTGATTACCAAGCAAAAACCATTTTGGCATAAAAGCATTGTGAGAGTGTCATGAAGCTAAAAGTGAGTATATGAACAATTATTGATTTAGTTTATTGAATGATGGTTTATTTATGGTTTAAAGTTCATTTGAAACTAATTTATCATTATCCCATAACTCATGGTAAATAAAATTATAACCATAGTTCCATAATTACCTATAAGAACTATGAGAAATGAATGAATGAATGCAAAGAAGAATCTTTAATGGAAGGATTTAGGTAGAGTTGGGTAAATAAGTGGAATTAGATTTGCATAATTATGGTATCATATCCATCTATATGATTTGTTAAGGTATATAAAAGTGTGACCATTGTGATTATATTACATGTTACATGATTAACCAAGAAGCTGCAAGTAAGAAAGCAAGGAGTCTTGTTGGAGGTCATAGTAAGAAAGCAGTTTGAGAAGGTATGATACATTTTGTGATTTATTATTAATTTGAATCCATTGTTGATATTATGTGATAAAAAATAGTAAGCATTGTAGTGGTAGACCTAAACTAGAAGAGATATTGACAATCGAGAGAGAGAGAGAGAGAGAGAGAGAGAGAGAGAGAGAGAGAGAGAGAGAGAGAGAGAGAGAGAGAGAGAGAGAGAAGCTCATAAAGAGAGATTGAGAAAGATAAGTCAATCCTAAATTGAAGGACAAGAAGTTGTAAGGCCCAAGTGTGGTCAGAAATAGAAGGTTCCTAGTATAAACCAAAGGGAATGGTCTAAGTGAGACTAAGACAAGAATAATAATGTGTCCAAGTGAGGTACTCAAGATGAGGATGAGAGAAGAGGTAGTAATGAAAAATAAAGATAGGGTTAAGCATAAAAACCACAAGGAAAAGATGGTACATGAAGACACCAAGAAAAATATTGAGATGGATAGAGAGATGGTAAAGATGAGGTAGAAAATGGAGGGGATGTTGATTAAGATTGAGCAGATGAAAGAGTTTATGAACCCACATCTTGTATGGGTCGTGAAAAGGAATACACTCAAGTGGCCAATCAAGAAATTAGTGGAAAAGAGGAGAAAACAAAAGAGGAAGGATAAAAAGGAAATCAAGCCTCATGATTTGAAATATAATGTTATTTTGATATGTGTGAATGCAAGTATGAGAGATGATATAGTTGATCCTATTCATAGGCTCAAGAGATAAGAGTAAGAGGCGTATGACTAAGTGGTGATCAAAAGGATTCAATATGAAGAAGAGATTCCATAGAGAGTCATGTTGATGGAATAAGAACAAACATGTCAGCGATTGTGTAAGAAAGATAGCATGAAGAAGGAAGAGATCCTCACTCAAGAGGATTCAAGTGAAGCCAAAGGAGTAATATGACAATAAAATAAGGATATGTATGAGGTGTATTATAGTTCTTTTGAGTCTTTAAAGCAAGAGTATGGATTTGATCCTCATCAAATGTATAGGGAAATGGTTAAGGAGGTTACCAAGGAAAGCATAGACTTGTGGAATGCAGAAATATTGTCTAAGATAAAGGCATTAATGAATTTTAGGAGGAGTAAATCATATGAGGGTACTCCCCAAGATTAATTTTCAGCTATTAAAGTTGAGATATAGGTGGAAGATGAAGGAGAAGTCATGTAAGGAGAGAATAAAAATACATCGATAGCTGATACAAAGAAGGAGAGTGAAGCAAAAAAAGTACATTAGGATGATTGGGAGAAAGATAAATAAGAAATAAAAGAGGGAATATGGATAATTTCTCAAGGGCATAATAAATAAATTTTTTTTATTAATGAGTTGTATTTTACAGGTGTATCATGGAGGAAGATGGCAAGAGGCAAGACAAAGTACAAGTGTGGCAGTCAATAGCGCACACAACTTTATGAGTGTTTGAAGAAAGAAGAATAACATGGGTGGAAATATTTTTCTCCCCTTGGGAGTATGATTCATGGGCATATTGGAATGCTCAAAGTGGTACATAATGAGTTTTAGGAGTCTTGATTGTGGTTGTAAATTTGAATTTGGTTTTGAACTAGTTTTCCCACCAAAAAGGAATTTCAAACTTTCATGATGTATTTGGGGGTCTAAGTGAGTATAGTTGATGTGTAATTGATAAAAAAAGTTCTAATATAACTTATATATATGGTCTATTTAAGGTCCTAAGTTGGGGTTTTAAGTGTATTTATCAAGTTTGTGTGAGGTGGTAGTCCACCACCCCATGTAGGTTTAGGACGTTATTTGTAAATCTTAATCAAGATTCAGTTATGAATATTTTTTTGAGAGTATTTTTTATAAATAGGAGTTTTTTTAGTATGTAAAATCAATTTTTTGAGAGGAGGACCTCTCATTCCACTCAAGGATGATAGAGAATGAGATGGAAAATAAACTTTGTGGAGAATCAATAAGTTTGTCTAAAAAGAATTTTGTGTGTAAAGAATCTACAACATGGAGTAGAGCATAAATTGTGTTTAAAAACTTAGAATAGTGAGTCATTTATTGGTATTATTTATATTTTTCAAAAAATAATTATATATTATGTTTTTCTATAGAGAATCCAAGCTTGAATTAGATGTAGTTCCTTATATGGAGATAGTCAGATTTGTAAACAAGATAAGTATTAAGTAGACTTGTTCAAAGTTATTTTGTGAGTGTTTAATTATTTTATCATTGATTACTATGTTGGATTATAAATGTAATGTGCATGAAAATTTTATATCAATCTGGTTGAATTATACAGTGAACTAAAGATAGAGAGTTTCACCTTGATCTTTGTTATTATCCTTGTTAGTATACAGTCCATAAAAACTCAAGAAATCTATGTCTTATTTACATGGAAGTTGTCTAATTTCATAGGTGACTAATTAATAGGTTTATATTACCTATGGGAGGTGATGATAACCTTTACATAAGAATTGGGTTCCTTAGGAAATGAAATAAAAACAATAAAACCTTGCAAACCCCTATTTCCTATCATAGAATATAGTCAGTAGGACTAATTCAAGTTATGTTGAAAATTGTTTAGGATTAAAATGTGATTGATAATGGTTTTTGATGGAATTTAAAGGTATTAAAAATGTCATTTTATTAATTTAATTCTTTGGATGTTTACAATATTGGAGAACCCTGCTTAACCCCTGTTTCTTGTGAATGGAACACAATATGTAAGACTGAGATTTTTGAATTTACAACTGTGTTGTCAATTTTGGAGACATAATAATTAAATGAGAAATGTTTAATAAGGTTGGGTATATATTTTGAAACTCATTTGACCTCATGAAACTTTTTAAAATGTACCCAGTGTAATTATTTACACCTTCGGCCTGTACAGTCCCTTTAAACCTTGGTTTTTAGGGTTTAGTCTATTGGAGGAAAAACAACCATTGGAAAAACCCCAAAACATGTAATATTGCATAAATTTATTTTCCTTAACTTATGGAGGTGGTTTTAGAGTTTTTAGGTATGGAAAAGTATGGAAATGAGGTTGTGTGCTAGTGTTAGGCCTAAAGAAGAGATAAAAAGAATGAGAGTGATATAGGAAAAGTGGATTTGTCCAAAGAAGAGGGTATAAAAGTGATTAATTCACTTGGAGGATCCTAATGGGTATTTTTAAATTTCAATGGATTTTAGATAAAGTCTGTACATATTTCAAACTAAGGAGGTTTACTCAAATGGAGGGTTATTTTAGGAAAAGCATAAAGAAGAAAGTATAGGTTACCTTGAGATTTATGTCAAAAGCTTCATGTAGGAGTTATATGGGTGAAATGGGTCCTTGAATATATATTTATTTTCTTGTGGAGGTTTTTTAGATGCTCCCAACAAGGAGCTTTACCCATAAATAGGGTTAGTAGGAGATAAAAGCTAGGAAGGAACTTGTGAGGAAAAAGTGAACAGAAATATTGAGTTAGTGACCTAATTAGGGTCAGATAAGATTGAGCTAAGAATAGAGGGAGGTCTTGATATGGTTTAGATCATCATTGTGATTTTATTACCAAGAAAAGGCCATTTTGGCATAGAAGCATTGTGAGAGTGTCATGAAGCTAAAACTGAGTATATGAACAATTATTGATTAAGTTTATTAAATGATGGTTTGTTGATGGTTTAAAGTTAATTTGAAACTAATTTAGCATTATCCCATAACTCATGGTAAATAACATTGTAATCATAGTTTCATAATTGCCTAGAAAAACTATGAGGAATGAATGAATGCAAAAAAGAATCTTAAATGCAAAGATTTAGGCAGAGTTGGGTAAAGAAGTGGAATTAGATATAAATCACCTTTCTATCATGGTTTATTATGAAAATTGATCCCCTAAACAGGTCTAACATATCCCCATATTGGTCATGCTCATACTTAACAAATGTATTCCCAATAGGAAGTGTAGGTATGCTCTATCTTCTCTAAACCAGGATTGATTTATAGACAATGCATTTTTTATTGCAGACATTCTAGTGAACCCAATGTGAACTAACCCTTATAGGATTTGTTCACTTATTTCATTTCTTTCATTATTTAATCATTTATTTTCCATGCTAGATTGATTCTATCGACCCAGTATCTAACTTATGTGCATAGGTTTTTAGGTACATGATACTAGATTGATCCTATCAACCTAGTATAGTTTTTTAGATTTATAGACATCTAGTCTAGACTACTAGGTTGACCTAGTTGACCATGTACTTTTTCAAACATCAAGTTAGCATACTAGGTCGACCCAGTTGACCCTATACATTTCAGGCACTCATCAATAGGTTTTTGTAAAGATTGATAGGCCTAGTTGACCTAATCAGCAAAATTTACAAAGCATAAATCAAGGTTATTAAACAATAATATTCATTCTCTACATCTCTGATCCACCAAGGTTACTTTCTATAATTTTGTTTCTTTCTTTACAATCTTTCCTTTCACAGTTTGTAGTCTTTAAAATTACCCTTACATAGTCAACTGGATCGACCCTACTGACCCAGTTTTGTGTTTTGTGTGCTATCTAGATAACTAAGTCAACTCTATCCACACTATTCATTTTTAGACCTTGCTTCTATAGTATATGATCGACCCTTTTGACCTTAATCTTTATTTTGTGCATACACTATTGACCATATCAACATTATACCTTATTTCAAAGTTGTAATTAACCTTATATGCTAGTAATTAGTTCACACTTTCCTTTTCTTGTTGCTTACATGCTTAGAATAGATCATATAGCTTAATTAGGTGGTTTTTAAATTAATCATTCAGTTTCACTATTTTCTATTTTATGCACATACAGCCAAATCACAAAATCTAAACAAGCATTTTAAAATTTGTCTACCCACGACCAACCTACTTGGATTTCATCACCAAGGTAGAAGCCGACTTGATACTCTAGTCAATTATAATGCATGATTAATTGTATATTTTGGCTAAGCACTTGACACCCTTATCACCATGGTATGTGAAGTGAGGGGATAGGCCCCAATACCAAGCTTGTATCATTGCCACTGTAGTCCCTTGCATCCCAAACTAATTGGAACCATTTGTAGATTTCCATTATAATTCATTGCTTATATCTAGCTTCTCATCACATTTAAAATCATATCTTAATAATCTAATTAACATTCAGGTTGAGCAATTAGTTATCTCTTTACTTTATAAGTTAATTACTTACCCTTTTCTCAATTGTATTGGTGTAAGGTTTTATGTTGTGTGGTTTAATTGGATTGGCTAGCATTAATCCAATTGACTATTTGTTTCTTTTAGCTATTTATTTTTCAAATTGCTTGCAAAAGTTATCTTGTTTTAGACTACAAATTTGTCATAGTTAATTTTCCTTCTTTGTTGTACTGGATTGACCTTGTATCTATTTTAGCCTCTGTTCATTATACTAGATTGACCTATTTGACCCTGTATTATTTGTAGACCTTGATTTTTCCTTTGCCAAATTTTGTTCACTATACTAGATCAACCCAGTTGACCTTGTATTATTTTTAGACCCTGATTTCTATGCTAGGTCAACCTAATAGGCCTTGTATTACTTTCTACCTTCCCTATTTGTCAATCTAGTCCTCTACTTATCCTTCTTTGCATTCTATTCATCTCTCTTCATTCATAAATAAGTCTCCTATCAAAATCTTCTTGGATAGCTTGAATCCATTTAGATGCTATATGGGATGTTCATTTTTTCCTCTCTTTTCCTCCCAAGAGCACCATCACTCGTAGGGAACCTCTTCCCCTCTTTCATCTATGACCTATAATACGGTGAAAATAACACCTCAAGATGAATTTGATGGATCTAATCCTTTCTATAATTACCAATAAACTTATCATCTTCAAAATCTTTAAACTAATGTGGGAGTAATTAATACAAGTTTACCTAACAATCCCACAAATAACCCTTCTTCTATTAATCCTCCCCTTAATACCAATTTGGGGAGTGTTCCTACCAACACCAACTCACCTCTTGATACAACTCAAATTTTAGCCCAAGTTATCCAACATATTAACATAATGCAAAATTATAACACCAACTAAATAATACAACTTCAACAACATCTAATGAATATGGCTACTCAACCTCCAACTATGCATCCTCAAGCTAATCCCAATTTCATTCCTCCACCTCTTCAGGATGCCTCAAGAAATGTTATTCCTCAACCCATAATGACTAACAAGATGCATCAAACCATTCAAAATTATCCTTTATCTCCCTTCATTATATCCATTGATATTGGTAACATGTCTCCAACTATCAAATATAATGGGACAGAAGACCCTACCTCATTTCTCAAATCCTTTGGCAACCTTTATGAAGAATGGATCCAAAGCAATACCTTCACCACTACTAAAATCTTAGTGAAAATTTTCACTAGTGATGTATTATAATGGTATAATAAACTTCCCCAACATTATATTTGGCAACTTGAAGATTTGACTAATCCTTTATTTAAATATTTTCAACACAATGATCTTCCAAAAAATTATTTTAGCCACTTCATTAAAGCTAAGGAATCTCCCACTGATTCAGCTCATGACTTTATCAAAATATGGAAATAATTGGCCCATAAATTTGACCATAACATGACTAATGATAACTTATTCAAACTCTTTATCACTACTTTGACTCCCATTCTTCAATATAAGATTTGAACCCTTGCTCCCCAAACACTTAATGAAGCTCTTGACCAAGCTAAACGTCAAGACTTTATTATGAATTAATTCTAACCCAATCCTAAACTTCTTAAAGGATATTTCCAAACATATAATGCAATCACTAGTAATACTTTGTAAACCAAACCAAGAGTTGCCAAAACTGATGTTCCTTTACCTTCTCGTACACCTCTTTCGGTTTAACAAATAAAATAATTTTTACCACCCTCAAAACCTATTATCTATCCCAATGCTCCTCTTAAATGGTATGAACCCAATCTATTTTATTGGTTCTAGGTCGACATTAGGCATTCTCATGAATCTTATAGAGGGATAATTAATTTTTTTAATCTTATATGCTTGGTGATTCACTCAATCATGAAGCTATGATCAATAATCATCATCAAGAATACATTGTTGCTTTTAAAAAATGACAAGTTTATAAAGATTATACTTTAAATAACCAAAAGTATTATTCCAATAATCAATCAAATACCAAGGATATTTGTTCCATTGACACTGATTATAACCAATATTTTAACAATTCTCAATATGTTAATATTTCTAAGGTCAATTATCATTGTAAACTAGCTCACAAAGATCATGTTACCAAGTCTAAAAAGCCATCTTTAGAGTAAAAAATTGTTAAAGATACTACCACTACTAATGTTACTTTGGAAGCCCAAGAGGAACCATCTCCTCCTTCTGATCCTCCAACTAGGTCTATTCCTCCAAAGTCTAATTTACCTTCTAAACCTTGTGTTGGTTCTTCTAAGTCTCATTGGAACCTTTTTAAATAAATCAACACTATGCCTTGTAAGATTCCACTTATGGAGTCAGTTTGCACTTCACCCTATCATCATAAGTTCCTTATGTACCAACTCCAAGAAATTTAATATCCATCTTTCATTGATTAAGAACCACCTTCTATTGAATCTCAACCTACCAATGTAAATACTGAAACTATGTGTCCTTCTAAGCCCTCTATTGAATTCCTTGAAGAGGACATGATCAATGATAAAAAAAAATTTGGGTTGATGATCCACCACTTTTCATCAAAGTATCCATTAATACCACTCTTATCTATAAAGTTCTAGTTGATGAAGGTTCTGGTATTAATGTAACATATTTATGGCTCATCCAACAATTTGGTTATAACAAGGATCATCTCAAGCAAACCCATCTTACTTGTCATGGTTTTGATAAGACTAATCAAAAGCCACTTGGTTGCATTTGGATTCCATTAACCATTGGACCTAAGACTATTCAAACCAAGCTTATAGTCTTTGATTTATCCTTATCTTACAACATACTCCTTGATCATCCATGAACTCATCAAATGATGGCTATTACTTCTTCTTGTAGATAATGTATTAAATTATTACATAATATAAAATGGTATAAGCATCAAGCTAATACCAACCCATGGAGTATTCAACTTCTTAATCTGAAATCATAATATTGTATTCCTACCAATCCTAAAATAGAATCCTAATTTACAAGTTAATCTTACAAACTCTAATGATGATGAGCCCAATGATTTACAACATACTTATAATAATACCAAATCACCTCCCTATATTTTACAATGGATTCCTCTTTTTCTATTACCCACAGATCATGTTATTCCACTTATTGATGAGATTATCAATTTTCCCCCTCCATACAATGATTAGGAGCCTTGTTTACCTAAAGATGCCTTCACTTGCAATGATTTTGGAGTGGCCAAATCATTTCAAGATCCTCTCATCATATCTCCTCTTACATTCAGTAATATTGAGATTTCACCCTCTGAAACTACCCCTGATTCTCAAGCATGTGCAATTTCTTCAACATACAATGATAAATATATCATGGACCAAGCTCAATCAAAAGACTTAGATGTCCAACATTATCAAAAAACTTTATCCCAAATTCATGATTTTAATCAGGATGTTCATACAATTTCTATGGATCATACCTTAGATCCTAAGGGCCATGTGCCTCCTTCCAATCTTCCTCTTATTGATACTCCTTGGGTGGTAGAGAAAATTATACATTATAAACCTTTGGAAATTTTTACATCTCTTTTACCACTTATCAATCCACTCAATGCATATGATCCTTTTCCCATAATTGAACCCATCAATATTCCAATCTCTTCTACTCCATCTACTTCTTCTACTCCTAAAATTACACTATATACCAAGGCAACTGATGTTCATCAGATATATTTTAAGTATGATCACCATAAAAATAAAATTCTAAATCTTAAAGTAAATGTCAAGTATTATGGTCTTATTCCTACCTTGCCTAGTGATGAAGCTATCCTTGAGTTAGTTTATGCTCGAGAACCTCAACTTCCTTGACTACATCATAAACTTGTAAATTTTAAAACTAAAACTCCTTGCTTAAACAACTTCGTTGCTAGCATTGATCCTAAAACAAATCCAATTTCAGCCTTACCCAATGCACCATACAACTTTCAAGATAGCAATGCCATGTTTATTTAAGAAACTACTCTCATCAAATATGGTACTCCATCTTGTCCTCGACCAATTATTGTCTATCGTGAGCTTTCACCTACTAAACATGATAATTTTAGCTTATTCTTCAACAAATATCATGAGGCTTTAATTTGGTCTGTTGATTACATGCTTGGAATTGACCCTATCATTATGGTGCATAACATCATTAATTATCTTGATACCAACCATGTGCATCAAAATCAAAGAAATATTCCACTTGAATTTTCCACTTTATGTCATAAGGAAATCATCAAATTACTTGATGCTAAATTTATCAAACTAGTGGATTATTCTAAATGGGTTTCCAACATTGTTCCTATTCAAAATAAATTCACTATGGTCATTTGCATTTGTATTGATTTCTATAATCTTAATCTTAATCTTATTTTTCCCAAGGATAACTTCCCTTTACCTTTAATAGATTCCATTATTGATTCCATTATTAGCTATGAAATGTTATTTTCTCAGCATACAATCAGATTCATATCACTCCTGAGGACTAACATAAGACTACTTTCACCATGGAATGGGGCACCTATTACTATGTCAATATGCCCTTCAGCCTCAAAATTTTTGGAGCCACTTACCAACGAGTGATGACTTACATCTTTCATGATCTCATTCACAAAATTGTTAAAACCTATGTAGATGATCTCATTGCTAAATCTCAACATCGTAAGAATCATCTTTCTAATCTTGTTATCATCTTTGAATATCTCCTTAAATATAAAGTCAGACTTAATCCTTATAAATGTGTCTTTGGAGTCACATCCAAAAAATATTTAGGATTCTTAGTCTCTCTCAATGGCATTTTATGATGACCCTGCCAAAATTAGTGTTATCATCAACATGCCCATTCCTCATTCTATTCTTGACATTCATATTTATTTAGGCAAACTTGGGGCAATTAGATGATTCATCCCTAAAATAACATATCAAATTCACTCTGTCAATTCACTTCTCAAGAAAGATAACACTTTAGAATAGATGAATCCATGCCAAAAATCCTTTGATAACATGAAATATTCATTACTTCATCCACCCACACTTCATCCTCCTTTAAATGATAAACCTTTGATTTTATATACTTCTTCCACACCTATTTTAGTTGGGACAATACTTTCCTAACAAGATGATATGAGAAGAGATTATGCTATCTAATACATTATTTGAGGCCTCATTTATTATTAAACATGTTATACAAAAATTGAGTGTGATTGCCTCACCATCTATTTCATATTTGAAAAGCTTCACCACTACACGATTTACCAATCTAATTATGTCATTGTTCATTCTGACCCCTTTCATCATTTCTTCTCCAAAGCATTTATTCATAGAGATAAAATTGGTAAATTGATGGTCTTAATGTAATTTGATCTCTGCATCATCACTCAAAAAATTGTCAAAGGGAAAGTCGTAGCTGATCAACTTGTTACAGCTCCCATTTCAGCCATTTCTTCTCTTCAAGATAATCTTCCAGATGACAATATCCTTTATATTGAAGGTCTTAATCAAGTTATTTCTCTCAAAAATTATTTTCATAGCTTTACCGATAACTTTGAAGCCAATAATTTTGATGAATCCACTACTCCCTTTGGTACTAATAAACTAAAATTAGTTATTGAGGAACTTCCTAAAATCAATGTTGACTTACATGAGGATACTTCAACCCTTCACTTTGATGGTACTAATTGCATTCAAGCAGCTGGGATAGGTTAAATTCTCACAAATCCTCTTGGCAAGATCATTCATTTAGATTTTTGCTTCACCTTTGATGTCACTAACAATATGGTCAAATAAGAAGCTCTTATTTTAGGCATGTGAGATGTTCTTGACTTAGACAATCAATACCTTCATGCTTTAGGTGACTCTCAACTTATTTACCATTAAGTCAGTAGTGATTATCAATGTAAAAGTGAGAACCTTATCACATATCATCAAATTACAACTGCTCTTGCTAAGGATCTCATTTCATTCATTGTTGAGCCTATTCCTAGAGATCAAAATTCCACTATTGATTCTCTTGCTTCTTCAACATCTCTCTTTCATCCACACCAAGTTCTTTTCAATCCTAGTTTTCTTATACAAATAAGAAAATATCCATTTTCAACTCAACCACCAGATTCACTTATCTATCATATCAAGGCTATTACCATTTGCTAAAGCCCATGATACCAATACATCATTCAATTATTAGAACATCAAACTTATCCTCCTAACTTAGACTCTCATGAAAAGACATGTATTTGTAAACAACCTTTCAAGTATTTATTTCAACACAACATCTTTTATTATCATAATGTTGAAGGTACCTTGATCTATTATGTTATGCAATATGAGGTCCCTCCTCTTCTGAATCACATGGGGGAATTTATGGTGTCCACTATAGCGAACATGTTATAGCCCACAAATGCCTATGTATGGGTTAATTTTAGCCTACTCTTGAAAAGGATACAATTGAATATGCTAAAAAGTGTAATCCTTGTTAGCTTCATGATGATTTAATCCATTCACCTCCAGCCAAAATTCAAACTATCGAATCTCTTTGTCCATTTTCCACATGTGGATTCGATCTCACTAACAAACTACCTCGCTCCCAAGATGGACATGTCTTTATCATCATAGCTACCAAATATTTTACCAAGTGGGTAGAATCCATGCCCCTTGTTAACATCACCATTCCTACCATTTAAAATTTTACTCTTAATCAAATCATTTGCCACTTCTGTGTTCTCCAGACCATCATTTCAGATAATGGTATTAATTTCAAAAACAAACATGTTAAATAACATTGCAATAAATTCAAAATCAATGAAATTTTTTCCATGCCTTATCATCCATAATGTAATAGTCAAACTATGGCCACTGATAAAATTCTTAGCAAAATTATCCAAAAGAAAATTCATGAAACCTACATGGATTTTCATCTTCACCTTTAACTTGCACTTTGGGCTTATCAGACTACCATACATACTGCCACTGGGGCAACTCTGTTCTCTCTATTCTATGTTTTTGAGTCAGTTCTTCTTTTATAAGTTGAGCATCCCTCTCTTCATATATCTCTTCTTGTTATTATTCCTAATGAATAATTAAATAAATCTCATATTTATGTCCTTAATTGTCTTGATGAATGTCATCTTTCTGCTTTACAATATAACCACCAATACAAGGCTCACATTGTCAAATAACATAACAAACATGTTAAAATATGCACATTTAATGTTGTTGATATTATCCTTAAATTATACTAAACCCATGACAAAGAATAAAAATACATCAAAAAATGGTAGGGCCCATATTTAGTCAAAGATATTCTTGGTCTAAGCACCTATCATCTTCAAACCAATGAGGGCCATGTTTTCAAAGATCCCACCAACACACAATTCCTCAAAAAGTACTTTGCCTAAACATTTCCTTATTTTCATACTTTTTATCTACATCTATCTAACACTTTTTGTAGGTTACTTACATGGGTCTCTCCCTCTTCAACAATTTCCCTCTTTTCATAAACCTTTAGTCCTCCCTTTTGGTCTTTGGTCTTTTGGTTTCTTGATGTACCATATTCTTCTTTATCTTCTTGAATTTTCTCTTTTTGGCACCCCTTAGGTTTTTCTTTTGTTAGTTGCTTCGTAATACCACAGATAGGACCTGACACTACTCAAAAAATTACCATCTTTTTACTTACCTCACTTTATCTTTCACTTTCATGTTGTCACCCCTTAGGTTGTTCTTTTATGAAACTGTAGTGTAAGACCATGGATAAGACATGACCCTCCTCATAAAATTACCATCTTTTCATCTTTTTACTTCATTGTTCTCAAAACTTTAGCTTCTACTTCTTTTTTTAGATGGAATTTGTGAAAACAATTTATGTTAGCATGGTTTCCTCCATTTCCCTCATTCTTATGATAAGGAATCACACTTTACTATCATTACATCCCTTTTTTCCTTTTATCACATTTTTTGCAATTTAAAGTAATTCAAATTATTCCAGGTGTCACTCCTCTTTATTTCCCCTTTCCTTTCACTTTGCATTGGATAAAATAATGTTGAAGTCAAGATATCACTTTTATTTTACCTAGATTTACGAGACTCTTAGACCCCATGTTCTTTAAAGTTCTCTCTCTTAGAAACCTTATCCCAAGTATTCAAATGAAAGTCATCTTTAGTACCCATGTTTGGTTTTCCAAATCCGTATCGAGGAGAAATATAAAAATCTATCAATAAATTTAAAATCCAAATAATTTGAATCAAAGGTAATGATATATCTAAAAGGCAACATACAAATCTCAAAAGTCAAATATCACACCAAAAGATTTGATTACAAGCACATCTCTTATCTCTAATTGAAGCTAAAACTCCATAGTTAGCTTCACATAGATCCAAGGTCCTTTGGGGTGTGGTATCCTAGTATATTAGCATAGGGAAATTCAAAAAACTTTATAGTGCTACCTACTTTCTCACACAGGTACCCAATCTTCGCAGTAGACTGATAGCTCTATAAGGGGTCCTAAAGAATGGGGAACACATTATGGGATGGTAGGTCCATTTTAATTTTCATGAATATATCCTTCATGGGATGACCTATATACTCCATTTTTTGACCTAATACTTATGTGGCTAAGAGAATTTATTCAAAGTCCTTAAGGTTGAAAGTCCTCTTGTTTTGACAAACTTGATTTGAGTGTCTTGACTTCAATAAAGATTTCATCTACCTTGGTTTTTCCTTCATTCTCCCCTCCACCCATTTAATTTCCCCCCTTGATAGACCAATTGTGATTCCAAATATATTTTCCCTACTTCTTTAATTCCTTCTTCTTTATCTCTTAAAAACATGATAGCACTACTTTGTTTCAGTTTTATTTATCTTTAGAGCAAAATAACATGTTTGAGCAACCATGGATTCTTCTTTCATTTTTACCATGCATCACATTAATAGACTTACTTTAATTTATTTTTACCATTTTTCATTTATTTTACTATCCTATTATTATGGACACCTAAGTTCATACCCTTTTTCCATTGTTGAGTGAGGTTGGCTTGTTACTTCTCATTCATCAATGTTGTTTTCCCTTTTATGCACCTTTTCTATTATTGAGTGAGATAAATATTTTTACTGCTCACTCATCAATGTTGTTTTACCATTTTTTTATTCTTTTACTATTGATGTTTTATTACCATCATGTTTGACATGTATCTTTGGTTTGACTTGGTGAGTTTGCCTTTCTTACTTAAGGATAACTTGTTTGAGTTTTTTGGTCTTTAGTAGCCTTGGCTTTTTTTATTACCCAATTTAATATTATTTTTTAACTTGGTAATTTGGTCTAACATAGCACTTTTCACCCCAGATTTTTAGATTTCCCAAGTGCGTCCCATCCTCATAGCACCAATTATCTTCGATTTTCTTGCGTTTGTTTGTTTTTGCTCTTTAGTTTTGTATTCTTGGGTCTATTATTGAAAGTAGTCTTTGTGTCCTATATAATCAAAAATAACAACACATTAGACAACCATCCCATGATAAATTTGAGTCAAGGTATATACAAAATTTACCTTTTAGTTATTTACTTTTCAGTCATTTACTTTTAGTTATTTTTGCTTTAAAATATTGCAACTTTTTCTTAGCATCAATGTTGTGTGTCCTTATGTTCTTTCTCGAATCACCATCCCATATTTCACCTTAGTGATACATGATGATATTTGAGTGGGGAATATTTATACACATAATTTTTTCAAATTTTATCAATTATTGATGCTTTACATCTTGCAAGAATCTGTTGAGACTCAATCTCTTTGAGTGCATGCCCTAAAAGGTGCACCGAGAAAGGGGTAGGCAGACCTTTAATTCTTTATTGGATTATTATCCCTTATTGCCACATTATTACCAATCCAACCATATCTTGAAACCCATTCCATAAGCTAGTACTCCTCACTTACACACTCATCTATTTTTTCCTCTTTTCATCCCTCTTTTCCTCACCTTGATCCCCTTAGCTAGTTGACTATACTAGGTCGACTAGGTTGACTTTATATAGTTTTTATCCTTTTATTATTTTACAAGGTCAATTATATCAACCTCATACTATTTAGGGTGTTTTTCACTTTGATTTTAGTCAGCCCTTTGGCTGACCTAGCTCAAGATCTAGTGATTTATCTTCTAAAAACATACAGGGTTGAATGGGTTAACCCCATACAATTGACATATTTAAAAGGATTTAGGGTGAGATCTACCTATAAATACAAGATAATTTTGTAATTATTTAAATATTAAATCAATATTTATTATTCATTTATGTTTCTTTACAATGTGCTCTTCCACCATTCTACTTGAGGAGTCTTAGCTTAGGGTTTCTACTTAGAGTTTCTAGTCTTGTGAATAATTCTTAGATGCATTGGCCTTTATTAGTTATCTTTACAAACCACAAAAACCTTTTGTGAATACCTTTTTTCCAAGTGATATATTGAGCCTCAATAGGTTTGTATTCAGGTAAGTATATTCTAACTTTGTTCTCCTCTCTTTAGTAGATAGAAGTAGCATAAGTATTGGCTTGAATAATATTACTCTTCATATTCTATGTATTAAGGTATTACTCATAATTATATTAATTGATATTATATTAGACATGTTTTAATTGCTTTACTAACCCCATTTATTGTGCCATAAGCTTTGGCGTGAACTAGATTAGATTTACTTTCTTGTTATTAGAATAGAGTGAACATTAAACCTAAGACTCTTTTAGGGTTGTTATGTGATTGTGTTAGACTGTAGTCTTTGGAACCCTTCCTATCATGGTGCATTGTGATAAGTGATCCCTTAATTGGGTCTATTGGATCCATATATTATTCATGTTATTGCTTAATAAATGTATTCCCAATCAGAAGTGTAGGTATGCTTTATCTTCTCTGAGCTAGGATTAATTTATAGACATGATGCATTTCTAATTGCGTACATATTCCATCTCACAACTAGAGGATTTATTAAATTATCTATTGAAGGAATTACAACATGATGACCTTCATAAAAATTAACCTAGCCATTTCATCAATGCTAAGAAACTTTCTAATGAATCTGCTCATACTTCAATCAAATGATGGAAGTCTCTTGCTCATAAAGTAGACCATAACATGAATGATGATACTTTTTTAAAACTATTTTTCATTACTCTTAAACTTCCCCTTCAATATAATGTTTTCATCTATTCTCCTAAAATTTTAGATGAAGCCTTAGACCAAGCAAAAAAGGCAAGACTTTATTATGACTCAAATTGAACCATCTCAAACAACTATTAAAGAACCTTACCAATCATATTCTCATAACATTGATTCATCCAAGTTTCCCCAGTCTTAAAATGGAGCATCCAATTCAACTAATTTTAACCCAACCCACCCTCCTTTAATTCTAGAATAACTTAATAATAAATTTCCACCCTCTAAACCTATGAGCTTTGATCCTTCCAAACCTCCTCTAAAATAGTACAATCCTGATAAATTTTATTGGTGGCATGATACTATAGGTCATTCTTATGAGTCTTATCATGATCTTTATCATTTTATTATTTCTTCCTTGCTTGGTCCACATTTTAATCTTTATATTCTCACAAAATTGTAGACACCTAAATCTGGCCACCAATGACCTCTAACCAGGGTTTTAACTAATTTCCACCTAAAGTGCACAATTTGGCCTAAAAATACTAAAATACATTAAATGAGTTGAAATTGATATATTCAAGTGAAAATTTTGGCTAGAGTATCATTAAATGGGGTAGTGAAATTTATGGGGTAGCTAAATTTGATCAGATCATTTTGAGTCAAATTACTAATTTTGCACCTAGATGCCTTATATTGCTCTTTTCTGTCAAATCTCTTACACAAGATACGTACTTTTATTATTTGGTGTTGATAACATCCTAAATGGGATAACAGATCCAATGCATCTAAAATTGACTTCTAATTCTAATCCAGTCAAATTTTGGACCAATAACAAGACATTTTGACTAATTTGATTAATTTGTGCACCAAGAGCCAATATTTGCAGTAAAGTTGACTAATCATGTTTTATGCTAATTAAACCAAATTAGGGCCTTAAGTTAATTTTTTATAGAACTTGTTGAATAAATCTTTATTGTAAATTGATTTTTATTAACTGCATCATTAGGTGACATCATTGTATGGGGTGGCATCCATAAGCCATCAATGCATAAAATATCAGGATTATGGGTCTCCCATGCCTCATTAAGACCATCCATGCCTATTAAATATCCCTCTATCTAAAATATTAATGGGTATATTTATATAATAAAATTCATATTTGAATTTATTCATAGCCACACATCTCAATCTTGATATGGATGGTCATGGTTGATCCTCAAACCATTCCAAAAATTTATAAATAGGAGGCCTTGCCTATTGAATTTTAAACTATCACATGCCAAAGTTATAATGTTAAATTTATTATAAAGATATAACATTCCAAATTTATAATGCCCAAATTTGTTCAAAAATCATTGCATCTTAGTGTTATAATGCCAAATAGTTGAGCCAAGCCAAGCCAAAGTCAAACGTACCAAGAGGAGATGAAGGTAGCCACACTCCATTGAAGAAGATATCTTGAAGCACAAGCCAAGAAAGCCAAATAAGAAACATTTTGGAGTAATTAAGGATTTGGTAATAAATTGGTGTTTTGTGTTCATATTTCTTATTTTTTTCTATTTTTAATTGTGTTCTTAAATGACTTTCCCTCACTAAGCTTTCCCTTGTAACTAGTCCTAGAGATGTATGCTAGCTAGTGTGTTGGTTTTTTTAATTGATTTTATTTTGTCACTAATAAGATACTAACACTTATATTGATTCAAATTCCTAGTTCACATAATGGCACTCTCGGTGAGACTATCTTCATGAGAGCACAACCCACAAACTTTTTTGTATTTCATAATTTAAATTTTTCTATTGTTGTTTTTGCTTTGAGTAAAAATGACCAATAAATAATTCATAATTTTTTATTTAATTATTATTTATATCTAAATTTTTTATTCATATATATGTGTTTGTGTGTGTGTGTGTGTGTTATTGATATTCTCTAAAAATTTCACAAAAAAAATCTTTATACTTTATAAGTTATAGCTATTTTAGTAACTATCACTTTCTATTTTTTATTTTTTCTGGTAAAAATGGTTAAAATAGTGTTGATAACGTTTTTTGTATTAAATTTTTTAACTTGAAATTTTTTATAGGTGTGAGACCTAGATTTATTAACAACCTCTCAAAATTTCATGGTAAACTGATATATATTTTAAAATTTATGTTAAAGACACTAACTTTAGGTTTTTATATTTTATGTGTAGGCTTTTATGTATTATGTGTTATATTTTATTTTTAGCCTTCTAATTTGTTGTTTGCAGGTGTTCATATATTTAATATTATTTTTCTTAATATTTTATTTATATTTTTACGAACATTGTCTAAGCTAACATATTTACTTTCTGGGTGATGCCTTAAGGGTAGACAGGTAACCAACAGACTTGGAATTTGTTAAAACATACTATTAAGACATCTTTGGCATGCTTTTAAAATGAATTAAAATTCTTGTTTTCAGTGCTTAATAAAAAATTTAGGTTCTTAAGTTAATGTTTTGATAATTTAGGCTTTCAAAGTTACAACTTAAGACTAAGGGGTCAAAATAACACCACTGCATCTTTCATTTGGGTTTTAAAATTGAACACACTTGTCCATTCTTGTTTTCAATAGTTGTTTAAATGAAACTTGTTTGGCAAAGAGAAGGTTTGTGCATGTATGCTCTTCCATTTTTCCCCTTTAGGTAACCCTTGGAATAAAAATTGTCATCCTTATTGTAAAAAACTTAGTCCAAGGCTTAGAAATAATGTCATCTTAATCACTCCCCAAAAACTCATCATAGTTTGGGTGACCTTGAAAATGACCATAAAGTCTTTCTTTTTATATTTTTTTATTTCATGAAAAATTGGCCTGTGTGGGGGACTTCATCACCTCTCATGATTTATTCAAGTAAGCTTTGACTAAAGGCTTCATCTCCTAACATTTACTTCATCCACTCCTTCTGAGTTGCACATGGGACGTATCTGCACTTTGGACATCGCACTACACTGAGCGAACAACAAGATGTAGTGGTTGAAAAAAGATTACCTTTTTACAATAATCCAAATGTCATGGACACTCAATTTCCATGCTTTTATTTTGTATCATTTTACATGAAATTCATTGTGTAATTGATTCCCCTAGAGACATTTGAAAGCCTTGTAGATCTTATACAAATCCCCACTTGCCATGGAAGTATTATTGTTGCAAGGTGCGCCTTAAGGTCCATGTCATAGTACTGTCATTTGAGAGAAGGGGGGTGTAAAAATCCTACAATATAATGCGTATTTACTTTTGGATGAACACTTAAAAATCTTTTCAAATGACGTATATTGATGGATTCCAACAATACCAAGAAACCTTGTCAGTTTAGGATCTAAGAGCGAGTAATTAGTTGGTTTTATCCTAGATTAAAGTTTTGTTTAGACTCAAAACTTGGTGTGAATAAATTATACAAACCAAAACACATAGTCCTCATTTTTGTTCAAATGAAGAGGCATTATATTGCCCACATGAATCATCAATTTGCCTTGTTCAAAGTTCATCAAAACTTGTATTCATATCATCCACTTTGATTTAGTTATGCTTCCCAATTGTGTCTAGACTTTTTCCAAAATTTGTTTAAGTTCTTCATTTATAATTTAAATTTGAAAATTCACCTTCATAAGTTCATAGGGTTGATATGTTAAATGGATTCACCATTTGCACTAAACTTGAGGGAACTTAGGTTCAATTTTGGTTGAAGGTCGTTTAAGACTCATAATCATTATCACCACTTGATAGACTTAAGCCATTTTGTGCTAAACACTTGCACTTTGATTATATGCACTATAATATTTTGAGTCAAGAAAGGTAGTGTTATGCTGTCAAATTTGTGTGAAACTATCTTTACCTTAGAGATATGTTTTGAAACAAGCATTTTGTCACATATTTTGAGTAGTCTAACATTGTTACACTACCTAAAAAAATTTAGATATTTTTTCATAAGCCCTCTTACATAGAGTTCAAATTTGTTCCCATATTTTCAAACCAATCTGAGTGTACCTTTATGAACCTTCATCGAGTACAATTATGCCTTTCACTTTTATCTAGCTTGTTTGTTAAAAAAACCAAGTTTTATACCATTATTTGCGAGAAAACAAACTATCTCTAAAGTGCTTTTTGTTTCATATCTTATACCTATTTTATCGAGTCTATGTCCTAAAATCAAATTCCTAGTGTTTGTTAGAAGTGTTTCAAATCCATTAGATTAAAAATTTCATCTATTTCAAAGTCTAGCTTTTGACGTTGTTTGGCCAAGAGTCCTAGTGCATGCCTTGTTTGAGCCTAGCTTTTAATACCACATTTAGATAAAAGACCTAACAATTATTTATTTCCTAGATTAGACTAATTTAAAACATTTCAAACTTAAATTCTAGCATTTATATTTTTTATTCATTTACTTGATAGTTTTTGTACAAGACGTGTAATGTTAGACCCTTAACGTTAGCTTGTTTTATCACAAAGCATTACATAAACCTTTCCATCCTTTTGACAAATCTAGACCAAGTTTGAACATCAAATTTTAAACATTATATTTTTAGATTTTGTATAACTCTCTTCCCTTTCTATCGCAAAAAATTTACTATGGATCCCAACATGTATTCCTACACTCGTAGTGGACTCATGTACAATCTAGGGATTAGTAATGTGATTGTGTAAGAAGAAATGGTGCAAGACCCCTATGTAGATAATATTTATTATGAGATGGATCTTTATCCCTCTTATAATACTCAAATAAGGGCACAAATCCAAGATCCATTGCCTAACTATTTGTTTAATATGCCACCTTATTCAGAGCAATATTAAGAATAAACCACACAATACCTAGCTACAATACTCACAACTGGTGAACCAGTTCCTCAATAGTCATGCTCTACTAATATGCCTTCCATGTATGATCCATTTTTATTTGAGTGTCATTTATTAAAGACAAGATTTTGGTTCGAGCCATAGAGGTAGGGGCCAAGTTTTTAGTATACTTCCCCCATGATAATTTACCAAGCCTAGTAAGAATGCCCCACAACATAATTTATAATCAATAGGCTTCTTCTAGAAATCCTTCGATTTAGTCCAAACAACATATCAATACCCTAATATGCCTAAAAAAGGAAAAAACATCATGGAAGACCACTTTAACCAAATACATATGGCATATTAAACCTACCAGAATCTAGCACATAATTTCAATCAGATGACCATGGTGAGCAAAACTCTTATTGGCTTAGTCCCTTCAACAAGAGTTTTGATAGAGTTAATTGATCCAGATAATAAAAGTTCAAACCCATTCATGTATAACACTTATATTGACAATTTATTTCATATCCCAATGATTGAATAAGTCTCTTTTACTTCCACATAGTGCAATGGCTAAAATATAGTGGACAAGGTGCAAGCAACATCTAATCCACACCAAAGTAGTGTTCATACACTGGTAGTTATCTAACAAAATGTCCCTTTAGTTAACACTAAAAGTGGTTCTCAAAATTAGGGAGTAGGATTTTATACATCTAAACTTTAACCAGTTACTTCATCAAGTGTGTAACTAATAGGATTAGGTAGTCAACCAGCAACCAATGTCATACCTCAATAGCTGAATGTGATGAATCCTACTCCTCCTTAATAAGCAACGAGTAGTATTCCAAATATCAAGCATAATATAGTGTACCAATGCAATAGAGGCTAAATATATTTCCACTTCAACAAAGGTAAACTAATGTTCCACCTCATCAGGTAGTGGCAAATATACCTCCTTATTCTTAGACTAGTGTACCAATCCAAAACCAAATGATGACTAGCCAAAAACTTAAATATTGGTCAATGACAGATGCCAAATATTCAACATGATTTCACTTCCCAATAAGAATTCATGAAACAAGGAGGCTCCCATATTTCTCAAGTACCTACTAGACAACAATCGATTCAAAATGTGCCACAAGTTCAGAGATAGGGTCTTGGTCCACAAGTTCCCACTCAATAGTAAGGTTCAATTAGTCAATAGCATGTCCCTTTTCAACTGTAACAGGCATAATATAGCTATATCCCTCCATCCCAACTATAAAATCATCCAATTCAAACCTTCATAGCAGACCTAAACTAGAATATCACACAACCAAATATGCAATTTCAAGTACATCCTAATCCATGTATGCATATTCATGGTCTATTTCCCAACCAAACCAATATACCCCAACATATATCTCCATCATACCCTAGTCAAAGTGTCCCACTTTTGACCTCCCAATCATCTACCCAAACTAATATTTTCCCTCAAACCAATGTTCCTTCTAGTTTCCTATCCCAAGAATTGCAACAGATGAAGGATGCAATTTCTGCCATTCAGGCTGGGAAATAGACTATAAAGTTTAAGTTGGATGACATGAGTTATTATCCATTTATCATGGAATACTTGTAGATATAATTTATTCTAGGGTACAAACCACTAACATTTGATAAATACAAAGAGAAAGGTGACCCTAAGGTCCATTTAACCAAGTTCTTTGTTGCATGCTAGCCAGTGGCATATAGCAATATATACCTTTTATTATTGTTTTCAAGGAGCTTGGATTGACAAGCCTTGGAGTGGTTCTTAATTAAAGTTTCCTAAGAATTGAATAATATATTTTGATGATCTTTTTGAAAAGTTTGTGCAACACTTTTCCTAGAATCTCAAACATGAGATTTCATTGGTTGACTTGATACAAGCAAAAAAAAGCTAGTGAGATTTTTTCAATTTATCTACAGTGATGGAGAGCCCTTGTAAGTTAATTCACACATATTTTACTAGATAAAAAATTAGCCATTGTGTTTATTAAAAAAATTCATAGTGAGAGTGCTTATCATCTAGAACTACAATATGTGCATACTTTCAAGGAGATCATCGACAAAGGCTTATTGATTGAGTGAGCCCTTATTACTAAAGGGATCATCAAGCTTACTTTAACTAATCAAAATCAAGGTACCAATTAGGGAAGTTTCCAAAACCAACATCAAATCTAAGCACAAGCATCACAATCAACACAAGAAAATAACCAAGATAGACCAAAGCAATTCAACCGCAATAGGAATGTTATGGGCAATGAAGTAACTAGGTCACATCATGTAAAAATAGTGAAAACATCATCTGTATCACCTCTTTAGCTTAATCCTACCCAACAACCTCTTAAACCAATGCCACAAGTGTAACAACCAAGACCTATGCAATAAATGCAACAACCTTTATCATTACAAACCCCTCTTCTAAGAAGAATTGTACCTACTCATCATGTCTTTAGTGACCTGGGAGAGCTTATTAAGCCTATATTTTACAAACTTACCATTGCTAATCTGATTATTTGGTCTATACCAAAGCATTATCCATAAGGCATTTTTTATCCTGATTGGTACCATGAAAATGAATTCTGTGAATATCATCAAGTTAATGGGCATTAGCTACGAAGATGTGCACAAATCAAGCATTTGATTGAGACTATGTTGGATAATGGGGAGATAACATTAGATAATGGTGCTTCCACCTCTAATCAAACTCTTGGGATTTATCAAAACCCCTTTCCCTAACATAACACCCAATAACAACATAACAATCAAAAACAATAATAACAACACCACCAGTCGATGCAACAACAAAATCAATAGTATCAAAATCAAAGGCCAAACTAGTAAAATTAATAGAACTAACAATAAAACCCATAATGTTAGAATAATGGACAAAACCAAGGTCATAACAGTAATAACTAAAAAACCTATCATGTAATTGGACATGACTACAATAGGGTTATAGGTCATATTATAGGGTGTAGTGTTAATACCATCTCCATTAATCCTAGATCAAACACTAATCAATCTAGACCATTGCTAAATAATACCACTCAACTAGATTACATGGATAATCCTTCTTTGACCTAGGACTACACACAGGCAAACCAACAAATTAGGACTTTCACTTTTGGACCTTATACCGATAACTCACCCTTGCCATGTGACCACATACATGTGTACCAATAATCGATACTTGTCCTATCTAGTCCTACACTATTCCTAGAATTTGTTAGAAATCATGGTCCAACTTCTAATCTTGATTATGTAATCACAACTCAAAGGTCAAAGATTACTATCCCAAGCCCACAACCATCTACCACTTTGCTTGTTATCCAATCAACCATTTAGCCTCAAAATAAACCATTCACCATTGACCAAGATAAGAAGTTTGATATTGTGGAATAATTGCAGAAGACACCATCACAAATTTCTATTTTAGACTTGTTACAAATGTCAACAATCCACAAAAACATTTTTAATGAGTTTTTAACCCAATCCATTATTTTTAGTGACATATCCCCTAATAAATTTAAGCTTTGGTTGGACACCTAGCTCCAGCCCAACAAGTCATATTTATCCACAGTGATATGTCTTCCCTTGGCCCACTCCATAATAATCTATTATACATATAAGTCTATATAAAGTGGTATAAAGTGAAATGTGTCCTTATAGACAATGAATCAGGCCTCAACACAGTGTCTCTAAAGATTATCAAGCTTCTTAGGTATATAATGGTAGATCTCTAGCCAAAATTGATAACTATCAAAGCCTATGATAATTAGGAGAGAGAATCACAAGGCACCATTAGCTTCTAGGAAGGCCTTGGTTACATGAGATTCATGTAATCCCATCAATGATACACCAATGTATCAAGTTCTCTCACTCAAGGATGGAAGTAAATATTTTAAGAGATTTGTACCCATATGAGCACTACAAACATCTTGAGGCCGAGTTTCAAAGCTATAATTACCAATATGGCATGAATCCAAGTTAGAAGTAGGATAAAGTAAAATTCATACTTATTGATTCTCCAGAGGATAATTACATAGATCCTAATACCTTGGATTCCCTTTCCCATATGTCACCTCCTAAAGCTTCCAATCATTTTACCATTTTAGCTAATGGCTCAGGGGAGTATGTGACCCATAATACCTTTCATATTGCCAATCTTCCTTAGGATCCCAAAACCTTTGGAAGACCTAAAGTCACCCCACATGTGCATTGGCAACAAAAAGCTAAAGATAAACTTCATAATCCAAGACCAGTCACATTCATATCGATATCTAGCCAAGAATAAGACCCCATCAAAGGAGATGAATCATGGTTATACAATGACAAATTGGTTGATTGTTACAAGAGCACCAAGTATCCTATTCCCAATAGGATCATGGAATATCAAGATTATAAAGGAAGAGGCCTCAGACCAAATCAACAAGGAACCATTGAGCTAATTTCCATGACTAAGTATAAAAGACCTTATGGCCTTGGATTTAAAATTCTTGGGGGTGACCCCACATATCCTATTCGAGTTCCATCATGGTGGCTAGTGATGATGATGTTGATAGTAAAGTAGAGTCTGATCATAGCCTCACCTTTGATGACCTAGCTAAGACTAATATGTTTAATAATAATACCATTTGTACCCTTACCCTAGTCATTCATCACAACCCATTTCCATTATACTATCCCCAACTAATAGATTGGGACCAATAAGAATATAATTTGCCATTTGATGAGTTTCAAAATTATGAGGCATTCTATGACTTTTTAGGCCTTAGAGACAATGTTCTATTGGGAGATCATAAATAAAGATTCTCAATTACATTGGATCCTGAAGCCTATTTTTGAGAGTGGGTGAACACCCTTAGAAAAAAATAAATAAATAAAACATTGAGGTCCCTAAGTGAAAATCTCTTTGAGGCACTTTTTTACTAGGGAAAAAGTAAAGATAAGGCTAGTCTAGTGGTGAAAACCTATTTTAGGCACCATTAGATGGGGGTGTTCATTATTCTTTGAATTTAGACTAGGAGCCCACCAATGATGAACTTACCTATAGATTTGAGTTAAATTTTGAACAACAACAAGTGTTTGATCAGATTATTCAAGAATTTATGATTTTTTTTATCACATGGATAAATCTCCCATTGGGGGACTCAGATTCATCATGCCTAGGAGAAGTTGAAGAGTAAGTCCTAACAGAGGAATTTAATATAGTCCAATAGTTCAAGTGTTTGCCTACTATCCTAGAAGATGGTTTGACCCTTTTATTCAAATATATAATAGAGGTAAACATCGAAACTCCATCAAACCTAAAATGGATAAAATTAGGTATATCCTTCACTGAGGAGGAATGTGAAGTCTTTACAACTCTATTGAGATAATTTATAGATATATTTGTATGGATATATTCTGACATGTCAGGTTTAGACCTTGCCTTAATTATACACCACCTTGAGGTAAATCTTGATGCCAAACTGGTAAAACAAAATCTACATAAGATACATCCTCACATTGTTATCTTATTAAAGAAAGAATTGGAAAAACTCTTAGAAGTAGGATGTATCTGATCCATTGACTACTCAGAATGGATATCTAATGTTGTCCCTGTTAGTAAAAATCTTGAAGGAATTAGAATCTATACTAATTTTTGAGACATTAAAAAATATTTCCCTAAGTATGACTTTCCATTTCTTAATATTGACATGATCATTGACTCCACAATAGGTTATAAAATGCTTTCACTCATGGATGGTTTTTTAGGATACAACCAAATCAGAATAGCACTAAAAGACCAACATAAAATAGTGTTCACCACTCCATAGGGAATATTTTGTTATCAGGTAATGCCATTTGGTCTTAAGAATTTTGGAGCTACATATCAAAGATCCATGACCATCATATTCCATGACATATTAGGAAAATCTACGACTAGGGTCGACCATCTAATAGTGCTACATAGGATATTTGAAAGACTATAGGATTAAAAAGTTAGACTCAATCCAAAGAAATGTGTGTTTGGCATAACCTCAGGCAAATTACTTAGCTTCATCATGTCTTTTAGAGGCATTGAATTTGAACTGGCTAAAGTCCATGCTATAACCAAGATGCTACCACCAACCAATTTGAATCAACTTCATAGTTTGTAGGGTAAATTCCAGTTAATCTGATGCTTCATCTGTTAGTTAGAAAAAAAGTGTCGTCCATTTACACATCTTTTTAATAAGGGAGTTATATTTCACTAGAATGATCATTTCCAAATGGATTTTCAACAACTCAAGGACTATCTAGCTAATCCACCTATTTTGTTACCTCCTATGCCAGGAAAGCCATTCTTGTTGTATCCATCAGCTATTGATAATGCCTTGGTGGTACTTTTAGCTCAACATGATAATAATGGAAAAGATCATGCAGTTTACTACTTAAGTCATACCTTGGTTACATATAAATACAGCTATGTACCTATTGAAAAAGCTCGTCTAGCCATGGTTTTCATAGCTCAAAAGTTATGCTATTACATGTTGATCAATAAAACCATGGTTATTTCAAAATTATATCCACTCAAGTATCTACTATCTAAAATAGATTTATAAGGTAGAATGGCCAAATGGATCATGATTCTTAGTGTGTTTACCATAGAGTATATCAATTAGAAGGAAATCAAGGGATAGGTCCTTACAGATCAACTTGTTGAAGCACCCTTTATGGACACAAATCCACTCACATTTCAATTTCTTGATGAATCCATAATGACCATCATTGACACACCTCTTGAAAAGCATCACTAGAAGTTATATTTTTATAGTTTATTTATTGTACATAGATCAAGGGTAGGCCTCTTATTTATTACACCACAAGGGGATCTAATCCCTAAATCATTCAGAGTCAGTTTTCCTTGTACAAACAACATGGTTGAGTATGAAGCACTTGTCATAAGACTTTGATAAGTAGTACACTAGAACATATCTCATCTCCAAGTTTATGGTGATTCTCAGTTAATCATCAATCAAGTCATAGACCATTTCCAAACCAAAGATAACAAGCTGGTTCCATATAAGGCTATGGTTGATACCCTAAAATATTAAATTGTAAATATCCAATTTGAGCATATACCAAGGGCTAGTAATAAAATTGTAGATGCCATGACTACTATCAGCTCTCTAATTTGACAAATAGACAAAGCTAGAGAATATTAGTTCCTTATTGATAATTTATTTGCACCAACTCATGAACCTTCAACTGTTGTAATGATTTGTGATATTGTTGGTCGTAATTCTATCTAGTACTTAGGCCTTTACAACTACATTCATGACCAAGTTCTACCACCTAACCCATCTCAAAAATAAACTAAAGCCTTTATTCATCATTCCACTCATTATACTCTACTTAGATCCACCCTTTACTACCACTGTTTTGATGGAACTCTACTTCATTGTTTAACTTCAATAGAGTCTACACTAACGTTAAGAGAAGTTCATGAAGGAGTATGTGGAGCTCATTCTAGTGGGGTAATCTTATCCAAAAATATCTTACATATTAGTTATTATTAGCCCACGATGGATGCAAATGCAACTACATATGTAAAGAAGTGTGACAAATGTTAATGGCATGTTAATCTGATTCATGCCCTAGCACAAACTCTAAAATTGATGTTGATACCATGTCCATTTACTACATGGGGACTTGACCTCATTGAAAAAATTAACCCCACTTCATCTAATGATCATAAACATATCTTGATCACCACTGAGTATTTCACTAAGTGGGTTGAAGCTATACCCCTCACTTACATGACTAGAAAGCAAATTTCCAAGTTCATCTTCAACTATATTATTTGTCGCTATGATATCCCCTCTGACATTATATATGATAATGGAGGATCATTCAAGAACAAGGATGTTGACAAGCTATGTACTAAATATAAAATCACATAATATTTATTTACAACATATTACCCTCAAGGTAATGGCCAAGCTGAAGTATCAAATAAAACCATTATCAATATTCTCAAAAAGATTGTCAATGATGTCAATCATGATTGGCACCTGTAGATATTCCTTGCCCTTTGGGAATACCATACCAATCATTATACTCCCACAAGAACCACTCTAACTCACTTTTTTATGGTATTGAAGCCATCCTTCCCATTAAGGTCAAATTACCTTCACTGCACATATCTTTCAAGCATGCCTTAGATGATCATGACTATCAAGTAGCCTGCTTGCAAGAGCTAGACCTGCTTGATGAAAAATGCATAGTTGTGCTAAATAATCTTCAAGAATATTAGAATTGACTTAAAGGCCACTATAATTGGCATGTCAAGTATAAAACATTTGAAATTTCTGATCTTATTCTTAAATAAAACCAAAAGAATACCATAATTAAGAAGAAGCATAAAGGTAAATTTAAACCAAACTAGATATGGCCTTTCATCATTACTAAAAATTATGGATCAAGAACATGCATGCTCACCACACCAAATACAGATGATTATCCTGAATTGATGAATATTATTAACTATAAGTGGTACTATGCTTGAGCACTAGGGTGTATTGTCTGTAAAGATCATTTTAGTTATGCCATTTTATCACTATTCTTCATTATACAAATATCATTCTTATTTATCCTCTTAAACTTATCCACTTTACCATTCTGATCTATCAACCAAATGTGTTCTGCAATATAGCCCATTTGACCTTGGTTTTGCCATTGGTTATACATTTTTAGCACTAAGGAATCCAAACAATTTCATCAATTGTTTTGAGTACTTCAGATAGAGATTGTATTTTAGAGCAATATGATAGAAGTTTTGGCAGTTTCATCCTTCGTTTGTTGTTCCTTTCTTATTACCAGTCTTATTACTAATTATAACCACCTTTAATAAAATTAGTACCATTAATCTATGTCATTATATCCTAGTTATAACTACCTCTAAGAAAACTAGGGGCAATATTTGTTTATTGAGCCTTGACATACCAATTTACCACATCTATTGCCATACTATGTTTTTTTACCAGCTATGCCTATTTTGTTTGAATTGATGACTGTTGGGTGAATATTTTGTCACCAGCTAACTAATGAGAAAAATAAGTCTCTTTAACCACAGCAAGGGAGATTGGTCAGCCAAATGTGCAGGTTTACTACATCAGAGGTAGACAAATCTCTCCTCTCATCAAGGGGAGGTTCCCTATAAATATGAGGAGCTATAAACTATATATATAAGCAAAAAGTAACACTCAGGGGTAGGACTACATCATCCATCTCTCTTTTTTTATAGATGATGTTCACAAAACAAAAGAGAAATCTTGTTGATAATACTGAAGGCACTTCTCTTCTTTTAGAAGTGATCTTGTAAGAAACAACAGGAGTTCTTTCAAGTAGTAACAAGTAACTGGTAACAAAGGCGCAGTAACTAGCAGGATGAAATGGAACACAAAGTCTCCACCTCAATTGCCCAAAGAGTGAAATACGAAAGATAATGGGGGCACAAAGTCGTCCCAAGATCCTTTACATAGAAAGAAACAAAAAACACACTGAAGACAACTGTGACAACACAAAGTCTTTCCACAACTAGCTTCAGAGACACCTTCTTGATTACTTCCACTAGTTCTGCTTATTTCAGTAAGATGGACAAGAATGCATTTAGGAAATAGACATAAGAACAATCTCCTAAAATGACACAAGCTATAACAGCACAAAGTCTGAAAGTAACTTGCTTTCTCATTCAAACAAAGAAAAATGGATGAACAATCTAAGCTCAAAGTCTCAGTAATCACCTCTCAATTTGGGTAGAGTTTCACTTCTGTAATCAAAAGATCCCTCCTTTTGCATAAAACAAGAGATTACAATATATAGGCAACTAAGAAATGCTTGGTGCTTTTTTCCATGGAATGGCCCATGCTGCGGTCAATGCCTTCAATGCATTTTCAATTCTGTCGAGGGGCCATGCTTGGAACAGTGCATTCCCTTAACTATGGTGTGCCCATTCATCTTACATGTCTCCTCCTTAGCATGGGTTGTTTGGTCCTTTTCTTGATGTCTACACAGCTATCCAATTTGCCTTTACTTCATGGAAGAAAAATAGGCCACGTCCTTGATTTGGTGTGCTCAAAAGTCTACTTGGTGGACTATTTCACCTACTAGAAATAACTCCCTTATAGATATTTTTGATATTTTTGTATTGTTCTTTCTTCCCTGTAGTAATTTGAGCTCTCAGGATCTCTTTTTAGCTGGTCGCTTGTTATATTTTTCAAGTTTTGTGTTATATTCAAAATTTAATGGATATTCCATTACCTTAAATTTGACGTCCGTGGGGCCATCAATAGTTGTTGGTTGTTTGAACCATATTGAACCATGAACCTTTGAACCTTTGAAAGTTCATTGGTTTAATAGTTCAATGGTTCATGCGGTCTTTATCAGTTCCCTAGTTCAATCACTTCCCTAGTTCAATCATTTCATTGTTTTTGGTTGAACCATCCCTTTGAACTGGAACTCTTTGGAATCATCTGTTTGTTGCTTCCTTCTTTTGTCTGGAACTTCCTTTGAACCTTTGAACCATTTTGGTTCAAGGTTCAATGATTCAATGTCTTTCTCAGAATCCTTTGTTTTTGGCTAAGTCTTTGGAAGCCTTGAAATTACTTCAGCTCTATGTCTTTGGGACACCCGAAGGGAAGGTGTCCCTTTGGGTCTTTGAGAAAGGTCCATTTTTAGGGTGTTGAGACCCCCCCGCAAGGGTACCTACCCTTTGGGTTTCTTCAATCAGCTTTTGGGTTAATTCCTTTAGGCAGCCTTGATATTTTATTTCCTTCAGACAAAATGTCTAAAGGAATTCCTTTAGATATTTTGTCTGAAAATCTTTTCTTTGCTTTGTTTGCTTTTCTTCAGGGTTTTGCTTTTTCCTTTTAGGTGAATTCCTTCAAACAAAAGTCTGAAGGAATTCTTTCAGACAATTTGTCTGAAGGATTTGCCTTAGTCATTTTTCCACAAAAAATCTTTCTGAAGGAATTCTTTTGGTTCCATTACTTAGTAATTTCCTCAGATAAAAAGTTTGAAGGAAATCTTATCTTTTGGCCTTCTCTTTGATTCTTTAAACTGATGTTCCCTGCCCTCTGCAAGGGCACTTACCTTTAGTTCACTACCCTGTGTAAGGGCACTTGTTCCTTTAGCTTTGGGGCAGTCCCTTGAATCAACTGATTAAACCTACCGATTGAACCAACTTTGGTTCAATGGTTCAATAGTTCAATCTTATGTTTTAAGTCTTCTTTTCTTCTAAGTCTTTTGATCTCTTCAAACCCGTTGAACTCGTTGAACCCATTGAACCAATTTGGTTCAAGGTTCAATAGTTTAATGGTTTAAGGTTCATTCCTTTGTTCTTCAAAGCCTTCTTTTCTTCTAAGTCTTTTGAATCTGTTGAACTTTAAACTTTTGAAGAAGTGCTTAACTCTTTTAAGCTTGCCAATGTCATTGAACCTATTGAACTTGTTAAACTTTAAACCTTTTTGGAGGTGGGGTTCAATGGTTCAATCCTTCCTTTGAAGCTTGTCGATGAACATTTTTGGTTGAACCAAGGCATTTAACCAATCTTAAAATTGCCTAAGTGTTGGAAACTTGTTCCTTTGTGAGCATTTGCCTTTTAAGGCCAGTAAACATGTTGAACTTGCTAGTTTCAAGCCTGTAGAGTCCATAGTTTCAAACCTACAGAGTCCGTAGTTTTTGAAAAAGCTTGAATAATGGAGAAATTGAATACTCAGAACAATTTTTGAGAAGGGAAGAGAGGATTTTGGTTTGCAGGACCAAAATAGTTCATATGTTGTCCCAAAAATGAGTAACAAACTTTGGGAACAATAGCTGGCTCCAATTGGGGAACTTTCTTCAATTGAAAACTTGGAACAGCTGAGGGGAGCATAAACTAGAATCTCCAGTGCCTTTAAGTATACCATTGGGCTACAGATTTATGCTAACCAAAAATAAAGGTACTAAAAATGAAAATGAAAAGCACAAAATAGAACTAAAGACTATACAAATATACATATGTATAGATGATCTTATCTGATACTTCAAGAATTGAAGTGCTTCAGATGCTACCCATTGTGAGGCAGAGAGAATGGCGTGCCATCTTGATACTTCAATAGGAAACTATTTTCAACATTGAGCTGATGGATAGTAAATGGGCCTCTCAAAAGGGAATCAAACTTCCCATGTATTCCCTTTGGTTCTCTTCTCTTGTCCCACAATAGGACTTGATCTCCAATCTGGAAATCACAATTTTTTGCTTTCTGGTCGAAGAGCTTCTTCACCAAACTTTGATGCGCAGCAATTTGGTCCACCACCATAGTTCACTGCTCATCCAACTCAGTCAAACACATGATCCTTTTATCGATGGAGCTTTCATATGTCTGATCTTCAATTGCCTTAGCCAATTTCAATGCTGGCAGTTCTAGGGTGATTGGTATCTCAGCATTGAGACCATAAAGAAGTTGGAAAGGTGACATACCAATTGTCCTCTTGGGTGTGATTTTTTCTACCCATAAAACATCAACTAATGCTTTATGCCATGTTTACTAGCTGTCATCTACTAGCTTCTTGATGATAGTTACTAGGTTCTTGTTGCTTGATTCAGCTTGGCCATTCCCTTGTGGAAAATAATCAAAAAAGTGGGAGAGGGTAATCCCATAGTAAAATTAGAACTGAGTAATCTCTTGAAAAGAGAAACAAGATACATTTTTTGTGACAATTTTGGTTGGGACCCCAAACCTCGAAATGATGTTCTCTTTGAGGAAATTGCACACTACTTCTGAGGTAGCATGTTTGGTTGGAATAGCTTCCACCCACTTGGTGAAGTAATATGTGGCTATGAGGACATAATCATGCCTAGCACTTAAAGATGGGTTTACAACACCAATGAAATTGATTCCCCATTGCTAAAATGGTTCTTCAATCACCACTGGATTAAGAGGCAGAGCAGCTAATTTGGGTTTTCCAATGAGATGTTGGCATAGTTCACATCTTCGTACCCATTTTTATGCATCTTGAAAGAGAGTTGGCTAGTAATACCTGGCTCACAAAATCTTATGGGAAGTTACAAAAGTAGAAAAGTGTCCTCCATAGGCTAGATTATAGAAGGACTTCAAAAGTTGGTTCTACTACTCTTTATCCACGCAGTGAAGGAACACTCCATCAAGGCTCCTCTTATATAGGCCGTTGTCCCAGAGGACAAAATTGGCAGCTTTCAACTTGACAGTCCTCCTTTATTTATGAGAAAGGTGGGTAGGACACTCACCATAAGTATAGAAATGAGTAATACTTGAATACCACTCATTCTTGGTGGAGACAAAGAGGACCGTTGGTGTGTCTTCCACTTCTACTTCTTCATGCCCTACTTCTTCTGGGCTATTATTAGCAATCAATTGGCATAGACCCCTTCCTCACACTAGCTTCATTAGTTTGATGACTAGATCAAACTCTTGGATTTTAGCAATCTAATTCCCTCTTTTGGTTCCAAACTCCTATTGAGTTAATATGGATTTAACTGTGGTGTCAGGAACTAGGGCAGTAGTGTGTGAATTAAGAATGTAAAAGAAGAAATGTTTCACTGCCTTTACCACTGCATAAGCATGCTTCTCCATGTTTGATTACTTTAGGTCATGATCTTTGAGAGGACATCTCATGAAATAAATGGGAGATTTCACACCTTCTTGGTTTTATTGAACCAGAATTGCTAAAAGTGTGTGCTCAAAAGCATAACTATACACTGTGAAATCTTTGGTATAATCTGGACAAACCAAAATTAGGGTCTGTGCAATAGGTATCTTGATGTCATCAAATGCTGACTTGCCTTCTACAATCCACTAAAAACTAGCTTTGCCCTTCATCATGCTTATAATATGGTGAGTCTTCTCAGCAAACTCAAGGATGAACCTTCATAAAAAATTCACTTTTCTGAAGAAAGAGTGAACTGCAGTCTTACTTGTAGGTAGGGTAAGCTCCTAAATGGACTGATAAGAATTGGGTTCACAAAGCTCTGACATAACTTGTTAGAATTAAGAGCACACTTGATTACCTTTATATTAGCAACTAAACATGGAATTTAACCAGAAGTAAAACGTAACTAGAATTCATAAATAGCACAGAATATGAGAGGCAACACACAATTGTATTAATACTCTTCTAGAAGGAAATACAACAAAGAAGATGCCACAATCTTCTTCCTATTCCTCTAGGGCTCCCACACCTCTAGGGTGTAAACAGTAAATCTCTTCAAGAGTTCTCTCTCAATTACGGTCACAACAAACAACTCAAACATAGAGTTATTGTTCACCTCTAAACAGTCATTATCACTACTACCAGTACCATTGAGTATACATACTCAAGGTTTGAGTACACAACACACTCCAAGTAGATCTCCCATGAACTTGTAACAACTTGCAAATCAAACCGATCTTGCTTACACATGTAAATCTACTCCTTGATCTTACACACCATGGAAGAACCCTTCTGATTTTCCACACCAGCACCCCTATGGATCTTCTACTAGATCTTGCTCTCCCACAGATCTACCTAATCATACACACTTGGAACTATGACACTATGAGGAGCTAACCTTGCTCTCTTCCCTTTGAAAGAGCTAACCTTGCTCTCTCTATCTAGCACACTTTACAATATAGCACATGAGTCTATTAAATAGATCCCATACAAACAATAATTAGACTTTCCAATTACAATAATTAGAAACCGCAGCTCAAGACTAAAATTAGTCCTTAACATGCAAACAACCGGTTCATTAACAAATTGTTCATGAAATCGACAGTTTCAAAACTGCATAGGTGACTGATGTCGGTCCCTATCTATCTGGAGATGACCGATGTCAGCCGATCCCTGACTGATGTTGGCAACTTTTTGTCTCCACCTGATCGATGTCGGTTGGCCTGACTGATGTCAGTGACTGTGACACTCAGCAACCTCCATGTTTGCATCCGGGTGAAGCTTTTAGCTCCACAACCTAACAATCTCCCACTTAGAGATAAACAGTTGCACTTATACCTGTACTTGTACATCATCTAATCTATTTCTTGAATTGTATCCCTCTTCAAGATCAATCCTAAAGACCACCACCACACATCCTTTGGTGTATCACATGTCATCCAAGTAACCTGCCACATCTAAATCTACATACCCATGTAGAGAAGTCCCTGACTCTGCATAGCATGTTAACCTATTGTTGGTCCCTCTCAGATACCTGAGAACCCACTAAACTACTCTCCAGTGCTTCTTTCCTGAATTGGTTATGAACTTGATGACAACACCCACTACTGGGGCAACAACAGGTCTAGTACACATGTACTTAACCTCATCATGTGAGTTGGGACCCTATTCTGTGAACTGTCCATCCATAGGTGTCCAAACTGGCTCTGCATCCCACATCTTGAACATCTCCACTACCTTATCCACACAATCATTTGGAGACAAAATCAACCTGTGACCTTCCATGTCTCTAGAAAAACTCATGCCAAAGAATTTCACTGCTCCCAAATTCTTCATGACATACCACTAAACTAAATTTACCTTTAGCTCAGCAAAACCCTACATGTGTGACCCTGCAACAAGAATACACACAACATACAATAACAGGATAATGTTGCAATCATCATCCAACCTAGTAAAGAAAACACAATGGTTATAATGACACTGACTAAATCCATGCTTTGTCATACACCTGTCAAACCTGTACCACTATCCTGAAACTTCCTCAAGACCATATACCCTGGCCTTCCATCTCACATGTCCATTCCCTCTCTTCTTTAACCAAAGAATCCATTCTTCTCTCAGTGCTTTTATCCCAGCTGGCAACTCTACCAAATCTCTTGTTTGGTTCTCTTCTAAAAAATTCATGCCATGCTCCCACTATTTCCTAGATCCTACCTACTCTGTAGTGAGAAATAAGTATAAAGAAGGGGAATAATGAATTTGAGGCTTACTTACACTTTCAGTCCTCCACATGGGCATTTGAGACTCCTTGACAACTTGTTGTCTGCCCAAAATGCATTCCAATGATCAATGTTGGTCACCACCCAGTCTGCATCTGATCGATGTTGGTTCCATGTGACTAACCTGACTATCAACGCTAGTTCCCTGACCGATGTCAATGTCCACCTAGTTGCTGATGCTGATTCTCTGACTGACGTCAGTCGCCACCTGCCCGACACCACCAACTTCTTCAGTCTACACATGACTGACTTCAGTGGTTGTCTGTTCGATGTCAGTTACCCCTGACCGACGTCGGTACTTATGTTTTCCTGTGAGTGATGACTTTTTACCTGTGATCTTACCTTGGATCAAAACCCTGTCTAAACTGCCTTACTCAGAGTTATTCAGTCCCTTTCGCTAATCTCTATCCATCATCTCCTCCATGAACACCAAAGTTTTCCAGTTCTTAAGTATGTCAAACACATTTGACTTCCTCTTAAGAACATGCATCTCTTTTTTACTCATGTGACCAAGCCTACAAAGCCACATCTTCACAACAGAAGAAGAATCAGTAATACAAGTAGGTAGATAAAGAATACTTATTTTCTTACCACAAGCTAATTCAAGTGCATCCATTATGAGAGTTCCTGTGCATCTCTCATCACCCAACTTTCCTAAAGAAATTAGCCTCATTTTCAGAACTAGGACTTGCATGACATCCTTCAACACCCATGTGTTGGCTGTCTATAATTTCAGCCACACTTCCCCTTTGCCAATACTTTGACAAGGCTCACCAACCCCTAAATAAATCTTTCCAAAGTCTCCATGGACCTTAACATGGAAAAATACTCTATTTGGGGCTGCATGGAAAGAGGCAACAAAATCTATAAACTAAGATTCTACTTTATCTAAGGAACATATAAGAATAACTAGTGCAATAATACCTGCAACACATGCTCCTTCATGCTGATCTTCTACCAACCAGCAATCTTTCTTTACATGCTCTTTCTTTCCATAACACCGTAATTGGCCATTCTTGCTTTTGAATTCCTCCATTCTTAGTGTACTTTCTTCTGCCATTGTTATGCTCACACTCAATCAAAAACCCCTGAGAGTGACCTATAATCAAACACAAACCTGCTCCCTACAACCTCGCTCTGATACCACTTGTTAGGATCTAACAAGAACAATTGATTACTGTTGTGCAAGCAACTAAACACAGAATTTAACCAGAAGCAAAGAGTAACTAGAATTCAGAAATAACATAGAATATGAGAGACAATACCCAATTGTATTAATACTCTTCCAGAAGGAAATACAATAAAGAAGATGCCACAATCTTCTTCCCGCTCCTCTAGGGCTCCCACACCTCTAGGGCGTAAATAGTAAATCTCTTCAAGAGTTCTCTCTCAATTATGATCACAACAAACAACTCAAACATAGAGTTGTTGTTTACCTCCAACCAGTCAGTATCACTACTACTAGTACCACCGAGTATACATACTCAAGGTCTGAGTACACAACGCACTCCAAGTAGATCTCCCATGAACTTGCAACAACCTGAAAATCAAACCGATCTTACTTACACATGTAGATCTACTCCCTGATCTTACAACAACCTGCAAATTAACCTGATCTTACACACCATGGAAGAACCTTTCTAATTCTCCACACCAGCACCCCTGTGGATCTTCTACCAGATCTTGCTCTCCCGCAAATCTACTTGATCATACACACTTGGCACTGTGGCACTATGAGGAGCTAACCTTGTTCTCTTCCCTCTGAAGGAGCTAACCTTGCTCTCTCTATCTAGCACACTTTACAATACAGCCCATGAGTCTATTAAATAGATCCCATACAAACAATAATTAGACTTTCCAATTACAATAATTAAAAACCATAGCTCATGACTAAAATTAGTCCTTAACATGCAAACAACCGGTTCAACAAACTAATTGTTCATGAAATCAACAGTTTTGGAACTGCACAGGTGATCGACATTGGTCCCTATTTGTCTGGGGATGACCAACGTCAGCCGATCCCTGACCGATGTCGGTAGCTTCCTATCTCCACCTGACTGACATCAGTTGGCCTGACCGACGTCAGTGATTGTGACACTCAACAACCTTCATGTTTGCATCCGGGTGAAGCTTTTAGCTCAACAACCTAACATGGACTTGACTCTATCTGAGTTGATCTTTATGCCTTCTTGAGATACAATGTGTCCAAGAATTTTCCCTTTTGTTACCCCAAAAATAGACTTCTTGGGATTTAAAGAAATGCTATTGTAGCAGTAGCGTTCCAACACTTGTTGCAAGTGGCACACATGATCCGGGCAATGCTTAGAAAAGATGGTCAAGTCATCAAGATATACTCTAATGAACTAACCCATTTCATCTTTAAAAGCAAGGTCCATTTCTCTCTGGAAGGTAGTGCTATCATTTATCAAGCCAAATAGCATTCTTCAATAGGTAAAGGTGCCCCAAGGTGTGGTAAAGGCAATTTTATGCTGGTCTGCTTCACCAACTTCAACTTGATTGTACCTTGAGAAGTTGTCTAGCATTGATAACATCTCGGAACCATTCACTATTTGAAGAACTTGATCCATGATGGGCAGAGGATAGTTATCCTTTAAGGATGATAGATTCAAGATCCTGAAATCCACACAAAGGCAAATTTTGCCATTCTTCTTCTTCACAGGTACTATGTTGGCAATCCATGTGGAATGATGGATTGGGAAAATTATCCTAGCATTCAGCATTTTTTTTATTTTAGATAGAATAGTACCTAATATTTTTGGATTGTAATGCCTAGATGTTTGCTTATAAGGTATTGAATCACTCTTGAGAGGGATCTCATGGTGAATTTCATTAGGCTTGAGTGACTTCAGATCATCATAAGAGTATGCTAGGACATCCATGTACTAGTGGAGTAGAGAAGTGAACTTGAATCTCTCCTTAAGAGTGCAGGATTTCCCAATTTTTACCATCTTGGGATCTTCCTTAGTACCCAAATTTATCTGATCAAACTCTTGGGAGGAGCTTGAATCCATTTGCTGCTATTTGATGAACCTGTCATATTTGTCAAAAAACTTTTCAAGGGAAACCAATACCTTAGAAATTTTATTCCCTTTAAGTTACAAGAATTCTTCACCTGTGTCTAAACTTGATTCAGGGGCTGGTTCAAGCTTATGAAGCTCACTTCCTTTGAAATGAAGCTGTTCAAAGCTATCTTTTTTCTCCAAGAAGGCAACAATTTAGTTGTCATTTTTAAACACCTACCAATGAATGGCATTATCAGGTATACTTGGTCAAAAGACCAGTTCAATAGTGTACCTATTTCCTTTAAAGTCTGGGTGAGGAACCAATAGAGTTATTGAAATAGCTAGTGCATCAGCTCTATCATTGAATTCCCTGGGTATGGTAGAGATGTTGAAATCATCAAAACTTTCAATTTGATCCTAAACTAGATTGTGGTAATGGCATAATCTCTCATTCTTGGTTTGATATAGGTTCCTTACCTGATAAACTACCAGTTCAGCATCTCCTTTAGCATGAAGGAGTTTGATGCCTTTGTCTCTAGCAACCTTCAATCCAAGTAATAGGGATTCATACTCAGATATGTTTTTGGTGTTTCTAAACTGTAACTTGTATGAAGAAGGAAAAATATCTCCTTGAGGAGATATCAACACAATCCCAGCTCCTGAACCAGTAGAGGAGTAGTTGCCATCAAATTCTAGAATCCATACCTCATCAGACACTAATTTTTCCTCAAATTTTTTTTTCATTTAGAGGGGGAGATTCTTCTATACTTGCACTGCACTCCACCATCCTTTTTGTTGTTCTGTCTGAACCAATTTTCAAGTTGTCATCTTCAGGAGCTTCATCAAATACCTCATGGACTTCCTTTATGGATAAAAAGTAATTACCCATGCCTGAAGCTTAAACAAAATTTGAGCTTTAGGTGTTGATGTTTGAGTAACCACATATTTTTCTTCCTTCTCAGGGAGTAATATCTACATAATGCCTTTGACTGTGATCCTCACCTCAGACAAGTCCATGCTCAACTCACCACCAACATTCTTACAAAAATTTTGCCCAAGAAGGATGTTGTATGATGCTGGGACATCAGCCACCATGATAGTCATCTTGATTCTCTTATTTGGGAATGCTATAAATGCAAATTGGGCATCCTTGATTTGTCCCAATAGTGGGACTTGTTTGTTCTCCATGAAGAAATATCTCTCAAATGTCTTGGTCAATGTAAGACTAAGGGATTCCACTACTTTGGTAGGCATGACATTGTCTGAAGCTCTGAAATCAATGATGTAATTGCTTAGCTTGTGACCATTTATCAACAAGGAAACATTGAAAGGCTCTATTTTCCCAAGGGTAGTAGGAGGATTAATGACAAGATTTTTTTGGATGGACATGTTCCTTAGGGGATCATGAGTTACCTTCTTATCATCTTGTCTAGCTGGGATGGTTTGGTTCTTTACACATTGACTAACTTATCCAACTATTCAGGGTTGGACTGTAGGAATTCAAATTTAGACATTTGAATTTTGGTTTTCTTTATATGGTCAATTATGTCAAATGTTTGAAATGAACTAGGAACAGAGGATGGGAGTTCATCCTTTTGGTTTTTGGGAGGGGAAGGACTAATTTGTGAATTTGAGGTAGAAGGTGTAGGGATATTTGATGTACTTACCTTTCTTGTAATCACCAAGTCCTTTGGCTGGAAAGGCAGAGTGGTTCCCCACTTAGCAATTGAAATTGCTAGTTGAGGTTGCTCTTTTGTTTTTTCTTTATCAACTTGCTGGGCTGACTAATTTTTAGACTAGGTGAACACATCATATGATCCCTCATCTACTTTACCTTATCTTCTGGTTCCATCTTGGTAATTTAGGAAACCAATGTTGGAGTTGCCAGCTAATTCTTCTTCTCTTTCTGTGAAGAGATTAGCATCATCTTCTGGGTTCAACTCAAGCTGGAAGGAGAAATCTGATTTTGTTTCAAGATATCCAATTGCTGAATTCATTGGGGGTGCTTCAATGTCAAGGTTATTCCTCTGAGGGGGAAGAAGATGATTTTTTGGTCCTTGATTCTTGGCAGCATTGCCTTGGTATGACTGATTGGGGAATGTGCTCCTTGGTACATCTCTATATGAAGGAGCAAATGACATCCCTCGTGCAATTTACTTTCTAATATCTAGCAATTCATTTGCCAGCTTCTACACCATTAGATCAGTGGTGGTTGTAGATGGATATTTAGAGGATGAATAAGATTTACCTCTATTTAGATCTCTCCTTATCTTTCTTACCAAGATAAGGTCATCTTCCACCTCAGTAGACAAGTCTTGAGCAATAACAAGGTCTATGTGGCTAGCCCATCTCAGTAAAAAACTCACTTCAGGTAGTTGTGAGTTGATGAAGAAGTATTTGAGGTTTTCAGATGTTGGCTAAGCAATTGTAGGAATCTGGTTCCTCAGCTTGTCAAACTTGGAAATGAAATTCCTCATAAGTTCATGAGGTTCCTTCTTCATCTATGTGAGCTGGGCCAATAAGGCATGTGCATCTTCTACAGGGTTGAACCTGGCTTCAAATTTAACTTTAAGAGTGTCCTAGTCGGTCACTGATTGAGCTTGTAGATGGTAGAACCAGTCGCAATAGCACCTTGTAGTGTTTCCAGAAACAACCTGACAGCTATGTCCTCAAATTCCATGCCTATCACACCACAGGCTATGCTAAAAGTTGTAATGTGTTTATCAAGATGAACTCTCTCATCACCAAAGAATTTAGAGAAATTCTTCCTTGAATTATGTGGTAGCTCATGTAGAGGTGGAGTAAGATTGAGTGGACCAAAAGAGTTACCCCAGGGGCATTGAATCGCCATGATTTGATTAAGGAAAAGGGGGATAACAAATCTAGGTGGAATATGTATAGGCAAAGCTCTGATAATAGCAGAAAAAGAAGCTCTGCCTTGTGTTGGTGACCTGGTATGGGTAGGAGGAACACTCCTAGATCATTGAACTTGATTTTGGGGAGGGAACAAATCAAAATTGCCCTGCTGCACCAACTCAAAAATAGGGTCAATAACACCTTGGGCTCTCTGGCTTCTAGTATAGTGTGGAGTTGCCAGATTATAGAATAAAAATAGAAAAGAACTGGCCCTGCTTCAGCTTGAAACTTGAGGCTTCAAATTGCGTGATCTTCCCCAATAGAATCACCAAAAAATTGTTGGGTGAATATTGTCACTAGCTAATTGATGAGCAAAATAGTCTCTTCAACCACAACAAGGGAGATTGGTCGAGCAAATGTGTAGGTTTACTACATCAGAGGTGGACAAATCTCTCCTCTCATCAAGGGGAGGTTCCATATTAAATACGAGGAGCTATATACTATATATATAAGCAAAAAATAACACTCAGGGGTAGGACTACACCATCCATCTCTCTTTTTTTAGAGATGATGTTCGTAGACAAAGGAGAAATCTTGGTGATAATACTGAAGGCACTTCTCTTCTTTTAGAAGTGCTCTTACAACAGGGCCCAAGAGTTCTTTTTGGTGGGTAACCAACAGGTAACAAGGGCACAGTAACTAGTAGAATTAGGTGTAGTACAAAGTCTTCACCTTAGCTACCCAAAGAGTGAAACACAAAGGATAATGGGGGCACAAAGTCATCCCAAGATCTTTTACGTAGAAAGAAACTAAAAACACACACTGAAGATAACTTTGACATCACAAAGTCTTTCCATAATTGGTTTTAGGACACCTTCCTGATTACTTCCACTAGTTCTACTTATTTCAATAGAATGAACAAGAATGCGTTCAAGAAATAGACATAAGAACAATCTCCTAATATAACATAAGCTATAACAGCATAAAGTTTAAAAGTAACTTGCTTTCTCATTAAAACAAAGAAATATGATGAACAATCTGAGCTCAAAGTCTCAGTAATTGCCTCTCAATTTTGGCAAAGTTTCACTTCTATGATGGAAAAGTCTTTCTTTGCATAAAATAAGAGATTACAATATATAGCGGCCAAGAAAAGCCTGTTACTTTTTTCCATGGAACGACCCATGCTATGGTCAATGCCTTGAATGTATTTTCAGTTCTATCAAGGGCCATGCTTAGAACAATCCATTTGCCTTAACTATGGCATGTTAATTCATCTCATATGTCTCCTCCTTAGCATGGGTTATTTGGTCCTTTTCCTAATGTTTGCATAGCTATCCACTCTGCCTTTACTTCATGGAAGAAAAATAGGCCATGTCCTTGTTTTGGCATGCTCAAATGACTACTTGGTGAACTATTTCACCTACTAGAAATAACTCCCTTGTAGATATTTTTGGTCTTTTTTGTATTGTTCTCTCTTTCTTATACAATTTGAGCTCTCGAGTTCTCTTTTCAATTGGTCACTTGGTTTATTTTTCAAATTTTATGCCATATTAAAAAATTAATAGATATTCCATTACCTTAAATTTGACATCCGCAAGGACGTCAATGGTCGCTGGTTGTTTAAACCATGAACATTTGAACTTGCTAGTTCATTGGTTCAATAGTTCAATGGTTTAGGCAGTCTTTATCGATTCCTTTATTTATTCGCTTCTTTGCTTTGTCTAGTTGAACCATCCCTTTGAACTGGTCTCTGGAACCATCCATTTGCTACTTCCTTCCTTTGTCTGGAGCTTCCTTTGAACCATTGAACCTTTGAACCATTTTGGTTCAAGGTTCAACGGTTCAACGTCTTCCTCAAAATCCTTTGTTTTTGGATAAGTCTTTGGAAGCCTTGAAATTCCTTCAGGTATATGTCTTTAGAACACCCCAAATGGAAGGTGTCCCTTCGAGTCTTTGAGAAAGGTCCATTTTGTGGGTGCCAAGAGCCCCCCGCAAGGGTACTTACCCTTTGGGGTCCTTCGGGTTTTAATTCCTTTAGAGGCTCTTCGAGCGGCCTTCGGGCTTTAATTCCTTTAGAGGGCCTTGATCCTTCATTTCCTTTGGACAAAATGTCTAAAGGAATTCTTCCCTTAGTAAATTTTCCATCGAGCTTTTGACTATTCCTTCGGGCAAAATGTCCAAAGGAATTCCTTCAGGCATTTTGTTTGAAGGATTTGCCTTGGTCATTTTTCTATGGAAAATATTTTTAAAGGAATTATTTCAGTTCCTTTTCTTGGTAATTTCCTTAGAAAAAATTCCAAAGGAAATCTTCTCTTTTGGCCTTCTCTTTGATCTTTTAACCAATGTTCCCTGCCCTCCGCAAGGGTACCTACCTTTAGTTCATTGCCTTTCGCAAGGGAACTTGTTCCTTCGGCTTTGGGGCAGTCCTTTAAACTGACTGATTGAACCAACTTTGGTTTAACAGTTCAATGGTTCAATCTTGCATTTGAAGCCTTCTTTTCTTCTAAGTCTTTTGATCTCTTCGAACCTATTGAACTTGTTGACCCCATTGAACCAATTAGGTTAAAGGTTTAATGGTTCAATGGTTTAAGGTTCATTCATTTGTTCTTTGAAGCCTTCTTTTCTTCTAAGTCTTTTGAAGCCATTGAACTTTGAAATTTTGAAGAAGTGCTTAACTCTTTTAAGCTTACCGTTGAAATTTGAACCTTTTTGGAAGTGGGGTTCAATTTTTCAATGGTTCAATCCTTCCTTTGGAGCTTGATGATGAACATTTTTTGTTGAACCAAGGCGTTGAACCAATATTAAAATTGCCTAGGTGTTAGAAACTTGTTCCTTTGCGAGAATTTTCTAGTTGAAGCCATTGAACCTATTGAACCTGCTAGTTTTAAGCCTACATAGTCTATAGTTTCAAGCCTACAGAGTCCATAGTTTAAAGCCTATAGAGTCCATAGTTTCAAGCTTACAGAGTCTATAGTTTCAAGCCTGCAGAGTCTGTAGTTTTTGAAAAAGCTTGAGTAATGGAGAAATTGAATACTCAGAACAATTTTTGAGAAGTGAAGAGAGGATTTTGGTCTGCAAGACCAAAATAGTTCATATGTTATCCCAAAATTGAGTAATAGACTTTGGGAACAACAATGACTACACTAGTCTAATTCTTTTGCTATAAGGGTGGAACTGTAATGACTTGAGGTCCTACTCTAGGACTATTTGGAAATGCTTGATACTTGTTGAGGTCATCTCAATCACCATTTCCACCATGGTCTCACCATTTTACAATAAACCTAAGTTTGAACACTCTCACCATTTTTCAAGCAACCTAAGTTTGAATGCTCTCATCATTTTGTGAGCAACCTAAGTTTGAGTGCTCTCACCATTTTATGAGCAAATTAAGTTTAAACTCTCTCACCCTTCTATGAGCTTGAACCATTTAGTGTCTCATCATTCTTGATCAAGTTGAAATACTTCAAAAATTCCAAAAACATTTGTAAAATTGTTAGAAAAAAACCAAAAACACTGACCACTTTTTTGCCTTAAGGATTCTAGGAACCCTTACGAAGTTACAAGCAAAATCACTTGTTTCTTAGTTTTCCCATCCTTTTTGGCATTTTTCTCTCATATACTTTCCATTTTTCAAGACCATTCCTATTCTTCTATCACATCCATACTGTTTCTTTTCATCAGTTATTACATTCTTCCCATTCTTTGGGAGAACTACATTTGGCTTGAAGTTTTTTATTAGATATTACATTCATGGAACTATGTAGGCAGTGTCCAATTGCCTAGTGCATATGGAGATAGCTCATCCACCCCCTTCTTTTTCTTCTATTCCCCCCATTTTGTTTGTTTGTTAAGTTGTCACCTATTTTCTAGGGGCAATGTTTGTATGGATTCTATTACGTTGTTTGTTTGTTTGTCTCTACTTATTTTGTTTGTTTGTTTGCTTATTTATTTACTTTCAACACTATTGCCTTGATTCAATTTATGTGTGTTCATTGGGTTATTCCTTGCCCACACTTATACTCTATCCATCCATATTCATATGTTTACATTATCATCATGGTTTCTATCATTGGTGCATTATTTTCTATTGAGTATTGGATTATGGGAGTCAATCTTCATGCATATTTTGGCCAAGTCCTCATGAAGTTATATCATCATGCCTACTGACATGTGCTATAACAGACCTTAGCTTCAAAAATTCTATTCAAAAATGGTGGCATCAACATCTCTTCGACACTGACATCCTGATTCAATCCCAATCATATCTCAAATAGAGTAATTAACCATGAAAGAATTTCAACCTTTATTAGTTTAGATGAGCATCTCTCTACTAGCAGGTTATTTTAATTCATCATTACCCTCTATGTTAATTTATCATCATCCTCAGCCAATTTTATCATGTTTTCCATAATTGGGGTCCAATGATTATACTCGCCTTGGGCAAATCATTGTACACCATCCTGCTTGCATTTCTCAATGATTATACCGGGGCAAAATATTGTGTTCTCATTAAATTTACTTTTCTTGCCCAAATAGGGGCATGTTGTTATCTTGTTTGTCTACCCTAAATGAGATAGCATATCTTGTTTTTTTGTCCTAACTAGGGAAACCCCATCTTCTCAATGATTATAATTTCCTTTAGGCAAATCATTGTGTTATCATATTATGTTGCCACTATTGGGGTACAATGCTTATAACCACCTTTGGGAAAACCATTATACACCATCCCACTTCATTCTCAATGATTTTGACTACTTTTTCAAAATCATTTTATTTTTAGCCCATCGTTTTTCCTTTCTTTGGTCCCCTCATTTCACTTCTTATCGAGGGATCATTTGTCGACCTACTTGTGCCAACCATTCTCTCGAGGGGACACCATATAGTTAGTTTATCATCATTATAGTTGTAGGCATACAATACCTTTTCATTATTTTAGAATATGTTGCTATGATTATAACTTGCAACACCTTCCCAAATAGGGGAAAACTATAAACACCTAAATTTGGCCACCAATGACCTCCAATTAGGCTTTTGACCAATTTCCACCTAAAGTGCACAATTTGGCCTAAAAACATTAAAATACATTAAATGAAATTGATATATTCAAATACTATTTTGGCTATAGTGTCATTAAATGGAGTAGTTCAATTTATAGGCTAGCTAAATTTGATCAGATCATTTTGAGTCAAATTGCTAATTTTGCACCTAGGTATCCTGAAGTGCTCTTTTCTATCAAATCTCTTGCACGAGACACATGATTTTGTTATTTAGTTTTAGTAATATCCTAAATGGGATAATAGATCCAATGAATTTGAAATTGAATTTCAATTATAATCCAGTCAAATTTGGACCAATAACAAGACATTTTGACCAATTTGATTAATTTGAGCACTAAGAGCCAAAATTTGCACTAAAGTTGACTAATCATGTTTTAAGATAATTAAACCAAATTCAGGCCTTAAGTTAATTTTCCATGGAACTTTTTGAATAAATATTTATTTAAAAATTCATTTCTATTAACTTCATCATTAGGTGACATCTTTAGACACTTAAAACTGGTCATCAATAACCTCTAACTAGGCTTTTGACCAATTTCTATCCAAAATGCATAAGTGGCCTAAAAACATGTATACATGAAAAATGATGTAAAATTGACATATTCAAGTGCCAATTTTGGCCATGGTATCCCTAAATAGGGAAATGTAATTTATGGACCATTTAACTTTGATCAGTTTATTTCGAGTCAAAATGACAAATTTGCACCTGCGTACTCTGGAATACTCTTTCCTATCAAATCTTCTGCACAAGATATGTGCCTTTGTTATTTGTTATTGACAACATCATAAATAGGAATACATATCTAATGAATCTGATGTGGGTTTCTAATTCAAATCCAATCAAATTTAGGCCCAATAATAAGGCATTTTGATCAATTTGGGTAATTTGTGCATAAAGTGCTTAATCATGTTTAAGAGCTAATTAACCCAAATCAAGGCCTAATAAATAATTCCATGGAAACTTGTTGAATACTTATTTTTAGAAATGAATATGAAATATATACATCATCAAGTGACCTCATTTCTTGGGAAGACATCCCTAGGCCATAAATGCCACAAATATCAGGATTCATGCCCTCCATACCTCATCAATACCTTCCATGAAGCCCTCCATGCCTCTTAATTGCCCCTTCTTATAATGTCATGATGAGGATAATTATAATCTTAATTCCAAAAATTAAATTAATCTTCAACCACACATCTCAATCTTGTGATGGATGGTTGAGGTTGATTCTGATTAAATCTAAAAATCTATAAATAGGAGGCCTCATAACATCATTTCTAAGCTTAATTAGTGCAAAGTTATAATGCAAGATTGGTTCCAAAAGTTTCATGTAACTAGTGTTATAATGCCAAAATTATTCCAAGCCAAGCCAAGCCATAAGCGAAAAGTTCCAAGAGGAGATGAAGGTAGCCACACTCCATTGAAGAAGACCTCTTGAAGCATAAGCTGAGCAAGCCACCATTACAAAGGCATTTGGAGCATCCAAGAAAGCTGAAAGGAATTATTGTGTTTTCATTCCTTATTTTTTAGTTGTGTTTTTCATTTGCTTTTGTTAACTAATCTCTCCCTAGTGTTTAGGCCTAGAGATTTTATGCTATTAGTGTGTTTATTTCATTTTTTTTTAATTTTGGAACTAACACCATACTAACCATCCTCTTTTGAGTCAAATTCCTAGATCACATAATGGCACGCTCGATGGGACTAGACGCATCCTACACCTAAAAGAGATCCTTTTGCAACCTTAAAAAATTTATTTGAGCTTTTAAAACTCTTGAAAATTGGTTTTCTAACCTTTTTTGTCATTTTTTGTTGCCATAGTATTTACACAATAACCAACATTGGTATAAATACTGACATCGATTACTTGGCTTAACCGACGTCGATCATCATAACTGACATCAATCATATATCAGTTGGTTGTAACCAATGTGAGTGGTATTGAATGATGTCAGTCACTATGTCTTTCAAAAAATATAGACTCGAGACTTACTTTTCCAAAGTTTTTTGTTTTAAATTCAAAAGGGCTTCAAAGCTAAAGGACATGCTAACAATTTTATTGTAGGACCAAGTGAGATATTTGCTCAAAACATGTTTAAATCACTTTTACATGCTTAAAGTTAGATTAGAAACTTTGTTTTGGTGCTTAATAAAGAATTTAAATGTTTTTGGTGAATGGTTTCAAAGTTTACAACTAAGACCAAGGGGTCAAATGAACACCACTAAACATTTTATTTGGGTTTAAAATTAAACACACTTATCAATTTTTGCTTGAAATAGTTGTTTAATTAGATTTTGTTTGGTAAAAAGAGGAATGTTCTATGTATGCTCTTCCATTTTTTTCCTATAGGGAACCCTTGGAATCAAAAGTGCCATTCCTATTGCAAGTAGCCTAGTCCAAGGCTTAGAAACAAAGTCATCTAAATCACTCCCCAAAAACTCATCAAAGTTTGGGTAACCTTGAAAATGACCCTAAAGTCTTTCGACTTTCATGCTTTCTTTATTTTTATGCATCTTGGCTTGTGAGGGGGAATTTATCACCTCCCACAAGTTCTTTAGGGAAGCTTTGATCTGGGGTTTCATCTTCTGGCATTGAATTCATTTGACTCGTTTAGAGTTGCACACGGGACGTAGTGGCACTTTGGATATTGCACTATATTAAGTGAATAGCAGGATATAGTGGTTGAAAAAAGGATTAGACCTTTATCCAATAATTTGAGTGATACAAACCCAAAATACATGCTTTTCTTTTGCATTTTTTGGCGTGAAAGTTATTTTGCAATTGATTCCCTTAATGATGTTTGAAACTTGATAGTTTAGTCAACCCCACATGCCATACCCTTGTTAGGATTTGGACGATTATAATTAGTGTATTTTGGTCATTTATCTTACTTAGTGTTTTTGAGACTAAAACTTATTTGTTTGTGTGTAAACCATGTCAAAACCATTTTGTCTATACATCACTCTTTTGTCTAAAGAGGCATTATACTAGCCATTTTATACCACACTTGTGCCTTGAAATTTTTGCTAAACTTGTTTGTGTGTGTGTCATTTGAGTTGCAGAAGGTAGAATTATGTTACCCAAATCACGTCAAACCATTTGTTCCTTTGATTCTTTTAAAACATAACATTGACCACATCATTCAAGCATGCTTACACTGTTATGCTACTCAATTTGTTTCAAGACTAGTTTACCACTATATCAAAACCATTTGTTTCAAACCATGTCATGTATACCATTTAGACCTTTGTCTTGTGCCATCATGATGTCCAATCTTGTCTAGCCTATTTGGTCAAATCCTAGTTTTCATCATTGAGTTTCAATTAGCCTTATCAAGTTTGGATCCAAACATTGATTGATTTTTGTTTAGGCCTCAATTCATGGGGCCAATACATAGATCTTTCTCTTTTAGGTTACATAACTTTGATTAATTGATTACCCAAATTTGAAAACTACTGATGGTTTGTTTGTTCAGTACCTATCCTTATCATTATTTGTGCCTTTATTTGGGAGAACACAGCCTTTCTCAAATAGCCTTTTATTTTATGTCTTATGCCAACTGATCATGTTTATGTTTGATTCCATGTGCCAGGTCTATGTCAATGTTATTTCCAAAACTTGTTAGATAAAATCAAATCACATAATTTCTATTTGTTTGAGCCTAACTTTTGACTCTGTGTTTGAACAAAAGACCTAGCAACTCAACTTTTCCCTTTGTTGGTTTAGACCTTGTTTGGAACACTTTGACCTAGACCTTTGACATGCCAGTTTTTATTCAGATGCTTGACCTTTTGTCTGTGTGGCATTTGACATTAGACATTTAATGTTAGGTTGTTTTATGCTGTCTTAGAAAAAATAATTTTAGAGATATAGATCCACTTTCAGACCATATCGGAGATACATCTCCACCCCTTCGACCAAGGTAGACCAAGTTTGAAACATTTGTCCTTTAGACATAGGTTTTTAGAGTTTGTAAAACTCTAAGTCTTTTTATTTTCAGAGCTTTCATCATTTACGTGGATATGTCTCACTACACTTATGGTGGAGTTACTTAAAATTTGACTTATGATAGAATGCCCACACAAAATGACTTTTATGGCTTTTGTCAAGACCCCAATGATGCTAATATGGTTTGTGAGATAGATTTATATCCATCTCATATTAATCATTCATGGGAACAAAGCCACGAAGTAACTTACAATCCAACTTGAGACCTTAATTGGTATGAAGAGGCTTTTAAAGAGGAATTTGAAGACCTAACTATATATAATGTTATTTTGGATAAAAATCCATACCCTCTTTACAATAATTAGTACATGGAACATAGTCTAGAACCAGCTTATGAGCCAACTCACGATTGGGATGATATGGTTTATGAGGAAGACTTGAATGCTTTTTCTTGTGTAAGCAATCAAGGTTCATGATGTCCTTTTGTTATCCAATCATCAGCTACCCCTAGCCCTCCTCTAGATTATACAAGCTATCAATCTCTGCAATATCCAAAGAATACCATTACCATTCCTAGACCTAGTCCTTTGGCTTGTGTGAGTAATCAAGCTCCACAACATCCCTTCATCATTCCAAGACCTAGTCTTTTAGCTTGTGAGAGAAATCAAGCCCCATAATTCCCTATCATAACCATCTTATGACTTTGTCCTTTGGCTAATATGAGCAATCATGCTCTCCAAAGCCCTACTATTATCCAACAATAAGTCATTTCTCATCCAGTATCGATCCCAACCAAACCTCAACTGATCCAATCATTCAAAGACCAAGCTATGTTCAAAATTGGTATTTTATAACTCATTAGAAACCAAGGCCAAGATAACCAACTAATCCAAGATGTTTTTTTTTAATCAACCTATTGTGATAAGTCAAATTGTGATAAATTGCATATTGATCCTATACCAGTTGTCTAAGAGTCTCACTCTAATGAGCCAGTATTTGTTGAGTCACTTCTTAATGATTATAACCACCTTTGGGAAAATCATTACCTCAACCATGGCCTATTTTTTAAGAGCCTCCTATTGACAAGTTAGTCTCTGAGGAGTTTTATCTTGACCTTTTTCCCATCCTAGAGGAATCTCAATTCAATAAACTAGTTTTTATGGAGCCCATTATGTCATCACAGGCCATTAATTATCCAAAACCAAATATTCAACAAGACATAATTATAATAGAGTACCCATTAGATGAATAATTAGATTTAGAGTCAGGTTTTATTCTTGAACCAACATCAAATTTAGCATCAAAATCAGAATCAACATCAGTCTCAACATCAAATTCAAAGTCCCTTGAGTCAGAATCAAATTCAGAAGAATAATATGTTCATGATTGTTACAACATTGGTTAAACACGCCTTTTATATTAATTTGAATACATTTGTGATCCTTCTACAATTTTTTAGGATGAGTACTTCAAATTTGACACAAGTTCTCCCAGTATCTTCTATGAGGATTGTGCAACCTCTCCCCATTCCATTACCATTCCACGGGCCATTACCATTAACCAAGATAGCCATATCATTGGCATTCCATCTCCCAAAAGTGTTGATTAGGATCAATAGATTCACACTTTGTTGAACTAAATCCATGGTGACATAGTAGTTGAAGAAGAGCAAGGAGGCCAAGACAACATTCATGTAGCAAGAGAACACTCTCCTAGAGGGACTTTTTCAAAGGTGCTAGGGATAATTAAAATCAGAACTTAACATCTTATAATGATAATTTTTTAGAAGCACTAGAAGATAATCAAATTCAAAATCCAATGTTCATTATTGAAACCTTCTCAAAGGCACTATGAGATAATCAAGACAACTTCATTGGTGAAAACCTTTTTGAAGCACCAATAGCTGAGCAAAAAAATTCTTCACTACTTGATGAAGACAAAATCAAATATAAAATCAAAATAGCTTCCTATCTATAGCCTAATTAGATGGTATCTACTCTCAATATCAAAAAATAGAAAAATATAGTGGTCCTATTGAGAGAATAAGTCTTTGGCCCTGCCATAACCAAAGTTATGTTGAATCCAGTATCAACAACATTATGTGTGACTGAATGTTCTAATCTTTATTTATTTCCTCACCATTATACATTCCATTATCATCTACCATTCCATTTCAAAATTAAACCTAAAATCCATTATTTGTCCCTATTTACCATCCATGGTCACACTTTCCTTTGTAGAGGCTATAAAGATACCTTGTCTCAATGTTTGGAGGAATCAGAATCAATGACCAATGAAGATCATGAAAGCATTCTTGGCAACCAAATTTATAGGCCATTTTTGATATATAATATATTTAGATGATGTATAGGATATCAATTAACATGATCAAGTATTCTATTTATTTCATTTGTTGATTAGGACACGCATCTCCCTATCAACAGGAGTAATAAAATCAAAAACCACACCTAGGCTAAAAACATGTACCATACCATTTCACATTGCCATGCCATTTCCATTGTTACATCTCCATTTTCCTTCATCAAAGTAACTATCCATTTACCCCATCACTTGGGAGTAATCCTCTTACCATTTTATCCAATCTATAAAAACCATCATTATCTTAAAGCAATACCATACCATCCTATCATTCCATTCCTATCTAGATCAAATCCTATTTTTAGTCATCCTACCCAATCTTGTTATGATCTTGGTTCATTTGGTTCTTCCCACACCTTTTGTGAGAGGATTCTAATCAAGTTTTAACAATTAATCCAATCCATGTTTACAATAATAGTGTATGAAAGTAGTGTGACAATTGATCTGGGAAGATATCTTTCATCCTATCCATGTTTATTTATGTGAGCTTGATTATAACTACCTATGGGCAAATAAGAGTTTCACCAGTCTTGCTAATAATTATAACCACCTGTGAGAAAATTAGTATCATTGACTTATGACATTGTATCCTAGTTATAACCACCTATGGGTAAACTAGGGGCAACACTTGTTTACCATGCATTATTGCAACACCTTGCTATTACTATTTTCATTTGACTTGCCATTTTCTAGATTTGAGAACTTCTTGGAACCTAGATGGTTATTCCCCATCTTTTGTGTGGATGTAATTACTATGACTTACCAGGATTGTATGGGTCATGCTCAATTCATGTTGAGGTCACCTTAGTCCCCCTTTCCATATGCTCTCACTATTTTGAGAGTAACCTAATCCAAACACTCTCACCATTTTTTGATTTGGTATCTTATCATTCTCTAATGAGTTAAGATACCTCAAAATTCCAAAAACATTTATAACATTTCACAAATCTAAAAATGTTTGTCATGTCTAAGCCTAGTCAGTTATCCTTGATTCACCTTACTGGGGCATTGTCATTATTAGGATGCTTTCTTTTGCTTTTATTTTTAGGATTTCTGTTTATTTATTTGTTTCAAGTTTTTTGTTTGTTTATTTTTCTATTTGTTTGTTTGTTTATTCACTTTCCTATTTATTTATTTTTAGCATTGTTGCCTCAACTCGGTCTATATGTGTTCATTGGGTGATTCCTTGCACACCTCATTTTTTATTCCATCCATATTCATCCATTAATATCTTCATCATGGTTTTTATCATTGGTGCATTGTTTCTTGAATGTTTATTGGATCATGAGTCAATCCTTATGCATATTTTGGCCAAGTCTTCATGGTGTTCTATCATAAAGCCTACCATCACATGCTATAGCAAAAATCAGCTTCAAGAAGGTCTACAATCAATGGATCTACATAAGTTTCTTCTTGACACCTTGGTAAATCCTTCCATCCCACCCTTGATCAAATCAATTCAATATCCATTCTAGTTGTATCATTATTAATTACGACGAGCATCTCCTCATTGATAAGTAAAACTGAATCATCCACACTGATCAATCTCATTCTTCTATTCATCTATTTCATCATTTTTCACCCACTCATCTTTGATATATATTCCAAGTTATATCTTTGAGTTATGCTTGCTAATCATCCCTAACTAGGGCACAATCATCTTTAGCCAATCCAGGTCTCTTAATGATTATAATTGCCTATGGGAAAGTCATTATTTTGACTTTTATTCTTGATTATAACTACCTTTGGGCAAAATAGTATCCCTTTTACATCAATACATGCAAGAATTTTCTCATTTGGATTAATCTCAACCATGTATTAATTTCATCTTTCTTCTTGTTTCTTTTTGAGGGACCATCCATCAACAAATGTGACAACCACTCCCTCAAGGGGGCATTAGCATAGGCTTCCCAAAATCATTTGGAGCTTTATTCTTCAACCATCATCTTCTTTTTGGAATAAAATCCATTTATCATTCTTTGATAAGACATTTTTATGTTTATAGCTTGTAACACCTTCCCAAATAGGGGCAAACTATAGACACCTAAAACTAGTCACTGATAACCTCCAACTAGGCTTTTGACCAATTTCTACCCAAAATGTATAATTTGGCCTAAAAACATGTAAACATGCAAAATGATGTAAAAATGACATATTCAAGTGCTGATTTTGACTAGGGTACCCCTAAATAGGGTAATGCAATTTATGGACCATCTAACTTTGATCAGTTCATTTTGAGTCAAAATGACAAATTTACACTGGATACTCTAGATTACTCTTTCCTATCAAATATTCTGCACAAGATGCATGTCTTTGCTATTTTTTATTGGGAACATCATAAATTTGAATATGCATCCAACAAATTTGATGTGGATTTCCAATTCAAATATAGTCAAATTTAGGACCAATAACAAGGCATTCTAATCAATTTGGGTAATTTGTGCATAAAGTGCTTAATCATGTTTAAGAGTTAATTAACCCAAATCAAGGCCTAATCAATAATTCTATGGAAACTAGTTAAATAATTATTTTTTTAAATGAATATAGAATATTTTCATCATCAAGTGACCTCATTTCTTGGGAAGACATCCCTAGGCCATAAATTCCATATATGCCATAAATATAAGAATGCATGCCCTCCATGCCTCATCAATACCTTCCATAAATCCCTCCATGCCTATTAATTTCCCTTTATTCTAATTCCATGATGAGAATAATTACAAATTTAATTCTAAAAATTAAATTAATCCTCAACCACACATCTCAATCTTGAGATGGATGGTTTAAGTTGATTCTGATCAAATCCAAAAATATATAAATAGGAGGCCTCACAACATCATTTCTAAACTTAATTAATGCAAAGTTATAATTCATGATTGGTTCCAAAAGCTTCATGAAACTAGTGTTATAATGCCAAATTGATTCCAAGCCAAGCCAAGCCACAAGCCAAAGGTTCAAAGAGGGGATGAAGGTAGCCACACTCCATTTAAGAAAACCTCTTGAAGCATAAGCTGAGCAAGCCACCTTTACAAAGGCATTTGGATCATCCAAGGATGGTGAAATGAATTCTTGTGTTTTCATTCCTTGTTTTTTAGTTGTCCTTATCATTTGCTTTTGTTAATTAAGCTCTCCCTAGTGTTTAGGCCTATAGATGTTATGTTATTAGTGTGTTTATTTCATTTTGTTTTCATTTTGGAATTAACAACATACTAACCATCCTCTCTTGAGTCAAATTCCTAGATCACAACATCATCATATGTGGTAAAATTCATAAGCCATGAATGCATAAAATATCAAGATTATGGGTCTCCCATGCCTTACTAAGACCCTCAATACCTAATTAAGACCATCCATGCCTATGTAATACCCCTTTATCCTAAATATTAATGGGTATATTTTTAGAATGAATTTTATATTTAGATTTATTCATGGCCACACATCTCAATCTTGAGATGGATGGTCATGGTTGATCCTCAAACCATTCCAAAAATCTATAAATAAGAGGCCTTGCCTATTGACTTTTAAGCTCTCACATGCCAAAGTTATAATGCCCAAATGCATTCAAAAATCATTCCATCTTAGTGTTATAATGCCAAATTATTGAGCCAATCCAAGCCAAAGCCAAAGGTGTCAAGAGGAGATGAAGGTAGCCGCTCTCTATTGAAGAAGATCTCTTGAAGCACAAGCTAAGCAAGCCAAAGAAGGAGCCTTTTGGAGTAATCAAGGACTTGGTAAGAAATTGGTGTTTTTTTTCATATTTCTTATTTCTTTCCATTTTTAATTGTGTTCTCAAATGAATTTCCCTCACTAAGTTCTCCCTAGTAACTAGGCTTAGAGATGTATGCTAGCTAGTGTGTTAGTTTTTTAATTTGATTTCATTTTATCACTAATAAGATACTAATACCTCTCTTGAGTCAAATTCCTAGTCTATAAAATTAACATTATCAATACTATCTTCAAGATTCTCAACTTCAATCTCTAGAACCATAATCACATCAACATCTATTACCTAATGAACAACAATAATTATCTCATACCTACACCTCAACTACTAATTTTATTCAAACCATAGTTGATCTTTCTTGCTATAATAATAAGGAATAGATAGCTAAAATGAATAAATTTAACATTGCATCTATTGAACCTCAACCTCTTAGGCCATATGAACTAAAAGAGTACCTTGTTCAAATGCCTACTCCAAAGCATATCATACATGGTCCTCCTTTTCCTCCTATTCCTCCACATACATCTCTTACACATCATATGTCACATTCAACCTCCTTAAAATATAACAAACCAACACATTTACCTATCTCCAAATTCACCTACCAACCCAATGCAAATTAATTTTCAATGTTACCTCACTCCAACTCACATGTTAGGGCATCTTGAGATGCCCATCCACATGTCCATACTTTGGGGCATACTGTGATGCCCATCCCTATATCCACTTACCCATTGGGTCATCTTGTGATGCCCACTCTTATTCTACAATGCATAATAATAAACAAATTCAACTTTAAGAAATATTTTGAGACTTATAGACTTGTATTTTGCATGCTCATCTTTGATATAGATGTTAGCATAGATCTTACTTGTTCTTTTTGTCTCATGTTTTTATGCACTTTATTTCTTTTACTTTCACTTTATAAGGATCATTCTTTTCCTTTATGTTATTTTGTTTTCTTACATATCACATTTGGCATTTGTTTTCATTCTTTTCCTTATATATATCTTATTTTTACATTTATTTTAGCATTCCTTAGATTTATCTTTTATGAGTTGCATTATAAGACCGTGGATAGGACCTGACACTCCTCACAAAAATATCATCTTTTTCTTACCTCATTTATTTCACATGTTTCTTTTTGACATCGTCATGGGTTTTTATTTTATGATTTATAGTGTAAGATCATGGACAGGACCCAAACCTCCTCATAAAATTACCATCTTATCATTCCTTTTATAATAAAATGTTATTTGATCCTTATTTTCAACTTTAGCTTTTACTTCTTTTGATAGATGGAATCTACACAAGAATCTATGTTAGCATGTTTTCCTTCATTTCCCTTATTCTTATAATAAGGAATCATGCTTTATTTTCATTATATCCCTTTTTTCCCTTTATCACATTTTTTGAGATTTGAATTAATTCAAATTGTTACATGTGTCATTCCTCTTGATTTCCCCTTCTTTTCACTCCATATTAGATAAAACAAAGTCAAAGTCAATATAGTAGTTTTATTTTACCTATATTTACAAGACTCTTAAATCCCATGCTCTTTGAATTTCCCTCTCTTAGGAACCAAGTCCCAAATATTCAAATTAAAGTCATCTTTAGTACCCATGTTTGGTTTTCTAAATCCGTATGGAGGAGGAATAGAAAAATCCGTCAAAAAAGTTAAAATCCAAATCATTTGAATCAAAAGGCAATGATATCTAAAAGCCAACATACAAATCTCAAAAGTTAACATCACACCAAAAGATGATATTACAATCACATCTTGTATCTCTAATCAAAGCTCAAACTCCACAATTGCCCTCATATAGAGTTGAGGTCCTTTGGGGTGTGGTAGGCCAGTAGATTGGAATAGGGGAATTCAACAAACTCTATAGTGTTATATACTTTCTCATGCAAGTACCCAATCTTCATAGTAGATTGATGGATCTATAAGGGGTCCTAAATAATGGGGAGCACATTATGGGGAGGTAGGTCCATTTTAATTTTCATGCATATATCCTTCATGGGATGATCTATATACTTCATTTGTTGACCTAAGACTTGTGTGGCTAAGATAAGTTCTTTAGAGTCCTTCAGGTCGAAAGTCCTCTTTTTTTGACAAACATAATTTGAGTGTTTTGACTTCGATAAAGAGTTCCTCTACCTTTTTTTTTCCCCTTCATTCTCCCCTCCACCCATTTCACTTCCCCCCTTGATAGGTAAATTGTGATTCTAAATCTATTTTCCCTCTCCTATACCACCTTCTTCTTCACCTCTTAAAAACATGCTAACATTACTTTGTTTTAGTTGTATCTATCCTTAGAGTAAAACAACATGTTTGAAAAACTATGGATTACATTCTTACATCATATATTTACCATACCATCTCATTATTATACTAGACATGTCATTGGGTGGTTGTGTTTTCTTACATTGCATCTTTGAACAAGCACTAAGTTTGAGTTTTCATCCTTTAGAGCTTTTGATTTTTATTTCTCCATCATGTTCTCATTTGATTTTTTTAATCTTACATATGAAATTTTCCATTATTACATGTTTCTCTTTATGTATGCCTTTTTCCTATTTGTCTCACATATTCAATTATATTCATTTTTTGTCTTTCATGTTTTTATTTTTGCCTATCTTACATAAGCTTAATTTTCAATTTCTTAAATATCTTTGTTCAATTTTTATTTCATTGATATTTCATTTGTGATTTATGTTTTACATGCTTTCTAACATGATTTAATGTTTTTAACAATCATTTGTCATTCATTTACACTCATTTGTCATTTATTTACCATCATTTGTCATTCATTTGCCATTATTTTGTCATTCATTTTCCCTCAATATTGTGGTTCTCACCTTGCCTTAACAATACTAATTTTCTAATTTTCCTAAATCCCTCATATCTTTGTCTCTACTAACTCATTTTTTACTACCATATGCTTATTTTCTAAAAATTTCAATTTTTGGCTATTTTTTGCACTAACTTCTATATGTTCATGTAGTGTTCTTCACATTAGATGCCTTCACTTCTATTATAGTCTACTTATTTATCTACACCATTAAGGTAAGTAAAGGTATGTGTTTTTTAATTATGTCCTTTCATTTATATTATTTTTTGTTTATTGTACTTTACTTAGCATTAACATTGTGTGTTATCATGTTCCATTTCCTAAAGCACTATCTCATGTTACACTTACATGATATGTGATGATATTTGAGTGGGGCATATGTATACACATAATATTTTTAAACTTTTATTGATTACTGACACTTTGTATCTTACAGGAACCCGTCGAGTCTCAATCTCTCTGAGTGTATGCCTTAAGGGATGTATCAATAAAGGGGTGGGCAGACCATTGGTGCTTCATAAGATTGTTGTCCCTTTTTCCAATTTCCATCTACACATTCATCTCCTAAAACCATTTACCCTAAGATTATTATTGTTAGCCTTACCCATTCTATTAATTTTCCATGCTTTATCCTCCTTATTCTTACCTTGATCCCATTTTAACTAGTTGATTGTACTAGGTCAATTGGGTTGACCTTGTATAGTTTTCAACTTTTAATTATTGTATAGAGTTGACTAGGTTGACCCTATACTATGTAAGGGTATTTTTCATTAGGATCTTTTTTAGCCCTTTGGTTGACCTAGCCTGGGACATAGTGAATTATCTCCTGAAAACATATAGGATCGACTTGGTTGACCTTGTATAGCTGACATATTCAAAAGGATTTAGGGAAATATTTGCCTATATATACAAGTTAATTTCTAGATATTTATAAGAAGATAAGTGAATAAGATTAAGTGCAAACAAACATCTTATTATTGACCATTTTACTTGAGGAATAAAGCGTAGGGTTCCATACATTCTTTAGAGATACGGATCTTGTCTTTTGGAGAAATCTTTTGGATGCATAGATAGGTTGTGTAGCCTAGAGATCATTTGTCTTTTTTATCCTTACATACCACAATAATCTCTTGCAAGAAACCTTGGCCAAGGGAGAGATTGAGGCTTGATGTGTTTGTCTTTAAGGTAATTATTCCTAATTTTATTTCTCCTTTGTAAGAGTAGATAGTTAATGTAGTTGTGCTTCTTTCTTCCATGTATTAGGATTCTATATATATTGATGTGATTATATGTCTTTTATGCATGTTTAGTTTAGCTTATTTTGTTTTTAACCCCCACTTTGTGCCATAATTTTTGGTGAGTACTAGATTAGATTTACTTTCTTGTTTATTATAATAGAGTGAACATTAAACCTAGGACTCTTTTAGGGTTGTTGCATGATTGTGTTAAATCGTAGGCTTTAGAACCGTTCTTAACATGGTGTATTGTGACAAGTGATCCCCGAATCAGGTCTAGAAGATCCCCATATTGGTCATGCTCTTTCTTAACAAATGTATTCCCAATTAGAAGTGTAGATATGCTCTAGCTTCTTTGAGCTAAGATTGATTTATAGACATGATGCATTTCTGATTGCATATAACATCAAGGTTAATAAACTTTTCTAATCACTCATTCATCCACTCAAGGCACTATCTATATCTTCATCTTCTATGGGTCACATAAGTATCTAACCATCAGTACACATGCTCAGGTAATTCACAAAATAAGACCTCATATAAAGCATCATACAGGTTGTTCTAGACCCACTTCCTTAGCTTTTGTTCTTTGTAAGATGGATTCTTTAGTGCGAAGCTATCTTCTACATATTCCTGAGGGAGAGTTAAATTATTATTATTTTGCACCATTAAAATAATAAAATTCAACACGGGTCCTGTCAAAAAAAATAAAATGTTGTAGAAAAGTTCTTTTTTAAAATCTATTTCCTTGGTCAGGTATTTATTTGATTGTCAAGTAGTTTTAGACTTGTTACAACTAGGCACAAACATGGATTAATCCTATAGCACTTAATATTTATCACTAGTCTATGCCAACATAAATTCACATAAGGTGTAAGCCATTGGTGCTCACCCAAAGTATAGTAGAGAAAGAACTGGGGTCCATGTTGGGCTAGTTATGCCATGGCACAACTAATTCTTCAAGGGGATTGGTCATTACCATAACAGTGTTGGTAAGTTCATTAGTGCAAGCCATTTTGGGTGAAGTCTGACTATCTATAGGTATAAAACCTATTTAGGGAACTTGTTATGGACATAGGGGTGTAAGCCTATATTGGGCTAGTCATAGGTTCTTAAGGGTACAATCCTTTGTGTTACTAATCTAAGCTCATTTAGGCACTTGGGTAGATAAGGGAATTACTTATATCAAGGGATTCATGCTCAAGCTAGCACTCCCAAGTAGGTGTCAAAGCTTGGGTGCATGCCCTTTCTTACACTAAGGCTATTTCAAAGTTTAAGTCAACATTATTTAACATAGATTCCATTAATGAACTGGAACAAAACTTTGCTTAACAACACATTCATATATCAAAATTAGATGAATGTAACTATTGAATTAAATTTTCATTCAAATAACCTTTCCATAACCATATAAACTAGATCAATACATAGATAGGTACAATTTCATTCTTCAATTACCAAGGTTCAAATAATAGAGCTCATATTAATAGAAATATAACACATGTTCATCTAAACAATTATCAACCCAAAAGCTCATAAGTGAGATTGGGTATTAAAAGGTGGATATTCATAGGTATCCATGCTAAAACTAAGTTTTAATGGTGGTTTTTTTGCTATGCCTAAAACTAATTTTGTATAACTTCACTATCTCCAAGTTGCATCTCCCTACTCATTGGCTCAAGCTTGGTTTTATAGCACTCAAGATCATCTTCTTGATAGGGTGAAGGGTATATGCCAAGTGCTGAGTTAGAGACTTGGTTTATCATTCCATCATATATATTAGCTTAAACCCTTTTCACTCTGATCACCACATGTAGATACTCATGAAAATACCCCACAAAATCTAGGCACCAGTTAACCGCTTGCCAGCTAGTGTAAGATGAGCATTGATTCCTCCAGCCAGCATAAAAAATACCAAACTATTAATCATTCCACATGATTTCCTCATGTTGAGATGTCTAATAAGTTAGTTGGGGTCTATACATAGGCAAAAAGGTTCCCAACATAACTAAGGTGGCTATAGATGAGCATTTGGTGTTAACTTAGCTATGTATGAGATTGTGACTTGGTGGAGGTGAGAATAAGTTGGAAGATGACCCATTGTAATAATATTATCAGGTACTTAAGTCATTTTTATATTCATTTATTCCTTAAGATAAATCTTTCTCTCCCTTCTCAAGCCAATTGTCAAGAGTTTCTTAGCTCTATCATTGTACGAAATGAGATAGTCGAAGTATACTATCTATGGTGGATGTTCCAAGACTAATTATGATGTTCATATATAATTAGGTTACTATTTAGAACTCACCTCAAGTTTTCTCTTATTTCACCTATACTTTTATTTTAAGATACCTCTCTTAGCCACTCATTGAAGTGTTCTTTTTGGTGCATATTGTAGGTGTGTCAGACCTCTATACGCATAGAGGAGAGGCATGGTGTTATCTTCAAGATACAAGGATGGCCTTAAAATTGTTTGAGTATCTTTAAAAACCCACCCCTAACTTTGATAAACACCAACCAATCTTTGAAGTATATTGAGGTCAAGAAACCAAATTACTTTAAAATCCCCAAACTTAACTTAATTTCTACTAAAAAGGTAGGTTGATGTTGCTAATAGGCCTTCAAACTTTCTCTCAATGATTACATCCATTTGGGTTTCTTGTAATATTGGTCTAGTGGATTCAACTAACCTAGTGCCCATATATCTCATCTATGTAGACCTCCTTAGACCACTTCAAACACCTTGCCTCTTGGGGTAGCTATCATGACTACTGTAGTGCTTATTTAGACTGAATTTCAACCTCTTGTCCATCTATTTGGTTAACCAACTACCTTCAACCATATAGACATCCATGGAGGTTCCCATTATGTTCATGTGTCATTTAGGTATTTCTCAAGTATCTTAATCTCCATGACACCATTTTGTCATAGTCTCACCATTGAATTCATGCCTTTATATGAGGTCTTGAGGGACTTGATTGAGTTATTGCTCAAGTGAGGAGACTTATTGACTTTATCTCCTTTATGAATATCATACTTGGACTTTTTGATATGGATTTGGAATATACTCCACATGAAGTGGAAAAAAACTATCTCTTTTTGAGGCACTTAGGCCCTTTAACACAATGAAACATCTATTCATGATGACTAGTATAGTGAAATGCAAAGTGCCTTCATTGAGAGCTTATGGGGGTTATTGAATTTGATGATGATTGGCCTAATGGATTTTTGAGGTAGATAAGACATTAAATATGTTAAGGGACCAATAAAACACTTTAAACATCACAACCCTTTTCCATTAAGTGCATCAAAATACTGCAATTTAAGAAACTCAGTCCATATTTTGTAACTGGGAGAAAACTTGAAGTTTATTTGATTTTGACACTCCCAAACATGTGAAACAGGGGTGTGGGTGATTTAGGAATTATATTATATCTATTTTAACACAAAATAATCATTTCTTTGCATAAAAGCTCTAAAATTAGACCAAAACTATTACAATATTTAACCCCTGCACAAATGGAATAGCTCATGAGAGTGGCTAAATTGTTAGACATTATTCATAAAACACAAGAGATGTAATTTTAGTAAAATGACATGTATGATATATTCAATTTATTCCCTTTCATTTCCAAATATTTTAGGTCCTAGATGTCTCTCTCCTATCCGTACTGAATGAAAACTTGAAGTGTTGTACAAGCTGGCCAAGGAGAGCGATGGGAGAATAAGATAGGTTTCTATATTATCAGGGACATAAAACTCCTTTAAATTTTGGGGTATAAATACATCCATGGGATAATTTTGACTAAATATCTTACAAGTACACCTATATGAACTTGGTGAAAACACCTTATTTTGGCTTGAAATTGTTACATTTGCCTTGGGGTTTGATAGAAGATGGATGCCAAGTGGTCCCATAGCTGGTACATGAATTTACGGACCTATAATAACATTTTCAACATATTATTTTCCATTTAACATGCCATCCCATGCAAAACCCTCCTTTTAAATGTCATAAAAGGGCAACAAGACACATATAAGTGGGATGTACATTATAATTTTGACCTTTTTCACCTTTTGGGGAGTGGTATGGACTATAGGGAGTTAATGTGACTTGAATATTGCAATACATAAACAAAATGATCCTTTATACCACTTAACATACTTGTACCAACTTGATCATGCTAGGATTGACTAGATTAACACAAGGCTTAAAGTGTCATTTACTTTAATCTTTCCAAGAGAACCTTAAATAGTAATAATAAGGGCAAAATAAATCATGATGGACATCTTAAGGCATTGGAAGACTAGAAACCCTATGACAAGGTTAATTTTTGAATATAGAGGTGACCATTTTGACCTAAGGGTCAAAATTGGTCAACAGACCCCTTTGACACAAACCCTGCTTATTCATCCTTAGGAACTCATTATTGAATTTGAGGAGTTTAAGAGGTGTTTTTAATAATATCTATGATTTTTAGCTCCTTAAAATTATTGTAAATGGCACTTTCTTAGGTTAGGGTTTTAGTAGGTTTTTAGACCTATCTATAATCTTCCTCCTTCTTCCATTGATCTAATCATTACTAATAAAATCATTATAATCCCCTTGTTTCTCCCCAGCACTTGCTTCGAGCCATACACCTATAGTATGAAGATTAAACATGGCTTTTTTTACATGACACCCTTGCAACTTTTCTTTGTTTAATCTATATGCTTATGTGAAGGTTTTGAAAGATTTCAACCATTGATAGATGACATATATGAATCTTTTCAACCCTTATTATTGTTCATTAAGATTTAAACCATTAATGGATGGTTTTATAAACCACTCTTTCCTAGTTTTTTGGAGTGCAACTTAGGTGCAAACTTGCCTTCTTCCTTATACATAATAAAAACTTTCACATTTCTTCACTTTACAAGCCTATAAATGTTCTTATATGGGCTTTAGGACCTTCTTATGCATATTTATAACCCTAAAACATGCTTCTAAGCTCTACTTTATTCATTATAATCTCATGAAATCTCTAAAAATGACTACAATCTCTTAAAATAATGAAGACTAACCTGGTAATATCTTGAAGATAGGTAATGATTTTGTCAGAGTCTGATGTGAGATTATCCATGTTGAGAGATGAATAAGTCCACTAAGAGGTAGAAATGGAGGGAAAACCAAGTCAGATTCATTATTGACAATATGTACATACTTGAAGAGCTTTTGAATAAGTTTTAAAACCTCTGAATTACTTTTATGAAACCTTTAGGCCTTTCACCCTTTTTATGACTTTATGAGTGCTTTTTAAGACATTTTTCTCTATTTCATTATGAAAAGTATCTAAAGAGGCCTCTATAAGGTTAGTATAACCCTAATTAATGAATTTATAGGTCTTTCAATAATATTTTGCATCGGGGAGAAACTTAAATGTTTTTAGTCATAAAAATGAGACTTGATAAGGTGAAAGACCTAATATAAGACCTTTGACACACATTTATATTGAAAACCACTCTAATATGTCTCCTATAGGACTAATATAACCCATGACCTTAGAAAATGATTTTTATACTTCATATAATGAAGCAAAATATTCAAATAACTTCAATAACTTCTAACATATATATCCTTAGACCAACATAGTCATCATGTTGAAGCATATCAAGTGTCAAGAGACCAAAGTGACTTGAATAGTCAACATTCTAGTGACCTCTATGGGTTTATTTCCTACTAAGAATGAATCTAGTAGACTTAAACATACATTGGGAATAGGAGTCACATAAGTTTCAATACGACTCATTCTAAAAGTGTAACCATGGATAGAACATGCTAGACTAGCTCTTGAATAGAATAAAAAATACCTCAAAAAACAACAACAAAGAACCAAAGAGCAACAATAAATGTGTAACAACATTTAGAGGAATGGGAAACCACTACACTTCTCTTCTCATAAAACACTATGAAAATAGAACTTAGAGGGATAAAAATAACTAACCTATTATGTGTTATCAACCAAATTTTCACCCTTAGAAGGTAGTTCAAGCCTTCCAAATTTGGAATAACATGGAGACAAACCTAGGTTGTGGGTGTCCTAATGTTGGTTTGAATCTCTAGGTTAAAAGGGATAGCTCAGTTGATGTGTCACTTAGGCTCATCAACTAATATACCAACTTTCTAGGAAAATAGAGAAAACCTACTCTAATGGGAATGATGCATCAAAATAATTTGACCACACCAACCAATTGCATATTCACTCCAACTATAAAACTAACCTACAACAAACACTACTCCTAATCTACCTCTCTACATCAAAATTTCACATGAAGGTTGTGAAATATGCATGGGCTATGAGGACTATTCAATAGGTCATGAAATGATACTAATGCAAAGACAACTAATTTAACCTTTACACCTCACTTAGACACTTCAAAAGACCTATAAAAAGACTTTCAAACTAAATACAAATTCTAGAAAAGGATAACATACCAAGGAAACAAAACTAATCACTTGATAAGATCAAACTATTTATGCACACACATTTAAACGAGTCAAAAGAGGAGGTAAAATATAAGTTTCTCATTGATCAAAGGCTAGTAAATGGGCAAGGATTTGTCATTCCTAGGTGGAAGATACATACATAGCCTATCAAAGTTGAATTTATTAAAAAGTGATAGAGAAGAGAATAAAAGGGTGTAGGAGAGAGGGAGTGGCAAGTGTTTGAAATAGAGTTAAAAAATGAATGAGATATGAAACTATCCATCCGGTCCTTAATGTCATGTGTTACTTTATTGAATATGCCTTCTCCTAAGTGTCATGTCTTGCACTTATTATTCAAAACTACACTTTGCCTTGGCTTATGATGGAAAAATGGCACACTTTATCACTAAATCATCTTGAATTATCTCTTGATCTAATCTTTGATATTTTGCATCAGTTTAAAGATCTTCCTAACTTATGGTTATCATGATGATTACAACTCATTAGGTTCAATTTGTTTTACTATGCCCATCTTGCCCAAATTGATCAAAAATTGAATTTTTCATTATCAAAGAAATATCTCTCCATGTATGGCCTCTTGATATCATATTAGACTTATAAAAACTCATTTAGAGACCTCAAACTCTCTCCAAGATCTCATTTGGCACCCAAAGCTCTCATTTGGCCTCAAATTCTTGTAGCTCTGAAAATAGGTAAAAATACTTATGTAGGATAGTGTACAAAGGATAATTGAGGAATAAATATGTTTTTAAGGACTAAATATCCCCTTATAAAACCATGCCAAGTTTTAGGACATGAGAGTGAATGAAAGTACACTTTTTCTACTATTATCTCTTCTCAATTAAGCCCCATGCCTAGAAACTGAGTTTTGGACCAAAATCATTCCCATACATGTGAAACTTCTAGGAAGTCTTTGATTCACTTTAAAAATTATATGACCATATTCCATGCCAATTTTCATGTTTTGAGACCTTTTTCAAATGGGTAAACCATGAAATGGTAAAAAACCCTAGTATAGGTGCTTGAACAGGTTGGATAGATAGTTGGAGTGCTTATTAATATATTTATAGGATCTAAATCTTTGAATTAGTTTTTTTAGTCTTGAAACATCATTATTAAACTCAATACACTAAGGATAAGTCTTATTAATTACTTTTTAGGCCTGCAAATAGGCCTCTTGGCTTGAAAACTAGTGTATTCTAACCTTCTTGGCCAACTTGATGACTTGGCTGACTCATATATCATTGTATGAGACCTAAATAGGTATGTGGAGGATTTTATAACATATTTCAAGTATTTTAAATCCTATGCACTTGATTTGGGACTTAATCCATACCCTATACCTTCACAAACACACCTACAACCATGTATTTATAACCATTTCATACACCTTTCCACATCCCAACCAGTTGCTTGAGAATATGCTCAAGAAATTTGATAATTTCACCAAAATTATTTTAAGTTTAATTGAATTCATTATAAGCCACTAGAGGGCATATCTCTCTCATCAAGTTATTTCAAGGGTTTTAAGAGGGTTTTAGGTGTGATAGGTTCTTAATGATTATTCATAGAGGACATAACCTCTTCCCCTAAACCAATGCCACAAGATTGAAGTAGAGAGACACCTAAAACACATAAACATGATTTTACACCATGCATCTTGTCAAGGAAGATCAAAGTAGAAGTTGGTCCTTTTTGGGTTGGCAAACTATGCTTGGTGAGGTCTAGAAGTGTTATTTGGCAAGAAAACACCTCAAATTATTTGACTTGATCCTAAAACTTTGCCTTGAGGTATATATTGAATATGATGATATGTCCCAATGGTTTTATTACCATACTTCCTTTACAAACTTATCATAACCATTATCAACTCATACTTAGGGTTCTCTAAAAAACCAATACAAAAAGACCCTAGGGATTATGTTTTGATCTTTCTTCACTATTGAAAGGTTGAAAAAATTTATTGAATGTTCCATTAATGTCTGTAAACCTCCTCTTAATTCCTCTATACTATCTTCTCATCTTCAACAATAACCCTTCTTCATTAATCTATACCTACAAGTCTATGTATGTGGTCTTAGGCTCAGTAGGCTTAAATAGACCTATAAGTGTTGTTAACCTCTTCATTGACTCTGATGATCACCTAAAGTCAAATTAAAAATAAAAGATCATTCTCATTTTTTATTCATGTATATATCAATCACCTTGATGGGCTTTGACACACGTGGGAGTTAGCCAAAAACATCTTTTTATTCATATAACTTTACCTTAAAGTTTGCAAAAGAACCTTACACCTTTCAAACACATGTGAAATGTTTATATAAGTTGATTAATGCATAAAATTACTTTTATAAGAAGCTAAGGATCCTATGACACCATTTTTACACACCTCATTACACCATGACATGACTAGACCATTACAAGATGAATATAAGACATTACCTTAAATTTGTCAAATAAACCTTAATCTTTGGTAAGAAGGTTTTAGAAAGACCTTTTGAAGACCACATAAGGTATGAAAATATTAGAAACAAGGTAAAAAATACATGACAATCAATTTTTTACATATAGGGGTTGATTTTTTAACTTTAGGGGTCAAAATTGGTCAACAAACTGGAGATTCACAGGGGTAGCATGTCTACAATGCTTACTAGACCAATAACCTTGTCCTTTGATTGGGAAATGGAGTCACTTTCACTCAAATTTAGACTTGACTAGACCTTGACCATGACAAAACAAAATTATTGACCTCCAAACACACATAAGAAAAAAACAACACACATAAATCAAGGAAATAAGACACACACATGTGCAAGTTAAGCACTTAGGGAACATAAAACACAACAAAAATAATTAAAATATATAACTGACCTAAAAACAACTTCTTCCTCCTAGTTCAAAGGGGAATATTTTGATATATTTTTCTCTATGAGATGAATAATAGCATAAGTAAAGCTACATCTTGGACCTTTCTCTTATTGTCTTCATCCTCTTTTTATTTGCCAATTATCTTGGCATGCTTTAAAATTATGTATCAAAAACAAACCAATCACCCATGATGATGAACTCATCATGTGCTTCAAGTTCCACTCCATATTTATTAGTATCTGCAACCTCAACTAATGATACTCCATCTAGGCATTTTTCTTAGGCTTGTATGGCATCTTGAGTGACTTCATGTTTCTTATCAATTATTGCAAGCTCTTCAAGGAGATTTTAATACTCAATATAAGTTGCATCATGGTCTTCAATGGTTATTTATTAATCAAACTCTCCATAAGCATGCTTAATAGTAAATATATCCTTGCAAAATCCTTCAATCTCTTGAAGTGACTAAATATATTATTACCAATCATATTTTATCTCCTTACCTTGGTCAATTTGAATGAGACCAACTTGAATAACATCTTCATATTTTTCATCAAGAGATATATGGTTGTCAAGAGTTTCAAACCCTTATATTCATTAATGATTTGATTGGGAATAAAATTCTTCAATTTCAACCTATCTCTCAATGGAAACTATTTCAACTTCATCTAAGACTTTAGCTTGTTGGCTTAGAGGACCTTCAATATCAAGACTAGCTATAACTTTAACAAGGTTATAACTAACTGGATATCCTTATTTAATCATATCATCAAGACTATCTTCTAAAAATTAATCTTTAAAAACTGAATTTCCTCTTTAATCCCCAAGAGGAGTATCAATGAATATTTATTCCTCATACACACTTAAATCATCTTCATCATTTACAACTACAACTCGATCCTCTTCATTTGCCTTCTATTGAATGGGTCCCTCTTAAATAAGGGATGTTTTGGGAGGTTAATGATTATTTTCATGAATTTTAAATGGAATATTAGGCATGGTAGTTGCTCATGAAATGGTTTGGGGATGGAGAGAGCATTCTTTTAACTTGAGGTCTTGGGAAAGGAAGATTCTTAAAATAACTCTATTGGAAGCACAATCACTAAGAGCGGGGGTGAATCAGTGATGCAATTAAATCAAATTTAATTCCAATTGATCAAACTCTTAACCATTCATCCATAATAAATCATGAAGCATGTAGACCATTCATTCCAATGAACAAAAAGACAATGTAAGATCAAAGCACATAACACATGAATTATGTGGGAAACCCTCATGGGGAATAAAACCCAATCTCAAGCCTAAAAACACATGGACTACTTTTCCTATAATATTATCACAAACATGGGACTTTGGTGAATCACCCACTTCACAAGGATCACCAACCCCTAAAAATGACAAGCACCAGCTTACCTAAGATGTCGAGCACCAACACAACACCCATCAAATGAATAATTATTAAACTCTAATTGCTTCTCAATATAACAAAGAAACCCTAAACTAACACTCTTCTCCAAGTCTAAAACTCCACAAAAGTCACCAACATTAAGCTATCTCTTCAACACAATAAATAATCCCTTCACAAAATCTTTCGCTCATACAAATATGCACTCATAAATCTAATAAAAATAATCAATAGAAGAAAAAAAATTATGATGAGTTGATTAGAACCTCTCTCATATCCAAAACCTACACACAAATATCTCACCAAATCCTCTTCTACTTCTCCCATTTCTTCACTTAATTACTTATGCATCTCTACACAAACAATTCTCATACACAACACATATGAGCTTGAATCCACTCAAAATATGCTCATTACCTTTCGTATGGTTGCAGGACATACAACAACATATTTATTATATAATTATATCATTTCATCCCCTATTTCATCTCTGAGAATTACTCTATGATTCACTCCACTCTTCCATCTTCACAACCACACTCACACACTTACTTATCTAGCTTTATCCTCACACCCAAAAGGCATAAATCACCTTGTATATATACCATTCAATTTCATGGTTAGCTAATATATCTTTTCCAAACATGTATCAACTAAAAATATCATTATATACATGAATAATACATTCCATATTCATCCATTAGGTCGGTCATGCTTCAAAGGGCTCAAACCCAACACATAGTCTAACCTTCACCTTTGGATTTGCTCTTTTCAAGAATCTACAAGATCACCATCTTCTTGGTCAGCCAAGAGACATTTATTAACCCTTTAATGATTCTAACCCACTTATAAAAATATAAAAATCACCTCCATAGGTCATCCAAAACATTTTATATCTCACCCTTAAGTAACCAAACCTTTTTATTAGGCCTAAGTGGCCCTTTTAGGTCTCATGAAGACCTATTCATCTTTTCAACACTACAACAAGCCAAGTAGAAACACAAGACCATTTAAAAGAACATGGATCCATGAAATATGACCCTTAATACACCCTCAATTTATAATATTCATTACTACACACTTTTGAAACATTCACTCACCTTAGGAACCTCCAATAGGTCTTAAAGACCTATTAGGCTTAACTAGCCCAGAAACATTATCTTCACCAAAAAGACTCAAACTAACTTATATAGACTTTCAAAATACAATCCACATATGGATTCAAATATCAAGACCTCAATAACATCATCCAATTAATAATACACATTCATTCAACCTCCTAAGTCTCATAAACACCTCTGCAAGAAGCCCACTTAGATCTGCAATAAATACAATCAACTTTGATCTTCAATAAATTCACTTGTATATACTTTCAAGACCCAAAATAACCTTTATATTTATATTTATGGAGTATAATTAATCTTTTATTTTTATACCAACAATATCTGATCAATACATTATCTTCTACAATCATTTCTTTGCATTTTGGTTTATTTAGGAAAAACACAATCAACAATAGTCAAATTTGGTCAATAATATCTAAAGATGTACTGACATTAAAGACCTTAAATTGAATTTTATGGAACTAAAATAGAGTCTTATACACTTTTGTTTTAACTTCATCCTTAAATTCTACGTCCATAAAAATATATAGCAAGAACACTACATATTGGTCTTTTGTTCACTAGATATTGAAAATTTGGCTATGGAACCAACAAAATCTGTCAGCTTTTCACTATCATAAATTTTGACTCACACATCCTTAATAATTTAAACTTGGAAAATAAAAACTATGTACAATTTTAAACACATACATATAAACATATTCCTCTGACTCATCCATATGCACAAATTTTGATGTAATCAATCTACCTATTAAATATAAATCTGTCATAAGACCACATATGCCTAGATGAACATAATGAAGCACCATATGAATTAAACTCATGAAAATTATGATATAAATACTTTAATACCTCTTATATTACCCATAAAACATTATCAATACCTTAGATTCATCCCTACTCACTGATTAGGCCTTCCAATTCCACTTCTCACTATGACTAGTTTTTCTCACTCATGGCACCCTTTCCTTCATAATGACTAGGCAACTTTGAGGGCCTAGATATTTGACACAGATAAATTAATATTCCTAAAAATTTTAATTAATTTTTTATTCAATTCAAAATCTTCATCACACACCTATTTTTTCACCTGGTTACTTTCGAAAATCTCTTACAATATAAAAAACACTGGTAAGAAGCATTTTTCTATGGGACCCACAAATATTCAAGTCTAACAAAACCATATTAAAAATCCTAGAGGATTCCTATAAAACCTCCAATCATCATTATGGCCATCCACCATCTTCTTCAGCATCTACAAGAAAGATCTTCCATATCAAGTCCAAGACTAGCCTTTTTGCACATAAAAACATGCTTACCTTCTTAGCAATTGTTCATAAATAATAGAGCCTTAATCCATAAAATAATGATTTCTAAAACCCTCTTATAAACCTTCCTCAACATCTCCAAAATTCTCATCTCCCCATGCAGATTATGCATGAGTTTATGAACATAAGAACTTTCTTCTCAGGCTCACAATGCACCATTCGAGCACCCTCTAAAGCACATGAAGACATGTCTAAATTTATCACTCATCCTCTGAATTGATAGACCAATTTTTCATTGATAATGCCTCTTATACATCAATTACAACACTTACCATCAATATCCCAACAAATTCTTGGAGAAAGAGTAAATTTAGTTGGGATAAAAGTGTTTCATTCTCTTCAACAACCACCTCATCCATATCATAGCCTTATTGAGGTTCATTATTAGCTATAACTTTATTTTAAAGATTATTAACTAAGACTTCCTTATTTTTTTAAATTCATTATTAGATAGACCTCCAAGATGGAAAATATTTAGGTTCTTGAGGAGAGGGAAATGGGGTTTGAATAGGCACAAAGTCTTCTTCTTTGACTTCAATTTCATTGTCCATATTCTCTTGGAATATATCTTATTGAGGAGTATTAATGGCTTCATTATAATATGAAGTATAATAAAGTTGATAAGGAATTCAAAAGGTTTTTTAAAACACTTGATCAAACTCACTTTTTTGTCTTTCCAAAATATCCATCCTCTCCAATACCAATGTACACAACTCATTTCTCACTAATAGATCATTATATTAAATTATTTAAACCATCCAATCACTTCTTCATATTGATAATTTGAAAAAAATAGTTTTAAAAATTATAGTATCTTGCTCTCTATCTCAACCATTTGATCTTTAAAACAAGGTTGTCCGTATGCATTATCATAGCCACATGGGGAAGGTGTAGGATGATCATAAGACTAATATGGATCATAAGGAGGGTAAGGGTGATACTCTTGATATTAAAGAGGATGGAAAACTTGATAATACTATTGAGGAATATATTTGGAGTCACATGAAGGGAAAGTGGAGTAGTCATATGAATGATATAAATTAGTATACTGCTAGTATGGCTCATTATATAACTGATAAGGGTCATAGTAAGGCTGATAAGGAGTATTATAGGCTTGATATGCCTCATAAACTTTCATAAAATTTAACTCTACTTCAAACTCATCCATAAATTCCTTATCAAGATAATGAATTGAAGATATAACTTACTTTGAACAAGCTTTTGGGATCCTAAAACCAGTTGATTGATCTCAAAGTCATCATTGATGTTTTAAATGCCTTTAAAGGATGATAAGTATAAGAACAACACCAAAAATCCTTCCACTAATTTATACCTTAGTTCCACTGAGCATGCCAAAAAAATTATCAACCAAATTTTCACCCTTGGAAGGTAGTTCAATCCTTCCAAATTTGGAATAACATGGAGATAATCCTAGGGTGTTGATGGCCTAATATTGGAATGAATCTCTAGGTTAAAGGGGTTATCTCCCCTTGATGTATAACTTAGGATCATAAACTAAATTACCAACTTGATAGGAAAAGAGAGATAAACCTACTCTAATGGGGGTAATGCACCAAAATAGTTTGACCACTACCAATTAGTTGCATATACACTTCAAACATAAGACTAACCTACAACAAACACCACTCCTAATCAGCATTTCACATGAAGGTTGTGAAAGATGCTTAGGATAGGAGGACTAGTCAACAAGTCATGAAATGACACTAATGAAAAGATAACTCACTCAACCTTTACACCTCATTTAGACACTTCATAAGACCTATAGAAAGACTTATAAACTAAATATGAATGCCAAGAAATTAAATCTAATCACTTGATAAGATCAAACTATTCATGTACACACATTGAAACCAGTCAAATGAGGAGGTAAAACATAAGTTTATCATTGATCAAAGGCTTGAAAATAGGAAGCACTTAGCCATACCCACGTGGAGGATACATACATAGCCTATCAAGGCTAAATTTATAGAAAAGTGAGAGGAAAAAGAAGGTCATAGGAGAGAGGGAGTGAAAATTTTATAAAATAGAGCTACAAACAAGAATGAGTTATGAAATTATCCATTAGGTCCCCAATTCCATGTGTTACTTTGTTTAATATGCCTTCTTTTCCCAAGTGGCATAGGGGTCTTCATCTTGTTTGACATCTTACACTTATTTTTCAAAACTGACCTTTGCCTTGGCTTGTATGAACAAATGGCACACTTGATCAATAAATGATGTCTCTTGATTTAATCTTTGACACCTTTCATCAGTTTAAAAGTCTTCATAACTGATGATTATCATGATGATTACAACTCCTTAGGTGGCTTGAAGTTTAATTTATCCTACTATGCCCATCTTGCCCAAATGGATCAAAACTTGAGTTTATCCTTATCAAAGTAATATATATCCATGTATGTCCTATTTATATCATATCAAACCTATAAAAACTCATTTAAAGGCCTCAAACTCTCTACAAGATCTCATTTGGCACCCAAAGCTCTCATTTGACCTCAAATCCTTGTAGCCCTAAAAATAGGTAAAATCCTTTTGTAGGATAGTGTATGGAGGATATTGGAAAAAAATATGTTTTTAAGGACCTAGTATCCCATTACAAATCCATGCCAAGTTTTAGTACTTCAGAGTGAGTAGAAGTACATTTTTTCTTACTATTATCTCTCCTTAATTAGGCCTCCATGCCTAGAAATCAAGTTTTGGACCAAAATAACTCCCACACATGTGAAATTTTCAAGAAGTGTTTGATTCACTTTACCAATTCTATTACCATGATCCATGACAATTTTAAAGTTATGAGACATTACATGGATGGGTAACCCATGAAATGGTCAAAAACCCTAGTCTAGGTGCTTGAGCATGCTTGAGAGATAGTTGGAGTGTTTAGAATTTTTTTTTCAAGATATGAAGCTTGAAATTAGTTCTTTTAGGATAGAAACATCATTAAGAAACTCAATCCATTGACAAGAGGTCTTTTGGATTACTTTCTAGGCCTACATATGGGCCTCGTAGCTTGTAAACTAGTGTATTCTCACCTTATTGGCCAACTTGATGACTTTGTTGACTAATATATCACTGTATGAGACCTAAATAAGTGTGTGGGTGATTTTAAAACCTTTTTAAAGTCTTTTTAATCCTTTTCATTTGGTATCCATATGCTTTACCTTCACAAACACACCTACAACCATGTATTTCTAACCATTCTGTATAGTTCTACCTTTCCACATGCCAACCAATTACGTGAGAATATGCTCAAGAAATCTGAGAATGCCACCAAAGTGATTTCAAGGTCAATTAAATTAATTAGAATCCATTGGAGGGATTATCTCTCTCATTAGGATACTGCAAGGGTTTTAAGAGGGTTTTAGGTGTGATAAGTTCTTAATGATTATTCATAGAGGATAGTCTCTTCACCTAAACCAATGCAATAGGATTGAAGTGGAGAGATCCCTAAAACACCTCCAAACACAATTTTTTACCATGCATCTTTTCAAGGAATATCCAAGCAAAAGTTGGTGTTTCTCGAGATGGTAGACTATGCTTGGTGAGGTCTAAAAGTGTTATTTGTTAATAAAACACCTCAAAATATTTGACTTGATCATTAAACTTTGAATTGAGGTCTATAATTTATATGATGAGATGTCCCAATTGTTTTATTACCATCTTTCCTTTCCAAACTTTTTGTAATCATTATCAACTCATACTTAGGGTTCTTTAGAAAACCAATACAAAAGACCCTAGTGACTATATTTTACTCTTTCTTCACTATTGAAATGTTGAAAAACCTTATATAATGTTCCATTATTGTCTATCAAACTCATCTCAGGTCCTCTATACTATCTTCTCACCTTCAATAATAACCTTTCTTCATCAATCTGTACCTACAAGTTTATGTATGTGGTCTTAAGCTCAACATGCCTAAATAGACCTATAAGCTTTGTTAACCTCTTAATTGAATTTTATGATCACCTAAAGTCATATTTAAAATATAGGATCATTATCATGTAATTTTTCTCATCCCTCATAGCTTTTCCATGCAAACCAAATAGGCACCCTTCCTATCAAAACTATACAGGCCTGTAGTAGTCAAATTGACTGTGTGCTTATAAGTGTTAAAGTGGATTTATTTTGGTCAGCTTCTATGATCTTATTTAGTTTTTATATTATTCCATTTAATTTATTATTTACCTAAACCCCCAACCCCACTTTATACCTTGTATTTTCCATCTCCAAGCTTGAAACTAGCCTGATTACTCAAGTAAACCTATAGGTATATATTGGAGTCATGACTATATATGGATTTTAAGACATCCATCAGATCACTGAAGACTGAAAAATAAATTCATTAAATTATTGATAACTTATTTTCATATTTTTAAATCTTTTAATCCTATTTAATAACTCATATCTTCACAAGCAAACATATTTTGTCTCACGTCTATTTAAGTCAAGACTGTAAGTGATGACTGAGAGTTCTATGAGTATTGAGCTTTAAAACTTACTCTTTCTCGACTAGGATATTGATATTTTGATATAAATTTGAATCTAATTATGTCTAATTCACAATAAACTTTTCCTCTTACAAAATTATTATCATTTCCCATTGTTTGACTGTTCATGTACATTCCCTTTGTTTTGCCTGTAGGTGGTTATTGTGTATCTTGGCCATGAGCCTTAAGACCACACTTTTTACATTAGTCTTGGACCTTTTCAAATCATATGGAAATGAATTTCATTCATTATTATCTCTTCAAACTCATAACTTGATTCACCTTTCAAAAAAATTCACAAAATGCAGACTTACAAGTTTGTAGACATGTAGATCTGCATTCCTATGTTTTAGGCTTTGAATTGAGGCTTATCTTGATCATCTCAACCTCAATAATGTCTCTCCATCACCAATTTACCTTTCTCATTAGTTTATGACCCTAATATAGCATATACAATGAAATATTCACACCCTTTAATCCACTTTTGTGCTTGGAGTTTCACACATAGTCCAAAACCAAGGCTATATCATGCTACTTGAACAAAGTGGTATTGGAATGAGCATATGGAATAATTGATGGATCCAAATAACATTTGATATAGTGATACATGATATTAAACCTTCATTCCATTCATCCAATTTTTTGATACCTTAAAACAAATAAGAAACCATTAAACTATGTACAATGGAGGTTTCTTGATAAATTAAGGTCATAATGCCAAGTAGGGATTTTTAAAATCATTTAATATGTCTAAATAGAACATAAACATATCCATAAATTACACGTATGCATTTAAATTTTTTCAAACTTCCATTCAAATAAGAAATATGAACTTGTGGGGTTTGCAAGCAGTTTTGGAATACCCTAGAGTCTTAACAATTGTTCATATAGGAGAGGAGATGTATCTAAAAATAAATAACACAAATTTTAAGATTATTATGACCCTCTCCTTTATAAAAAATATCATAACCTACATCTCTCTCTCCCATACCATCCATACGAAAACTACTTTTACAAGCTTGTCAATAGAGTGATGGAGAGAAGGAAGCATATTTTGTACTTTTAGGAATTGTAAATATAATATAAACATGTTTTTGGTATATATATAATCCCAAGAGACACCTCTTAAATGTTTTCACTTTGAATTGGATATGCCAAGTCCATATAAATGACTTAAAATTGCCTAAGTATTGAAATGCAAGAATATGACTACTCTTTGACTTGTAAATTTCATATACACATTATAAACTCTTTTAAAATCTTGTAAAATTTTTATGTATGGATCAATCACCTTGGTGGGATTTGACACTGATAAATCCTTGAAAAAATAGTTTGAACCTTGTCCCCGCTTAGTGCGATTGCACAAGTATTTTATTAATATTCAAAAAAACAAGTACATAAGGGTGCCTTTACTCCGTTATCCTTTTTACATTGTAAACATGGATTATATAGATTTTACCAATGATCGGTAAAACCAACTAATCCTATAACCAACTATTTATGGGAAATAAACCTATAAGGTAGTTCTAATTAATAAATATAAAACATGAAACCTACCTAAAATTAAAACTAACTTTATTTTATGGGGGTGTCTTTACTAATAGATGCATGCCCCATTAACAATATTTATTTATTAACCTACCAAAAATCTAATCTAATGTTAAGACATTGGAACAAGTCCTAACAAACCCCCTTATGATCCAAAGTTAGGTCTTTGGACACATACCAAGCATTTTTCTAAATTTTTCAAATTTGATTCTGTCAAGGGGTTTTGTGAAGATATCAGCTGTCTAATCAGCAGTTGGGCAATATATTGGATCAAGAGATTTCTTTGCCACCAGCATTCACAGATAATGGTATTTGGCATCCATATGTTTTGTTTTGGCATGAAACACTAGATGTTTGGACATCTTTATTACACTTTGATTATCAATGTATAACTATGTAGGAGCAAACTGAGAAACCTAAAGATCTTCAAGAATACGATGAAGGTAAACAATTTCTCTGAAAGCATCCCATGCTACAATATACTCTAATTCTATTGATGAATTTGCCATTGTATCCTATTTATTACAACACCAAGTAATGGTAGTTGAATCCATATGCATATTGTATCCTATGGTTGACACTCTGTCATTCACACACCCGCCAAAATCTACATCACAATATCTAACAAGTTTGAAGTTCTTGTTGTGGCGGTATTCAAGGCCAGATGTTTTCATTCCTTGAAGGTAACGAAGTACTCATTTTGCCGCATGTCAATGAATTTCTCTAGGCTTATGCATAAACCTAGATAAAATTCCAACTGAAAATGAAATATCGGGCCTGGTAGTCATCAAGTATATCAAACCTCCCACAAATTATCTATATGTGGTGCCATCAAAAAAGGCACTAGTATCATCCTTAGACAATTTCAAATTACTTTCCATGGGAGTGAGTTCAGGTTTGCAATCACTCATGCCAAACCTATCTAATAACTCATAAATATACTTAGTTTGTCAAATAAAAATACTATGCTCTTTCTGAATTACCTCTATGCCTAGATATTAGTGAAGAAGTCCAAGATCTATCATTTCAAACCCATATTTTAATTCCTTCTTCATAGACTTGTTATGGTTTCCATCATTACCTGTGATAAATAAGTCATCGACATAGAGTACAAGTATCACCATTTTATTACCCTACACTCAAAAATAGAGAGTGTCATCAAATTTGCTATGATGAAAACCAATAGATTTCAAGTATGAATCCATTTTCTCATACGAAGCCCTAGGTGCCTATTTGAGCCCATACAAAGCTTTTATCAATTTACACACTTTGTGTTCAGCATCCACCTATTCAAAACCCTAAGGTTGTTTCATATATACTTCTTCCTATAAATCACCATTTAAAAAAGCACTTTTAACATCCAATTGATGTACTTTCCAACCATTTTTTGCTTCTAAGGCAAGTACCATATGAATAGTGTGCCATTTGGCAGTTGGTGCAAATTTTTCCTCATAGTCAATACCTTCTTGTTGCGCATATCCTTTTGCAACAAGTCGTGCCTTATGTTTATCAATGGAGCCATCTAATTTATACTTATTCCTATAAACCCATTTACATCCGATGGGTTTAACATGAGAAGGAGGATCAACTAAAACCCATGTATTATTGCTAAGTATGGAATCATATTCACATTTCATTGCCTGTTGCCAAACATGTTTAGTAGAAGCCTCCTCAAAAGTGGATGCCTCAGTGGAAGAAGTAGTAACATCCATAGCATAGTTTACCTATTTTTGAGAATTCTTAGGCCCTGTTATACCAACTTCATTTGTTTTCAAGTCAAAAAAAGTACTTTGAGCCCATTTTGGATACTTAGTCAAATTATTCAAAAGGGACTCTAGAATTATCATCACGTGCATCATTCGAAGGGGGACTTAGAGAATTTTAAACAATTTCTAAGTCATCAACCTGTGAACTTGTAGATGAAAGAGAGGAAAGTGAAGGAATTTGAGTCTCATACCATAACTTTGAAGAGTTATCCCCATTATTCAAACCCTTATCTCTTTTTGTATTTTTCCTCTCTAATCTATCAAGTTGTGAATCAATCTCTACAATGTTCATAGTCCCAAACTCATCAAATATTACATCTCAACTCACTATGAATTTGCCTATATCCTGTGCAAGCAAACAAAACCCCTTTTTATCTTTAGAATAACCAAGAAAGATGCATTTTTGACTTCATGGTTCCAACTTAGTTATGTGTTTAATAGGAACTAAAGCAAAATAAAGACATTCAAACACTTTCAAGTGTTTAACTTTTGGTTTAAACCCATACCAAGCCTCATATGGAGTTTGTCCCAAAAGTGCTACTGTGGGGGACCTGTTTCTCAAATACACTGCAGTACCAATGGCTTCTTTCCAAAAATTATCATCAAGTTGTTTTTAGTGTAACATGGCATGTGATGTGCCCTCTCAAGTTCTGTTCATCCATTCAGATACTCCATTTTGCTATGGAGTATAAGCATTACTATATTGTCGATGAATGCCATGTTCTCGACAATAATCTGAAAATTCATTTGAGGTATACTCACCTCCATTATTTGAATGAAGAGTGGCCAAATGAGAACCTATTTCTTTTTTGACTAAGTGTAACCAATCAACAAACTTAGTGAAAACTTTAGATTTGTTTTTCATAAAAAATACCCAAGTCATCCGAGAAAAGTCATCAATAAACAGGACAAAGTATCTACACCCACCAATGGATGACTTTTTCATGTCACATACATCACTATAAACTAAATGTAAACATCTGTTAGCTCTCCAGGATGACTGTTTAGGAAATTTTTCCCAATTTTGTTTGCCCAAAACACATGACTCATAAAGAATACTATCTTTGCGAAAAGTGGGCAATCCATTCACCATACCATATCTCTAAAAATCCACTAAAGAGTGGATATTCAAATGTCCATAGCAAAGATGCCATAACCATTTTGTAGACATAGTACCTGTACCTGTGTCAACAACTACCGCAAGTTCTATAGTGGGAAGAAGCACTTTACAATGCAATATAACCAAGTTTCCATCTTCATATCCTGTATACATTGTTTTATAATCATCCTTCACTGAATTGATGTAAATGAGCCCATTTTCAAGCACAATTTTATAACCTTTCTTTCAAATATTTACCAAAGAAAGTAAGTTTTTCTTCAATGTGGGAACATACCAAACACCTTCCAAGTATTTTATAGACCCATTAGGAAGAAAAATACGAATAGATCTAAGTCTTAGTGGTGTATGCATAGATTTATCTGCTAAGGCAACTAAAGAGAGAGAAGCTTCCTTAAAAGACCAAAATAAATCTCTCCTAAATGTCATGTGTTTGGTTGCTCTTGTGTCTAAAACCCATACATCTGTGAGCTCATCTCTAGCCTCATATTCAATATAATCAATGTGCCCCAAAGTAGTGAATGCAGATTCATGGGCAACATTACTGGACTCATCATAGTCATGATTAGCATACTGAGCAGAGTTAGACTTAATCACTTTTTGTGGCCTCTAAATTTTATCAAAAGGAATCCTACATTATGAGGCAATGTGACCAAATTTTCCACATCTATGACACTGAATGTCTGATCTACCTCGACCTCTGCCCCTATATGAGTTGTGACCATGTCCTCGATCACTTGTTTCATGTGAATGTGATTGGTTAGATTGTTGATTATTTGAATGACCCCTACCTCTATTTGATATCTACCTCCTCTGTAACCTCGACCCCCTCTATAACTATTTCCTCTATTGTTTTGATGCCCAAATGAAGATAAACTAGGCTTTGACTCTAAAACATGGGCTTCTTCAGTTTTCTTGGATTTTTTGGGTAGAGAGAGGTCATGTTAGATGAGAAACTCAGCCAACTTATCAAAGGTGATGTCTATGATCTTGTCAGAGACATGCAACATTTCAACAAAATTCCGATAGGACCCAGGTAGTCCTTTCAAATCAATAGTGACTATGAGGTCATCATTTAGTTTTCCAAACCTAGCCTTAGTGTACTCAATAGTGATATTTTTCAACTTAGACATATATTCTCCCATATCCCCATCTTCATCTAATGACAAAGTAAACAACTGCATATGAATATCTATCTTCTTATGCTTGGGTTTCTTATCATACAAATCTGACAATGTTTTCCATGCAGTGTAACTATGAGGAGAATTTTCAATATGAACATAAGTATCACAAGTACAATAACATTTAATGAGATATACAGCCTTAGAATTATGCAAATTGAATACATCTAATTTATCCTGTTCTATTGGTAATGTGAGATTTTCATTCTTGACAATATCCCATAACTCATTAAAAACTAGTGAAGCCTCCATCAATCGTTTCTAATCAAAATAATTAGAATTTGTTAATCTTTCACCATCTAAAAGTAAATTTTGAATCTTCGGCATCTTGAAATAAAAGCACGTGCAGTAGATAAAAGTGTGACAAAATGCAAAAGAGATGAAACAAATATCACACTCACTACACAAGACATTGCTACTACGGGGTTTTCACTTAACCTCCGCATAGAGTAAAAAAGAAAAAACAAGAATTTTTGATGGGTTTTGCACTTAACCTCACCAAAAATCAATGGTTACACCCTTATTTCACCAAATTACATCCTTATTCCACCAATTACACCCTTATCACCACAACAATGTAAAAGAAATAGAATTTAATTCCCCTTTTTTTATTTAAAAAAAAACAACACAATACAATAAGTATGTGTTTCACAACTTTCAAGGCATACAAAAAGTAGATTTAAAAGGGAATATTCCTTTTATAAAAAGTATATTCTAAAGCAAAAAAATCTTCTTTCAAAAAGAAGGGATTTGAACCCTTGACCTCCTCCTTGCAAGCTTCTTTACAAAATAAGCTTAACCAATTGCTCTAAGAGCATTTTCAAAATATAGCACTCAAAAACTTGTACTTATGCCAAATTTTATGTATGAGGGAAAATAAAATAAAATTTACATATATGTAAATAAATCCAAGCTTTTTCCCTTTTCAGTCTTCTCAACCAAGCTTCCTCACGTGGGACCCATCCAAAGCAAATTTTTGATATCAAACTTTAGAAATATATAAAAAAATATATTTGCCAGTTTATACCTATGCCATGTTTGCCTGGGATGCCATGGCTACTCCTGGAAATATTTTATGCCCATGTTCTCTCTCCTGGAGGCCGTACAAATCCGTATAGGCAGTGTAAAATGGATTTTGGCTGAGATTTTGCAAATTTTTGAAGTAGTTTTTGCTGGAAATGAATTTAAATTGCAGCCAGGGCGTTGGAAGGCTGTACCATAGGCCGTACAACTCAAAAAATTTCTAGATTTTTCTTTGAGGATGCAAAACAGGGGTTTTAACAAGATTTGCAATTGTTTTTGGATTTTAAGAGGGTTGAGAATGAATTGAATCAACAATGGCAGCCATGGATGAAAAATACAAAATTTTTCACAATGCAAATAGGTTGTACAAGTTCATTTTTGCAAAAAAATAATGAATTTAATAAAATTTAAATGCTAAAAATTCATTTTTAATGCCAAATGAGGAGTTTGAACACAATAAAATGGAGTATGAATGGCCAAAATGACCAGATTGTGGTATATGAGAAATACACAGGTTTAAATGTAAAAAAGATATTTGAAAAATTAAAATAATTTAATAATTGTTCAAACATTTAAACCAATAAAATATTTTCTTGATATGACATACCTTATTTCATGCCATTTGATTTCACGTGAATTCAACTTTTCACCTTGCCTTCCTTTGAATTCACCAAGCTCTCAAAATTACCATGCTCTGATACCACTGATAACTCCTTGAACAAATAGTTTGAACCTTGTCCCCGTTTAGTGCGAGTGCACAAGTATTTTATTAATATTAAAAAAAACAAGTACATAAGGGTGCCTTTACTCAGTTATCCTTTTTACATTATAAACATGGATTATATAGATTTTAACAATGATCGGTAAAACCAACTAATCCTATAACCAACTATTTACGGGAAATCAACCCGTAAGGTAGTTCTAACTAATAAATATAAAACATGAAAACTACCTAAAATTAAAACTAAGTAAATTTATTTTATGGGGGTGTCTTTACTAAAAGATGCATGCCCCATTAACAATATTTATTTATTAATCTACCAAAAATCTAACCTAATGTTAAGACTTTGGAACAAGTCCTAACAGGCACATTTTGGAGTTAGCTAAAAACATCTTTTTCTTCATATAACTTTACCTTAAAGTTTGAAAAAGAACCTTAAACCTTAAAAATTCATGTGAAATGTTTATATAAGTTGATTAAGGCATGAAATTATTTTTACAAGTAACTAAGGACCCTATGACACCATTTGGACAAGCCTCATTAGACCATGGCATGATTAAACCATTGCAAGACCAATATAAGACATTACCTTAAATTTGTTAAATAAACCTTAATCTTTATTAATAAGGTTTTATAAAGACCTTTTTAAGACCACATAAGGCATGAAAATCTTAGAAACAAGGTCAAAAATACATGACAAGCAAGTTTTTTCCTATAGGGGTTAACCTTTTGACCTTGGGGATCAAAATTGGTCAACAGTATGTACAAAGGTCTAACAATGAATTCAATAGCAATGCTTGATATGGATCCCATTGACTAGGATAGGCATCTCCTCTCCATTTAGCTTTGTATGCTAAAAATCATTGGCTTGTTTATAACTAGTTATGATGTAGGGGACACTACATGTGGCATCAAAATTCAAGTGTTTCCCAACCTTTGCTTTATCCTCATCCCATTTCAACACTATATCTCCTTCTTTGAAATACCTATCCAGAGTCTTCCTCTCAAATGTCCTCTTCATTTGAGAAACTCCATGTTATGCATTGCATGGTTCCTAGTTTCCTCCAACTCCATCAACTCTGCTAGTCTCATTGTCATGGCTTCATTTTCCATCAATTTTAGTTGTTAAGTGAGCTCAAGAGCTGGAAATTCAAGTGACAAAGGTAACCTTTCTTCTCTTTCATATACTATAATTAAAGGTGAGTTACCAATAGTCCTCTTGGGTGTTATCCTATAAGCCCATAATGTTGTTTTTAACTTGGTATGCCAAATTCTTTGGTTCTCTTCAATGGTTATTTTGATTATCCTTATTAGGTTCTTATTTGTGTATTTTGCCAAGCTATTACCTTAGGGGTAATAACTATTATAATTTTTCAAATGAATGCCATACTTGACTTCCCATTCACTGATTTTAGTTCAAACAAAGGCCAGCATTATCAGATATAATAGTAGCTAGAACACCAAATCTAGTAACAATACCTTCATAGAAGTCTAACATGGATGTCTTGTTTTCATCTTTGAGTGCCACTACTTTTATCCACCTTTTGAAGTAATTTTTCATAGTTAATACCCACTTGTGACCATCACTTGAAGGTGGGTTAATCATCCCAATATATTCCAAACCCCATTGCATGGAGGGATTCTCTACCTGGATGGGATAAAGAGGAAGAGCTACCAACTTTTACTTTCTTGTAAATAAGGCACACTTCTTGCAATTTCTAACCCATACATGTGTATCTATGAATATATTTGGCCAATAGTAACCATACCTCATGGTTTTAATAGTAGTGGTCTTGGGAGAGAAATGACCTCTTGATGGGCCATCATGAACCTCTTCTAGAACCTTAGCCACTTGATTATATTCTTTGCATCTCAAAAGTACTCCATTGATGTCCTTCCTAAATAATATACCATCAATAATGACAAATAAAAATGATTGAATTCTAAAACACCTTATTTTACCTTTGTTGAGGCCATGTGGATAATTACCAGTTTGTAAGAAGGTAACCATGTCTCTAGTCTAGTTATTGGGAACCTCGTGATCAACTTGTTGATCCTCTTATAGCATAAAAACTGTGAACTAGAAATTTGACATAGAGGGGAGGTTAGTTTTTTGTTAGTCTCATAAAAAAAATGAAATGAACACACTAAATTCTTAAGACCTCTAGCCTAGACACTAGGTAGATCTTAGGTGACAAACACTAAATGAAAGCATAACAAAAATATAAAAGAAATAAGTCTTTTACCTTCCTTGAGAGCTCTAAATGGCTTTGTTGAATGGCTTGCTTGGCTTGTGCATCAAGAAGTCTTCATCAATGGAGCTTGTTCGGATCCTTCTCTCCTCAGAACCTTGGCTTTGATGTCACTTAGATTGATATTTGGGCATGGATGGTAACACTACTTGTTAGTCATTTGGGCATTATAACACTACATCAAATAGCTTGTTGAAGATATTTATGCATAATAACTTTTCACCAAAATGGATTTTTTAGTTCAATAGGTAAGGCCTTGTATTTATAGCCTTAGGAATTAACTTTTACCCAAGGTGAGTTAGGGTTGGTTTTAGGCTTTGAATCGGTTCAAACTAAAACCTATGTGAGTTAAAACTAACTCTAGTTGAGTTAAAAGTTGTCAAGTAATTATGGTTTGTAAATACTAGGCATGGCTCTCAAATTAGATATTTTAGGATATTTTCAAAGATGTTGACAACTCATAAAGGCAATGATGAGAGGCTAGTATATTTTGAATTTTGGAATTTTCTTTTTTATATATTCATTAATTGTAAATAATTCAACTAGGCATTAATCTTGTTTAACTTGTTAATTGATTTTGAGTAACCTTTTAGCTCTTTCAAGATTTGATTAAGTGTGCAAGTGCTCCACTAATATGTTTATAGGCCAAATTGATAGTTTTGATGCCAAAAAGTGAATAGTCATGAAACCATGATATTTTATTATTATATATGATAAAATACCCTAATTAGGGATGTCTCAACATGATTCTAAGCTTTGATGAATGATGCACAAGCAAATTTAGGATGTTAAGTGTTTCCTAGGATTAATTCACAATGGTTAGTAGGAATTAGTCTGAAGTTTGGTCAAAAGCCAGTTGTGACCAATTTTAAGTGTCTATAGTTTGCCTTTGTTTTGGAAGGTGTTGTAAGCTATAGGCAAAGTAACGTCTTCTCAAAGAATGAAAAGGTCTTGTATGCCTATGACTTCAATGGCAATAAATGAACTATATATGCCCCTCAAGAGAGTGATTGGAAAAGGGGTCAATGATTGGTCCCTTGAAAGAAGGAAATGATGGGTCTAAAAAGGTAAAATAGGGTGGGAAAGACTAATTTTCCCATAGGTAGTCATAATCAATGGCAGGATGAATTGCCCCGATTGGGCAAAAAATAGGATGATTTGCCCATAGTTGGTTATAATCATCGACATAGGTAGGATAAAAAAAGATAATGATTTGACCAAAGGTAGTTATAATTATTGAAAAAAGTTTAAGGGTGATAAGAGAATGATTTTCCTAAAGGTGGTTATAATCATTAAAAAGGGAAAACAATTATTTGCCTATAGGTAGTTATAGTAATTTGTAGAATAAAAAGCATGCCACAGTTGGAAGGATAGAGATAATGGTTTGCCCAAAGGTGGTTATAAGATTTATCACAATGAAAAGGTTCCCCAATTGGGTATAAGAAAGATAATGATTGCCCAAATATGGTTATAATCATTAACCTCCAAATATATCAAAACATAATGATTTGCCCATAGGTGGTTATAATCATCAACTGTACATGTGGGATGATACATATTGATTTGCCCAAAAGTGGTTAGAATCATTGGCATTACAAATGGGATGAGATACAATGATTTTCCCAAAGGAAGTTATAATCATTGGTACCCTCATGATGGAAAATTAGGACAAAGGAGAAATATGAATTTGGGCAACCTACTAGTATGGAGATGCACGTCCTAACTAGCAAGGATGAAAATTATTCCATGACTTAATTATTATATATGTGGGACATGATTTGTGTAGATCGGTAATCTTTTAGGTGCTAAGGAGATATACCATAGTCGCATTACTTGTAAAACTTCCCGATCTGAGTTTTATTGTAGCACATGATGGTAGGCATCATGATATAAAACACCATGACAGCTTAGATGAAATATGCATAAGGACTGACACATGATCCAATACTCAATAAAAAATAATGCATAAATAATAAAAATTAGGATGACAATGTTGGTGAATGAATAGGGATGGATTCAAGAATAATGTGCAAGGAATCACCCAATAAATGCACATAGACTGAATCAAGGCACAATAAGAAATCAATCAAACAAACAAATAAAACACCAAGAAAAGAAAGAACAACACAAAACAAAGAGAATAAAATGAAACAAAAACAAACAATGGTTAAGTATAATGTTAACACAAATAGAGGACAAATAAGATGATGATCATTGCCCCTATGTGATAGAAGACAACAACAAGAAATAAACAAATGGGGAAATAGAAGAAAAAGAAGGGGGTAGCTAAGCTAACTTTAAATGCACGAGGCAAGTGGATATTGCCTACATAGTTCCATAGATGCAAGATCTAACATAAAATTTAGGACAATGTAGTTATCCCATGACATAAATGATGACAAAAAAACATGATTATGTTATAGATGAATAATGTGAAAGGTCTCGCAAAATGATGAGTGCATGGGATAATAGGTTCATAAGGATGAGGAAACTAGATGATAAGTGGTTTCTTATGAAATAGATAAGGGCTCTCAAAATCCTTAAGGCAAATAAGTGGTTGATGTGTAGGTTTTTCTATATCTATTTCAAATCTTTTTATAACCATCTCAACTTGATGGAGGATCATGAAATACTAAATGGTCCAAGCTCGTAAAATGGTGAGAGCATTCAAATTGAAAATTTCTTGAAAATAGAGAGAGAGAGTGGAAAAGGGTGACTAAGCTGACTTCAACCTGAATCAAGCATTATCTACACATTCCCAGTATGGGACCTCAAGTCACTATAGTTTCGCCTTATAGCATAAGAATCAGACTAGGTAGCATCAAAATCTCAAATAATAGGCAAAGTGGGTAAATGGCACAGTACTACATAATAATGGTAAGGTGGTACTTCAAGGCATGAACAAGGTGTTGTTCTTAATTTTCCCATAGAAATTATAATTAGGAAATAATGGTATAGGTCAATGATACTAATTTTCCCATAGGCAGTTATAATTAGTAACATAATGGTGGCACTTTGATTTACCCAAAGGTGATTATAATCAGTGGTACTTGAATGGACTGAAACAATGAATGAAGGATGTAATTACCAAACCACTTTCATACTGCTCTAAAATATGGATATTGTCTAGAATACTAAATCAACTTCTAAAATGTGATCTAAATCCCCTAATTGAAGGTGCCCAAACAACCAATGAAATGAAACCAAGGTCAAAGGGGTTGGGTAGGGAGGGTTAAAACAACTTTGGTCAATAGGAAAGGTATGGTAGAATGGTATATGGTAGATTAAAAATAAAATCATGATATGATACAATGGAAATGGGCCTCATAGACAATACTTCAGGTCTCTCAAGTGAAGTAACACTTGAGGTGTATAATGTTCATCAAATCATCAAGTTCATTCTCATATGGTGTAGCAAGCCTGTATGCTCAAGAGTCATAATTTTCAATAATGATGTATGGGCCTATCTAGTTTGGGTTGAACTTTCCCTTGTCCTTCTTCTCAGTCATAGTATTCTATTGGTTTTCTTTGAGAACAAGATCACCAAATTTGAATTCTCAGTATTTAACATGCCAATTATAGTGGCCACAAAGTCTATTCTGGTATATGCTTAAAGGTTGTTAATAGTGGCCATGCATTTCTCATCAAGTAACTATAGCTCTTACAGGTGAGGAACTCAATACTCTTCATCATCCAGTACATGTTTCAGTGAGATACGTAGAGAAGGTAACTCAACCTCAATGGGAAGAATGGTCTTAGTGCTATAAAGTAGGGAATATGAAGTGGCTCATATTGGGGTACTATAATTAGTGTAGTATGCCCAGAGTGTGAAAAAGATTTTATTGCCTTTTTTACTCTTTTTCTCCACTTATATATTTTTATTATAATTTATTTACTAATTATAATAAAAGCTATCATAGATAAATAATTATCAATATGACTACTATAAGTAAATTTTATTCCTTTAAACAAAAATTGGGTATTCTCAAAATATCATAAAGTTAACTTGATAATGTTCTCAAACATAATAAGACATGATGGTTTGGCTAAATGTGGTAGTAACAGATACTTGTTCACACACATTTATGTTCTTGTAAAAACATTAACAATTATGATTACAATAGTATAATGTAATCATATTGCAACATTATACCTTCAGACATAACACATAATACTCATAATTCAATCATACATGATATATTCTACATGAGCAATAAACATATCTAACACACACATACATAATTATTAAAATGTAGAAATTTGTCAAAAATGTACTAATGCTAACAATTCAAATTATGCATTTAATGAGTGTTATTTAATGTGGTGTGTCTAGGGTTCTAGATGTTCCTTTATCATCCCACAACATCTCCATCTACGTCACCCTCTCCGATGATACTCTCCCTTCATCATGCTCTGAGGGATGAGTCTCTCCTATGTCAAACTCACAAAAAGTAGGTAGTAGTCTATAACATCATGACATGTATATCATAAAATATTGTTGATTAATAAGTCAACATGATCATAATGTAAAGAATATGCACTACAACTAACTCATAGTAGTGAAATCATGAAACCAAAGCAACATACCACTACCCCATAACATCATATGACTTATAACTTACTTAGTAATAATCAAATCAAATTATCAACTATAGAAAATCCACAGATAATAAAATAAATTTGCTTAGTGAGAAATTGAGATGTAACAACATTTCAATAGAGGGAGAGATGGGTATGGAGAGGACTACAAAAATCAAGTGAGCTAAGCATACATGGCAAGAAGAATAAAAATTTTGGTTGGATGGTAGAGAAAACATGGATGTGTTCAGTGAGGGGAAGAAGAGCCAAAGTTGAATGGAAAATCCTAGACAAAGGATCACCCAAGCTCTCATGGGTAGATAAAGTGGTAGGAAAGGAATCAGTTGGTACCTCTATTGGGATGCAAGCCCTGAATGTCACAATGGAGGAAGGGGTTGTTTATCTTTGAATACCTGATTTAGTTTTTAAATGGTCTTAGCTTAGATGGTAAAATGACCTAATTGGTAAGTTATGGGGAAGAATACCCAATATTGACATTTTTAGAGATTGAGCCAACAAGTAGTGGAAACCCAAGGGATAGGTCAAAATCTCAATGTTAATTAATTTTTTTCCTAATAAAGAGGATTGTTCTACTATGTTTCTAGGAGGCCATTGGTTCCTAGGGAAATCCATTTTATCCCTCAAAAATTAGAATTCAAGGGTAGATACATACAAGGAAAACTTCAACCAAATGCTAGTTTGGATCAAACTTTCGGGTCTTCCACTGGAGTTCTAGGAAGAAGAGGTTTAAGGGACATGGCTAATTATTTTGGTAAGCTATCACCTTGGATCCACTCACCAAATCCAAGAGAAGGTTATTATTTGCCAGATTTTGTGTCATTATTTCTCTTGACAAATATCTCTTGTTAGCTATCAAACTTATGTCAAAATATGGAGATAGTTACAGTTGATTGATTATGAAAACTACCTATTTTCTATGTAATGTGTAAAAGTTTGGACATGAATACCTTTTTTATCAGCTTAGGAAACAAGAAAATCTTGAGTGGAGGAGAAAGAAGGGGAGTCTCTATCCCTTGGCATCTCAAGATTTAGGGTTAGACAAGACTCAAGAATAAATAGAAGCAACAAATCTAGCCAAAGATCAAGGGGTGGAACAATAAGTCCTCATTCAGGAAGAAGATTTGGAAAGCATAAATGAAGTGGACCCTAGATGCTTGAATACAATGCACTAATGATAGCAAAAGGAAGATGATGGTTACTTATAAGACCTAAGGATGGAGAATGTGAACCTTGGGGAGGGAAAGGGTGAAGAGTTGGTAGACTAGGAATTGTATCATCGTGAGGAGAAGGAGGAAGACCTAAACAATCCACCAGTGGAGGAGTAAGAAGTTATCAATTTTCTGGAAGGAGAGATCGGAACCTAGGAAGATCAAGATCAAAATCAATGGTAAGAAGAGGAAGAAAGGGATAAAGTCACTTATTCAGATAAACATACCATAGCTCACACCTCATCTAAGGAGATAGATGTTAACAAGTTATATAGTATTGTCTTTTCAGAAGGATCAATGTACAAGGAATATGTTAGGATGGAAAAGCTAGATATCGAGATAGGAGCCACTTACGAGGAGGGATAGAAGGATGATGATTGAAACCTAGTAAGTAACAAAAATTCTAAATTAAAGAGAATTGTTAAGACAGGTGATAAGGTGACTAGGAGTACAAAGATGAAAGAGCTTGCAAAATCTAAATCCAAACACTCTGGTGGGTATTATTCTTGAGTATTGTGTGTAACTTCATAACTCATTGTATTCCTTTCTTAGGGATCTCTAAAAGGTTATCTGTTTTTTTATCTTGGTTGACTGTAATTGTTATCTTTTGGCTGACTTTTTGTTGAAAGTTTGTTGAAGCTTGTGGCTATCTCGCTACCTTTTATGGTAAACTTGTTGTAAGTTATGGTCTAGGATTAATTATTTTATTTGTTTGACTTTGTAAAAGATTATGAAGACCTTTCAAAACCCACTTTTTTTACTTTTATGCAGAAAATATTGATAAAAAATAAGACAAAAAAAAACTAAATAATCACTATATGTTTATTCTATAAATGTATTATTTTTCATAATAAAAATAAATATAGATTGCTTTTTATAAATAATAATCTATAGCCTAACCAAGCACTTATAAATATTTTTTTTACTTTTAAATTTTAATGTTTAAAAATATTAATTCATAATTTTAAATCTTAGAGTAGCTATATATCTCATTATTATTTAGTCATTTAAATTTGATATGAATAATTAAGGTCTTCTTTTTAAAATATATTATTTAGTCATTTAAATTTGATATGGATAATTAAAGTCTTCTTTTTAAAATATATTATTAATTTTAAAAAATAATAATAATAACTTAAACATTCAACCTATCTCTAATTTAATAAATCTAAATTTAAGAATGGAAGGTTGTAAAAATTGCATGGACTATTATTTTGTAATTTTTTAAAGAGCTTAATACTTAGTTTAATGTTTGTTATGATCCTATATCTTAATTACATAGTTTTTAGTGAATACAGTTTCATTAAGAAACATATATTTTTATAAATTTAATTGAAATTAATTTTAATAATAATTTTAATATAATTACAATATAATAGTAAGAATTATTTATTATGAATTTTGTTTTTTAATAAATTAATTGAAATTTAAAATTATTTATTTTTTAAATTGAAGTGTTGGGAAATTGTTTATATTTACAAGTCTTTCATAAAGTCACTTGCCATTCAACGTGGAAGAAGAAATAAGGTGAATGAAAGAAGTAATTTTTCAAATGCAAAGCATTGTAGAAGAGTATCTCTAACAAGACATTAGTAAAGATTAAATATATCTAAAAAACGAATTAAAAATATTCACAAGCCATGAAAGTGTAGAAAGAATTACATGAATCTTTAAAGAGGCAAAATAATCACCCACTAATCTTGGAGTAAAGAGAGTATTTAAATATAAAATTAACCTAGTTTTAAGGTTTATGGAACAAATCTAACGAATGTGTCATCACTAAAAAATATGGTGATTTGTCTTTATACATAGTTTGTGGTGACAAGCTTCGAATTGTACAAGTGGAATCTTCAAACTGTAGGATAATTAAAGCATAGTATAACTTGGAGGTTGAACGGGGCCATCCTTAAAGTGAAGACATGACTTGTAATAGTGTTGAAGCTTTGAGGAAAGAGGTTCATGATGCTCTAAACATTTGGATCGTAGATAGGCTCTATATATCTCATCTCCAATACCTTTATTTATCTCCATTTTAGATAGTTTTGGTGCATTGATAGAAATTTTATACAAACAAAAGTGACCCATATCAATATTTATAAAAATTGAAAAAACAAAAAATTTGAAATAGCAAATAAAATAAATCCATACATTGTATCAACAACATAAATTTTTTGAAAAAATCACCCCTCTTTCAAATAAATGAAAATTCGACACTTCCACTATTTAAAATAAATTTTTTTTAATCAAACATTAAAATCTAATTAATAAATATAATAATTATCTTCCACTGAAATATAAATTCCTATTTTTTAATTGAATACTACTTTACGCAATAATCTTAAACTAAAGAATGGTTATGATTTAGTGGAATGCCCTTTTTGCTATCATTTCAAGTCCATAAAATGGGGCTTTGATGTGCCCTTCCTCGCACTTGGGGTGCTGTGCACTTACGTGTCTAAGTATTGGAGTCGAAATCAAAAAGAGAATTTGAGGTTACATCGAACTGAATATCCGCCGGACATTATTTTTTTCACGTACAATCACAGAATTCAACTCAACGTGCCACGCCATTCCATTCAAAGATCTTTGTCTACGTATAAACCTGCAGGCGAATATAACTCCATCCGGCTGGACAAGACCTTAGAATCCATGGCGACTGTTGGAAGAAGTCTAAAAGGAAATTTTCTGAACAGTTATATGTGACGTAACGAGAGAGGGATCTGATTGCAAATAGCGAAAAAGGCGGAAAAAATCTCCAAGTGTCTCAAAAGATCCGGCTGAACGATACTTACCCTCCGATGGATGATGCCAGCATTGGGTTGTGTTACGACTTTCACAGTAAATCCATGGTCGATATAGATTTTTCTTCGGATTTTGGTGCTGCTATTATTTGTGACAGGACATTTTGCATGCCTGCCCTTTTCCGTCTTTGCTGGTAAAGCGATTGATAGGAAACATGATTGCAAGCCCCAACAATCAAGAAATGAAAAATTGAAAAACGACTTATCTAACTAAATAAATTTAAAACAACCCCCCAAAAATTAAAAAAATTAATGGTCAAAGCGAACGTACTTGAATTTAACGTTTTGTCATCATATCGAAAGGATTCCATATATACGAATACACTATTACCCATCGTCACATATAAACTCCTACGAATAAAACACAGTGCAGAATGGATTTAAGATCCGCATGTGTGAAAATAGGGTGGCTGAATATCAGGATCTAGACTTCATATTCTAGAAATATCTCACCATTTATTTCTCCCCGCTGTCGAGCTATTGGCATTCACCATCGACTCCAGTTTGCACGCTACATTCTACACTTCATACCCAACTACAAAAGGCAATACATATACTTCAGGAGGGATCCATGCTGAGATTTCTGATTATTTTCTTCCTTTCCTTGTGCACTTGGTCCATTCCTAAAAGTGCAAATCATCCTCAAATGTGTATGTCAAAAGTGGTTTTAATGGTTAAAGATTATGTAGTCTTATAGGTTTATAAAAACAAGTTTTTTTTTTAATATTTAGTTAATGGGTCTTGTCAATAGGTATAGTTGTGGATCATAATCAAACCATACAAGTTATTGCATGTCATGATTTTACAATAATTTATTTAGTCACTTTACATTAAATAATAATTTAATTTAATATTATTTTATATTCAAAGTCATTAGTATGGTCGTCTCAAAGAGTCAATGGCTTTTGTGTGGTCATTAATAATTTTCAAGTTGATAGGGTAATTTATAAAGCTTGAAGTTTTATTATTAAGTTCAAGATGTCGATTTAATATGTCAAAAGAGTTAAGTCAAAAAAATTCGAAGTGTCAATTTTTTGAGTTCATTATTAGAATCAAAAGTCATCAAGTCGTTTTGTCATTGAGTCAATGTCAAGTATTGTCAAAACAAAATGAATTGTTTAAACCAAGAGTCATTTTTATGTCAATAAAATGAGTCAAAATCAAATATCTCATTGTGTACGGATGCATTATTGTTTGTACGCAACGTCTTGAATCATATGTCCAAATTATGAGGGGGATTTCTCCTCGACAAATTCTTACATCTGAGTTTTACTGACATATATGCTAAGTAAGCAACAAACCTATTGGAGGATGGAGAAAATGGAGGTTAGAGGTTTCAAACCCTGTCATCAGTGACCAATAATGGGGCCCAATTAAATTGGTGACGTATTATGTGTGGTGCATCTTTTTATAGTTTACAATGTATTTTTTTATATAAAGAATAAAAGTACATTTATGTATGTAATTAGTGATAAATTCCAAACATAATTACATGATATAAAAATATGGTGAAAGAACAAAAAACACCAATGTAAGACAATTCATGGATCTTTAAAAGGTTTGTGGTAGATCCATAAAACCATCAAAGGTGGACAATTGATGAGGTCCCTGTTCATGTCAAGTTTTGTGGTAAACCTATTTAAAACCATGGAAGGAGTGAGCCTTTCTTAAGATCAAGATCATGAGCCAAATAGTTGGGCATGCCACAGGTTTGAGCATACTACAGATGAAAGTGTGAATGTTTTTGCACTATGTAAAAACTAAGGGGAGAATGTTAGGAATTAGTTTTTACATTAGTATTTACATTTGAATATTTACCAAGAGGTAAATATTAAGTGTGAGAGAATATATTATTTCGTTAGTCGGTTGTGATATATTGTTATATGTTATAACAATATTACTCATATAGGAGATTATAGGGAGATATGGAGATCGTGGTGGAGATATGATCTCCCTAATTATAGGAAACATTTTTTCTATATAATTATAACACCTATATGAATTTGTAAGAGAGAATAAAATGAATAATATTATATATTATTAGTGTGTTTAAATATATGTATATTTACCATGATTTCTATGTGAATTAGTTTTTGCTATGTTTGACTCTGATAAATCCCATTATCCAAAAATGGATTAGTGGGCTTACATTGTTACACTGACCTCAAGGATCCATTTGTCAATAAACATTGCCTTCATAGCCAATACCCCAAGGAGGGCCTTAGACATATGTAGTTATCTCCTATGTGTGGGTTTATGTGTGCATAAGGGTGCAATATACTATATGTAAGTGCATGAAATGATTTAACTTATAACTTAACAAATACCATTCATGGACTATTCTTTGAATGATTCAGACTTGTATTAGAGCTACTCCTATGACTGATATGATAATAGGAAAAAATAGGGTAGTAGACTCAGTTGTGCAAATGATTGATTGAGTTTGATAGGTGTTGGCTTGGTATTTATTATATATATAATGAGAATGCTTTGATTTATATTTATACCACACATTTTGAAATAATCTAATGAAAGGGTTCAATAGAAAAATAAGCTGACCCATAAGATTCAAAAGATTTACAAATTTAATGATTTGTGAGGTATGGACACTAAATATAGAATTGAGACACTAACATCAATAATAATGTCTAAGTATTTAGACGGTAGTGTCCGAAAGGGTATAAAATTGTTGAAGGTTTGTAACTGATAGTGAATGATATAAATCAAGTTTTAAGCTTGTTGTAGTATACATGTGATCTTTTTTATTAGAATGATAGGGTCAGACAATAGGATAAATAACTAGGTATAATGAGATGGTGAATGCGAGGCTTTCATTGGTAAGAATAGTCAAGAACTAAAAGGTAAAGTCTTGATTGATATTTTTCAAATGTACAAGACTAAGATGTTATATTAAATCAATATCTACATTCCCCCTCCATTAATCTAGTAATTTATAAGGATGAACTACTAGGTTAAATCAAATAAATGCATACCTAGGTGTGTACATCACATCTTCTCTTAACTTGATCCCAATTTGAATATGTTGTTAGTATATGACTTGTAAATAAGAGCATCTTAAAACATAAATCAATGTATGTAATGTGAAATAATTTAAGAGATTAAAAAACAAAGATAGCAAGAAAAGAGTACACTTGTGTCAATGCAACTATGTTTCCTCTTGGTACTTTGCTTTGGTAAAGATGCTCCCTTATGAAGCATTTCAGATAGAGGTTCAAAGCATATCTTTGACTCAAGAGGGATGTTGGAGGGTAACTATGCCCCCAATCTAATTCAAGGATGAGTTATGACATGTATATTGAGATCACTAAATTTAAATGACACAACTCAAGTGTATATATATAATCTAGTGAGGTCAAGTGGTAAACCAACTTAACTAGTAAAATAGAATTAGTATTAAGGCTTTTGAGTGATTTGAATATTAACCATGTATACACATAATATTTTTAAAATTTATCAATTATCGATAGTTTTTATCTTGCAAGAACCCATTAAGTCTCAATATCTCTAAGTGCATGTCTTAAGGGATGCATCAAGAAAGGGGTGGGCAAACCATTGGTACTTCATAGGATTGTTGTCCCTTATTTACCACTTGATATCAATCGAACCAACTCTTAAAACCATTCCCCTAAGCTTTGCCTCTTATTTTTCACCCTTCTCTAGTCTTTTACAACCTTCATTAGCCCTTTCCCTAACCTAAACCCCATTTTAGCAGTTTGCATGACTAAGTTAGCCACGTCAACCTTGTATTGGTATTTATAAAGCTTACTACAAACTAGGTCGGCCATGGATGACATAGTTCATAACCTAATTAGTTTTTGCTAATTTCAATACTCAGTCGATCGAATCGACCCTATCAGCCTAAACTTTTAGAAGGGTTTAGGGTTAGATCCTCCTATATAAACACATCCATTTCATTATTCTTCGAAAGAAAACAAGAGTTAATTATTCATGTGTGCTTCTTTATAATCTATTCTTCCACCATTATACTTGAGGAGTCTTAGCTTAGGGTTTCTACTTAGAGAAGAATATGATCTTATGGAGAAGTCTTGGATGCTTTGGCTTTTCTTAGTTATCCTTATAAACCACAACAACCTTTTGTGAAGCACTTTTGTCCAAAGGAGAGATTGAGTCTTGATGAGTTCATCTTCAAGGTAAGTATCTCTAATTTTACTCCTCTTTTTAGTAAATATAAGTAGCATAAGTAATAGTTTTTAAATATATTGTTCTCTCCATGCATTAGGGTTTTACTTATATATAACTTAAATAATATTCTCTTACACATGTTTACTTTTATGTTTACTAACCCCTACTTTGTGTCACAAGCTTTGGTGAACACTAGATTAGATTTTGCTTTACTTGTTATTAGTTTAGTGAATATGAAAAACATTGGACCTAGTTAGGGTTACTAAGTAGTTCTACTTGACTAGAGGCTTTGGAACCCTCCATAATGATATTATTTTTGTAAGAGATCCCTTGATTAGGTCTAGCGGATCCATATTGGTAATGACCCCGATTATCTAATGTATCCCCAATCAAAAGTGTAAGTAGGATTTATCTTCTCTAAACTAGGATTGATTTATAAATCTATTGTATTTCCTATTAAATATATTATGGTAAACCCAACATGAATATAACCCTTGCAATTTTTCTTTCATGCTTTCATTTTCACTATTTCATTATTTTTTATATCTTTGATACTATGTCGACCAAGTTGGTATAGTTTTAAATCTTGTGTGTAGATTTAACACACAATCATATCAAAATGACTATGTTCTTTATATTTACATATTCATCAGATATAGATTGCTAAATTGGACAGGTTGACACAATACTCTTCTACAATCCCAAATAACAAACTATGTCAAACAGGTCGATGTAGTCTTTTAGTCAGCATACAGATTAATATACTAAGTCAAATAGGTTGACTTAGTATTTTAGTCAACATCCAAATCAAAAACTAAGTTAGAGAAGTCAACTTAGTCTTTCAGTAAGCATCTAGATCAACAAACTAAGTCAGTCAGGTTGATTTAGTCTTTCATTCAACATCTAGATCAAAAAACTAATTTGAATAGGTTGACTTATTCTTTCAGTCAGCATCCAGATTAACAAACTAAGTCAGATAGGTCAAATTAATCTTTCAATCAACATCTATATTAATAAACTAAGTTGAAAAGGTCAATTTAGTCATCTTATCTTACTTCAGTACACATGGTTTTGTAAAACTAGGTCAAACCAATCAACTTAGTTTTTAAAACTTAAAAGAATCATTCAAGGAACTTTAGTAGAAAATTTAAAATCCTCATCATTTTTTAACCCACCAAGTTTCCTCTCATTCTCTTTGTCAATTTAGTACTTCATTATGGATCTATTTTGTGCAAGTTTACAGTCTTTAAAACTACAATCCTACAACAAAGTCTACCTGATTGACTTAGTTCAATAGCCTGTCTTCTATCTAAAAGACTAAGTCAACCTGGTCAATTTTATTCTTAAATAATTTTGCTTTCACAAAATAGTAATGACCTAGTCAAATATATTTTATACTGTTTGCATACAATGTCATCTAAATCGACTTTATACCATTCTTAATTTGAGAATTAATAACTATTTGCTAGTAATTAATTCACACTTTCATTTTTAGTTATTTGCATGCTTAGAGTAGCTCACATAGTCTAATTAGGTGGTTTTTAAAATTACCATTTAGTTACACTATTTTCTCTTTTTGCACACACTACCAAATCACTCAATATTGAAAATGCATTTAACATTTATCTTCTCAAGGCCTACCTACTTGGATTTCATCACTAAGAGGGAAGTTGACTTAGTTTTCTGGTCAAGTATAAACACATGGTTAATGGTATATATTGGCAAATCACCCACTGACTTTATCACTATGAGATTGTGAAGTGAGGGGGTAGGCCCCAATACTTAGCCAGTACCATTGCCAACATAGATCCCTTTCAGCCTAAACATCCTAAAACCATCCATAGATTACTTTTTAGTTCCCTATTTTCATCCAAATTCTCTATCACATTTTAAAATAACAATTTATAATAATTTAACAATAGTCAAAATGACCACTTAGTTAGCACTTACTTTTCAGTTGATTGTTTTCTCTCTGATTATTATGTGTTTTATTGCAATAACTTAATTTAGTTAACATTGGTGCAAGGTTTTGTGATGTGTGCTCTAATTGAATCACTCATATTGATCCAATTATTTGTGTGTGCTTCCATTTCTTGCTTCAATCACATTGTAAATATTTCTCTATTTTAGTGCACTATTGTTCTATTTAACACAGTCTTTTACATACTAAGTTTTCCCCTATTTGCAATACAAAGTTGACCTAGTCGACTCTGTGTCGTTTTTTCCAGTCAAGTTATAATACTAAGTCGACCTGGTTGAATCTATAGCCTTCTTAGCTTAGTTTCTTACCTTATTTTTAGTACTAAGTTGACTTGGTCGACTCTGTACCCTTATCTACCTTCTACCTAATATTACTTAATCAACCTGGTTGAATCTATAGCCTTCTTAGCTTAGTTTCTTACCTTATTTTTAGTACTAAGTTGACTTGGTCGACTCTGTACCCTTATCTACCTTCTACCTAATATTACTTAATCAACCTGGTTGACTCTATACTCTTCTTATCTCCTTTTTTAGCTATACTAAGTCAACCTAGTCGACTCAATACTCTTCTCAACCCATAGTCGACTCAATACTCTTCTCAACCCATTTCCAATAGTACTTATTTGACCCAGTTGACTTTGTACTCTTATGCCTTCTATCTAGAAGTACACAATCGACCCATTCGACTCTATACTCTTAATATTTATCTTGTTCTTTTGTCTAGATGACTTAGTTCTCTATCTATTCGACTTAGTTCTTTGTCTCTCATTTCTCTTGATAAATATCATTTTCTTTCTTTTCTCAAGCATTATGAAATCCCTTATCATAATCTTCTTAAACAACTTGAATCCATTTAAACACTATATGGGGTGTTCTTTTTCTTATGGGGCATCTTGTGATTCCCATCCACATTTTACTCTAGCCTTTAGGGTATCATGTGATGCCCACCCACATATCATTTTAGACTCTGGGGCATCCTGCAATGCCCATACCTACATCTACTTACCCTTTGTGGAATCTTACAATTCCCACTCTTATTCTACATTTCATGCTACCAAAATAATTCAACTTTAAGAAACATTTCTAGACACAAGCTTCTCTCTCACATACTCATCCTTGATATATACATTAGTGTAGATTCCTTCCCTTTTCAAACTTTATATATGCTATCTATCTAACACTTTTTTTTAGGATACTTATAGAGGTCTCACCATCTACAATAGTTCTCTATTTTCACAAACCTTAGTCCTTCCTTTTAGTCTTTTGGTTTCCCTTTTTCTCATGAGTTGCATTATAAAACTAAGAATAGGACTCAATCTTCTTCATGATTTCCTTCTCTTTAATTTCATACTTTTTACACACTTTTGGCACTTCATGGGTTTCTCTTTGTGAGTTGCAATGTATGACCATGGATAGGACCTGACCTTCCTCACAAATACCATATATTTCTTATCCCATTTATTTTTCACATGCTTTATATACCCTCGTGGGTTTCTTTTTTATGAGTTTCATTATACGACCATGGACAAGACCTGACCTTCCTCATAAAATCACCCTCTTTTCATTTTATATAGAATGTGTTTTGTAATGGTTATGAATTATTTATCCTTTGTTCTCAAATTTAGCTTTTGTTTCTTTTGTAAATTAAAAATTTACACACAAAATTATGTTAGCATGTTTTCCTATACTTCCCTAATTCTTATGATAAGGAATCACACTTTTATGTCATTGTATCCTTTTTTCCCTTTGTCACATTTTTTGTGATTTGAAATAATTCAAATTGTTTCATGTTTCATTCATCTTGATTCACTTTCCTTTCACTCCACATTGGATAAAACAAGGTCAAAGTCAAGATAACACTTTTATTTCATATGACTTTACAAGACTTTTAGACACCATACTTTCTGAGTTTTCTCTCTTAGAAACCAAGTCCCAAGCATTCAAATGAAATTCATCTTTAACACACATGTTTGGTTTTTCGAATCCATATGGAGGAGAAATAGAAAAAACCATCAATAAATTTAAAATTCAAATCATTTGAAATAAAAGGCAATGATATACAAAAGGCAACATACAAATCTCAAAAGTCAAAATCACACCAAAAGATGTGATTACAAGCATATCTCTTATCTCAAATCAAAGCTCAAACTCCATAGTTGGCCTCATAATAGAGTTGAGGTACATTGGGGTGTGACAGGCCAGTAGATTGGAATAGAATAATTCAACAAAATCTATGGTGCTACCTATTTTCTCATACAAGTACCCAATCTTCATAGTAGACTGATGACTCTCTAAGGGGTCCTAAAGAACAAGGAACACATTGTGGGAAAGTAGGTCCATTTTTATTTTCATGCATATAGCCTTAATGGGATGATCTATATACTTTATTTATTGACCTAAGACTTATGTGGCTAAGAGAATTTCTTTAAATTCATTAAGGTTAAAAGTCTTCTTGTTTTGAAAAATCTAATTCGAGTGTCTTGACTTCAATAATGAGTTCCTCTCCCTTGGTTTTTCTTTCATTCTCCCCTCCACCCATTCCATTTTCCCCCTTGACAGGCTAAGTGTGATTCTAAATATATTTTCCCTTCTTCTATACTTATTTATTCTTCACATCTTAAAACATGCTATCACTACTTTGTTTTTTTAATCTATCCTTAGAGTACAACAATATGTTTGAGTGACTAGGTTTACTTTCTTTACACTATGGCTTTACATTTTTAGATATGCTTTGATTTATTTTACCATTTGTTAATTTTTGTACCACATTTTTTGCAGACACCTAAGTTTGTTTATACTATCATGTATTTTTTTCATTGTTGAGTGAGGTTGACTTGTTACTTCTCACTCATCAATGTTGTTTTCCCTTTTATGCACCTTTTTGCATTGATGATTGAGTAAGGATTGTTATTTCTCACTCCTTAATGTTGTTTTACCATTTTATTTTCCCATCTTTATTTAAGTAAATATTGTTACTGCTTTCACATTGATGTTTGATTTCCATCTTTTTGACATGTATCCTTGGTTTTACTTGGTGAGTTTGCCTTTCTTACTCAAGGTTTACTTGTTTGAGTTTTTTAGTCTTTAGTAGCCTTGGATTTTTGGTTATTTGATTTACTCTAAATTTTGACTTGGTCATTTGGTCTAAAATAACACTTGTCACCCCATCTTGCCAAATGTTCAAGTACATCCCATCCACATAACACTAGTTATCTTGTCTTTCTTGTATTTGTTTATTTCTTCTCTTTAGTTTTGTATCTTTGGATTTTTTGAAAGTAGTCTCTGTGCCCTCCATGATTAGAACTACAAACACAATAGACAACCATCCAGTAATAAAGGCAAGTCGAGGTATGCATACATTTTACTTTTCAATTATTTCCCTTTCTGTCATTTACTTTTAGTTATTTTTATGCTTTAAAATACTTTAATTTTTTTTATCTTCAACATTGTGTGTTACTATGTTCTTTCTTGAAGCACCATCCCCTATTGCACCTGAGTGACACATAATGAGATTTGAGTGGGGTATATGTATACACATAATATTTTTAAGTTTTATCAATTACAGATATTTTCTATCTTACAAGAACCCATTGAGTCTCAATCTCTCTAAGTGCATGCCCTAAGGGGTGCACCAGGAAAGGGGTGGGCAAACCATTGGTGCTTCGTAAGATTGTTGTCCCTTTGTTCCACTCAATATCAATCCAACCAGATCCTAAAACCATTCCCCTAAGATTTTCCTCATATTTTACACCCTCCTCTGGTCTTTTACCACCTTCATTATCCATTTCCCTAACTTAAACCCATTTTTGGCAGTTTACATGACTAAGTCAACCACATCAACCTTGTATTATTATTTACAAATCTTAATAGGAACTAAGTTGGCCATGGTTGATATAATTCATAACTTAGTTATTTTTTTCTAATTTCAATACTAGGTTGATCAGGTCAACCTTGTTGGCCTAAAATTTTAGAATGGTTTAGGTTTAGATACTCCTATATAAACACATCCATTTCACCATTCTTAGAGAGACATCAAGAGTTAATTATTCATTTGCACTTTTTTACAATATACTCTTCCACCATTCTACTTGAGGAGTCTTAGCTTAGGGTTTCTACTTGGAGAAGAATCTTGTCTTGTGGAGAAGTCTTCGATGTTTTGGGCCTTCTTTGTGATCCTTACAAACTACAACAATCTCTTGTGAAGCACCTTTGGCCAAGGGAGAGATTGAGTCTCGACAAGTTCATCTTCAAGTAAGTATCTCTAACTTTGCTCCTCTCTTTAGTAGATAGAAGTAACATAAGTAATGGATTTTTAATATATTTCTCTCTCCATGGATTAGAGTTTTACCTATACATAGCTTAAATAAGACTTTCATATGCATGTTTACTTTTATGTTTACTAACCCCCACTTTGTGCCAAAATATTTGGTGAGCACTAGATTAGATTTTGCTTTACTTATTATTAGTTTAGTAAATATGAAAAACATACGACTTAGTTAGGGTTACTACATAGTTTTCTTTGACTAGAGTCTTTGAAACCCTCCCTAGTGATATTATTTGTGGTAAGAGATCCTTTAATTAGGTATAGCAGATCTATATTGGTCATGACCTTGATTCTCTAATATATCCCCAATTAGAAGTGTATGTAGGATTTATCTTCTTTGAGCTAGGATTAATTTTTAGATATGTTGTATTTTTTATTATATACAGATAAGACTGCACTATTCTAGCTTTGCTCACATGTCTGAAGGTGGGGTGCCAAAGTTGGAGTCACATGGAGTGACTAATGTTGTCTCACTCCTTTTTCACTATATTTCACAATAAGACAACATGTCACATGGAGTTATTATGCCAGATTAGGAATGTGGTGCCATTTTTTTTTTTATCTCACCTCATATTTCTCTCTTCTTGTAATTTATATACATAGAGAGCTTTTTATTTGTAAATATATGTTGAATATTATTAACCCCCCTTTTTGATTTTGAACTTTTATTCAATTCATTCCTCTCCTAAGGATGAAAACCCTCTCAAGATAACTGGTTTTAGTGGTGAAATATTCCTCCCTAGATGGTCATGTTGGTTTCATTCAAAAATCATGGTTGTGCTTCAAAGAAGATCCAAAACTCCAGTTTGTAGAGTATGTTTGTTGCAAGATTTCTAGTATAGTTGTGGAGAGATTTGTGAGTATGTCAATGTATGTTAGTGTTTGAAATTCCATCAACCTTTGAATCATATTATGTAAGATTTGTAGCAATATCATTTTAATACATCTCTTTGTTTAAAAAAATCAAAAATTTGTGGTGTCTTTGGGAAGTATATTATGTTTTTCATTGGAGATTCCCATATTTTATTTATATGTAGTTTGGATTTTATTATTTATGAGTGTATCTAGTAAATATACTAAAAATGGATATATATATTTGTAATTCCTCTTATGATCACTTTATTTTTATCCACTCTAAACTTTAAATCAATGGTCTAAAAGTTTTGTGAGTAATTCCCCAATGAGTGTAACCTCTAAACTTCCAAGACTATATTGGTCTCCCAAATGCCTACTACACAAAAAATTTCAACAAATGTATAATTCCCCAATGCCATGCTCATTTATGGAACTTTCTTAGTACAAGTCATGGTGGATCTATATGCAACCATCATACTAGACCCTAACAAATCCTCTACCTGAATACCACACCCCATCACCAGGACATCTAGTGGTTCATCTGTAACTTTCTCCTCGTGTTATATCAACTCCTTTTTTGTCTCCATTTCAACTTGAAGACACTCACCCAAAGATTGACCTATACATTGCACAAACACATTATGGGTGATAAGTTCTCCCTCAAGTAATTCATCAATTATTACACCATATCCCAAGGACATGTTATCCAACTCCTCTTCACTTGTGGATGCATCACATGATTCTTCTTCTTTTTCCTTCTCTTCATGGTAAGGGACTTTTGTACCATGAGACTCTTTAGATTCATCTAAATTTGAGCCTGATTTTAAAATAACCTCAACATAATATAATTTCCCATCTCCAAGGCATCTATGTCCTGAATTCTATGGATCTTTGCAAGAGAAACAAGGTTTCTTCCTCTTAAGCTCGTTCTTGGTTTCATCATCTACCTTTTTGTGCACATTTTTAAGTGCATCTTTTTGTGTTATGGAAACTATAGACTTATTTTGAAAGTTTTCTTTAGACTTACTCTGAGGTGAGGGCTTTGAAGGTATAATAGTCTCCAAATTTTAAAACCATGCTCTATTAGTATATTTATTAGAGCCATCAACATTAGAGAGAGTTGTCTTACCCAAAGTATGCTCTAAATAATTTGGATTGTATTAAAATTAGGTCTCTTGCCTTGTTTCATCTTTGATATTTCTCATAATCATATACTTTGTTAGTGTCATGGCTTCACAGATCTCAACCAAAAGGACTCTATAATCTTCATAACACTGAGAAACTTCTTCCTAAATTTTAGTTTATTTTTCAAAAGCACTTATTCCATCTGAATGAACTTAGGCTTTAAGGGTCTATTGATGAACCCAACTCTTGAATATGGAGACTCCATTGCTTGGCTTTTATCCTTATTGTTTGCTCTAAAGGTGCTGGCTTCTCCACTGTTACAGGTATTGATAGGCTTGTTTTGTATCAACTTTAACATATGGATAAGCATGTCAACAAGATGGTTTTTCCCTTTAAACATATCATCCACATTCTTTTTACTCAATGATTCCATGGTTCATAGACTATGCATCCAATCTGCACACTTAAAACCTCATAGGTTTACAAGATCACCCATGAATAGTGCTAGTGAATAGTGACTTGACCTCAATTATTACCTTACATAAATCAACTTAGCTTACATGAATAAAATAGGCTAACAATCTTCTACAATTGTCTCATAGATAAAAAGGGGATATTACAATATAAACAATAAACAACAACCACATTTTAAAAACATAAGCCATGATTAATGTTTAAAATAAAATATGAGATAAAAAAATGAACACATGACATGTTTTCAATATAGTCATGAAGTCAAAACATAGTTTAAATCTATATAGAAACCAAAATACCACTTGAATATTTCATCAAAATAAAGTAGAAGTAGTAGTCCAATAGACTTATAGTCATAGAGGCCATAAAAAAATCACTTATATTTGAAATAAAAATAGGCTACATGGAATTGTGGGTATTTATGGTTTGTTTTATATTATGGATTGGTTCACTAAATACAAAGGTCTTAAGGGATAAAATAAATTAGAGTGAACCTTTTAAATTAAGATATGACATGTAGCACCCTCTTGTGGTACTCCTAAACCAACCACAAATGTTTTATTTTATTTAACTTAATTGTGCTTACACAAAGTGTATGAGCCCAATATTAAACATACACATTAACATATAACTCTTTTTGATATTAAAATATCTCAAATATCTTAAATATGCATCTATTAAATGCTAAGAGATATCAAATTCAAGGTGCCTATATTATCAGTTACAAAGTTATTACATAATCATTTTTTGTGTTCTACATGCATATGTATATTTATGCATTATTGGAGGAAACTATCCTAAATTACATATCTATTAAGTTATTGTCATGTGTCTAATTTGGTTGTTAATTTTATTAAGTTTATATTCATTATATTTGTCTTTAAATGTGACCTCATATTACTTACCTATAAATGGCATCACTCTGTGTATTGTGTGTGTAATGACTAAAGGTGACCTTGTGGAACAATTAAGCAAATTTTATAATATAAGGTGTCTATAGTGGACACAATGAAAACAAAATAAACTCAATAATGTTGACACCTCGTGGCCTATGAATGGTCACCATATGTCATCATTTGATCACAATTTTTTAAAAACTAGATAGGCCATGTTTGGTGTTAATATGTTCTAAATTTAATAGTGATCACTTTATTCATTGTGGAAAGAGACAAAGGAAAACTTAAAATTAAATTTATAATCCCATGGACTTGAATAAATCCACAATGGACTATGTGAATTGTGTTACTCCATGGCCACCAAATGATCATTGTATCGCCTCTCTTTATCATAGTTTTTATTGAGGTCTTATTATATGCATATTTTTCAATATTAAATATTATTGTGACTCTTTTATTTGTTTGAAAAGGGTGTATGCCAAAGAATATAGGTAAAATTGGATATATTAGCAGGGCCTTAGACTCAATTGAAACCAACCTAAAAGAAATTGACACCGTGACTCTGTGAGCCTGAGGCAATCAAATTTTGTCACATGTCACTCCACACGGTCATGTTATATTGATTTATTATTAAATAGAATACTCCTAATAAAAAATTGAGTAGATAAAAATAGATAATTAAATCAATATTCAACCATATATTTTACTTGCATATAAAATCATATGAAACAAATAGGGTTTAAACTAATAGCATGTAAAAAGATGATCTACTTATCTTTTTTGGGCTCAAGGAGCTATATTTGACTGATTTTGACCTAAAGGATGACTTCCTAGATGTTGGATCTAACTATTTGAATATTGTTTCAACTTTTGACAAAAGAGGGAACTCATATACTAGAGTGTTTCCCTCCTATCCAACAGGGCATTCCTGTCTAATTTTTTTTTGAGATAAAACTATGAACTAAGATCTAGGATGGATCTTCTTGTAGGTGTGTTCATTATGTCACTAACATGTGTGAACTAAGAATTTGACTCAAGAGAGGATGGTTAGTATCGTGTTAGTTCAAAATGAAAAAAAAATGAAAGAAACACACTAACTAGCATAACATCTTTAGGCTTAAACACTAGGGATAGCTTAGTTAACAAACATGAATAAAACATATAACTAAAATGTAAAAAAAAAACTTCTTTTACCTTCTTTGGATGCTCTAAAATGCTTGTTGTAGTGGCTTGCTCGGCTTGTGCTCATGAAGTCCTTGGCAATGGAAGCTTGGCTACCTCCATCTCTCCTTGGCACCTTTGGCTTGTGGCTTGGCTTGGCTTGGAATCAATTTGGCATGGTAACACTAGTTTCAATGGTTTATTGAAGATATTTGTGCATTATAACTTTTCACCAAAATATCTTAGAAATGATGTGGTAAGGCCTCCTATTTATAGTTTTTTGAGATTGATCAGAATCAACTTGAACCATCCATCTCAGGATTGAGATGTGTGGCTAAGGATTAATCCAATTATGCAATTAAATTTGATAAATAGGCTCATAAATATTTGGGATAGAGGAGAAATTAAGAGTTATGGAGGGCTTTGATGAGGCATGGGAGGCATGAATCCTGATATTTATGGCATTTATGGTCTAGGGATGTCTTCCCAAGAAATGAGGTCACCTGATGATGTAGATATTCAATATTTATTTATAAAACAAATTATTCAACAAGTTTCCATGGAATTATTAATTAGGTCTTGATTTGGATTAATTAGCTCTTAAGCATGTTTAAGCACTTTGTGCACAAATTACTCAAATTGATCAGAATGCCTTATTATTGGTCCAAAATTTGACTAGATTGGAATTGGAAGGCAATGTCAAATGCATTGGATCTATTATCCCATTTAGGATGTTACCAATAAAAAATAACAAAGGCATGTGTATTGTGCAAAATATTTGATAGGAAAGAGCAATCCAAATCACCTAGGTACAAAATTAGCATTTTGACTCGAAATGATCTGATCAATGTTAGATGGCCCATAAATTATATTGCCCCATTTAATGATACTCTAGCCAAAATCAGCACTTGAATATGTCATTTTCATATCTTTTAGTATGTTTTAGTGTTTTTAGGCCAAATTATGCATTTTGGGTGGAAATTGGCCAAAACCCTGATTGGAGGTTATTGGTGGCTAGATTTAGGTGTCTCAATTTATCCTTATTTGGGAAGGAATTACAAGCTATAAGCATAGTAATGTATTCTCAAAGAATAAAAAGGTCCTATATGTCTACAATGACAATGATGATAAACTAACTGTATGATGCCCCCTCGAGGGAATGGTTGGCACAAGTAGGTTGACAAACGGTCCCTCAAAAAATAGAAGTGAAATGAGGGGACCAAAGAAAGGAAAGATGATGGGATGAAAACACAATGATATTGAAAAAGTGTTCAAAATCATTGAGAATGCAAGTGGGATGGTGTACAATCGTTTTCCCAAAGGTAGTTATAAGCATTGTATCCTGATAGTGGCAACGTGGTATGATAAAAAAATGATTTACCCAAAGGTGGTTATAATCATTGAGAAGATGGAGCTGCCCAGTTAGGATAGACAAAAAAGATAATAACATGCACTTGTATGGGTAGAAAAAGTAAAGTGGTGACAACACAATGATTTGCCCAAAGATGGTTATAATCATTGAGAAATGCAAGTGGAATGGTGTGTAATGATTTGCCCATAGGCGGTTATAATCATTAGACCTCAATTATGAAAAACATGATAAAATTGGTCAAAGATGATGATAACTTAACACAGAGGGTAATGATGAATTAGAACAACCTACTAATAGGGAGATGCTCATCTGAACTAATAAAGGTTGAAACTATTTCATGTTTAATTACTTTATTTGGGATATGATTAAGATGGAATCAAGATGTCGGTGCTGAAGAGATGCCACCATTACTGAATAGACTTCTTGAAGCTTAGGTTTGTTATAGCACATGTCGATAGGAATCATGGTATAACATCATGAGGACTTGGTTGAAATATGCATAAGGACTGACTCCCAAAATCCAATACTCAATAGAAAATAATGCACCAATGATAGAAACCATGATGACAATGTAAACATATGAATATGGATGAATTCAAGTGTAAGTGTGGGCAAGGAATCACCCAATGAACACACATAAACTAATCAATGCAATAGCACTAAAATCAAACAAACAAGTAGACAAACAAATAAAATAAGTAGAAACACATAATGCAATAGAAACCCTATGAACATTGCCCTAGAAAATAGGTGACAACTTGAAAAATGAATAAAATGGGGGAATAGAAGAAAAGGAAGAGGGTGGCTGAGCTGTCTCCATATGCACTAGGCAAGTAGACACTACCTACATAGTTTCATAGATGTAATATTTAATGAAAAACTTTAGGCCAAATGTAGTTCTCCCAGGGAATGGGAAGAATGTGATAACTGAGGGAAAAAATAGAATGGATGTGATAGAAGAAGAGGAATGGTCTTGCAAAATGGTAAGTGCATGAGAGAAAAGGCCAAAAAGGATGGGGAAACTAAGTGACAAGTGATTTGCTTATAACTTAGTAAGGGTTTCTAGAATCCTTAAGGCAAAGAAGTGGTCAATGTTTTTGTTCTTTTTTAATGATTTTTCAAATGTTTTGAGGTATCTCAACTCGATCAAAAATGACGAGACACTAAATGGTTCAAGCTCACAAAATGGTGAGAGCATTCAAACTTAGGTTTCTCACAAAAAAGTGAGAGCATGGCTTAGGTTATTCACAAAATGGTAAGAGTGTGTCTTAGGTTGCTCACAAAATGATAATATTAAGGCTTAGGTTGCTTGAAAAATGGTGAGAGCATGGCTTAGGTTACTCACAAAATGGTGAGAGAGTGGCTTAAGGTGACTGAGAAAACCTCAACAAATAGTGAGTGCTACCTACATAGTCCTATAGTAAGACCTCTAGTCATTATAGTTCCACCCTATAGTGGAGGCATTTTATTAGTGTAGTAGACAATTCAAAAAAAATAGGCATAGTTGGTAAAAAGGCAAAGTATGACAGGAAGTGGCAAGTTGGTACGTCAAGGCTTAATAATAAATATTGCCCCTAGTTTGCCCATAGGCAGTTATAACTAGGACATAATGAGATGGATCAATGGTAATAATTATCCAAAGGCAATTATAATTAGTAACAAGACTAGAAATAAGAAAGGAATAAAAAATGAAAGATGAAACTACCGAAACTTCTATCACACTGCTCTAAAATATGATCTCTATTTGAAGTATGTGAACTAACTGATGAAATTGATCATATACCTCGATGCTAAAAATACATAAAAAATGGAAAAAAACCAAAGTCAAATGGGCTAAGCTTTAGAACACACTAGGTCAATAGGTTGGAAGTGAAAAGTGGATACAACTAAGAGGATAGATAAGGATGATATTTATACAAAGAAAAATAGTGATAAAATGGCATAACTGAAATGATCCTTAGAAATAATACACCTTAGCAATCAAGCATAGTACAATTTGACATGAATAATATTCATCAGCTTAAGAAGTTCATCTCCATCTGATGTGGTAAGCCTGTATGCTCCTGATTGATAAATTGAAGTAATGATGAAAGGCCCTATCTAGTTTGGTTTTAATTTTACTTTATGCCTCTTCTCAACTATGGTATTCTTTTGGTTTTCTTTAAGAACAAGATCACCAAGTTAAAATTTTCTATACTTAACATGCTGATTATAGTGGGTTTTGAGTCAATTTTGATATGCTTGAAGATTGTTGAACATAGTTGTGCATTTTTCATCAAGTAGGTCTAGCTCTTATAGGCGAGCTACTTGATAATCATAATCATCTAGGACATGCTTGAAAGAGATGCATAGGGAAGGCAATTCAACCTCAATGGGAAAGATGGCTTTAGTAACATAAACAAGTGAGTATGAAATGGCTCTTTTGGGGGTACAATGGTTGGTATGGTATGCCCAAAGGGTAGGGAATATCTGTAGGTGCCAATCACGATTGACATCATTGATAATATTTTTGAGAATATTGACAATGGTTTTGTTCAATGCTTCAGCTTAAACATTACCTTGAGGGTAATATGATGTAGAATTTTTTTTATGTGATGTTATATTCAGTACATATCTGGTCTACATCATTATTCTTGAATGATCCTCCATTATCAAATATAATGTTAGAGGGGATGCTATAGTGGCAAATGAGATGGTTGAAGATAAATTTGGAAATTTGCTTTCCAGTCACATGAGGGGTATAGCTTCAACCCACTTAGAAAAATACACAATGGTAGCAAGGACATATATATGACCATCAGATGAAGTGGGGTTGATTTTCCCAATGAATTCAATTCTCCATGTAGAAAATGGCCATGGTGTCAACATCAATGTTAGAGTTTTGGCTGGGGCATAAATCAGATTAGCATGCCATTGACATTTGTCACACTTATTTACATATGAAATGTCATTTGTGTTTATCATGGGCCAATAATAACTAGTACTCAAGAGATTTTTAGATAAGATAACCCCTATAGAATGAGCTCCACATACCCTTTGTGTACTTCTCGTAACGCTAGTGCAAACTTTGTCAAAGTTAAACAATGAAGTAGAGTTCCATCAAAACTACAACGGTAAAGGGTGGATCCAAGGAGAGTATAATGAGTGGAATGATGATTGAAGAATTTGGTTTGTTTTTAAGATAGGTTAGGTGGTATAAATTGGTCATGAAGGTAGTTGTAAAGGTCTAAGTACTAGATAGAATTAGGACCAACAATATCACAAATTGTTGCAATGGTTGAAGGTTCATGAGCTGGTGTCAACAAATTCTCAATGAGGAACTAATACTCTATAGCTTTATCTATTTGTCGAATCAGGGAGCCAATAATAGCCATGGCATCTATAGTTCTATTACTAGCCCTTGGTATGTGCTCAAACTGAATGTTGACAATTTGTTGCTTAAGAGTGTTGACCATGGCTTTATATGGAACCAACTTGTCATCTTTAGTCTAAAAATGATCTGTGACTTGATTGATGATTAACTAAGAATCACCATAAACTTGGAGATGATATATGTTCCAATACAATACCTATCTAAGTCTTAGAACAAGTGCTTCATACTTGACCATGTTGTTTGTACAAGGAAAGTTGATTCTAAATGATTTAGGGATTAGATCCCCCTATGGTGTAATAAATAAGAGGCTTGCCCCTAATCCATGTGCAATAAATGAGCCATAAAAATATAGCTTCTAGTGATACTCCTCAAGAGGTGTGTCAATGATGGTCATTATGGATTCATCAGGGAAACGAAGTGTGAGTGGCTTTGTGTTTGCAAGAGGTGCTTCAACAAGTTGATCTACAAGAACTTATCCCTTGATTGCCTTCTAATTGACATACTCTATGTCAAAATCACTAAGAAGCATGATCCATTTAGCCATTATACCTTGTAAAGTTGTTTTAGATAGTAAATACTTGAGTGGACCTACTTTTGAAATGACCATGGTCTTATTATTCAACATGTAATGGCACAGTTTCTGAGCTACAAAGACCATGGCCAAACAAGCTTTTTCAATAGGTGCATAGTTATGTTCACATGTGACCAAGGTATGACTTAGGTAGTATACAACATGATATTTTTAATTATCATCATGCTGAGCCAAGAGTGCCCCCAGAGCATGGTCGGTAGCTGATAGGTATAACAAGAATGGTTTTCCCAACATAGGAGGTAATAAAATAGGCAGATTAACAAGATAGTATTTGAGTTGTTGAAACTCTATTTGGTAGTGATCATCCCAGTGAAAGGCAACTCCTCTCTTTAGAAGATGTGTAAATGGATGACACTTGTCTACTAACTGAGAGATGAAGTGTTAGATTGATTGGATCTTACCCTGCAAACTACAGAGTTGATTTAAATTAATTAGTGGTGGCATCTTGATTATAGCATGGACTTTAGCTAGATCAACTTCAATACCTATGTGAGACACGATGAAGCCAAAAAATGTGCCTGAGGTTATGCTAAACACACATTATTTAGATTGATTTTGAATTTATACTCTCATAATCTTTCAAATATCTTATGTAACACTGCTAGATGGTCAGCCCTAGTTTTAGATTTTCCTAATATGTCATCGACATATTATTCAACAATATCATGCATCTTATCATGGAATATGATAGTCATGGCCCTTTGATATGTAGCTCCAACATTATTAAGGTCAAATGGCATTACTTGATAATAAAATGTTCCCCATGGAGTGGTGAACACTATTTTATGTTGGTCTTCTGGTGTTATTCTGATCTGGTTGTATCCTAAAAAGCCATCCATGAGTGAAAGCATTTCATAACCTACCATGGAGTCAAAGATCATGTCAATATTAGGCATGGAAAATCATCTTTAGGACAAGATTTGTTGTTGTCTCAAAAATTAGTACAAATTATGATCCCTTTAGTATTTTTCCTAACAAGTACCACATAAGAGATCTATTCTGAGTAGTCAATGGATTGAATACATCCTGCTTCTAAGAGTTTTTCCAACTCTTTCTTTACCAATACAATAATGCAAGGGTGCATCTTACGTAGATTTTGTTTTACCAGTTTGGTGTCAGGATTAACCACAAGTTGGTGTAGAACCAAGGTGGGTTCCAAACCTAGCATGTCAAAATAGGCCCATGCAAAGATATCTACAAATTCTCTCAATAGAGCTTTAAAGACTTCATGTTCCTCCTTAGTGAGGGATGTGCCTAATTTTATCCATTTTGGGTCTGATGGATTCCTGATGTTTACCTCTATTATATCTTTGACTAGAAAGGTTGAACCATCTTCTAGGATAGTAGGTAATGACTTGAACTATTGGGCTATGTCAGGGTCCTCTACTAGGACTTGTTCTTCAACTTCTCCTAAGCATGATGAATTTGAGTCCTCGAATGGGAGATCTAGCCATGTGACAAAAATAGTTGAATTTTTTTGAAGAATTTGATCAAATACTTGTTATTGTGCAAAACTAAACTTAGATCTATAGGCAAGTTCATCATTGGTGGTCTCCTGGTCTAAATTTAATGAAAAATGAACATCCCCATCTAATGGTGCCTAAAATAGGTTTTCACCACTAGACTGGCCTTTATCTTTACTTTTACCCTAGTCAGAAAGTGCCTCAAATAAGTTTTCACTTTAGGACCTCAATGTTTTACTTATTTATTTTTGGCTAAGGGTGTTCACGCACTCTCTAAAATAGGCTGTAAGATCTAATATAATTGAGAATCCTAACTTGTGATCTCCAAATGAAATGTTGTCTCTAAGGCCTAAGAAGTCACATAATGCCTCATCATTCTAGAACTCATCAATTGGCAGATAATATTCTTGTCGGTCCCAGTCTATCAATTGGGGATAATATAATGGTAATGGGTTGCAATGAATGACCAAGGTGAGGGTACAAATGACATTGTTATCAAATAGGTTAGTTTCAACTAGGTCATCAAAGGTGAGGCTATGATCAGACTCTACTTCACTGTTGGCATCATCATCACTAGTCATTGGTGATGAATTTTGAATAAGATATGTGGGGTCACCCTGAGTTAATTTAAATCCAAGTCCATAAGGTATTTCATACTTAGTCATGAAAATTGGCTCGATTGTTCCTTGTTGATTTGGTCTGAGGCCTATTCCTTCATAATTGTGAAGCTCCATGATCCTATTGGGAATATGATACTTTGCACTTTTATAATAATTAGCTTGGTTATCATTGTATAACCATGATTCATCCCATTCAAGAGGGTCAAGTTCTAGGCCAAATGTTGGTACAAATGTGATAGGTCCCTTATCTTTGTTCTTTTGTTGCCAATGCATATGTGGGGTGACTTTAGCTTGCCCAAAGGTTTTTGAATTTTGAAGAAGATTGGCAATATGAAATGTATCATGGGTCACATACTCTCTCAGTCCATTATCTAAAATGGTGAAATTATTAGAAGATTTAGGAGGTGGTATGTGGGAAGGGAATCTAAGGTATTAGGATCTATGCAATTATCTGGTGAAGGATCAATAAGGATAGCCTTTCTTTTATTCTGTTTGGAACTTGGATTCATGCTATACTGATAATTATAGCTTTGAAATTCGACCTCAAGATGTTTGTAGTGTTCATATAGATGTAAATCTCTTGGAATATTCACTTCCATCCCTGAGTGGGAAAACTTGATACATTGGTGCAACGTTAACGAGACTGCATGAATATCATCTAACCTAGGCCTGCCTAGAAGCATATTATATGATAACTTAAGATCAAACACATGGAAAAGTGTATCATGTGTCAAAGGCCCAATGATAACTGACAAGATAATGGTGCCTTGTGATTCTCTTTCCTAATTATCAAAGGCTTTAATGGTTATTATTTCTAGATGGAGATCTACCATTGTGTACCCAAGAAACTTGATGAGCTTTAGAAACCCTATGTTGAGGCCTAATCCATTGTCTATAAGGACATGTTTCACTTTATGCCACTTTATATAAACTTATATATATAATGGATTATTATGGAGTAGTCCAAGGGAAGACATATCACTTTGGTTGAATGTGACTTGTTGGGCTAGAGCTAGGTGTCCAACCAAAGCTTAAAATTTATCAGGGGATATGTCATTAGAAATAGTGGATTGGATTAAAAAATTATTCAAGATGTTCTTTTAGATTAATGATTTTCGTATAAAATATAAAATAGAAATTTGTGTTGGTGTCTTTTATAATTGTTACACAATATCAAACCTCTTGTCTTGGTCAGTATTGAATGGTTTATTCTAAGGATGAATGGTTGGTTGGATAACAGGTAAAGTGGTAGATGTTTGTGGGCCTAGGATAGTAATCTTTGACCTCTGAGTTATGATTTCATAATCAGGATTAAATACTAGACCATTATTGCTAACAAATGTTGGGAATGGTGTGGGATCAAACAAGACAAGTATCAGTTGTCGGTACACTCATATGTGGTCACATGGAAATGATGAGTTGTTGATATAAGGTATAAAAGGGGAAGTCCTAGTTTGCTAGTTTTCATATATCCACTTACAAGTCAAAGAAGGATTATCCATGTAATTTGGTTAAATATTATTGTTTAGTAACGATCTAGGCTGATTAGTGCTTAGTCTAGGATTAATAGAGATGGTATTAACACTACCCCCTAAAATATGACCTAAAACCCTATTTTAGACATGTACAACTACATGGTAGTTGTAGACACCTAATTCTAGCCACTGATAACTTCCAACCAGGATTTTGACCAATTTTCACCAAAATATACAATTTGGCCTAAAAACACTAAAACACTCTAAATGATGTGAAACTAACGTATTCAAGTTTTGATTTTGTCCAAGGTATCCTTAAATGGGGTAATGCAATTTATGACCTAGCTAACTTTGATCAGATCATTTCGAGTCAAAATGCCAATTTTGCATTTAAGTGCTCTGTATTGCTCTTTCTTATCAAATCTCTTACATGAGTCACGCGATTTTTTTATTTTATATTGGTAACATCTTAAATGAAAATATGGTTCCAATGTTGACATTGCCTTCCAATTCTAATCCAGTCAATTTTGGACCAATAACAAGGCTTTCTAATCAATTTGAGTAATTTGTGCACAAAGTGCTTAAACATGCTTAAGAGCTAATTAACCCAAATCAAGGCCTAATTAAGAATTCCATGGAAGCTTGTTGAAAACTTATTTTTATAAATATATATTGAATATATGCATCATCAAGTGACCTCATTTCTTGGGAAGACATCCCTAGGCCATAAATGCCAAAAATATTAGGATTCATGCCCTCCATGCCATCAATGCCTTCCATGATGCCATCCATACCTATTAATTTACCCTTATTTCAATGTCATGAAAAGGATAATTATAAGTTTAATTCCAAAAATTGAATTAATCCTCAGCCACACATCTCAATCTCAAGATGGATGGTTCAAGTTGATTCTAGACATTCTCAAAAATTTATAAATAGAGAGGCCATGAACATCATTTCTAAGACATGATTATGCAAAGTTATAATGTAAAATTGATTACAAAGCTTCAAGTAATTAGTGTTACCATGCCAAATCTATTCCAAACTAAGCCAAGCCACAAGCCAAGGGCACCAAGGAGAGATAGAGGTAGACAAGCTTCCATTGCCAAGGACTTCATGAGCATAAATCGAGCAAGCCACTACAAAAAGCATTTTGGAGCATCCAAGGAAGGTAAAAAAGGATTTATTTTGCATATTAATTATGTGTTTTATTCATGCTTTTAAACTAAACTCTCCCTAGTGTTTAGGCCTAGAAATGTTATGCTAGTTAGTGTGTTTATTTCATCTTGTTTTCATTTTAGAACTAACACCATACTAACCATCCTCTCTTGAGTCAAATTCCTAGATTCACACATGGCATGCCCGATGGGACTAGACATATCCCAAACATGAATAAGATCATTTTATAGCTTTGAAATATTTATTTGGACCATTAAAACTCTTGAAAATTGATTTTCTAACTTTATTTTGCCTTTTTTGTTTGCTACGGGTTTACACAATAATCGATGTCGACTAGTAAGATTGACATCGATTGGATAGCTTAATCAATGTCAGTTAGTAAAAATGACATCGATTAGATACTTTTCATTGGTCACATTGGTATAATTGATGTCGGTTAGATAACCATCATTAGTTAGAAAATATAACCACCATTGATTAGAAAATATAACCATCATTGGTTATATAACTGACATCGATCACTATGTTTTTTTTAAAACATAGATCTGAGAGTTGTTTTCTTAAATTTTATTGTTTCAAACCTAAAAGAGCTTCAAGGATAAAGGACATGCTAACATTTTTGTTGTAGGACCAAGCTTGACATTTGCTAAAAACATGTTTAGATCACATTTTGCATGCTTAAATATCAATTAGGAACCTTGTTTTGGTGTTTAACAAAATAAATTTTAGATGTTTATGGTGAATGTTTTCAAAGTTTTCAACTAAGACTAAGGGTTCAAATGAACACCACCTCATTTTCTATTTGTGCTTAAAAATGAACTCACCTTTTTAAATCTTTTTGTATTTACTTAGTTATTTAGATTAATTTTTTGTTTGGAAAAAAAGAGGGATATTGCGTGTATGCTCTTCCATTTGTCCCCTTTAGGGAACCCTTAGAATAAAAAGTGCCATTCCTATTGCAAGTAGCCTAGTCAAAGAATTATAAATAAATTCATCTAAATCACTCCCCAAAAAATTGTCAAAGTTTGGGTGACCTTGAAAATGACCCTAAAGTCTTTCTATTCCATGCTTTCTTTATTTTAATGCAAACTTGGCTTGCGAGGGGGATGCCATTACCTCTCATGAGTTCTTTAGGGAAGATTTGACTTGGGGTTTTATCTCCCGACATTGAAGTCGCTTAATCCTTTGGAATTTCACATGAGATGTATATGTATTTGGATATTGCACTACACTGAGTGAACAATAGGATGTAGTGGTTGTAAAAAGGACTAGACCTTTTTACAACTAGCCAATGTCGTGGTCACCCAATTTTCATGATTTTATTTTGCATTGTTTGGCATGAAATTCATTATGCAATTGATTCCTATAGAAACATTAGAAACTTGATAATTTAGTCAACCCCACATGTTATACCCTTACTAGGATTTGGATGATTATACTTAGTGTATTTTGGTCATTTTTGCTTGGTATGTTTTGAGACTAAAACTTGTTTATTTGTGTATAAACCATGTCAAAACCAATTTGTCTATATGTCACTCTTTTGTCTAAAGAGTCATTATGTTAGACATTTTACACCACACTTGTGCCTTGAAATTTTTGCTAAATTTGTTTGTGTGTGTGTGTTATTTGAGTTGAGGAGGGTAGTGTTATGCTGCCCAAATCATGTTAAAACCATTTTGATTTTGAGTCTTTTGGAGCATAACATATATCACATCATTCAAACATGCTTACGCTATTAGGCTACTCAATTTATTTCAAGACTTGTCTCACCTTATATCTAAAACCATTTGTTTCAAACCATGTCATGTATACCATTTGAACCTTTGTCTTATGCTATCATGCTGTCTGATCTTTCTCTAGCTTGTCTGGTTAAATCTTAATTTTCAATGTTGAGTTTTCAATTAACCTTATCAAGTTTGGATTCAAATATTGATTGATTTCTATTTAGGACTTAATTCATGGGGTTGATACATAGATCTTTCTCTTTTGGGTTACATAACTGAAGTTAATCAATTACCCAAATTTGAAAACTATTGATGGTTTGTTTGTTTAATGCCTATCCTCATCATTGTTTGTGTCTTTATTTAAGACAACATAGCCTTTCTCAAAGAGATTTTTGTCTCATGCCTTATGCCAACTGATCATGTTTATGTTTAATTCCATGTGCTGGGTTTATGTCAAAGTTGTATCAAAACTTGTTATATTAAATCAAATTACATCATGCCTATTTGTTTGAGCCTAGCTTTTGACTCTGCATTTGAACAAAAGACCTAGTAACTCAACTTTTCCCTTTCCTAGTTTAGACCTTTTTTAGAACACTTTGACCTAGACCTTTGACATGCTAGTTTTTATTCAAATGTTTGACCTTTTGTGTGTATGACATTTGATGTTAGGCTATTTTTTTCCAAGTTTTAGCATAAATAATTTTGGAGATACAACTCCACTTTCATACCACATTGGAGATACAACGCCACCCCTTTGACCAAGATAGACCAAGTTTGAACCATTTATCCTTAGAACTCTAAGCCTTTTGTTTTTAGAGATTTCATCATTTATATAAATGTGTCTAGTTACACTTATGATGGAGTCATGTACAATCCAACTTATGATATAATGGTCACACAAAATCCCACTAGGAACCCCTATAGAGAAAGATTTTCTAAGGAGTTTTATTATTCTCCTTATAATAATCCATATGGGGAACATAGTCAAACTCCACAAAATCCAAATCGAGACCTTGATTGGCATGAAGAGGCTTGTGAGTAAGACTTTGAAGACCCAACTACAGATAATGTTGTTTGGGATATATCCATACCCTCTTTTCAATAATCAGTATATAGAACATAGTCAAGAACTAGTTTATGAGCCAACTCACAACTAGGATGATATGGTTTATGAGGAAGACTTGGATGCTTTGGCTTATGAAATTAATTAGGCTCCACCACATCATACCATTTCTATTTTAGGACCACAATGTTGTACCATTCTCATACCAAGACCTCATCTTTTGGTTTGTGTGAGCAACCAAGCTCCACAACGCCTAATCATTTCTATACTAAGACCTCATCCTTTGGTTTTTGCAAGCAATCAAGCTCCACAATGCCCCTTCATCATTTTAAGACCTAATCTTTTGTCTTGTGCAAGAAATCAAGCCCCACAATGCCCTATCATTACCATATCAAGACTTTATCCTTTATCTCATACAAGTAATCATGCTCCCCAAGGCCCTACCATTATCCAACCACAATACATTCCTCATCTAGAACCAATCCCATCCAAACCTCAATCAATCCAATCATTTGAAGACTAAGTTGTGTTCAAAAATAGTAATTTCCAACTCATTAGAAACCAAGGCCAAGATAACCACACAATCCAAGATGTTTTTGTTAAACCAACCATTTATGATAATTCAACCTTTGATGAATCACCTATTGATCCTATACCAGTTATTGAGAAGTCTCACACTAATGAGCTAGTCTTTGTCAAGTCACGTCTTAATGATTATAACTACCTTTAGGTAAATCATTACCTCAACCATGTGATTATTTTTAAAGAGCCTCCTATGGACAAGTTAGTCTCGAAGGAGTTGTCTCTTGACCTTTTTTCCATCCTAGAGGAGTCCCACTCTAACAAACCAATTTTTGTGGAGCTCATTATGCCATCACAGGCCATTACTTGTCCAAAACCAAATATTCAACAAGACATCATTGTAATAGAGTACCCATTAGATGAAGAATCGAAGTTAGAGTCAAGTTATATTCTTGAACTAACATCAGATTTAGCATCAAAATTAGAATCAACACCAATTTTGACCTTGGATTTAGAGTCCCTTGAGTTAGAATCAGATTCATAAGAACAATATGTTCATGGCTATTAAAATATTGGTTATGCATGCCTTGTAAATCAATTTCAATATATTTGTGATCCTTCTATAGTTTTTGAGGATGAGTACTTCAACTTTGACACAAGTTATCCTAGTATCTTCTATGAGGATTGTGCAGCCTCTTCCCATTTCATTACCATTCCATAGGCCATTACCATAAACTAAAATAACCATATCATTGACATTCCATCTCTCACAAGTGTTAATTGGGATCAATATAATCACACTTTGTTGAATTGTATCCATGGAAATATAGCAGTTAAAGAAGAGAAAGGAGGCCAAGATCACATTCATATAACAGAAGAACACTCTCTTAGTGAAACTTTTTTGAAGGTGCTAGGGGACAATCAAAGTCAAAACTCAACATCTTCTAGTGAAATTTTTTTGGAAGTGATAAAATATAATCAAAGTCAAAATTCAACATTACTTAGTGAAACCTTTTTGAAGGTGCTATGGATAATCAAGGAAACTTCATTAGTGAAAACCTCTTTGAGGCACCAATAGCTGAGCACAAAAGTTCTTCACTATTAAATGAAGAAAAAATCAATGATCAAATCAAAGTAGCTTCCTATCTACAGCCTAATTAGATGGTAGCTACTCTTAGGCCCAAACAATAGAAAAATATGATGGTCCTATTGAGAGAACAAGTCTTTAGACCCATCATAACCAAAATTATGTCAAATCTAGCATCAACAACATTACATGTGACTAAAAGTCTTGATCTTCATTTATTTGCCCACCATTATACATTTTATTATCATTTACCATTCCATTTCATAATCAAACCTACCATCTATTATTTGTATTTATTTACCATCCATGGCTACACTTTCCTTTGTAGAGGCTACAAAGATACCTTGTCTTGACACTTGAAGAAATCAAAATCAATAACCAATGAAGATCACAACAACATTCTCAGAATCACATTCAGCATCTAGTTCTTGATAGATCAATTATTTAGATGAAGTGTGGGATAGAAATTAACATGATCAAGTATTCTATTTGTATCATTTATTTATTAGGATGTGCATCTCCCCATCAGTAGGAACAACAAAATCAAAAACTACACCTAGGCCAAAAACATATACCATACCATTTCACATTTTCATGCCATTACCATTATTACATATACATTTTCCATTATTGCATATGCCTTTTATTCACCCCATTACTTGGGAGAAAATTATCTTACCATTTTATCCATCCTATCATTCTATTCTTATCTAGACCAAAGCCTATTTTTAGTCATCCTACCCAATCCTATTCTGATCTTGGTTCATTTAGTTCTTTCCACACTTTTGGTGAGAGGATTATGATCAAGTTTCAATAATGAATCCAATCTATGTTTCAATGATAGTCTATGAAATTAGTGTGACAATTGATCTGGAAAGATATCTTTCATTTAAGTTTGTTTATGCTACCCTGATTATAACCACCTATGGACAAATTAGTATTTCACCAGTCTTGCTACTAATTATAACACCTTTGAGAAAATTAGTATCATTAAACTATGCCATTGTATTCTAGTTATAACTTTCTATGGGTAAACTAGGGGCAACACCTTTTAATCATGCATTGTTACATCATCTTTCCATTACTATTTTTATTTGACTAGCCATTTGCCAGATTTGAGAAATTGTTAGGACCTAATTGGTTTTTCCTTGCCTTTTGTGTGGATGGAATTACTATGAATTGAGGTCATTTTAGTACTATGTGGTTCATGCTCAATTCATGTTGAGGTCACCTCAATCCTCCTTTCTATACACTTTCACTATTTTGTGAGCAACCTAAGCCAAATGCTCTTGTCGTTTTGCAAGTAGGTATCTTGTCATTCTTTGATGAGTTAAGATACCTCAAAATGCCAAAAACATTCATAACATTTCAAAAAATCCAAAAATATTTGTATTATCTAAGCCTAGTCAATTATCCTCGATCCACCTTACTAGGGCATGGTCATTATTAGGATGATTTCTTTTGCTTTTGTTTTCAGGCTTTCTATTTGTTTGTTTTTCTATTTTGTTTATTTGTTTATTCGCTTGCCTATTTGTTTGCTTTCAGCACTGTTGCTTTGACTCAATCTATATGCGTTCATTAGGTGATTCCTTGAGCACATTATTATTGAGTCTATCCATGTTCATACGTAAATATTGTCATCATGGTTTTTATCATTGGTGCATTATTTTTGAGTGTTTATTGGACCAGGAGTTAGTCCTTATGCATTTTTTGGAAAAGTCTTCATGGTGTTCTATCATGATGCCTACCATCACATGCTACAACAAAAAATAGATTCAATAAGGTCTACAATCAATAGAGCCATAGAAGTTTATCCTTAGCACCTTGGCAAATTCTCCCACCCACCTTGATCAATATAACTCATTTAACCATTCTAGTTATATCATTGTTAATCAAGATGAACATCTCTTCATTGACAATTATAACTGAATCAGATCAATCTTATTCTTCTATCCATCTCTTTCATCACTTTGCACCAATTCCTCTTTAATCTATATTATAGGGTATATCCTCGAGTTATGCTTGCTAATCATCCCTAACTGGGACACCATCAGTTTTAGCCAATCCAGGTCTGCTTAATGATTATAATTGCTTATGGGTAATCATTATTTTGACTTTTATTCTTGATTATAACCATCTTTGACAAAATCATCATATTTTTTACATCAATGCATGCAAGCAATTTTTTTTTTGGATTAATCTCAACCATGGGTTAATTCTACTTTACTGCTTGTTTCTTTTCAAGGGACCATCCATCAATAAATGTCATGGCCAATTCCTTGAGGGGGCATCATCATAGGCTTCCCAAAACCATTTGGAGCTTTAAACTTCAACCATCATCTTAGTTTTGGCATACATGCCATCTCTCATTATTTTAGAAGACATTGCTTTGCCTATAGTTTTTAACATCTTCCCAAATAGGGGCAAACTGTAGACACCTAAATCTGGCCAATGATAACCTCCAACCAGGGTTTTGACCAATTTTTACCAAAATATACAATTTGGCTTAAAAACACTAAAACATACTAAATGATGTGAAACTAACATATTCAAGTGTTGATTTTGTCTAGAGTATCCTTAAATGGGGCAATGTAATTTATGGTCCAGCTAACTTTGATCAGATCATTTTGAGTCAAAATGCCAATTTTATACTTAGGTGCTCTGGATTGCTCTTTCCTATCAAATATCTTGCATAAGACACGTGCCTTTGTTATTTTATATTGGTAACATCCTAAATGGGAATATGATTCCAATGCATTTGACATCTCCTTCCAATTTTAATCTAGTCAAGTTTTGAACTAATAACAAGGCATTCTAATCAATTTAAGTAATTTGTGCACAAAGTGCTTAAACATGCTTAAGAGCTAATTAACCCAAATCAAGGCCTAAAAAATTCCACAAAAACTTGTTGAAACTTATTTTTGGAAATCAATATTGAATATATACATCATCAAGTGACCTCATTCCTTGGGAAGACATCCCTAGGCCATAAATGCCATAAATATCAGGATTCATGCCCTCCATGCCTCATCAATGCCTTCCATGATGCCATCCATTCCTCTTAATTACCCCTTCTTCTAATGTCATGATGAGGATAATTATAAAATTAATTCTAAAAATTGAATTAATCCTCAACCATACATCTCAATCTTAGGATGGATGGTTTAGGTTGATTCTAAACATTCTCAAAAATTATAAATAGAGAGGCCATGAACATCATCTCTAAGAAATTATTATGTAAAGTTATAATAAAAATTAATTACAAAGCTTCAATCAATTAGTTTTACCATGCCAAATTGATTCTAATCCAAGCCAAGCCACAAGCCAAGGGTGTTAAGGAGAGATAGAGGTAGCCAAGCTTGCATTGCCAAGGACTTCATGAGCACAAACTGAGCAAACCACTACAATAAGCATTTTGGAGCATCCAAAAAAGGTAAAAAAGGATTTATTTTGAATTTTAGTTGTGTGTTTTATTCATGTTTGTTAACTAAGCTCTCCCTAGTGTCTAGGCCTAGAGATGTTATGCTAGTTAGTGTGTTTCTTCATCTTGTTTTCATTTTAGAACTAACACCATACTAACCATCCTCTCTTGAGTCAAATTCCTAGATTCACAGTAGGTTTGTTGGTTTTTACCATTTTAGCCTTGGTTTTGTCCATTATCCTATCATTGTTGGTTTTGTGGTTGATTTTGTTAATTCTACTAGTTCAACCTTTGATTTTGATACTATTGATTTTGATGCTACACTGACTATTGTTGTTGTTGTTGATTATTTTTCTATTGCTGATTGTTATTTCAGGGAAAGGGGTTTTGATAAATCCCAAGAGTTTGATTGGAAATGGAAGCACCATTATCTAATGTTATCTCCCCATTATCCAACATATTCTTAATTAAATTATTGATTTGGACACATCTTCATAGATTATGCCCATTAAACTGATGATAGTCACAAAATTCATTTTCACGGTACCAATCAAGATAAGAAATGCCTTGTGGATAATACTTTGATATAGGCCAACTAATCAGATTAGCAACAGTAATCTTGTGACATATAGACTCAATAGGTTCTCCTAGGTCACTAAAGACATGACGTAAAGGTACGGTTCTTGTAGGAGGAGGGGTTTACAATGGTAAAGGTTACTGTATTTATTATGAAGGTCTTGGTTGTTATGCTTGTAACATTGGCTGGAGAGGTTGTTGGGTAGGAGTAAGCTGAAAAGGTGGTGCAGATGATGTTTACACCATTTAGACATGACATGATTTGGTTACTCCATTTCCCACAACATTCCTATTGCGATTGAATTGTTTCATTCTTTCTTGGTTATTAGCTTGTGCTGATTATGAAGATTGTGCTTGAATGGGATGTTGATATTGTCCATTTCCCTGATTGGTACCTTGATTTTGATTAATTGAATTAATATTGATGACTCCTTTATTGATGAGCACCTGCTCGATCAACAAACCTTTATCAATGATCTCTTTGAAAGTATGTGCACATTGTAGTTCCAAATGATAAGCTATTTCACTATACAAATTTTTAATAAATACAGTGGCTAATTGTTTATCTGGTAAACTATGGGTAAAATGGATTAGAAGGGCTCTCCATCACTGTAAATAACTTACAAAATTCTCACCAGATTTTTGTTTTGCTTGTGTTAAGTCTAATAATGAAATCTCATGCTTAAGATTATTGGAAAAGTGCTGCACAAAATTATTAGAAAGATCATCAAAATCCATTATTGAATTTTTGGGAAACTTTAAAAACCACTCTAAGGCACCTTTCCCTTTGTATTTATCAAATTTTGGTGGTTCGTATCTTGGAGGTAATGGTATCTAAAAATACTCCATGTTGAATGGATAAGAACACATGTCATCCAACTTAAACTTTTTAGTCTATTTCCCAACCTGAATGGTAGCAATTGCATCCTTCATTTATTATAATTTTTGGGATAGGAAATTGGAAGGAACATTGGTTTGAGGGAGAATATTGGTTTGGGTAGATGGTTGGGAGGTCACAAGTGGGACACTTTGACCAGGGTATGATAGAGATATATGTTAGGGTATATTGGTTTGGTTAGGGAATGGACCAGGAATATGCATACATGGATTAGGATGTACTTGAAACTATACATTTGGTTGTGTGATATTTTGGTCTAGGTTGGCTATAAAGGTTTGACTTGGAGGATTTTATGGTTGGGATGGAGGGATATGACTATATTATGCCTAATATAGTTGAAAAAGGACATGCTAATGACTAATCAAACCTTGCTCTTGAGTGGGAACTTGTGGACCAAGACCTTGTCTCTAAATTTGTGCCACATTTTGAACCAATGATTGTCTAATAGGTATTTTAGAAATATGGGAGCCTCTTTGTTGCATGAATCCCTATGGAAAAGTGAAAATAGGTTGTAGATTTGATATCTATCACTGATCAATATTTACATGTTGTTGACTAGTCATTACTTGGTTTTGGATTGGCATATTAGCCTGTGACTGAAGAGGTATGTTTATCATTACCTAGTGAGGTGGAACATTTGTTTCCCCTAATTGAGGTGGCAATGCATTTATCCTCTGTTGTGTTGGTACACTAGATTGTGCTTGTTGTTGTGGAATACTACTCGTTACTTGTTGAAAAGGAGTAGGATTCATCACATGCTATCATTGAGGTGTGACATTGGTTGTTGTTTGACTACCTAATCCCATAGGTTGTACACTTGAGGAAGTAGCTAGTTGAGGTTGGGATGTAGAAAATCCTACTCCTCGGTATGATGATCCATTCATGGGATTAACTACATGCACATGTTGTCAGCCAGTTGTTTGTGCATTAGTACCACTTTGATTAGGATTGGATGCTACTTACAAATTATTTATTACGTTTGGCTCACTATTATATGTAGAGGCCAAAGACACTTCTTCAATAATAGGAATATGCATCAAGTTATCTACTGAAGCAGTTTGAATGAACGGGTTGAAACTCAAATTCTCTTGTCCAATTAACTCTATCAACACTCCTGTTAAAGGAATTAAGTCAATAAGAGGTTTGCTCATCATGTTCATTTGATTGAAATTATGTGCTAGATTTAAGTAGGTTTGATATGCTATCTACACTTGGTTAAAGTGGTCTTCCATGATGTTTTTACCTTGATTAGATATATTAGGTTCTTGATACATTGTTTAGACTAAATCCATAGGATTGATAGAAGAAACCTGTTGATCATGAATGATATTATAGGGCACTGTTACTAGGCTTGGTAAATTTTTGTTATGGTGTGGAGCCTAAAAGCTTCACATATGAGCGCATTACCAAAGTTGCAGGTTTACACAGTCACCGGCGTCGGTCAGGAGCGACCGACGTCGGTCAGGAGCGACCGACGTCGGTCAGGTGCAGTTGAAGAAATGCCAGCGTTGGCAGAGGATCGATCGACGTCGATCACAGGCAAGCAGGCAGGAACTGACGTCGGTTACCTGTGCATCCAAAATGCTATTTCTGAGGACAGAAGCGAGTGTTTGCATGATGAGTTTAAGTCTTAGTCTTAAGTTCGCATTTCTATTATTAGTAAGATTATTTTTAGAGCCCTTGTTCAAGAGGCTTAACTGTTGGTTGTAAGTGCATGCTCAAGTTTTCTAATTCTATATGTAGAATTAGATCTTCTTAGCTTAGTGTGATTATTGTAGTAGTTCATTGTATGTGAATGTTGAAGAATAGTACAGAGTTGCATCAATCCAAGTTGTTGGAGTTGATTGTACTTGAGAGAGAGAGCTCTTAAGGGATAGAGATCTAGAGAGAGATCTTATGCATCTGAGAGAGGTGTGGAAGAAAGAAGTTTCTTCAATTTTATTCCTTTTGTAAAGAGTTTAATACAAGTTTTAAGGGTGGTTTCTTGTATCTCTTGTTCTTTTCTATTATCTGATTCTAGTTACTTATCTATCTGATTTAATTCCGCAGTTTATTGCTTTCATAAGTGTAATCATATTGTTGGTTGATCCCCAATAAGTGGTATCAGAGCCTTGGTTGTAGGTTTAGAGTTTGATATCCAATAATTGGTATCAAAGCTCAGGTTCACTAATAGGTGGTTTAGATCTGTGTAGTATGTATTGATTACAGGTTGCTCACAGGAGTTTCTGCAGGGATTTCTATTTGAGTGGGAGAATCAATGGCAGATGAAAGTAAACTGAGAATGGAGAAGTTCAATGGCAAAAACTATCAACATTGGAGGATGTAGATAGAGGATTATCTATATCAGAAGGATCTATACTTACTGTTAGGTGGGATTGCAAAGAAGCCCACAGACATGGAGGATGAAGAATGGGAAGTTCTTGACATAAAGGCTCTGGGGTCTATAAGACTGAGTCTAGCATCTACTGTGATATCTAATCTATCATAGGCAAAAACAACGGTAGAGTTGATGACTACTCTAGCAAATTTGTACGAAAAACCCTCAGCTTCTAATAAGGTATATCTTATGAAGCAGCTATTTAATTTGCATATGCAGGAAGGTGGATCTGTATCTAATCACCTAAATGATTTCCATGGTATTGTAAATCAATTAAGTTCAGTCAAAATTGTATTTGATGATGAAATAAAAGATCTTTTAATATTATGTTCTTTGCCTGAAAGCTGGCATAGCTTAGTAATGGCAGTTAGCAATACTGCATCTGCATCAAATATTTTAAAAGTAGAGGATGTTGTTAGTGTTATCTTGAATGAGTAAATTCACAGGAAAAGCATAGAAGAGACATCTAGGAACGCTTTAAGTTTTGAGATCAGGGGAAGGCAAAAAGAGAAGAGCAAGAAAGGGAGATAGAGATCCAAGTCTAAGGGGAAAGGCAGATCCAAATCCAGAAATAGCAGAAGGCCACAATGCTGGAATTGTGGAAAGATGGGGCACATAAGCAGAGATTGTTGGTCAAAGCCTAAGGAGGACAATCAACACGAAGGAAAAGAAGAAGCAAAGGTTACAGGTATTGCACAAGATGCTTTAATATTCTCTTTGCATAATAATATAGAATCTTAGGTGTTAGATTCTGGTGCATCTTTTCATGCTACCCCTAATAGGGAATATTTCTGTGACTATATCCATGGAGATTTTGGAATAGTATATCTAGGAGATGATGAACCCTGTAAAATTATTGGCAAAGGTAAAGTGCAGCTGAAAATGCAGAATGGAAACACATGGGTGTTGAGAGAAGTTATGCATGTTCCTAGCTTGAAGAGAAATTTGATTTCTACAGGAAAGTTAGGGGATGAGGGTTGTACAGTAACTCTCACAACAGAATCTTGGAAGGTGACCAAGGGTGCACTTTATATGGCCAGAGGTAAGAGAGTAGGTACTCTCTATTTGTGTAATTGTGTTACTAACAATTCTCCTTCTATATTATCTACTTCAGATGTGGATGCAAAATTGTGGCACTCAAAGCTTAGCCACATGAGCGAGAAGGGGATGTCAATTCTTAAGTCTAAAGGTAAGCTTTCAGATTTGAAAAGCATGGATCTAGAATTTTGTGAGCACTGTGTATTTGGAAAATAGAAAAGGGTTAGTTTTCTCAAGACTGGGTCTACAAAGAAGAAGCATAAGTTGTAGCTTGTCCACACAGACATGTGGGGACCGGCTCAGGTAGCTTCTATTGGAGGATCACAGTACTATGTTTCGTTCATAGATGATGCTATAAGAAAGGTATGGATCTACTGTATTAAGAAGAAATCTGATGTATTTGAGACCTTTAAGATTTGGAAAGCTATGGTTGAGAATGAAATAGGCAAAAGATTAAAGTGCCTGAGATCTGACAATGGTGGAGAGTTCTACAGTTATAAGTTTAACTGGTATTGTTACATGCACAAAATCCGTAGGCAAAGGATGGTTCCAAGGACACCTCAGTAGAATGGAATTGCTGAAAGGATGAACAGAATAATCATGGAGCATGCAAGATGTCTGAGATTGCATGCTAGTTTGCCCTTAGAGTTTTGGGCAGAAGTTATTGACACTGCAGTGTACCTGATTAACAGAGGACCCTCTACAGCTCTGGATGGTGGAATTCCAAAAGAGGCTTGGATAGGTAAAAAGGTAGATCTCTCTTTTCTCAAAGTTTTTAGTTGTGAAGCCTTTGTGCACGTAGATAAGGAAAATAGAAAGAAGCTCGATGCTAAGTCTATGAGGTGCACATTTATTGGCTATGGCTCAGATGATTTTGGTTTCAAATTTTGGAATCTAGGAACTAACAAGATAATTAGGAGCCGTGATGTTGTTTTTAGTGAAAAAGTGATGTATAGTGATCAGTTGAAGAAGCTGAATCAATCTGGGCAGAGCAATGGTGAATTAGACGAGTTGACGGTCCAAAATGAGCTCGCAGGAAAAAGAAATAACCACTTGCAGGAAAACACAGAGACCGATGTCGGCAAGATAGGAACCGGCGTCGGCAGAATAGAAACTGATGTCAGTCATACAGAGACCAATGTCGGTAGGACAGGCACCGGTGTCGGTCAGGCAGAACTGACGTCAGCCAGTAACAGGTCTGGAGGTGACCGAGGTCGGTCACTGTCAGAGAATTTGGGTGGACAGTGTGTTGTGAACGAGTCTCAAACACCCATCAGGAGGTCTGAAAGGGTAAGTAAGCCTCTAATTAGATATTCCCCTTCATTATTCTATTTATTGCTAACTGATGGTGGAGAACTAGAGAGTTTTGAAGAAGCAATATAGGTGGAGTCCAAGAGTCAGTGGGAGTGTGGCATGGTTGAGGAGATGGAGTCCTTAAGAGAGAACCAAACATGGGATTTGGTTGAATTGCCAGCTGGTAAGAGAACACTGAAGAACAGATGGACCTACAGATTGAAGGAAGGTGAGAATGGACAGATGAGATATAAGGCCAGATTGGTAGTGAAAAGATTTGCACAAAAGCCATGTATTGATTTTGATGAGATTTTTTCTCTTGTTGTTAAAATGACTTCTATACGGATTGTACTGTCTTTGGTTGCTGTTGAGGATTTGCATCTTGAGCAGCTAGATGTTAAGACAATGTTTCTTCATGGAGATTTGGATGAGGAAATTTATATGGAATAGCCGAAAGGATTTGAGGTCAAAGGTAAGGAGAAGTTAGTGTGTAGATTGAAGAAAAGCTTGTATGTTCTCAAGCAAGCTCCTAGATAATGGTATTTAAAATTTGACAGGTTTATGACTGAGCATGGCTACAGTAGGTGTCAATCTAACCATTGTGTGTATTTTAAGAGATTGGATAATGGTAGATATATTATTCTATTGTTGTATGTAGATGATATGCTGGTTGCAGGATCACACATGCAGGATATCTCTGAGCTTAAGGTGAAATTAGCTCAAACGTTTGCTATGAAGGATTTGGGAGCAGCAAAGAAAATCCTTGGCATGAGCATTAAGAGAGATAGAAAAAATCACAGGTTGATATTGTCTCAAGAGGATTATGTGGACAAGGTGTTGAAACGGTTCAATATGCAGGATGCTAAACCGGTAAGCACACCTTTGGCTGGACATTTTAAGTTGAGTAAAGAACAATGTCCTAATTCACATGATGAGGTAGAGTACATGAGTAAGGTTCCATATTCTTCTGCAGTAGGGAGTTTGATGTATGAAATGGTGTGTACTAGACCGGATATTGCCCAAGCAGTGGGAGTTGTAAGTATATGGCCAATCCAGGTAAGGAACATTGGAAAGCAGTTCAGTGGATCCTTAGATATCTGAGAGGAACTAGCAGTAGGCACTTGTGCTATGGAGGTTCAGATACTTCTCTACATGGTTATGTAGATTTAGATATGGCAGGTGATTTGGATGGCAAGAGGAGCACTACAGGATATGTTTTCACTGTAGGTGGAATGGGGGTTAGCTGGATATCTAAGTTGTAGAAGGTTGTTGCCTTGTCAACTACAGAAGCAGAGTATATTTCAGCCACAGAAGCTAGCAAATAGATGATATGGATGACACGGTTCATGGAAGAGCTTAGAAGGGAGCATGGGAGTTACAGATTGTATAGTGACAGTTAGAGTGCAATCCATTTGGCTAAGAATTCAGCCTTTCATTCAAGAACCAAGCACATACAGCTAAGGTACCACTTCATACGGTAGGTATTGGAAGATGGTGATTTGAAGCTGGAGAAGATCCATACAGATAGGAATCCTGCTGATATGTTAACCAAGCCAATTACAAAGGAGAAGTTGAATCTCCATTCAAATTCTGTTGGTCTTCATGATTGAGTTGAAGATGGAGGAGCTAGAAGATGTTGTTGTACAGGTACTGGTGCAGATGTTTATCTCCAAGTGGGATATTGTTAAGGTGTGGAGCCTAAAAGCTTCACATATGAGTGCATTACCAAAGTTGTAGGTTTACACAGTCACCGGCGTCGGTCAGGAGCGACCGACGTCGGTCAAGTGCAGTTGAAGAAACACTGGCATCGGCAGAGGATCGGCCGACGTCAATCACAGGCAAGCAGGCAGGAACCGGCATCAGTTACCTGTGCGTCTAGAATGTTATTTCTGAGGATAGAAGCGAGTGTTTGCATGATGAGTTTAAGTCTTAGTCTTAAGTTTGCATTTCTATTATTAGTAAGATTGTTTTTAGAGCCCTTGTTCAAGAGGCTTAACTATTGGTTGTAAGTGCATGCTCAAGTTTCTTAATTCTATATGTAGAATTAGATCTTCTTAGCTTAGTGTGATTATTGTAGTAGTTCATTGTATGTGAATGTTGAAGAACAATACAGAGTTGCATCAATCCAGGTTGTTGGAGTTGATTGTACTTGAGAGAGAGAGAGCTCTTAAGGGATAGAGATCTAGAGAGAGATCTTGTGCATCTGAGAGAGGTGTGGAAGAAAGAAGTTTCTTCAATTGTATTCCTTTTGTAAAGAGTTTAATACAAGTTTTCAGGGTGGTTTCTTGTATCTCTTGTTCTTTGCTATTATCTGATTCTAGTTACTTATCTATCTGATTTAATTCTGCGGTTTATTGCTTTCATAAGTGTAATCATATTGTTGGTTTATCCCCAATAATTTTCATGGGGGAAGTTTGCTAAAAACTTAGCCCCTACTTCTATTCTCTAACCAAAATCTCATCCTTATTCTCCAACAAATGATGCTCAAACAAAAATGGGTCATACATGGAAGGTGCATTAATAGAGTGTGACTGTTGAAGAACTAGTTTGTTAGTTGTGGGTATTGTAGCTAGGTATTACATGGTTTGTTCTTGGTCTTGTTCTAAAAAAGATGGTGTGTTAACAAAATAGCTAGCTAATGGATCTTGGCTTTGTGCCCCTAATTGAGTATTATAAGAGGGGTAAAAATCAATCTCATAAGGAATATTATCTACGTAGGGGTATTGCACCATTTTTTCATGTGCAACCACATTACTAATCCCTGGATTGTACATGAGTCCACTACAGGTGTAGGAATACATGTTAGGATCCATTGTCAATGCTTTGTGATAAAAGGTCAAAGAGTTTTTTCAAACTCTAAAAAGATAATGTCTAAAATAGATGATGTTTCAATTTGGTCTAGATTTATTAAAAAGATCAAAAAGGTCTATGTAAATATTTGTGAGGAAATAAACTAGCGTGAAGTATCTAAAATTTCACTATTCACATAAAGATAAGCAAGTAAATGGATTGAAAATTGAAATATCAAAATCTAAGGTCGAAGTGTTTCAAATCAGTATAATATAGGAATTTAAAAGTTGCTAGGTCTTTTGGCCAAACACAGTGTTAAAAGCTAGGCTCAAACAAGGCATGTGCTAGGACTCTTGGCCAAATGGCATCAAAAGATAGACTTTGAAAATAGATGAATTTTTTAATCTAATGGATTTGAAACACTTCTAACAAACACTACACATTTGATTCTTAGACATGAACTCAATTAACTAGGTATAATGTATGAAACAAAAGTCACTTTAGAGAGTTTATTTTCTCACAAATAATGGTATAAAACTTGGTTCTTTTAATAAATAATCTAGACAAAATTGAACGGTATAACTATGCTAGACAAAGGATCACAAAAGTACACTTGAATTGGTATAAAAACATAGGAGCAAATTTTAACTCTATGAAAGAGGGTCTATGAAACAATATTTGAAATGTTTTAGGCAGTGTAACGATGCTACACTACCTAAAAAGTGTGACAAAAAAATTTGTTTCAAAAACTATCTAAGGCAAAGATAGTTTCCCATAATTTTGACAGCATAACACTAATTTTCTTAACTCAATATGTTTTGGTACATAGACTCAAAGTGCAAGTGTTTAGAAAAAAATGGCTTAAGTCTATTAAGTGATGACAATGATTATGAGTCTTAAATGACCTTCAACCCAAATTGGAAATTAAACCTAAGTTCCCTAAAGTTTAGTGCAAATGGTGAACCCATTTAACACATCAACCCTATGAACTTATAAAGGTGCAATTTTGAATTTAGATTATAAGTTAAGGACTTAACAACTTTGGTAAAGGTCTAGACTCAATTGGGTAACATAACTATCCCAAAGTGGATGATATGACTCCCAAGATTTTGATGAACTTTGAACAAGGCAAATTGATGATCTCATGTGGGTAACATAATTCCTCTTTTTTCAAAGGAAAATGAGGACTATGTGTTTTGGTTTTTATCATTTGTTTACACCAAGTTTTGACTTCAAACAATATTTTAATGTAGGATAAAACTCAACTGATTAATCACTCTTATACTCTAAACTAACAAGGTTGCTTGGTATTGTTATAATCCATATATATATACATCATTTGAGAGGATTTTAAGTGTTCATCCAATATTAAATGCGCATTATATAGTAGGGTTTTTACACCCCCTTCTCACAAATGATACTACTATGACATGGACCTTGAGGTGCACCTTGTACCAACAATACTTCCATGACAAATGGGGATTTATCTAAGATCTAACAAGTTTCCAAACATTCTAATGGAATTAATTGTGTAATGACTTTCATGCCAAACAATGCAAACGAAAAACATGGATTTTGGGTCTATATCACTTGGATTGTTGCAAAAAATTCTAGTCCTTTTTGCAACCACTACATCCTATTGTTTGCTTAGTGTAGTGTGATGTCCAAAGTGCCACTACATCCCATGTGTAACTAAAATTAAGATCCAAATAAAATAAATGCTGGGAGGTGAAAACCTAGGTCAAAACTTCCCTAAAAAACTCATATAAGGTGATGAAGTCCCCCTTTTAATCCAAGTTTGCATAAAAAATAAAGAAAACATGAAATAGAAAGACTTTAGGATCATTTTCAAGGTCACCCAAACTTTGACAAGTTTTTGGGGAGTGATTTATATGACATTCTTTATAAGCCTTGGACTAGGCTATTTGCAATAGGAATTATGCTTTTAATTCCAAGAGTTCCCTAAAGGGGACAAATAGAAGAGCATACACGTGGCATCCCTCTTTTTTCCAAACAAATATTAGATCAAGAAATTATTAAAGACAAAAATCTTGGAAAGATGAGTTCATTTTTTAATCCCAAATAAAAAATGAGGTGGTGTTCATTTGAATCCTTGGTCTTAATATTGTGAACTTTGAAAACATTCATTTAAGCATCTAAATTTTTCATTATGCACTAAAACAAGGTTCCTAATTCATTTTTAAGCATGCAAAAGGTGATCTAAACATGTTTTTAGCAAATGTCAAGCTTGGTCCTACAACAAAAATGTTAGCATGTCCTTTAGCCTTGAAGCTATTTTGGGTTTGAAATAATGAACTTCAAAAAAAGAGCTCTCAGATTTGTGTTTTAAGAAAAACATAGTGACTGACGTCAGTTATATAACCAACGATGGTTACACTTACTAACTGATGATGGTTATCTAACCGACATCGGTTATACCAATAGTGACCAATGATAGCTATCCAACTGATGATGGTTTTTTTAACTGACATTGGTTACTGTGTAAACATGTGGTAAATAAAAATGGCAAAACAAAGTTAGAAAATCAAATTACAAGAGTTTTAATGATCCAAATGAAGATTTTAAAGTTTCATATTGATCTTCTTCAGGTGTGGGAAGCATCTTATCCCACCAGGTGCACTATTATGTGAAATAGAAATTTGACTCAAGAGACGATGGCTAGTATCATTTTAGTTTCAAAATGAAAACAAAATGAAAGAAGCACACTAACTAGCATAACATCTCCAGGCCTAGACATTAGGGAGAGCTTAGTTAATAAACATGAATAAAACACACAACTAAAATGTAATAGAAACCCTCTTTTACCTTCCTTAGATGCTCTAAAATACTTATTGTAGTGTCTTGCTTGGCTTGTGCTCATGAAGTCCTTGGAAATGGAAGCTTGGCTACCTCCATCTCTCCTTGGCACCTTTGGCTTGTGGCTTGGCTTGGATTGGAATCAGTTTGGCATGGTAACACTAGTTACAATGTCTTCTTGAAGATATTTGTGCATTATAACTAAGAGGAATATCTAGGTCTGATTTTACCAAGTGTACAAGATTGAGGAGCTAAATAATCACAAAATATAATCTAAATTTGACCCCCATTTAATATAGTAATGACATTGCTAGTTTAGAGGAAAGGAATAAGTATTTGGGTGTGTGCACACACATTGTCTTTGATTGAGTTGAATTTGAGTGTTTTGATGGAGTTAAATTTGAGTCTTTTATTGGTGACTAACTTGCAACTAAGAGCATGTTACAATGTATAATCAGTGCATATAACCTAGGTCAAAAGTACTTGAAATAGATTGAAATTGAAAGAGCAAGGTTTAGGAGTACACCCATGTGTCAATGTAACCACCTTGCTTATTGGAAAGTTGTTTTTGAAAAATTTGTATCATTATAAATATTTAAAACTAAGATTAGGATAAAAATAGATAAATCTTTAAAGTGCATATATCCAATGAGAGAGAGAGAGAGAGAGAGAGAGAGAGAGAGAGAGAGAGAGAGAGAGAGAGAGAGAGAGAGAGAGAGAGAGAGAGAGAGAGAGAGAGAGAGAGAGAGGTTGGAAGGCACATGCCCCCAACTTTAGAGTAAAAGTGAGTTTCCACCTAGTAGTTATAATTATCACAACTTTGTAACTTAATGATACTTATAACATGGTGAGTTTGGATAATCAAGTCCAAACTGAAACCCTGGAAAGTTGATTGATTTAATCACTTGAACCATACCAAAAGGTGAACCAAATAATGTAGTAGATTGGCTTGCTAAAGTCTATAAAAATTTATGGGGTATTAGTATGTGTAATAGTTTTAGTATCTAAGATTTATCTTAATTTTGAAATATTAGGCACATGTTTCATAGTGTATGCACCTTAGATAAGTCTCATGTTGAAACTATGTGTAACAATGGTACCATGTATAGGATTCTACTAAAAATGTGTATCAGAATCATATAATTGTGTGCTTTAGCTAATTTAAAAAAATATGTAAGTGTAGAGGACATGCTTCCAAAGCATGCCCCTGATATATATGGAGAAATCTAAAACTGATATAAGTACCAATGTGGAAGACATGTTTTCAAAACATGCCCTTCTATAAGCTAGAGATGTTGAATATTGAGTAGGTGTGCAAAACATGCTTCCAAAGCATAACCCCCACTAAATCTATGAATTATAAGTGCCATACTAAATGAATGTGGAGGAATTTTTTCCCAATCATACCTCCAAAGAATCTAAACCTATGAATGTGTGGAATCCATGTCCATATGACGTGACCCCATTTAATTTGCAAACTAGTATAAATACCAAATAGTAAATGAATGTGGAGAATATGCTTCCCAAGCATGCCCCCATTATAATCTATAAAATATGAATATGTGGAAGCCATGTCCATATGACATGCCCCCACTGATATCTGATAACTAGTGTAAAGTGTGGATAACATTTTTAAACACATGATATACTAAGAGGGGGGGTGAATCAGTATATCATATATCTTATAAACATTTTACTCAATCAAACTCCACTTAACCATACATTCAAGATATGCAGTAAAATTGAAATAAGAGAGAGAGAGAGAGAGAGAGAGAGAGAGAGAGAGAGAGAGAGAGAGAGAGAGAGAGAGAATTTTTACATGGAAACCCAAAGTAGGAAAAACCATGGAGAACAATCTCAAGTATATAAAAGAGCACCAATTCAAATTATAAAGTTCACAAGCACCAACTTGCAGCAGCACCAACCCCTTTTACCGAGCACTAACGCAACAACTATTTGTTATCACCAACCCACAAAAGCACCAACCCCTTGCAAATATTTGTGAGTACCAATACATAGGATCACCAACCCCTCTTGTGTATAAAACATAACTATCTCTCAATGTTGCTTTCTCAACAAATGATAGTGTTTCGCTAAATTTTATCTATTTCAAGTCTAAAGGAAAATAAAAAATAATGATGGGGATAAGTGATTAGAATGAAACCAAATTGGTTTTCACACCATAACTAGACATTATGAAAACTCCTCTTTGGTTGGGGAGGACTAACTATAAGTAAGAAAGCACTACCACAAGATGTTTAATAGTAGATAAATGGGTGGGATGCCAAGCTACATGCTTGTTCCAAGAAATGTGAAACTTCCTTAGAGATGACAGTCCACTTTTGAGAGACAAAAGAGTAATAAATAACTAAAAGAAAGGTAAAAAGAGAGTGAAATAGAGATAATATTACTATTATTCACAACTTGAGTGCAATAGAGAGTGACAGGGTGCAGGTGGTGTACTTTTTTTTATTTTATAAGTTATTTGGTTAGGTTTTGAAGAGGTTAATGAATCCACAGTCACTAACATCGGTAGGGGAGTGACTAATATCAGTTATACTATCGAGGTTAGTGGTGAAGGTGATCGATGTCGATTAGGCCATTGAGGTCAATAAGGGCAATAATTGCCTAGGGGATTGCAGAAGGCTTTTTTGGGTCTGAGAAATGGTTTTGATCAGGTCTGGGAGGTTGGGGAGAGTTATGAGAGAGAGAGAGAGAGTATAATTTGGGTAGACTAGTCTGAGGTTTGGTGTGTCAGGTCAAGGGGAAACAAGTAAGGAAGCTTTGTAACTCCCTCATGGCGATTCGATCATGAGTATGTAAAGCAATGAACATTAGATATGAAGTGATGGCAAAGTAAATAATTAAAAGACCTAAAAAATAAGTGATGTACTTATTTCTAGTAATCACTGAATGATAAGTGCTAGATTGATGGTCCCTATCAGGTAGTTTGAATTGATAGCCTAAATAGAGAGAACAAGTGGGTACTATTTTTCCTCAAGAGCTTATTTCTTGATTGTGATTAACTTATGCAAGATTAAATTAAGCTAGGATGTCAAAAGTTGAATGCTAAGATATTGAATGCAAATAAGAATGCATTTTCTTCATTTCTACTGACCTAAACTTTAGGTTGGAGTTTGGCTTATATTGTCGACGTCGGTGATCCCATCGACATTGGCCATGGGTTGATTGATGTTGACAGCCCTAGAATAGGTAAACCTTACTATTTTTGGCTTGTTTTCTATTTCTCTTCATGCCAAGTGTGGCACCCATTATAAAATGATAAAAATAAGAGGTTAAGAAGGAGGTAGTTGATTAAGAATTTAGTTTGGAAGTGAGAATAAGTCTTGGGTAGTGTTGGGTGAATATTTTGTCAACCAACTAATTGATGAGCAAAATAGATCTCTTCAACCATAGCATAGGGAGATTGGTTGGATAGATGTGCAGGTTTACTACATTAATAGGGGACAAATCTCTCCTCTCATCAAGGGGAGGTTCCCTATGAATATGCAGGAGCTATATACTATATATATATATATATATATATATATATATATATATATATATATATGCAGAAAATAACACTCTAGGGTAAGATAACACCATCCATCTCTCTTTTTTTAGAGATGATCTTTAAAAGCAAAGGAGAAATCCTGGTGAAGACACTAAAGGCACTTCTCTTTTTTCAAAAGTGGTCTGGCAGGAAACAATAGAAGTTCTTTCAGGTAGGAAACAAGTAACTGGTAACAAGGGCGTAGTAACCAGCAGACTAAGGTGTAGTGCAAAGTCTCAACCTTAACTGACCAAGAGTGAAATATGAAGGAAAATGAGGGCACAAAGTCATCCCAAGGTCCTTTAAATAGGAATATAAAATAAACAAACACACTAAAGGCAATTGTAGATAGCACAAAGTCTCTCCACAGTTGGCTTCAGGACACCTTCTTGATTACTTTCACTAGTTCTGCTTGCCAAATTAAATAAAAAAGAACACATTTAGAAGATAGACATATGAACAATCTCCTAAAATTATACAAGCTATAATATCACAAAGTCTATAAACAACTTGCTTTCTCATTCAGATAAAATGATATGAACAACAATCTGAGCTCAAAGTCTTAGTATTCACCTTTCAATTTGGGTAGAGTTTTGCTTATGTATTGGGAAGATCTCCCCTCAAATGATATAAGAGATTACATTATATAGAGGCCAAGGGAGGCTTGACACTTTGTCCTTTGGAGCGACCCACGCTGTGCATTAATGCCTTAGATGCATTTTTGGTTCTATCAGGGAGAGCCATGCTGGGACAGGGTGGCTGCCTTAACTATGGTATGTTGATTCATCTCCAATGTCTTCTCTTGAGCTAGAGTCACTCATTGTATTAACTACTATCCACGTAGCTGCCCACTTTGTCTTTATGCCAAAGGGGACAAACATGCTACACTTTCAATGCTTGTAGGTCTAAACACCTACTTGGCAAACTGCTCCACCTACTGGGAATAACTCCCGCTGAGATTTCCCTTTTTGTCTCTTCTTCCTTTGGCCTTAGCCTTAGGGTCTTTGAATGTATTTGGGTCCACATTTTAAGCCTGCAAAGATCAACATATACTTCATTGTAGCAAATTTGACGTCCATAGATCTTTCATATTTTAAAGGTTAACGGCTGGTCAGTCATCCTAAATTTGACATTTGTGGGCTTGTCATTCTCCTTAGCAACTCCTTTATGTATTTCTTGCTTGCTATGGCTACTTTCTGCTATGACATAGGCGAGGACATGTGGTAGCATCCATAGCTTTGAAATAAGCTTATTGGAATAAGCTTTGAAACTTGTTAGAGGTTGGAAGCGCAGATGCAAACATTTATCATGCTTCACTTAGTTGGGATGGGACACATGGTGAATTTTGTTACTTTGAAACTTGTTAGAGAATGTGTCTCAACATGTGACACTTGGAAGCTTCCACTGTACTTTGAGGCTTGATCCTTCCTAAAGGGGACTTGCCTGTCAGGGTCTTGGAAAAGGTCCATTTTATGAGTGCTGACTATCCTCTGCGAGGGTACCTACCCTTCAGGATCATCTAGGTGGCCTTTGAGCTTTAATTCTTTCGAAGGACTATTGTCGTTTTATTTCCTTGAAACAAAATGTCCAAAGGAAATCTTTCCTTGGCTCTGCATATTTGTATTGAGAGTGCTCCATCTTTGACCTGTGGCACATTCCACTGCTTCAAACAAGTGACACATGGCATATTCCTTAGAATAGGCGATGACACTTGGCAGCATCCACCGCTTCTTACCAGGGACACGTGGCAACTTCCACTTAGTTTTGGCAATCACACAGAGGATGACACTTGGAACACTCCACTTATCCTTTTAGCAACTTGCCTAGGACCTGCCACAATCTTTACTTGATAATGAAACCAAAGGGAGATACAATGACCATTGACACTTGGCAGCCTCTACTGATGACACATGGCACATTCCACTAATTTGAGAAAAAGACATTGAAACCTTCTGTAGCTGCCACTTGTCACTTTCCATGGAACTCTACAAGGTACACATGGCATGTTCCTCTCTTTGGTCTTTTTATTTCATGCACCTCTTTGAACTGATGTTTCCTACCCTCCGCAAGGGCCCTTGCCTCTATTTCACTACCCTTTGCAAGGGCATTTGTTCTTTTAACTGTGGGGCAGCCCCTTGAACCTACCAATTGAACCAACCTTGGTTCAATGGTTTAGTGGTTTAATCTCTTTATTTGGCTGAGTCCTTACAATCCTTTGAACCAAACACATTGAACCATTTGGTCATTGAACTTGTTGAACTGATGAACCAAAATGGTTCAAGGTTCAATGGTTCAACAATTCAAGCCTTTGTTTTTTGTTAAATGTTCGTAGATGTGGAACCTTGAAATGGTTGAACTTTAAACCTTGACGAAGTGCTTAACTCTTGCTGATGATGTTGAACCTTTCAACCCATTAAACCCATTAAACCAAAATGGTTCAAGGTTCAATGGTTTAATGGTTCAATCCTTGCTTAGATACTTGTCGATGGACATTTTTGATTGAACCAAGTCATTGAACCAATCCCAAAAATGCCTAAGTGCTGGAAACTTGCCCCCTTTTGATTTGACTTGCCTGAAGAAGCCATTGAACCCATTGAACCAACTAGTCCCTTTATCAAAAAAGTTTGGAAAATGAGGAAATTGAATGCTTAGAACAAATTTTGAAAAGGGAAGAGACAATTTTGGTCTTGCAGGACCAAAATAGTTCATATGTTGTCCTAGAAATGAGAAAGCTATTTTTTTAGGACAACAGGTAGTTAGGATGAAGGGACCAGGTCTTTGAGGTGACTCATCAGGTGAGAATTAGTCATAGGGGAAGGTGGCTAGGTAAGGTGGCAAAAGGGGTTTTTAATTAACTTGATTAATTAAATGTGTGAGGGGTAAAAGTATGGGTTAGGTTGGATAATTATTTATTATTGAAAAATAGGCTAGAAGGGGTTTTGACACAGGGAGTTAGACACATGTGTGTGATGTAATTTTGGTGTCTAAATTTGCCTCTTTTTATTTTGTAATTTATACTGACAAGTTTGCAAGACAAAAATAGGATTTATAGTCTTCAAGTATTGGATAAGGTATCCCCCCTCAAAATGGGAATCGAGGGAGGGGAAACCAGAATTGGGTACCAATTTGATAAAAAGGTAATTGGGTGAGTGGTGAAGAATTGAGAATCACTTCATATGCGTATACTACTATGATTTATAGTTGATAAAATTAAGAATAGACAAGGTTGAGGAGGACTTGGATAGAAATAACCAAAGCATAGCTTGTAAGTAATAGTTGATAGGTCAAAACAATCAAAGTTATAGCTCCAATAATCGATGTGTCTTAGGTATCTAGGGTAGGAAGTGCCCCTAGGAAACACAAAATGGTTGAAGGTGATAAGATAGGCTTGGTTACCATTTATAACACCTAATATACATGCATGTGCATAATAGCCAACTATAGCAGAATAGCATAAGCAATCAAGATAAGCAATGCAAAGTTGGTGTAAAAGGGTCAATGAGTGAGGAGATATTTGTGATTTCTAAGAAAAGTCATCGTGGGTGAATATTTAAGTGATCTCCAATGGTGTATGTCATGGTTGGGGAGATATATGTGATCTCTAGTTGCCTCAGTATATGGGTAAAAGTCTAAAATAATGGGGTTGATTTTTTTTGGTGGGGGGGAACATTATTGCAACGGTGCCAATGTCAATGACATTACCAATATCAGTAATAAATAGTGCTGACATCAGCACATTAGGGCAATGTTGCCAATGTCAGTAGGCATAAGCACCAATGTCAGTAAATTAGGTCAAAAATGTTGAAGTCAACGGTCAAACAAACCTGACAAAAGGGTGTTTGGCAGCTGACCAAACTCATTTACAACTTGTGATTGGAGAAAAATAGAGTTATGAGAGAAACTAAAATGGCAAAGCAAGGAGGGGACCCATCAGGAGGTGTACCACCATAAGAGCCAGCTATGCCAGCTAGGAGGAGATAGAGAGATGAGGTAAGAGTCTCTACTAGTTGTTTTGAAATTTTATTTGGGCATTTGTTGTTTTTAGGCTAATTTAGAGGTGGGGGTGTAGAAAATGTTAGTATAGGGGTAGAAAATAGGGTAGGGTAGTTTTAGGATAAGTTGGGGGGTTTTATGGTAGTTTTATAGGTGAAATTTATAATTTTGGGTTTAGGTCATTCAACCCTAGGGCCAAACCAGTCACTGATGTCGGTGAGGTCCACCGATGTCAGTTGACATGACATCAAGGTTGGTAGGTGTCTATCAACATCGACTGACGTGCACGCCTATAAAGTGTCAATGTAAACATTAATGTTGATGTTGATGACTATGAATGACTAGAAAAATAAGAGAAAGACCTATTTTGGATCTCTAGTGGAAGTAGAAGACTAACCTAGTGGCTGAGGTAACCTCAGAAGACCTGGTATCGACTAAGTGCTACCTACATAGCCCAATTTAGGGCCTTAGGCCAATGTAGGTCTCCTAAAGCCTAGGAAAAGGATTTAAGGTATGATTATAAAGGTGAGTTAGGGGAAATGGGTAAAAAGGTAGGTTGAGATATTAGGCATAGTGTCAAGGGTCAAGGATATAGGCCATAAGGCTTAGATTTGTGATAAGTAGGTAGGCTTAGGGTGGAGAGAGAGAAGATGTAGTAAAGCCTAGGGTAAAGAGAAAAAAGTAAGATAGTTAGTTAGGTGGGTATATGATTGAGCTAACCTCAGAAGACCCTGTGTCAATTGAGTGTTGCCTACATAGTCTAGTTTAGGGGCTTAGACCAATGTTGTTCTCCCAAAGAGAAGTGAAAAAAGGTAGTGATAGAGTATATTAAAAGGTATGTGACTTGAGTTTGTGTATGTATAGATGCAGGTGAGGATGGAGCTGATATTACAAGATTCTCTACTGAGGCTTTTGACATGTATGAGGAGGGATGTCACTCCAGATGAGTGGGAACACATGGCAGCCATGGGATTAGAAGGAGTGTGATAGTATTATCGAGTCACCCAAGATGTGTCCCTCATGATATCATTAATTGAAAGGTGGGATCATACTACCAACACCTTCCATCTACTGATCGAAGAGTTGATAGTGACTCGGGAGTATGTCTATATGATTTTATGATTACCACTCTAGAGTGAGGAGATCTTCGCGTGCTTGAGAGAGGAGCATGATATCCATATGGTGGATTTGTATGGTGAGCATGTTAGTGAGGTGACTTATCATTCTATGATTTTTGCTTATGAGCCATTGTATATGGCTGATGAGGAGCAACATTGACTAAGCATCTTGATGATGATCAAGATCATGGTATATGCATTACTAGATGTAGACAGTGGTAGATTTTTGATTACATTGATAGGTGTGCTTGCATATATGGTTGAGCAATAGACTATTTTTACCTGGGGCCCAATATTTTTAGGATAATTATATAGAGATCTATGGGGTTTAAGATTGTGATAGTGATACAATTTGTGTGTCAGCCATCTACTACACTATTGGGCATATGCACACATCATGGTAACATGACCATTAGGGTTACCTACCATGATTTTAGCTAGCTTTAGGGTTGGTTTTAGATGGTGGAGAGAGGGCATGGCATAAAATTGAGTGGACTATATAGTGCATGATATCATCTATTATAGGCACATGATTGAGGGTTTGATCCCTGTACATATTTTGTTGAAACCCTACCTAACATACTCAATTTTTAGAGGACAAGCACAAAAACTTGTTGGTTTACATAACTCACTATGGGTCAGGGGAAGATGAGATGGTGAGTTTGAGATGGTACCCATGACATGGGTCAAGAGGTAGTTTAGTCTAGTTCAGGATATTCTACCTGCCTTCCCTTGATATAAGAGGGATGACATAGAGGCACCCCTGCCATTGCCCCAGATGGAAATCCTATTATGCCTACTCTAATTGTACCACTCTTACCCCTTATTTTACCTATGAGGATCATAATTTACCTATGCCTTTCCCACATGTTGAGGGAGCCATAATACTTATGCTTTACCCTCTTGAGGAACCTTCTTCACCTACCTCCCCTTCACCCATGACAGACCATGTCTCTTCTCCCGTCTCTATCAAAGAGGACCCCATTATGGTTCTTTCTCATCTTTAGCTTGAAGTAGTAGAAACCAAAAATTTCCCTCTTTTCCAAACACCTTATCCTTATAAAGATGCAATCGTAAGGATTATGTCAACTTTATCTAAACCCTTCTCACATTTGGTGAAAAGTCTAGAATTTATTGACTCCATAAAGCTAGATCATGCAACATTTTAGGATTGGCTAAAAAATCCTTATCTAACACAACAAATGTCAACCTTTACCACCAAAACTCTCACTACAATTTACCCCAAGGTCTTTGACAAAGCTATAACTTGTCCACTAAAAGCACTTAAAGTTTAGCCATCCATGTTAGAACCCTCACCCTCATAGGAAATTTATCACATTAAAGTAGATCAGACCCTTAGGCATATCCCTTAGGCATATGCCTTATCCCTAATTTAATTCATTCACAGGTGAAATTAGATTTAACTCCTCAACCACAAGTTAGAGTTTTATGGCCTGAATTACATAAAAAATGTTAAGCTTCCTAGATCTCGCCAATCCCTTCTTTAGCCCTCAACTTACCATCCATTTTTGGACCACACCCCTCTACTTTAGTTGGATTATTACCAGCCCAAGCAAAATAAAAAGTTAAGTTACCTCCCCTCCTACCTTTTCCATCTGGTAGGCATTTCACATCTAACACTAAGAAAGTGATAGTAAAACATGTGACTCCACTATCACCAAACAAAGCACCATGCAAAATTACCTTTTCAACATTGAAACAAAATAAGGTGTCCACTCTTGTTAGCACAAGTGTGAGCCCACTGGTAGGCTCTCAGACCTTTTTCCTATGTCAGTTATTGCAATAATCCATAATCCATAAAAAAAATCTTCCTCCCACTTCTCCTTATAGTCCTCTTAGAATGAAGCCATCTTGGTTTAATGATACACAAGTGTGTTTATATCATATTTCACTTGGACATGATACTGAGAGTTGTAAAGCCCTCACAACAGTCATTCAATAACACTTTGATGTTGACAATCTCTTTGATGATAATCTCATTAACCTTTCTATTATTCCACCTCCAGCATCCATAGTGCCTCCTACTGTTCCACCTAAATTCAAACCTAAAGATGTTGTCATAAACCCTTTACCACCTCTTTCACTAACATTTCAAATCAACACAGTTTATGTGGCCACACGATCATAAAACCAAAAAGATAAATCTAAGGAAAAATTCATTTCTCTTTGGGCTTATCCCTTCACTAAAGACACTCCTCCTAATCCTAATATTTCCATCTTGGACATCCCTAAAACAAAAAATAGGGTGTTGTGAATAATAGTAATATTATCTCTCTTTCACTCTCTCTTTACCTCTCTTTTAGTTATTTATTACTCTTTTGTCTCTCAAAAGTGGACTGTCATCTCTAAGGAAGTTTCACACTTCCTAGAACAAGTGCATAGCTTGGTATCCCACTCATTTATCTACTAACAAACATCTTGTGGTAGTGATTTCTTATTTTTAGGTAGTCCTCTCTAGCTAAAGAGGAGTACTCACCATGTCTAGATATGATGCGCAAACTAGTCCAGGTTCATTCTAATCACTTATCCCCATCATTATTTTTTTTTCCTTTAGACTTGAAATAGACAAAATATAGACACCAAAATTATGTCACACACATGTGTGTAACTCCTTGTGTTAAAACCCCTTCCATCCATTTTTCAATAATAAACAATTAGCCTCCCTAACCCATGATTTTACCCCTCACACATTTAATTAAGTTAATTAAAAACCCCTTTTGCCACCTTACCTAGCCACCTAGCCACCTTTCCCTATGATTAATTCTCATATGATGAGTCACCTTAAAGACCTGGCCCCTTCATCCTAACTACCCAAGGCTTATTATCACTTCCAAACTAAATTCTTAATCAACTACCTCCTATTTAACCTCTTATTTTTACTATTTTGTAATGAATTCCATACTTGGCATGAAGGGTAATAGAAAATAGGCTAAAAATAGTAAGGTTTACCTATTTTAGGGTCGTTGACATTGGTCAACCCATGGATAATGTCGATGAGATCACTGATGTCAGTGATATAAGCCAAACTCTAACTTGAAGTTTAGGTCAATTTAAATTAAGAAAATTTATTCTTATTTACATTCAAGATCTCGGCATTCAAATTTTGACATCTTGGATTACTATCGTCTTGCGTAAGTCAATCAAGAACTGAGCTCTTAAGAACCAATAGCACCTATTTTTTCTCTCTATTCAGGCCATCAGTTTGGACTACTTGATAGGGACCATCAATCTAGCACTTATCATTTAGTGACTACTATAGCTAAGTACATCACTTATTCTGTAGGTCTTTTAAGTATTTAATTTACTATCACTTTATATCTACTATTCATTGCTTTATATACTCCTGACAAAACCCCGTGAGGGAGTTACAAAGCTTCTTTGATTGTTTCCCCTTGACCTGACACACCAAACCTTAGACCAAATCTACCCAAACCATACTCTCTCTCTCTCTCTCTCTCATAACTCTCCCCAACATCCCATACCTAGTCAAAACCATTTCCTAGACCTAGAAAATTCTTTTGTAAGCCCCTAAGCAATTATTTCCCCTACCAACCTAAGTAGCCTAACCAACATTGATCAACTTCACCACCAACCTCAGTATTATAACTGATATCGATCACTTCCCTAATGACGCCGGTGACTATAAATTCACTAGCCTCTTCAAAACCTAACCAAATAACTTCTAAAATACAAACAAAGTACACCACCTACACCCTATCACTCTCTACTACATTTAGGTTGTGAATAACAATAATATTATCTCTTTTTGACTCTCTCTTTACCTCTCTTTTAGTTATTTATTACTCTTTTGTCTCTCAAAAGTGGACTGTCATCTCTAAGGAAGTTTCACACTTCCTAGAATAAGTGTGTAGCTTGGTAGCCCACTCATTTATATACTAACAAACATCTTGTGGTAGTGCTTTCTTACTTGTAGGTAGTCCTCCCCAGCCAAAAAAGAGTATTTACAATGTCTGGATACGATGTGCAAACCAATTTAGGTTCATTCTAATCACTTATCCCCATCATTCTTTTCTATTTTTCTTTAGACTTGAAATAGACAAAATTTAGTGAAACATTTTTGGCATCTTGGTGGGACCCTGGATTTTTCCTTGGGTTCATTTCTTGTTTTAATCATTCATATAGGTGCATTATAGTGAAAATTTCATTTCTTACACTTTCTCCTTCTCTTCTCTCTTAAAATGAAAAATTCAACATTTTATTTTTTTTGTTTAAAAGCATTAAACTAAAATTTTCTCTCTTTATTCTTTGCCTCTAAAAGAAATTTATCATTTTATTTTACAAGTTAAAAAAAAAATGTTCTTTACTTCTTCTTGCATGCACATTAGGATAGTGAATTTCATTCTCTACTCTTATTTCATATTTGTTTTCATTCAAATCTAAATATTTTAGATTTGGGTTTAAAACTTACTGCATTTCATTGTTTGCTTATTGTATATTAGCTCACTTAGTTAATTACAAACATTTTAAATAAATTGTAGTGCACCTATGTTACACAACCAAATGACATTCACACAAACAAACATCTAAACTCACCAGAGAAAAGGTCCATCAGGATTTCATCACTTGGTGGATCACCTTACCTTACCTGACTATCCTACTTGGATTTCACCATCAAGGGGAGAACCCACTCTATTCTCTAGTGGTGTATAAACTCTAGACAAAAGGTATATTTTGGCTAAGCGGCCTGGCTTGGCTCTAGGTCTATGAAGTGTGGAGAGCAAGCTCCTATAGCAAGCCACATACTTGGTCTAACACAAATTTCCTCTTGAGCACTAAAACTAACCTAAAACTAGCTCTAGATTACTTTATAGTACCTTCAATAACCAAATTTTCTTTTTATTATTTGATTAAGGCATAAGCCAACACGAGACTAAAAATTAATCTCTAGGACTTAATAGTTATTGGTTGTATGTTCTTTTTCTAATTTTCTATTGAATTCTATATTTTGGAGTTGGTAAGGATGTTTTCCTATTGATTCACAAAATCAATACTATTTATAATACTTAGTTTGTATAACCTGTTATCTTTGCTTTTTTTGATTTTTCTTCCTTATTACATAGCCTCTTGCATCCACTATTTTACCTAGTTTTAACTTTTTGTTTTCTAAAACATCAAATTTTTCATCTCCTAGGATATCACAGTGACTGACATCAGTTAACTCTATCAGTATCAACAGATTTTACCTACCGACATCAGTTAATCTACCAATGTTAGCAACCTTTTTCTATTGACATCGGTCAAGTGATCGACGCCAGTGACTATGTAATTTTTATCTACTCAAAATAACAAGCTAAAATAACCCACTTACCTACACTCAAACCTAATTTTTCCTTATTCTATTTCTAATACAAGGTAGTAAGACTATTTATACTTCCTATTGTATGGTATTGACATGAGCTCAAGCTAAAATTATTGCCAAATATGCAAGCTAAAAACCACTTCCACCTTCCCCTCTAACTTCTAATTCTATCATGGAACATACTTCAGATATAGAGCATACTCCCAGCCCCAACCAAATTCCCATTGTGCCTGAGGGAGATCAATATTTTGCTAAATTTATTGATCATAATGTGGCAGTCCTTTAGCATTACCTTGCTATGAGCCGAACCTATAATTCTTCAGGTGACCCAATCTATGGTATGCTAACCTCTTTAATGGAGACAACTTTAGTTTTAGTTGCCTCCACTATTTTCCCTATGGTTACCCAAACCACCACTTCGATGACTAACCCAAATATAAATAATGTCCAAATCTTAGCATTACCAATTGCCCAATCCCACCTAAACCCTGGTGTGACTTCCCTACTTTAACAACCACAACTAGTTCAATCAAGTCTTACCCCATTTCAAAATTTAGTGGTACCTATTCCATCTACCCTTATGCCTATAATTACTCAAGTTATGAATCAGCTTTCATCTAGTCTAACCATGCCAATAATCCAACCTACAATAACAACAACCAACTAAAGCATAGTCTCTAATCCAACATGACAAGCCCCTTTTTTTTCTACACCCTAACCTATGAATAATTATCTTTATGTTGCCCCAACACAACCTCAACAAGTTATGTCATACACTCCCTCTGCTTCCTATTAGGTTCCCTATAATTTAGGAGGTATCCCCTAAACTAATCCCCCTCCAGACCTCATTAAGATGCTGATGGACAAGATGTCTAATCTAGAAACATCCATTTTTAGTTCAAAGAACGTGTTACCTTATGATTAGATATGCAATGAACCCATCCATCCTTTTGTGCCTATTCACCCTTATCCAAGCCAATGGGAACTCCCTAAATTTACTCGTTTCTAGAGTAAAGAAGACCCAAAATAACACTTGTGAGCATTTAGACATGCTTTTTATTTAATAGGGCATGATGATGCATTACTACTTCACACTTTCCCTATGTCTCTTTTAGGTGCTACCTTGGATTTGTATAGCTCTATACCTTAACACTCCCTTTTCTTGTTTACCCAACTCACACAAATATATTGAGACCATTTCTCTATTAACATTTCTAAAAAGGTTTCTATAACAGACCTTTATTCTATCAGATAATTTGATGATGAGTATATTACAAATTGTGTCACTCACTAGAGAAGCTTGATCAATCAACTCTCTTTCTACTTACCCCAACCTAAGCATATTGAGATCTTCTCAAGGGCATGTGCTAAGCACATCTTGTCCACACTTTGAGTACAAACTTTCTACACATTGATGAGGCCTTTACAATGGCATGAAAACTCAAGGTTATGTTATAGATGAAGGCAAAGTCAAGTTGCATAGTAAGAATCCCAATTCTAAATCAAATGACTCCTCTTCTAAAACTTCCCCTTCAAACCAAAAATCAAAAGGCTCCACTAATGCAGTGGTCATTAAGTCAGCTTCTTCCACAACCACAAACCAATCTAATTCCTTGACTTCCCAAAATTCAACCAAGAAATTCCAATAACAGTATGAACAAAGATAATACACTCCCTTTGGGGAGTCATATACATCCATCTTGGAGAAACTATTGCAACAAGGTGTCATAACCATTCCTCAGATCAAACCTCTTATACAATTTAACCCCTCCTGTCCTATTCCAACTTGGTATAAGGAAGATGAGTTTTGCAATTACCATCAAGTTAAAGGCCACAATTCTAAAAACTGTAAGATACTCAAGAACATTATTCATGATATGCTTGATAGGGGTGATCTCATCTTGGATAATCCTAATGCACACCCTAATCAAAGTATGGATGTGTTCAAACACCCTTTTCCTAACCATTCAACCAATCAAAATATTGTGCAAACCATAACTAACTTAGGTTATCATTATATCCATATGGTTAATATGGTCTTTCCTTTATCTCTAGTTCCACCTCCCCTTCAACAAAAGACATCCATTTCATCGACTCCCCCATATTCAGTGGCATCTATTTTACCCATTCTTCCTCCTTATGTAGAAGAGCCTATTTCACCCATTCCACTCCCTCAAGAGGAAGAGCCTCCTTTACCACTTCTTTTTCCACCTGAGGAGCCTATAATGCCAATTTCTTTTGCACTAATATTACTTATCCTCTTACCACTTGAAGACCACACCCTACTTATTCCTCAACCACATGTTGAAGGGAACATCATTCCTACATTATACCCTCTTGAGGAACCTTCTTTGCCTACCTCTCTTCCACCTATAAAGAGTAGTACCAAATCCACTCCACCTTTGCACTTAGAGGAGTTAGTATTATCTACTCTCATAATAGATGAGAGACCTATTGTGCTTACTCCAATTATACCACTCTTACCCCTTCTTTTACCTATGGAGGATCATACTTTATCTATGCCTCACCCACATATTGAGGGAGCAATAATACCTATGTTTTACCCTCTTAAGGAACCTTCTTCACCTACCTCCCCTCCACCCATGACAAACTATGTCTCTTTTCCCATCTTTATTAAAGAGGACTCCATTATCATTCTTTTTCATCTTTAGCTTGAAGTAAAAAAAACTAGCAATTTCCTTCTTTTCCAAACACCTCAGCCTTTTAAAGACATAATTGTAAGGCCTATGTCAACTTCATATAAACCCTTTTCAAATTTGGTGAAAATTATAGAATTTCTTGACTCCACGAAGCTAGATCATGTGGTATTTTGGGACCGGCTAAAAACTACTTAGCTAACATAATGAATGTTAACCTTTACTGTCAACTCTCTCACTACCCTTTACCACAAGGTCTTTGACAAAGCTAGAGCTTCTTCACTAAAAGCACCTAAAGTTTATCCATCCATGTTAGAACCCTCACCCTCACAGGAATCTGTCACATTAAAGTAGATCAGGCCCTTAGGCATATGCCCCATCCCTAATTTAATTAATCCATAGGTGAAATTAGGTTTAACTCCTCAACCACAAGTTAGAGTTTTACAACCTAAATTATAGAAAAATGTTAAGCTTCCTAAATCTCACTGATCCCTTCTTCAGACCTCAACTTTACCATCCATTTTGGGACCACACCCCTCTACTTTAGTTAGAATATTACCGACCCAAGTAAAACAAAAGGTTAAGTTACCTCCACTCCTAATTTTGCCATCTAGTAGCCCTTTCACAACTGACACTAAGAAAGTGATAGAAAAACATGTAACTCTATTGTCACCAAAAAAATCACCATGTAAAATTGCCTTTTCAACTGTTTCTATGCTATATTCACTTTCTACATTCAAAGAGAGAAATAAGAAACTAAGAAGAATGGTCTAAGGCTTGTATGTACCTGGATGAAGTCGTGCGCACCGTTATCCAGACGTCGTGAGAACTCCTCTTTGGTTGTGGAGGATGACACCTACAAAAGAAAGAGACTAAGACAAAGAAGGCATTAGATGAGGAGATGGTGGGTTGCCAAGCAAAAGCTTGATCCTCAAAGCAAGAGCTTGAGGGATGTCAACCCACTGATTGATAAAAGTAATGTCTGATAAAAGGCAGAATGATAAAAGACTGAAATGATTGAAGAATGAAAAGGAAATGGAAGCAAATGCTTACTTGAATGTTGCTGTCAGCCTGGTCATAGTCTGTCATGTCCCCTTTTGAGTTGACATGTTCAGAGTTGAGGATTAGCCTATTATGCGACCTTCATAGGCTGATGGGATGGATAGAGGGTCTTGATGGAGCTGGGCTTGCCTTTTTGTTCAGGTTTTTTGGATATGAATTAAGGGAGATATTAATATTTGATTGATTTAATCAAATATTAATTATTTGGTCTAATTAATAATTAATTATTAATTATTAATTAGTTGGTCTAATTTTAAGACCCTAATTCTAATTTAAGAATTGGTCTAATTTTAAGACCCAAGTTCTAATTTGAGGAATTCTAATTTAAGAAACCCAAGTTCTAATTTGAGGAAATCTAATTTTAGCAAGCACACCTTTGGAGGGTATAAGGGTTTCTCAAGGGAGAGAGTTTATTAGCTATTGATTATTGATTATTGATTTTGAAGAATTCTTCTGTGAAGACTGAGCCAAGTGTTCCAGGATTCCATTGCAGTGGAGAACGTCAACTCTTCATTGTGTGCGATTTAGAGGCTATGAGATATCAGTTGATTTATTGCCAGATTGAGAGATAGCTTCATACAGAAGTTATCACAGAGGTATACAAATTTGAGAGATAGCTTCACACAGAAGTTATCACAGTATTTCAGGTATTTCTTTATTTAGTTTTTGATCCAATAAGTTATACAGATATAGATCTTCTGTATTAGAATCATATATTCTTGAGATCAGGTTGTTCAGCTATCAGGGGTTGAAAACAGATAGGTTGTGCTTAATTAGCAACCGTACTAAGTCCGTACAGGGCCGTACAGATCCGCTCAGACACCGACCTCGGTAGACAAAGATCCCCAGTGACCGACATCGGCCAACAGAAGACCGACGTCGGTAGAGAAGGACCTACAGTGACCGACGTCGGCAGAATATCGACCGACATCGATGACTGTGTGTTTAACACAGCAGGCCGAGACTTCCAAATTCAGGGTCAATCTCCAAATTTGCAAAAGCACAAGGTTTCAAGATAGAATATTTCATGTTATCTTATTTGTATGACAGAGACTCAATTATGTAATCGTCTAGAAGAACAAGTGATAAGATCTTTGATTTGCTATTGAGAGATTATATTGTGAGTTATTTATTCATATTTGAGATTATTTTGGCAAAAAGTGTATCTTTGTTCAGAGCTATTTGTGTTTAGATATTTCCTACTGAAAGGGGATATTACAGTGGTATCAGAGCCAAATTCCTGCCATCCTGTTGGGCACATCAGAGCTAAATCCTGCCATCTTGAGGGTGTGATAATCTTATGCAGCGACAAGAGTTGGGACCACACATGTATAACACACGCAGCAGAGCCTTGCTTGAAGGTACCCAGTTGTTAGAACAACAACAGATTATCATGAGTGACAGACGTGAGGGTAGCCCACCTAGGGGCCATAGGTATGATGTTGATCAGGACACCAGAGAATTTCATCGTGCTATGATGACAAGCCAACAACAGATGAATCAAACACTACAAGCACTTACGACTATGATAAGGGGGATGAACGCACCTGATAGATAGAACGGGGAACAAAGAGATGATAGGGGTGTTATGGTTAATCAGAGACCACAACAGACCCACTCCAGAACAACGGATAGACCTACACATCCTACATTTGTTCAAGAAGAACCAGAAGCACCAACAGAGGAGGAGGCAGGAAATTCCCCATTTGCAGATGTTTACATGGCTGCAAATGATGAGTGGGACTTATTACCTCCTCATGTTCAAGAGAGGACGTCCTTTGATCATTTTGTTTAGCTAAGGAGAGAGCATTATAGATTAGTTAGACAGGACAGGAGGCCTAGAGTTCAATTCAGTGAGCTAAAGAAGGCTATCGGCAAGCTTTCTTTGACCACTTTTGATGATAGTGGCAAGATGACATCTCAAGCTTGGGTTCATAAGCTTGACACCTTTTTGGCATTGAGACCAATGTCAGAGATAGAGGCCATCAAATACGCCACTTTGCACTTGGATGGAGTAGCACATGATTGGTGGTACCATGGTATGGTAACACTTCAGCATAACCAGGTGACAGAGTACCAGGACTTTATGGATAGATTGGTTAAGCGGTTTGACAGGAAAGATCTCGAGGTTTACTTTTGAGATCTGGCATAGTTGAGACAAATAGGTAACTTGGAGTCCTTCAATGGTGAGTTTCAGAGATTGGTAGTCATGGTGCCCAATATTTTTGAGCGTAGATTGGTAGTTCTCTTCATGGAGGGACTGACAGAACCATTGAGAGGTTGGATCAAAGCCTTTGATCCTCCTTCATTATAGGTATCTATGAAGAAGGCGCGTAGTATGGAGATGGCAGCCCCATCCCATAAATTTAACTCCAAAGGTACTTCTTCATCTAGAGACCATAAGTGCTCCAACACAAATACAGAGAGTTCGGATTTCAACATAGATAAATCAGGTGTAAAGAATGATTCAAAGGCCAATCTAGTAGCACCACCTTTGGATCGTGAGGCGCTTAACGATCTACGCAAGAAGAAGCTTTGCTTCTACTGCAAAGGTCCATATGATATCCATCACGATTGTCCTTTGAGGCCTAAGGGCAAGGCGAATCGTGTGATGTGGGCATATTATGAGGATTCAGATTCAGAGGATTTCGAACAGTAGAATAGTTCTGAGGAGGCAGTGGTAGAGTTAGAGCTTCACATACAGGAGGAATGCCTATCCATCATTCAGTCTAATGAGTCATTCAGACTCCGTGGAGTTTTAGCAGGGTAGAAGGTCATCACCCTTCTTGATACAGGAGCCACACATAATTTCATAGATGTTAGATTTTTGGAGAAGCGTGGACTCACTACTGAAGATTTTGAGGGCATTAGAGTTAAGGTAGCTGATGGTCACACTCTTAGGTGTGAGTGTATGATTAAAGACCTCCCATTGCGCTTGAACAACTACGAGTTCAACGCTGATTATTATGTGGTGAACATGGGGGATATAGACTTAGTCCTGGGTATGAAGTGGCTTCATTCATTTGAGGAAGTTACTCTTTGTCTCAAGGACATGGAGGTTCACTTTGATGTTGATGGGAAGACATATTCTTAAGGCAATACGAGGCAATAGCTTCAGATATATGTTTTTTCATCGAATGGAGTTGCTCATACGACATGACATGATATAGTGTGATGACGAGTGCAAATTGGCACCAACACAGGAGAGATATGAGGATGAGCTTGGTCTTGAGGTGAGTGTAGTTCAGGAGTTATCACATGTGGTAGGGACTCAGCTTTCTGTTACAATCGGGTCATAGGTTGATGATGATATGACTATTTCTAGCCTTCACAATCCAGATTTAGATATTATTCAGGTAAGGAGTTTGCTTGAGTTGCTTGCTGATTTTCATTTATGGATTGGATGTTGGGGTGATTATCTTAGTACTAGGGATGGACATAGCATGGAGTTTGCATTGATTGACAGCAGGGAAGATCATGACTACATTTGGGATCCAGGTGGATTGATGGGTGTATCATTCAGTGATTGCTTGAGGGCAAGCAATTTTAGGAGGGGCAAATTGTCATGTCCCCTTTTGAGTTGACATGTTCAGAGTTGAGGATTAGCCTATTATGCGACCTTCGTAGGCTGATGGGATGGATAGAGGGTCTTGATGGAGCTGGGCTTGCCTTTTTGTTTAGGTTTTTTGGATATGAATTAAGGGAGATATTAATATTTGATTGATTTAATCAAATATTAATTATTTGGTCTAATTAATAATTAATTATTAATTAATTGGTCTAATTTTAAGACCCTAATTCTAATTTAAGAATTGGTCTAATTTTAAGACCCAAGTTCTAATTTGAGGAATTCTAATTTAAGAAACCCAAGTTCTAATTTGAGGAAATCTAATTTTAGTAAGCACACCTTTGGAGGGTATAAGGGTTTCTCATGGGAGAGAGTTTATTAGCTATTGATTATTGATTTTGAAGAATTCTTCTGTGAAGACTGAGCCAAGGGTTCCAAGATTCCATTGCAGTGGAGAACGTCAACTCTTCATTGTGTGCGATTTAGAGGCTGTGAGATATCAGCTGATTTATTGCCAAATTGAGAGATAACTTCATATAGAAGTTATCACAGAGGTATACAGATTTGAGAGATAGCTTCACATAGAAGTTATCACAGTATTTCAAGTATTTCTTTATTTAGTTTTTGATCCAATAAGTTATACAGATATAGATCTTCTGTATTAGAATCATATATTCTTGAGATCAGGTTGTTCAGCTATTAGGGGTTGAAAACAGATAGGTTGTGCTTAATTGGCGACCATACTAAGTCCGTATAGGTCCATACAGATCCGCTCAGACACCGACCTCGACAGACAGAGATCCCTAGTGATCGACATCGGTCGATTGAAGATCGATGTCGGTAGAGAAGGACCTACAGTGACCGACATCGATAGAATATCGACCGACGCCGGTGACTGTGTGTTCAACACAGCAGGCCGAGACTTCTAGATTCAGGGTCAATCTCCAAATTTGCAAAAGCATAGGGTTTCAAGACAAAATATTTTATGTTATCTTATTTGTATGACAGAGACTCAATTGTGTAATCGTCTAGAAGAACAAGTGATAAGATCTTTGATTTGCTATTGAGATATTATATTGTGAGTTATTTATTCATATTTGAAATTATTTTGGCAAAAAGTGTATCTTTGTTCAGAGCTATTTTTGTTTAGATATTCCCTACTGAAAGGGGATATTACATAGTCACCGGTGTCGGTGCTCCTACCAGCATCGGTTGTCAAGGTCTATCGACGTCGGTTGGGGCAGTGGTCTCTGCGGCTGGCGTTGGTCAGGTCTGTGGTCTGTGGACGGGTCTGTGGTCTATAGATAGGTCTGAAAAGGGGTCTGAACGGGTTTTCATGTTGTTTGGATGGTCTGAGAGAGTCTAGTTTTGGTTAATGGTCTGTGCAGAGGTTTGGGCAGAGTTGCAGGGACAATGGACAGAGTGTATGGTCAGACAGAAGATAGAGGCAATAGGGAGATAGAGAAATAAGGATTCGGGTTTGGGCTAACAGAGGTTGCAAATGGGCAGAAGGTTGAATGACAGATGAATTAAAAGAAATACTAAAATGAAAATGGTAGCAAATACTTACCTCATATCTGTTGGAGAAGGAATGTTGCAGACTGCTTGTGCCTATTGTTGGTGCTACTAGTGTGAAGGCCATGTTGCTGGTGGAGTGGCTAAGGCAGAGTCCCTGTTGTGCTTGCTGGTATAGAAGCCTACTATGTGTACCTGAAGGAGAGAGTGAGAGGTCTGGCAGAAAGATTGGCCGATTGATTGATCAGATTGTAAGATTCCAGAGTCAGATAAAGCACAGGGGCGAAGGGAGGATAACGGATGCAGAAAACCATTATGAATGCAACTGACGCCGACAATATCACTGACATCAATCGACAGTTGATCGATGTCAGTGGCTGGAAGGCAGGAAAAAGGCTAAAATAGCCTTTCGTCCACTTTCCCAACTGCCACGTCAGCGAGTTCGAGGAAGAAATGGTCGAAGGTGGCTAAATGGACGTGAGAGGATGAAATGGGGGTCATAAATGGGTCATGGGGGGATGAAGAGAATCCAAAGAAGGGCATCCTAGGGTGGTGAGGTGGTAAGGGAGAGAGAATTATTAACTTAAAATAAGATAATTATTTCAAATTAACAAGACATGGGTTAGGAGTGGTTAAGTGGACCAAAGGGGACTAAAAGGGGGAGAAAGGACCAAGGGGTAGACACGATTTCGGTGTCTACATTTGCCCCTTTTTGTCTTATTGGTTGTTCTGGATGAACTGCAAGACAAAAATAGGAGTTGATTGTCCCAGGTGTAGGATGAGATTGATTTTGTCTTGTTGGTTGTTTAAGTGAACTGCAAGACAAAAATAGGAGGGTTGGTTGCCCTGATTATGGATGAGGTATTCCCCCTCAAAGCAGGAGTCAAGGGAAGGAAACCTGGAATCGGGTGCTGATTTGATAGAGAGTGGATGAAAATGGGGTGAGGGTGAAGTGTGAACGCTGTAAAAGTCGTGATTGTGCGTATACCACTTCACGAGATGGTCAGGTCAAATTGTCGCAGGTCAGGGGTCAAAGAGTGCCAAAATTGAAATAACTGGGCCCTAGCATTTGGTCATAGCTGATCGGGTTATTCAATCTAAGATGAAGCTCCAATGGTCATCATGTTCCAGGTATCCCGGGCTCAAGAAGTGCTTCTAGAAACATGAAAATGTCACAAGTAGTGGGGATCAACCGGCTTGCGATCCTATACTTGTGAGGGTCATAAATAGTCTGTGCATAATTTTGCTAACCAGTCATGAGGTAGCATACATGCAAAAACAACCAAGGCAACATTGTCTTGGAAGTGGTCAAGGTCAGAGGAGATAGGCATGATCTCCAAAGTGGTTGGTCGAGGTGGGTCAAGATAGATGATTGGTCGAATAGATGGGCGGATGAAAGAATGTGGCCGAGCTAACCTCAAAACACTGAGTGCTACCTACGTAGCCCCTGTTGCAGAGCCTCAGGCCAATGTAGTTCTCCCTAAAAGGGAGGAAGGGTCAAAGGTAATGGATTGGTCTTGGTCGAGGGCAAGTCATGGTCAAAAGGAAGAAAGAAGGTTTGTCCATCAGAGAGACGAACAAATAAGGGTGGTTGAGCTAACCCCAGAAGATGTCGTGTCATCTGAGTGCTACCTACATAGCCCATATTGTAGGGCCTCAGGCCAATGTAGTTCAGACTAAGAGACAAAATGGTCGATTATGGGTGTGGTCATGTGTCAAAATGATGAGGAGAAAGAAGATGCTACAGCCTTTTCCATATGGTGTATGCTATAACATTGGTCGAGGGGTCTTTCATCCCTAGCAATTTTCCATAGGCGTGATGAATGTATGCTAAAAATGAATTGGGTCCGTTTATGCTTCAGCAAGTATTGGTTTATGCTTAACATAAATTGAGGCTGGTCAATAGTTTCCATGTGTATTGGTTTCCATAGAAACTATGTGAAATGGACTATGATGACGTTGGTGGTCAAAAAATGTTGAGGTTGGTTTGGTTTGAGAAAATAATTTGGTTGAATGTGACCAAAGTGTAAAAGAAGTGAAAGGCATATTTGCCTGTTCATTGACAAGGACCAGAAGGACATCATAGATAGGGGTTATTAGAACCAAGAGCCCCATTCATGCATGACGTCATTGACCATAGGTTGTGTTAGAGAGGTAATCGAATCACTTTGACATTAAAGTGAGCTCGAAGTCCCTTGAGCAGGTGATAGGAGGAGGATAGGGTAACCCATTTTAGAGCAGAGATAACTTTTCCCCTTTTTATAGGAGACCCTGAGACAACTATAGGCATGTCCATGACTTAAGATTTTTTATTTTTTTTTGGTGCAGACTGATCAATGCAGGAAGTCTACATAGAGATGTCATTTTGCTTGGTGGTCATATATGTGAAGTTGATCGATGCGGGAAGCTTCAGAAAAAAGTGCTGTCTGTAGCAATATTTAGTCATAGCCATCCTTCGAGGGAGTGGTCTATATTTTTGCTTTGTATGTTTTTGATGACTTTGGCCTAGCTATCCTTCAAGGGAGTAGTCTAGTAATACAGCAACTATGTAGCTGTCCTTTGAGGGAACAGCCTATATTTAGAGTTTATGACCTTTGATATGACTGGTATCCCATTTTTTGACATGTTTTGTTGACTGAAGTTTAGCCATGGATGAAATTGTAGAGGTTTAAGGGTTCCCTTTTTATTAGGACAAAGCATTACTGCTTGACAAAAAGGGTTGACGAAGTGTTGGGAAATAGGGTTGAAAGGAATGAGGATTGACAATGACAGGGAGTTGCTCAAGGGATGAGCTCAAGTAAAATGTCAAGTGATTGAGTACTCGACTAACAGTAGAATGGTCACAGATGCAAGGCATTTAAGGGCTCCAGTTCTGATAAGTCCCTGGGCCATGCTTGTGCATTATGATAAGGTCCGAGTCAATTAGGAGTGGACTTGCCCCATTTAGCTCTTCAAGATTGGTCACGTGTTGATGTTGGATGGTTGATGATTAAGAGGTTGGGTTGAATGTTCAGTTGAAGATTGATTGAGGTCATGATTGATGATTGATTAGTGTCTGGTCGATGGTTTGGTCAATGTCATGGTCAATGTCTGGTCATGGTCAATGTTTGGGTGAATGTCTGGTCAATGTCTTGGTCGAGATTTGGTTGAGGTCTTGGTCAATGTCATGATCAAGGTCTGGTTGAGGTCTGGATCGATGATTGGTTGATGTCTGGTTGATATTTGTTGATATTTTGTCGATGGTTGGGTTGAAATTGGTATTAGGTCGATGATTGGTCGAATTTGGTCGAGATTGGGTCAAAGCTTGGTTGATTGATTGGGTGAAAAGGCTGGTCGATTGATTTAGTTGAGACTGGTTGAGGCTGGGTTGAATGCGTAGTTGAGGCTTGGGATTAAAAGAGTGATTGATATTTGGTCGAGACTGGGTTGAAAGGTTGGTCAAGGCTTGGATGAACGTTGAATTCCCCCGGTGGCTAGGAAGAATGTTTGACAGATTGGTCGAGATTGGATGAGGCTTGGTGGTTAGATTGACTGTGTTGATGTCGAATAAGGGGGTTAAAGGTGGAAAAGGGACCATAGTCTGGCATGGAGATCCTAATTTAGGTGATGAAGTTGGAGAAGCATGGGTCAGTGTTGATGATTTGTCGAAGGGGTGGTCAAGAGGATCCTTGATGAGAAGGGTATCCTTTCTCCGATGTTGACGAGTGATAGCTTTAAGAGCACAACAATGCTCAGTGTCATGTCTCGGAGTGTGGTGATAATGGCAAAATTTAGAGTTGTCGAACCAAGATGGTCTTGATCTGAGAGTTGATGAGTGCGGCATTGAGGAGGTCGAAGGTTTGTTGACAATGTGGTCAAGAAGAAGGGTGTCTCTCTCCAAGGATTGGTGAATGACAACCTTGAGGGCACAACAATGCTCAGTGTCATACCCAGGCATGTGATGGTATGCACAAATGTGAGTGTCATCGAACCAGGGGGGTTTTGGTCTGAGAGATTGATATGGTTTAAGAGGCAGGAGACTGATGCGAGAAGATTGTAATAATTGCCATAACAGTAAGGCATAAGAACCTGCTAACGAGTCTGGATGTTTTGTTATAGTGGGGGTTGATGTCTTTGGTTTAGGAGGCATTGGTCAATGGATTGGAGGAGATATATGTCTGAGGGGTTGAGGAGATAATGGAGGTGACTTGCCTCTGTGAGATATGGGAGTAGGAAGCACCCCTATTAAAGTGGACGGATGCGGGCCCAAAATTGAAGGTAATGATGAAGGTGGGGGAGGAGTCCTCCGGTGTGGTTTAGTGGCCTTCTTTGGTTTGGGTTGAGGGCCACCATTGTGTGAGGTGAAGTTAGATACGAGTTTGGATTCAGATGTGGACGGAGGTGAGTGAGATGTAGTAATCTCAGACAAAAGGCAACAGGAAACCGTGATTGGGTCTTCTTTGATTGAAATGGGAAGAGAGACTAGGTCTTCTCTTGGTGGAGAAGAAATAGGAGAGTGTGACTCCTCAAGAGGGTAGAGGGTATGGATGATGGTGCCTTCTAGTCGCGATTGAGGAGTAGGCAAGGTCGGGTCCTCCATTGGTGGGAGGAAGGATGGAGGTGGGCTTAATGGCATTGGCATGGTCAAGGCATCCCCCAATTTAAGAGAGGTCGATGGAGGACTAATAGGAGAAGAGGATTCTTCATCTTGTGATGGATGAGTAGGGGAAGAAGGGTCTTCCACCTGTGAAGGAGGTTGGTCAAGGACAAGAGGTGAGACCGTGTTGACTGTGTGTATGTCATGCTCGTGGGAGCTATTGGTCAAGGTCTAGACATTGTTTTGAGTAGGTGGATGATTAGGAAAAGGTTGCTTGAAGATAGCAATATGTTGGTTGGGTGGGGTGTTCAGGTTATCCAAAATAAGATCCCCCTTGTCGATCATGTCTTGGACTAAATTTTTGAAGGTTCGGCAATTGTCGATGTCATGGCCGTGGATGCAATGATAGTGACAGAAGTCGGCCTCCCTATACCATGTAGGGAGGGATTTTGAAGGGTCGAATTGAGGTGGTCAGATTGGAGGGAGATTGAGGACCCCTTGCTTGACAAGTTTTTCCAAAATGGAAGCGTATGATTCTCCAAGTGGAGTGTATGAACGCTAGATGTACCGTTGTTGGAATTGTTTGGTGATGCTTGGAGATGTAGAAGGTTGAGAGTGATTAGTTGTTGTTGAGGATGGTGATCTAATGACCACAGTGTTGGCCACTCCTTTGGACTTGGAGTGGGAAGAAGAAGGTCTGGAAGAAGAAGGGTCAGTAGTTCTTGCGTTAGTATTACACAATTTGACCTTATCCTCTTCAATGGTGTGGAGTTCAAGCTTTCGGGCCATGGTGAAAGCTTCATCAAAAATGCAAAATGTTTGAATCTGCAAGGTAGAAGAGATGTGCCTGGCACATGCTCAAGAAAAGAGCTCGATGAGCTCAGGTTGAGGCAAGGAGAAGGAGAGTTGGTTAATCAAGCCTCTCCAATGAGCGACAAAATTGACTATTGATTCGTCGTCAAATTGCCTGATGGAGTAGAGGTCTGTGATTGAGACTTGTTTGGTGATATTGATAAAAAATGGTCAAGAAATAATTGGGCAAGTTGAATGAATGAAAAGATAGAATCCCTGGTAAGAGAGCTATACCAGTCAAGGGCAGGACTAGAAAGCGACATGGGGAATGTACGTAGAAGTAACGCATCGTCGTGGGCTATGAGATAGCAGGCATGTCTGAATGCCCGTAGATGTTATTGTGGGTCTTCCTTACTCTGGAAGTGAGTAAATTTAGGAAGCTCCCACTAGTTGGGATATGGTTGGATAGGGATGGAAGGATGGATGGGTTCATTGCAAATTTGCTCATACGAGAGAGCATTACGTGAACCAGAAATAGAGGTCTCGAGACTGGACATTTTATCCATCAGCATTTTGATGAGATTTGCTGACGGATTGGCGGATGGGGCACCTCCTAAGTTATAATGCGCTTGAAAGATATTGAGAGGGGCATACGACGTAGTCAGTTGCGCTTGTAGGGGCGCAACATATGTGTAACTAGTCACAGGGATAGAAGTGGAGGCCAAAGCTGGTTGGGTTATGGAAGTAGAAGGCATAAGTTGACTATATATCACCAAAGGTGGTTGTGTGGTGGCATTGACAAAAGGAGAGGTAGACACTCCTACATTTATAGGCGCAAGAGTGTGAGGGGTCGAGACAATCAAGTTCTGGTATGATGTAGAACTTGGTTGAATTACATGTGGTTGAGGGGGTAATGGAACCCCAATGGAGGTCGGTTTAAAAATAGATGGGGAGGCCAAACTTTGCGTATTGGTCCTGGTTGGGTTAATGGTTGAGGCGAAAGGCTGGGTAGCAGATGGTGTTGATATCATCGCCACTTCACTCGAAAATTCTCGCGTTGGGTTTCTTGTGAGATAGTTTTGGAGGGCTGTGACATTGAGGTCCAAGAATCTTTCAAAATCTTGGTCCCCTTCAAGGATAATGGGGGTCTGAGTCAAGGTCAGGCAAGTAGGAGTTCTTTCGGTCTATGAGTGGAACTCCATTATAGGACTGGTTATGGACAGGGAAGGCGGAAGCGGTTGATGGCTAGCATGGTTAAGAAGAGCCTTGGTTAGACTGTGCGTCAAAACCATTCAAGGCAAGAGTGGTCAGGTTCCAGAAACTGTGTTTTTTTAGTTTCAAAAACTCAGAATGTGGTTTTTGGGAAAAAAAGGGTCAGGTTTTAGGCTACTATTTTTTTAAAAAAAGGACTGTGACAGTGACCGACGTCGGTTGAAAAACCGATGTCGGTGATGCAGATGGCCAACGTCGATCAGATAACTGATGCCGGTGAGTGAAGGTGGCCGACGTCGGTGATAAAACTGATGCTGGTGACTGTGATTTCTAGAAACTCAAAAAATTTGAAGATTCTTGGAAAGAAAAGGAAGAAGAACGTCCTCACTAGCTCAAAAAAACTAGATGGGAATAGAAAAATAGAAGAACACAAGCAGGTCCTAAGTGTTAAATCCTAAGAATCAACTTTTAGAATCCTGTTGGCTTATGCCTTAAAGTGATGTTTGGGAGGTTGGCTATTATAAGGGTCTTAGAAGAGGTAGTCTATGGATGGTTTCAAGTTTATTTAGGTGCTCAAGAGTCTGGGTTAGGTTCCTTACATGGCCTGGTGCTAAGGAGCAATCTCCCCTCACTTTATGAGCCCAGTGATAAGCTGGTCTCGCTTAGCCAAAATATACTTTCCCTAGAGATTAGACTCTACCATAGAACATAGTGGGCTTTCCCCTTGGTGATGAAATTCAAGTAGGATTGCCGGGATGGGTAAGGTACCCGCTGGGTGATGAAATCCCAGTCGGGCCTTGTCTCAGGTGAGTTTTGATGTTTGATTTGGTGCAAGTGGTTTGGTCATGTAACATCAAGTGGACTACGATTAATTCATGATGCGATTTGTTAATTACTAGGTGTGGACTAAGAAATGCAAGAAAGCAAAAATGAATATGCAATGTGTTTTAAGCCCCAAGTCGAAATGTTAAGTTCGGATGAAAATAAGTTGAGAAAGGGTTGAAGAATATGACTTTTGACTAGTTTGAAATGCAAGAAAAGAAAGAAAGGTTATTTTTAATCCTACTTATGATGTCATTTAGAAGAGAAGAAAGAGGTGAAAAGGGAGAAACCTAATACACCTATATGAATAGAAAGAAAAGGAACCCAAGGAAGACCCTAAGGTCCCACCGGGTGTGCCAGAATGTTTCTATGCTATATTCACTTTCTACATTCAAAGAGAGAAATAAGAAACTAAGAAGAATGGTCTAAGGCTTGTATGTACCTGGATTAAGTTGTGCACACCGTTATCCAGACATCGTGAGAACTCCTCTTTGGTTGTGGAGGATGACACCTACAAAAGAAAGAGACTAAGACAAAGAAGGTGTTAGATGAGGAGATGGTGGGTTGCCAAGCAAAAGCTTGATCCCCGAAGCAAGAACTTGAGGGATGTCAACCCACTGATTGATAAAAGTAATGTCTGATAAAAGGGAGAATGATAAAAGATTGAAATGATTGAAGACTAAAAAGGAAATGGAAGCAAATGCTTACCTAAATATTGCTATCAGCCTGGTCACAGTCGTCGGCGTCAATGGTCCTACCGATGTCGGTTGTCAAGGTCTGCCGACGTAGGTTAGTCTGCCGATGTCGATTGGGGTAGTGGTCTCTACGGCTAGCATTGGTCAGGTCTGTGGTCTGTGGATGGGTCTGTGGTCTATAGACAGGTCTAAAAAGGGGTTTGAATGAGTTTTCATGCTGTTTGGATGGTCTAAGAGAGTCTGGTTTTGGTTAATGGTTTGTGCAGAGGTTTGGGCAGAGTTGCAGGGACAATGGATAGAGTGTATGTAAGACAGAAGACAGAGGCAATAGGGAGATAGAGAAATAAGGATTCAGGTCTGGGCTAACAGAGGTTGCAAATGGGCAGAAGGCTGAATGACAAATGAATTAAAAGAAATACTGAAATGAAAATGGTAGCAAATACTTACCTCATATCTACTAGAGAAGGAATGTTGTAGACTGCTTGTGCCTATTGTTGGTGCTACTGGTGTGAAGGCCCTATTACTGGTGGAGTGGCTGAGGTAGAGTCCCTATTGTGCTTGCTGGTATAGAAGCCTGTTGTGTGTACCTGAAGGAGAGAGTGAGAGGTCTGGCAGAAAGATTGGCTGATTGATTGATCAGATTGTAAGATTCCAGAGTCGAATGAAGCACAGGGGTGAAGGGAGGATAACGGATGTAGAAAACCATTATGAATGCAACTGACACTGGCAATATCGCTGATGTCGATCGACAGTTGACCGACATCGGTGGCTGGAAGGTAGGAAAAAGGCTAAAAATAGCCTTTCGTCTATTTTCCCAACTGCCAGGTCAGCGAGTCCGAGGAAGAAATGGTCGAAGGTGGCTAAATGGATGCGAGAGGATGAAATGGGGGTCATAAATGGGTCATGGGGGGATGAAGAGAATCCAAAGAAGGGCATCCTAGGGTCGTGAGGTGGCAAGGGAGAGAGAATTATTAACTTAAAATAAGATAATTATTTCAAATTAACAAGACATGGGTTAGGAGTGGTTAAGTGGACCAAAGGGGACTAAAAGGGGGAGAAAGGACCAAGGGGTAGACACGATTTTGGTGTCTACATCAAAACTAAAACAAAAAAAGGTGTCCACTCTTGTTAACACAACAAGTGCAAACCCACCTACAGACTCTTAAAGCTTTTTCCTACGTCAATTATTGCAATCATCCATAATAAATATTTATCCCATTAAAACTTATAGTCCTTTTGGAATGAATCCATCTTGGTTTAATGATACACAAGTGTGTTTATATCATCGTTCACCTAGACATGATACTGAGAATTATAAAGCCCTCACAACAGTCATTCGGCAACACTTCAATGTCGACACTCTCTTCAATGATACTACTGTTAACCTTCCTATTTTCCACCTTTGACATCCATAGTGCCTCCTACTATTACACCTAAATTCAAACCTAAAGATGTCATAATAACCCCTTTATCACCTCCTTCATTGACATTTCAAATCAACATAGTTAATGTGGCCACACAATCACAAAACCAAAAAGATAAAGCTAAGGAAAAAGTCACTGCTCCTTGGGTTCATCCCTTCACTAAAGATAATCCTCCTAATCCTATGATTTCCATCTCGTCGCATCCCTAAAACAACATCTTTGGATGTTATTCAAATCTTAGTGGTGAAATAACATCACCAAACTCCTATGAAAATGTCTTTATATGAGTTAATCTAAAACTCATCCCAACACCATCAAGATTTTATTAATGATTTATAAGTGATTGAGGTACAATTTAATGATCCCCAACCTCTTGTAGCTTTGGTCTGCTCCCTTAATTCTGTCTCCTTGATTTCTTTTAGTGATTTAGAAATTTCACTTGAACACCTTGAAGATCAAGATTCTATTCTTTTTATTACTACATATATTGATCAAACTCATGTCAAAAGAGTCATGATTGATGGGGGAGATAGTATTAATATTATTTCCACCCATGCCTACAAACAAATATCCCTTCTCAATAATTTAATGTCTCAAACTGATGTGGTACTCTACTCCTTTAATGAGACTACAACTATTACAGTGGGCACTATTATCTTACATATCTATGTAGGTCCCCGCACTATTCCCAAGCTCTTCTATGTTGTAGAAAGAGATTTCTAATATAACATACTACTTGGATGACCTTGGATACATGTTATGTCATGTGTACGCTCAACTTTGCACTGCTATGTCAAGTTTGAACGTGATGGGCAATTACATGTTATACCTACTGACCCACCTCTATTTAAACATGCAACATGACTTATAGTCCCAATGATGTTCTCACTCCATTGAAAACATCATCTTCTCCTCATGATACTTTTGAAGCTTCCACAAGCTCCACTCCCATGGTTACTCAGCTACCAACAACACAAATTCTTGACAAGGATCCCATAAAGGAAACCTTTCAACATTTATCACTCAACGAATATCATTTGTTGATGCTTGACATGTTCTATACTCCACAAGAGTATGGAAGGATTTACATGCACCCAAATTATGATCCCCACATTAGGATGGTCATCCTTTATGGGTCCCCTAACCTTCAAACTAATTTCACATATGGGGGAATTGATCAAGCTCCCACCGTCAACAATCCATCTTCTTCACCACTCACCCAATTACCTTTTTATCAAACTGGTACCTGATTCTAGTTTTTCCTCCCTCGATTCCCATTTTGAGGGGGATGCCTCATACAATACTTGGATCATCTAAATCCTATTTTTGTTTTGAAAAATTGTTAGTACAAATTATAAGACAAAAAGGGGTAAATGGAGACACCAAAATTATGTCACACACATATGTGTAACTCCATATGTCAAAACCCATTCTAACCCATTTTTTAATAATAAACAATTATCCTCCCTAACCCATGATTTAACCCCTCACACATTTAATTAAGTTAATTAAAAACCCCTTTTGCCACCTTACCTAGCCACCTTGCCCTATGACTAATTCTCACACTGATGAGTCACCTCAAAAACCTAGTCCCTTCATTTAACTACCCAAGACTTATTCTCACTTCCAAACTAAATTCTTAATCAACTACCTCCTTCTTAAGCTCTTATTTTTACCATTTTTTAATGGGTGCCACACTTGGCATGAAGGGAAACAAAAAAATAGGAAAAAATAGTAAGGTTTACCTATTCTAGGGCCATCGATGTCATTCAACCCATGGCCGATGTCAGTGGGATCACTGACATCGGTGATATAAGCCAAACTCTAACCTGAAGTTTAGGTTAGTAAAAATCAATAAAATTCATTCTTATATTACATTCAAGCTCTCACTATTCAACTTTTAACATATGGGCTTACTGTCATCTTCTGTAAGTCAATCACGATCAAAAATTAAGCTCTTGAAGACCATCAACACCCACCTTGTTCTCTCTGTTCAGACCATCAGTTTGGACTACTTGATAGAGACCATCAATCTGGAACCTATCATTTAGTGACTACTAAAACTAAGTACACTTATTATATAGGTTTTTTAAGTATTTAATTTGCTATCACTTCATATCCTATTATTCATTTATTTACATACTCCTGATTGAACCCCCATGAGGGAGTTATAAAGCCTTTCTTACTTGTTTCCCCTTTACCTGACACTAACCAAACCCCTAGACCAAATCTACCCAAACCATACTCTCTCTCTCATAACTCTCCCCAACCTCCTAGACCTTATCAAAACCATTTCTTAGACTTGAAAAAGCCTTCTACAATCCCCTAGGCAATTATTTCCCTTACCAACCTCAACAACCTAACTGACATCAATCACTTTCACCATCAACCTTGATAGTATAACTGATATCGATCACTCCCCTACCAATGTCAACAACTTTAGATTCCCTAACCTCTTCAAAACCTAACCAAACAACTTATAAAATATAAAATAAAGTACACCACCTACACCCCTAATCACTCTCTGCTACACTTAGGTTGTAAATAATGGTAATATTATCTCTCTTTCACTTTTTATTTACCTCTCTTTTAGTTATTTATTACTATTTTATCTCTCAAAAGTGGACTATCATCTCTAAGGAAGTTTCACTCTTCTTGGAACAATGTGTAACTTGGCATCCCACTCATTTATCTACTAACAAACATCTTGTGGTAGTGCTTTTTTACCTACAAGTAGTCCTCCCTAGCCAAAGAGGAGTGCTCTCAACATCTAGATGCAACAACGCAAACCAAACTAGGTTCATTCTAATCACTGTATCCCCATCATTTCTTTTTTTGTTTTCCTTTAGACTTGAAATAGACAAAATTTAGCAAAACATTTCTTGATTTCTATCATGAAGCATAGAGGAACCCCTACCATTGCCCCAGGAGACAGATGGGCCAAATTTTGAGGAGCTACTAACAGGGCTAGGTGTTGGAGATCCAAGGTGCACAATAACTTATATAGCTTGGTGGGTAGGTTTACATCCCATGGTGGAGGTCAGAAAGCCACTACTATATTTACAAGGGTTGGTGAGAGAGAGAGGGATACATCAGTACAAGCATGAGATACAGTAGTGTA